>OY829913.1:256950363-258150363 GCA_963691935.1 Nephrotoma guestfalica
AAATTTCCAATACCCGCGCTTTTCATATGCATCCAACCGGTAATTTCTTACGTAATATCTTATTACGAATGCCTTTAATCATTTTGAACCGGAAATTCGACAATAAAATATTTTCAATTTTTTGCAAAAATCCCTGATGGTTAGCCTTACCGATTTTGAACGGATAAAATTTATTGTCACAGATTCTGTATGTATCGGTTATTATGGATTAATGATGCAATTTTAAGCAGATCAGCGTTTAAGTTATTGCAATATGTCGCCTCATTCGCCTGGAGTCCAGGTTCGATCGCATAATATATCCGGGAATTTCAAAATACGAAATTTCCAATAACCGCGCTTTCCATATGCATCCAACCGGTAATTTCTTACGTAATATCTTATTACGAATGCCTTTAATCATTTTGAACCGGAAATTCGACAATAAAATATTTTCAATTTTTTGCAAAAATCCCTGATGGTTAGCCTTACCGATTTTGAACGGATAAAATTTATTGTCACAGATTCTGTATGTATCGGTTATTATGGATTAATGATGCAATTTTAAGCAGATCAGCGTTTAAGTTATTGCAATATGTCGCCTCATTCGCCTGTAGTCCAGGATCGATGGCATAACACAACCGGATTTTAAAATACGAAATTTCCAATACCCGCGCTTTTCATATGCATCCAACCGGTAATTTCTTACGTAATATCTTATTACGAATGCCTTTAATCATTTTGAACCGGAAATTCGACAATAAAATATTTTCAATTTTTTGCAAAAATCCCTGATGGTTAGCCTTACCGATTTTGAACGGATAAAATTTATTGTCACAGATTCTGTATGTATCGGTTATTATGGATTAATGATGCAATTTTAAGCAGATCAGCGTTTAAGTTATTGCAATATGTCGCCTCATTCGCCTGTAGTCCAGGATCGATGGCATAACACAACCGGATTTTAAAATACGAAATTTCCAATACCCGCGCTTTTCATATGCATCCAACCGGTAATTTCTTACGTAATATCTTATTACGAATGCCTTTAATCATTTTGAACCGGAAATTCGACAATAAAATATTTTCAATTTTTTGCAAAAATCCCTGATGGTTAGCCTTACCGATTTTGAACGGATAAAATTTATTGTCACAGATTCTGTATGTATCGGTTATTATAGATTAATGATGCAATTTTAAGCAGATCAGCGTTTAAGTTATTGCAATATGTCGCCTCATTCGCCTGTAGTCCAGGATCGATGGCATAATACAACCGGATTTTAAAATACAAAATTTCCAATACCCGCGCTTTCCATATGCATCCAACCGGTAATTTCTTACGTAATATCTTATTACGAATGCCTATAATCATTTTGAGCCAGAAATTCGACAATAAAATATTTTCAATTTTTTGCAAAAATCCCTGATGGTTATAGCCTTACCGATTTTGAACGGATAAAATTTATTGTCACAGATTCTGTATGTATCGGTTATTATGGATTAATGATGCAATTTTAAGCAGATCAGCGTTTAAGTTATTGCAATATGTCGCCTCATTCGCCTGTAGTCCAGGATCGATGGCATAACACAACCGGATTTTAAAATACGAAATTTCCAATACACGCGCTTTCCATATGCATCCAACCGGTAATTTCTTACGTAATATCTTATTACGAATGCCTTTAATCATTTTGAACCGGAAAATCGACAATAAAATATTTTCAATTTTTTGCAAAAATCCCTGATGGTTAGCCTTACCGATTTTGAACGGATAAAATTTATTGTCACAGATTCTGTATGTATCGGTTATTATGGATTAATGATGCAATTTTAAGCAGATCAGCGTTTAAGTTATTGCAATATGTCGCCTCATTCGCCTGTAGTCCAGGATCGATGGCATAACACAACCGGATTTTAAAATACGAAATTTCCAATACCCGCGCTTTTCATATGCATCCAACCGGTAATTTCTTACGTAATATCTTATTACGAATGCCTATAATCATTTTGAGCCGGAAATTCGACAATAAAATATTTTCAATTTTTTGCAAAAATCCCTGATGGTTAGCCTTACCGATTTTGAACGGATAAAATTTATTGTCACAGATTCTGTATGTATCGGTTATTATGGATTAATGATTCAATTTTAAGCAGATCAGCGTTTAAGTTATTGCAATATGTCGCCTCATTCGCCTGGAGTCCAGGTTCGATCGCATAATATATCCGGGAATTTCAAAATACGAAATTTCCAATAACCGCGCTTTCCATATGCATCCAACCGGTAATTTCTTACGTAATATCTTATTACGAATGCCTTTAATCATTTTGAACCGGAAATTCGACAATAAAATATTTTCAATTTTTTGCAAAAATCCCTGATGGTTAGCCTTACCGATTTTGAACGGATAAAATTTATTGTCACAGATTCTGTATGTATCGGTTATTATGGATTAATGATGCAATTTTAAGCAGATCAGCGTTTAAGTTATTGCAATATGTCGCCTCATTCGCCTGTAGTCCAGGATCGATGGCATAACACAACCGGATTTTTAAATACGAAATTTCCAATACCCGCGCTTTTCATATGCATCCAACCGGTAATTTCTTACGTAATATCTTATTACGAATGCCTTTAATCATTTTGAACCGGAAATTCGACAATAAAATATTTTCAATTTTTTGCAAAAATCCCTGATGGTTAGCCTTACCGATTTTGAACGGATAAAATTTATTGTCACAGATTCTGTATGTATCGGTTATTATGGATTAATGATGCAATTTTAAGCAGATCAGCGTTTAAGTTATTGCAATATGTCGCCTCATTCGCCTGTAGTCCAGGATCGATGGCATAACACAACCGGATTTTAAAATACGAAATTTCCAATACCCGCGCTTTTCATATGCATCCAACCGGTAATTTCTTACGTAGTATCTTATTACGAATGCCTTTAATCATTTTGAACCGGAAATTCGACAATAAAATATTTTCAATTTTTTGCAAAAATCCCTGATGGTTAGCCTTACCGATTTTGAACGGATAAAATTTATTGTCACAGATTCTGTATGTATCGGTTATTATGGATTAATGATGCAATTTTAAGCAGATCAGCGTTTAAGTTATTGCAATATGTCGCCTCATTCGCCTGTAGTCCAGGATCGATGGCATAACACAACCGGATTTTAAAATACGAAATTTCCAATAACCGCGCTTTTCATATGCATCCAACCGGTAATTTCTTACGTAATATCTTATTACGAATGCCTTTAATCATTTTGAACCGGAAATTCGACAATAAAATATTTTCAATTTTTTGCAAAAATCCCTGATGGTTAGCCTTACTGATTTTGAACGGATAAAATTTATTGTCACAGATTCTGTATGTATCGGTTATTATGGATTAATGATGCAATTTTAAGCAGATCAGCGTTTAAGTTATTGCAATATGTCGCCTCATTCGCCTGGAGTCCAGGTTCGATCGCATAATATATCCGGGAATTTCAAAATACAAAATTTCCAATAACCGCGCTTTCCATATGCATCCAACCGGTAATTTCTTACGTAATATCTTATTACGAATGCCTATAATCATTTTGAACCGGAAATTCGACAATAAAATATTTTCAATTTTTTGCAAAAATCCCTGATGTTAGCCTTACCGATTTTGAACGGATAAAATTTATTGTCACAGATTCTGTATGTATCGGTTATTATAGATTAATGATGCAATTTTAAGCAGATCAGCGTTTAAGTTATTGCAATATGTCGCCTCATTCGCCTGTAGTCCAGGATCGATGGCATAACACAACCGGATTTTAAAATACGAAATTTCCAATACCCGCGCTTTTCATATGCATCCAACCGGTAATTTCTTACGTAATATCTTATACGAATGCCTTTAATCATTTTGAACCGGAAATTCGACAATAAAATATTTTCAATTTTTTGCAAAAATCCCTGATGGTTAGCCTTACCGATTTTGAACGGATAAAATTTATTGTCACAGATTCTGTATGTATCGGTTATTATGGATTAATGATGCAATTTTAAGCAGATCAGCGTTTAAGTTATTGCAATATGTCGCCTCATTCGCCTGGAGTCCAGGTTCGATCGCATAATATATCCGGGAATTTCAAAATACGAAATTTCCAATAACCGCGCTTTCCATATGCATCCAACCGGTAATTTCTTACGTAATATCTTATTACGAATGCCTTTAATCATTTTGAACCGGAAATTCGACAAAAAAATATTTTCAATTTTTTGCAAAAATCCCTGATGGTTAGCCTTACCGATTTTGAACGGATAAAATTTATTGTCACAGATTCTGTATGTATCGGTTATTATGGATTAATGATGCAATTTTAAGCAGATCAGCGTTTAAGTTATTGCAATATGTCGCCTCATTCGCCTGGAGTCCAGGTTCGATCGCATAATATATCCGGGAATTTCAAAATACGAAATTTCCAATAACCGCGCTTTCCATATGCATCCAACCGGTAATTTCTTACGTAATATCTTATTACGAATGCCTTTAATCATTTTGAACCGGAAATTCGACAATAAAATATTTTCAATTTTTTGCAAAAATCCCTGATGGTTAGCCTTACCGATTTTGAACGGATAAAATTTATTGTCACAGATTCTGTATGTATCGGTTATTATGGATTAATGATGCAATTTTAAGCAGATCAGCGTTTAAGTTATTGCAATATGTCGCCTCATTCGCCTGTAGTCCAGGATCGATGGCATAACACAACCGGATTTTAAAATACGAAATTTCCAATAACCGCGCTTTTCATATGCATCCAACCGGTAATTTCTTACGTAATATCTTATTACGAATGCCTTTAATCATTTCGAACCGGAAATTCGACAATAAAATATTTTCAATTTTTTGCAAAAATCCCTGATGGTTAGCCTTACCGATTTTGAACGGATAAAATTTATTGTCACAGATTCTGTATGTATCGGTTATTATGGATTAATGATGCAATTTTAAGCAGATCAGCGTTTAAGTTATTGCAATATGTCGCCTCATTCGCCTGTAGTCCAGGTTCGATCGCATAATATATCCGGGCATAACACAACCGGATTTTAAAATACGAAATTTCCAATACCCGCGCTTTTCATATGCATCCAACCGGTAATTTCTTACGTAATATCTTATTACGAATGCCTTTAATCATTTTGAACCGGAAATTCGACAATAAAATATTTTCAATTTTTTGCAAAAATCCCTGATGGTAGCCTTACCGATTTTGAACGGATAAAATTTATTGTCACAGATTCTGTATGTATCGGTTATTATGGATTAATGATGCAATTTTAAGCAGATCAGCGTTTAAGTTATTGCAATATGTCGCCTCATTCGCCTGTAGTCCAGGATCGATGGCATAACACAACCGGATTTTAAAATACGAAATTTCCAATACCCGCGCTTTTCATATGCATCCAACCGGTAATTTCTTACGTAATATCTTATTACGAATGCCTTTAATCATTTTGAACCGGAAATTCGACAATAAAATATTTTCAATTTTTTGCAAAAATCCCTGATGGTTAGCCTTACCGATTTTGAACGGATAAAATTTATTGTCACAGATTCTGTATGTATCGGTTATTATGGATTAATGATGCAATTTTAAGCAGATCAGCGTTTAAGTTATTGCAATATGTCGCCTCATTCGCCTGGAGTCCAGGTTCGGTCGCATAATATATCCGGGAATTTCAAAATACGAAATTTCCAATAACCGCGCTTTCCATATGCATCCAACCGGTAACTTCTTACGTAATATCTTATTACGAATGCCTTTAATCATTTTGAACCGGAAATTCGACAATAAAATATTTTCAATTTTTTGCAAAAATCCCTGATGGTTAGCCTTACCGATTTTGAACGGATAAAATTTATTGTCACAGATTCTGTATGTATCGGTTATTATGGATTAATGATGCAATTTTAAGCAGATCAGCGTTTAAGTTATTGCAATATGTCGCCTCATTCGCCTGGAGTCCAGGTTCGATCGCATAATATATCCGGGAATTTCAAAATACGAAATTTCCAATAACCGCGCTTTCCATATGAATCCAACCGGTAATTTCTTACGTAATATCTTATTACGAACGCCTTTAATCATTTTGAACCGGAAATTCGACAATAAAATATTTTCAATTTTTTGCAAAAATCCCTGATGGTTAGCCTTACCGATTTTGAACGGATAAAATTTATTGTCACAGATTCTGTATGTATCGGTTATTATGGATTAATGATGCAATTTTAAGCAGATCAGCGTTTAAGTTATTGCAATATGTCGCCTCATTCGCCTGTAGTCCAGGATCGATGGCATAACACAACCGGATTTTAAAATACGAAATTTCCAATACCCGCGCTTTTCATATGCATCCAACCGGTAATTTCTTACGTAATATCTTATTACGAATGCCTTTAATCATTTTGAACCGGAAATTCGACAATAAAATATTTTCAATTTTTTGCAAAAATCCCTGATGGTTGTTAGCCTTACCGATTTTGAACGGATAAAATTTATTGTCACAGATTCTGTATGTATCGGTTATTATGGATTAATGATGCAATTTTAAGCAGATCAGCGTTTAAGTTATTGCAATATGTCGCCTCATTCGCCTGTAGTCCAGGATCGATGGCATAACACAACCGGATTTTAAAATACAAAATTTCCAATAACCGCGCTTTTCATATGCATCCAACCGGTAATTTCTTACGTAATATCTTATTACGAATGCCTTTAATCATTTTTAACCGGAAATTCGACAATAAAATATTTTCAATTTTTTGCAAAAATCCCTGATGGTTAGCCTTACCGATTTTGAACGGATAAAATTTATTGTCACAGATTCTGTATGTATCGGTTATTATGGATTAATGATGCAATTTTAAGCAGATCAGCGTTTAAGTTATTGCAATATGTCGCCTCATTCGCCTGTAGTCCAGGATCGATGGCATAACACAACCGGATTTTAAAATACGAAATTTCCAATACCCGCGCTTTTCATATGCATCCAACCGGTAATTTCTTACGTAATATCTTATTACGAATGCCTTTAATCATTTTGAACCGGAAATTCGACAATAAAATATTTTCAATTTTTTGCAAAAATCCCTGATGGTTAGCCTTACCGATTTTGAACGGATAAAATTTATTGTCACAGATTCTGTATGTATCGGTTATTATGGATTAATGATGCAATTTTAAGCAGATCAGCGTTTAAGTTATTGCAATATGTCGCCTCATTCGCCTGGAGTCCAGGTTCGATCGCATAATATATCCGGGAATTTCAAAATACGAAATTTCCAATAACCGCGCTTTCCATATGCATCCAACCGGTAATTTCTTACGTAATATCTTATTACGAATGCCTTTAATCATTTTGAACCGGAAATTCGACAATAAAATATTTTCAATTTTTTGCAAAAATCCCTGATGGTTAGCCTTACCGATTTTGAACGGATAAAATTTATTGTCACAGATTCTGTATGTATCGGTTATTATGGATTAATGATGCAATTTTAAGCAGATCAGCGTTTAAGTTATTGCAATATGTCGCCTCATTCGCCTGTAGTCCAGGATCGATGGCATAACACAACCGGATTTTAAAATACGAAATTTCCAATACCCGCGCTTTTCATATGCATCCAACCGGTAATTTCTTACGTAATATCTTATTACGAATGCCTTTAATCATTTTGAACCGGAAATTCGACAATAAAATATTTTCAATTTTTTGCAAAAATCCCTGATGGTTAGCCTTACCGATTTTGAACGGATAAAATTTATTGTCACAGATTCTGTATGTATCGGTTATTATGGATTAATGATGCAATTTTAAGCAGATCAGCGTTTAAGTTATTGCAATATGTCGCCTCATTCGCCTGTAGTCCAGGATCGATGGCATAACACAACCGGATTTTAAAATACGAAATTTCCAATACCCGCGCTTTTCATATGCATCCAACCGGTAACTTCTTACGTAATATCTTATTACGAATGCCTTTAATCATTTTGAACCGGAAATTCGACAATAAAATATTTTCAATTTTTTGCAAAAATCCCTGATGGTTAGCCTTACCGATTTTGAACGGATAAAATTTATTGTCACAGATTCTGTATGTATCGGTTATTATGGATTAATGATGCAATTTTAAGCAGATCAGCGTTTAAGTTATTGCAATATGTCGCCTCATTCGCCTGTAGTCCAGGATCGATGGCATAACACAACCGGATTTTAAAATACGAAATTTCCAACACCCGCGCTTTTCATATGCATCCAACCGGTAATTTCTTACGTAATATCTTATTACGAATGCCTTTAATCATTTTGAACCGGAAATTCGACAATAAAATATTTTCAATTTTTTGCAAAAATCCCTGATGGTTAGCCTTACCGATTTTGAACGGATAAAATTTATTGTCACAGGTTCTGTATGTATCGGTTATTATTGATTAATGATGCAATTTTAAGCAGATCAGCGTTTAAGTTATTGCAATATGTCGCCTCATTCGCCTGTAGTCCAGGATCGATGGCATAACACAACCGGATTTTAAAATACGAAATTTCCAATACCCGCGCTTTTCATATGCATCCAACCGGTAATTTCTTACGTAATATCTTATTACGAATGCCTTTAATCATTTTGAACCGGAAATTCGACAATAAAATATTTTCAATTTTTTGCAAAAATCCCTGATGGTTAGCCTTACCGATTTTGAACGGATAAAATTTATTGTCACAGATTCTGTATGTATCGGTTATTATGGATTAATGATGCAATTTTAAGCAGATCAGCGTTTAAGTTATTGCAATATGTCGCCTCATTCGCCTGTAGTCCAGGATCGATGGCATAACACAACCGGATTTTAAAATACGAAATTTCCAATACCCGCGCTTTTCATATGCATCCAACCGGTAATTTCTTACGTAATATCTTATTACGAATGCCTTTAATCATTTTGAACCGGAAATTCGACAATAAAATATTTTCAATTTTTTGCAAAAATCCCTGATGGTTGTTAGCCTTACCGATTTTGAACGGATAAAATTTATTGTCACAGATTCTGTATGTATCGGTTATTATGGATTAATGATGCAATTTTAAGCAGATCAGCGTTTAAGTTATTGCAATATGTCGCCTCATTCGCCTGGAGTCCAGGTTCGATCGCATAATATATCCGGGAATTTCAAAATACGAAATTTCCAATAACCGCGCTTTCCATATGCATCCAACCGGTAATTTCTTACGTAATATCTTATTACGAATGCCTTTAATCATTTTGAACCGGAAATTCGACAATAAAATATTTTCAATTTTTTGCAAAAATCCCTGATGGTTAGCCTTACCGATTTTGAACGGATAAAATTTATTGTCACAGATTCTGTATGTATCGGTTATTATGGATTAATGATGCAATTTTAAGCAGATCAGCGTTTAAGTTATTGCAATATGTCGCCTCATTCGCCTGGAGTCCAGGTTCGATCGCATAATATATCCGGGAATTTCAAAATACGAAATTTCCAATAACCGCGCTTTCCATATGCATCCAACCGGTAATTTCTTACGTAATATCTTATTACGAATGCCTTTAATCATTTTGAACCGGAAATTCGACAATAAAATATTTTCAATTTTTTGCAAAAATCCCTGATGGTTAGCCTTACCGATTTTGAACGGATAAAATTTATTGTCACAGATTCTGTATGTATCGGTTATTATGGATTAATGATGCAATTTTAAGCAGATCAGCGTTTAAGTTATTGCAATATGTCGCCTCATTCGCCTGTAGTCCAGGATCGATGGCATAACACAACCGGATTTTAAAATACGAAATTTCCAATACCCGCGCTTTTCATATGCATCCAACCGGTAATTTCTTACGTAATATCTTATTACGAATGCCTTTAATCATTTTGAACCGGAAATTCGACAATAAAATATTTTCAATTTTTTGCAAAAATCCCTGATGGTTAGCCTTACCGATTTTGAACGGATAAAATTTATTGTCACAGATTCTGTATGTATCGGTTATTATGGATTAATGATGCAATTCTAAGCAGATCAGCGTTTAAGTTATTGCAATATGTCGTCTCATTCGCCTGGAGTCCAGGTTCGATCGCATAATATATCCGGGAATTTCAAAATACGAAATTTCCAATAACCGCGCTTTCCATATGCATCCAACCGGTAATTTCTTACGTAATATCTTATTACGAATGCCTTTAATCATTTTGAACCGGAAATTCGACAATAAAATATTTTCAATTTTTTGCAAAAATCCCTGATGGTTACCTTACCGATTTTGAACGGATAAAATTTATTGTCACAGATTCTGTATGTATCGGTTATTATGGATTAATGATGCAATTTTAAGCAGATCAGCGTTTAAGTTATTGCAATATGTCGCCTCATTCGCCTGTAGTCCAGGATCGATCGCATAACACAACCGGATTTTAAAATACGAAATTTCCAATACCCGCGCTTTTCATATGCATCCAACCGGTAATTTCTTACGTAATATCTTATTACGAATGCCTTTAATCATTTTGAACCGGAAATTCGACAATAAAATATTTTCAATTTTTTGCAAAAATCCCTGATGGTTAGCCTTACCGATTTTGAACGGATAAAATTTATTGTCACAGATTCTGTATGTATCGGTTATTATGGATTAATGATGCAATTTTAAGCAGATCAGCGTTTAAGTTATTGCAATATGTCGCCTCATTCGCCTGGAGTCCAGGTTCGATCGCATAATATATCCGGGAATTTCAAAATACGAAATTTCCAATAACCGCGCTTTCCATATGCATCCAACCGGTAATTTTGAACCGGAAATTCGACAATAAAATATTTTCAATTTTTTGCAAAAATCCCTGATGGTTAGCCTTACCGATTTTGAACGGATAAAATTTATTGTCACAGATTCTGTATGTATCGGTTATTATGGATTAATGATGCAATTTTAAGCAGATCAGCGTTTAAGTTATTGCAATATGTCGCCTCATTCGCCTGGAGTCCAGGATCGATGGCATAACACAACCGGATTTTAAAATACGAAATTTCCAATACCCGCGCTTTTCATATGCATCCAACCGGTAATTTCTTACGTAATATCTTATTACGAATGCCTTTAATCATTTTGAACCGGAAATTCGACAATAAAATATTTTCAATTTTTTGCAAAAATCCCTGATGGTTAGCCTTACCGATTTTGAACGGATAAAATTTATTGTCACAGATTCTGTATGTATCGGTTATTATGGATTAATGATGCAATTTTAAGCAGATCAGCGTTTAAGTTATTGCAATATGTCGCCTCATTCGCCTGGAGTCCAGGTTCGATCGCATAATATATCCGGGAATTTCAAAATACGAAATTTCCAATAACCGCGCTTTCCATATGCATCCAACCGGTAATTTCTTACGTAATATCTTATTACGAATGCCTTTAATCATTTTGAACCGGAAATTCGACAATAAAATATTTTCAATTTTTTGCAAAAATCCCTGATGGTTAGCCTTACCGATTTTGAACGGATAAAATTTATTGTCACAGATTCTGTATGTATCGGTTATTATGGATTAATGATGCAATTTTAAGCAGATCAGCGTTTAAATTATTGCAATATGTCGCCTCATTCGCCTGTAGTCCAGGATCGATGGCATAACACAACCGGATTTTAAAATACGAAATTTCCAATACCCGCGCTTTTCATATGCATCCAACCGGTAATTTCTTACGTAATATCTTATTACGAATGCCTTTAATCATTTTGAACCGGAAATTCGACAATAAAATATTTTCAATTTTTTGCAAAAATCCCTGATGGTTAGCCTTACCGATTTTGAACGGATAAAATTTATTGTCACAGATTCTGTATGTATCGGTTATTATGGATTAATGATGCAATTTTAAGCAGATCAGCGTTTAAGTTATTGCAATATGTCGCCTCATTCGCCTGGAGTCCAGGTTCGATCGCATAATATATCCGGGAATTTCAAAATACGAAATTTCCAATAACCGCGCTTTCCATATGCATCCAACCGGTAATTTCTTACGTAATATCTTATTACGAATGCCTTTAATCATTTTGAACCGGAAATTCGACAATAAAATATTTTAAATTTTTTGCAAAAATCCCTGATGGTTATTAGCCTTACCGATTTTGAACGGATAAAATTTATTGTCACAGATTCTGTATGTATCGGTTATTATGGATTAATGATGCAATTTTAAGCAGATCAGCGTTTAAGTTATTGCAATATGTCGCCTCATTCGCCTGTAGTCCAGGATCGATGGCATAACACAACCGGATTTTAAAATACGAAATTTCCAATACCCGCGCTTTTCATATGCATCCAACCGGTAATTTCTTACGTAATATCTTATTACGAATGCCTTTAATCATTTTGAACCGGAAATTCGACAATAAAATGTTTTCAATTTTTTGCAAAAATCCCTGATGGCTAGCCTTACCGATTTTGAACGGATAAAATTTATTGTCACAGATTCTGTATGTATCGGTTATTATGGATTAATGATGCAATTTTAAGCAGATCAGCGTTTAAGTTATTGCAATATGTCGCCTCATTCGCCTGTAGTCCAGGTTCGATCGCATAATATATCCGGGCATAACACAACCGGATTTTAAAATACGAAATTTCCAATACCCGCGCTTTTCATATGCATCCAACCGGTAATTTCTTACGTAATATCTTATTACGAATGCCTTTAATCATTTTGAACCGGAAATTCGACAATAAAATATTTTCAATTTTTTGCAAAAATCCCTGATGGTTAGCCTTACCGATTTTGAACGGATAAAATTTATTGTCACAGATTCTGTATGTATCGGTTATTATGGATTAATGATGCAATTTTAAGCAGATCAGCGTTTAAGTTATTGCAATATGTCGCCTCATTCGCCTGTAGTCCAGGTTCGATCGCATAATATATCCGGGAATTTCAAAATACGAAATTTCCAATAACCGCGCTTTCCATATGCATCCAACCGGTAATTTCTTACGTAATATCTTATTACGAATGCCTTTAATCATTTTGAACCGGAAATTCGACAATAAAATATTTTCAATTTTTTGCAAAAATCCCTGATGGTTAGCCTTACTGATTTTGAACGGATAAAATTTATTGTCACAGATTCTGTATGTATCGGTTATTATGGATTAATGATGCAATTTTAAGCAGATCAGCGTTTAAGTTATTGCAATATGTCGCCTCATTCGCCTGGAGTCCAGGTTCGATCGCATAATATATCCGGGAATTTCAAAATACGAAATTTCTAATAACCGCGCTTTCCATATGCATCCAACCGGTAATTTCTTACGTAATATCTTATTACGAATGCCTTTAATCATTTTGAACCGGAAATTCGACAATAAAATATTTTCAATTTTTTGCAAAAATCCCTGATGGTTAGCCTTACCGATTTTGAACGGATAAAATTTATTGTCACAGATTCTGTATGTATCGGTTATTATGGATTAATGATGCAATTTTAAGCAGATCAGCGTTTAAGTTATTGCAATATGTCGCCTCATTCGCCTGTAGTCCAGGATCGATGGCATAACACAACCGGATTTTAAAATACGAAATTTCCAATACCCGCGCTTTTCATATGCATCCAACCGGTAATTTCTTACGTAATATCTTATTACGAATGCCTTTAATCATTTTGAACCGGAAATTCGACAATAAAATATTTTCAATTTTTTGCAAAAATCCCTGATGGTTAGCCTTACCGATTTTGAACGGATACAATTTATTGTCACAGATTCTGTATGTATCGGTTATTATGGATTAATGATGCAATTTTAAGCAGATCAGCGTTTAAGTTATTGCAATATGTCGCCTCATTCGCCTGTAGTCCAGGTTCGATCGCATAATATATCCGGGCATAACACAACCGGATTTTAAAATACGAAATTTCCAATACCCGCGCTTTTCATATGCATCCAACCGGTAATTTCTTACGTAATATCTTATTACGAATGCCTTTAATCATTTTGAACCGGAAATTCGACAATAAAATATTTTCAATTTTTTGCAAAAATCCCTGATGGTTAGCCTTACCGATTTTGAACGGATAAAATTTATTGTCACAGATTCTGTATGTATCGGTTATTATGGATTAATGATGCAATTTTAAGCAGATCAGCGTTTAAGTTATTGCAATATGTCGCCTCATTCGCCTGGAGTCCAGGTTCGATCGCATAATATATCCGGGAATTTCAAAATACGAAATTTCCAATAACCGCGCTTTCCATATGCATCCAACCGGTAATTTCTTACGTAATATCTTATTACGAATGCCTTTAATCATTTTGAACCGGAAATTCGACAATAAAATATTTTCAATTTTTTGCAAAAATCCCTGATGGTTAGCCTTACCGATTTTGAACGGATAAAATTTATTGTCACAGATTCTGTATGTATCGGTTATTATGGATTAATGATGCAATTTTAAGCAGATCAGCGTTTAAGTTATTGCAATATGTCGCCTCATTCGCCTGTAGTCCAGGATCGATGGCATAACACAACCGGATTTTAAAATACGAAATTTCCAATACCCGCGCTTTTCATATGCATCCAACCGGTAATTTCTTACGTAATATCTTATTACGAATGCCTTTAATCATTTTGAACCGGAAATTCGACAATAAGATATTTTCAATTTTTTGCAAAAATCCCTGATGGTTAGCCTTACCGATTTTGAACGGATAAAATTTATTGTCACAGATTCTGTATGTATCGGTTATTATGGATTAATGATGCAATTTTAAGCAGATCAGCGTTTAAGTTATTGCAATATGTCGCCTCATTCGCCTGGAGTCCAGGTTCGATCGCATAATATATCCGGGAATTTCAAAATACGAAATTTCCAATAACCGCGCTTTCCATATGCATCCAACCGGTAATTTCTTACGTAATATCTTATTACGAATGCCTTTAATCATTTTGAACCGGAAATTCGACAAAAAAATATT
This sequence comes from Nephrotoma guestfalica, assembly GCA_963691935.1. Taxonomy (NCBI): domain Eukaryota; kingdom Metazoa; phylum Arthropoda; class Insecta; order Diptera; family Tipulidae; genus Nephrotoma; species Nephrotoma guestfalica. Next base: position 256,965,378 of record OY829913.1, read on the forward strand.
TTCAATTGTTTGCAAAAATCCCTGATGGTTAGCCTTACCGATTTTGAACGGATAAAATTTATTGTCACAGATTCTGTATGTATCGGTTATTATGGATTAATGATGCAATTTTAAGCAGATCAGTGGTTAAGTTATTGCAATATGTCGCCTCATTCGCCTGGAGTCCAGGTTCGATCGCATAATATATCCGGGAATTTCAAAATACGAAATTTCCAACAACCGCGCTTTCCATATGCATCCAACCGGTAATTTCTTACGTAATATCTTATTACGAATGCCTTTAATCATTTTGAACCGGAAATTCGACAATAAAATATTTTCAATTTTTTGCAAAAATCCCTGATGGTTAGCCTTACCGATTTTGAACGGATAAAATTTATTGTCACAGATTCTGTATGTATCGGTTATTATGGATTAATGATGCAATTTTAAGCAGATCAGCGTTTAAGTTATTGCAATATGTCGCCTCATTCGCCTGTAGTCCAGGATCGATGGCATAACACAACCGGATTTTAAAATACGAAATTTCCAATACCCGCGCTTTTCATATGCATCCAACCGGTAATTTCTTACGTAATATCTTATTACGAATGCCTTTAATCATTTTGAACCGGAAATTCGACAATAAAATATTTTCAATTTTTTGCAAAAATCCCTGATGGTTAGCCTTACCGATTTTGAACGGATAAAATTTATTGTCACAGATTCTGTATGTATCGGTTATTATGGATTAATGATGCAATTTTAAGCAGATCAGCGTTTAAGTTATTGCAATATGTCGCCTCATTCGCCTGTAGTCCAGGATCGATGGCATAACACAACCGGATTTTAAAATACGAAATTTCCAATACCCGCGCTTTTCATATGCATCCAACCGGTAATTTCTTACGTAATATCTTATTACGAATGCCTTTAATCATTTTGAACCGGAAATTCGACAATAAAATATTTTCAATTTTTTGCAAAAATCCCTGATGGTTAGCCTTACCGATTTTGAACGGATAAAATTTATTGTCACAGATTCTGTATGTATCGGTTATTATGGATTAATGATGCAATTTTAAGCAGATCAGCGTTTAAGTTATTGCAATATGTCGCCTCATTCGGCTGGAGTCCAGGTTCGATCGCATAATATATCCGGGAATTTCAAAATACGAAATTTCCAATAACCGCGCTTTCCATATGCATCCAACCGGTAATTTCTTACGTAATATCTTATTACGAATGCCTTTAATCATTTTGAACCGGAAATTCGACAATAAAATATTTTCAATTTTTTGCAAAAATCCCTGATGTTAGCCTTACCGATTTTGAACGGATAAAATTTATTGTCACAGATTCTGTATGTATCGGTTATTATGGATTAATGATGCAATTTTAAGCAGATCAGCGTTTAAGTTATTGCAATATGTCGCCTCATTCGCCTGGAGTCCAGGTTCGATCGCATAATATATCCGGGAATTTTAAAATACGAAATTTCCAATAACCGCGCTTTCCATATGCATCCAACCGGTAATTTCTTACGTAATATCTTATTACGAATGCCTTTAATCATTTTGAACCGGAAATTCGACAATAAAATATTTTCAATTTTTTGCAAAAATCCCTGATGGTTAGCCTTACCGATTTTGAACGGATAAAATTTATTGTCACAGATTCTGTATGTATCGGTTATTATGGATTAATGATGCAATTTTAAGCAGATCAGCATTTAAGTTATTGCAATATGTCGCCTCATTCGCCTGTAGTCCAGGATCGATGGCATAACACAACCGGATTTTAAAATACGAAATTTCCAATACCCGCGCTTTTCATATGCATCCAACCGGTAATTTCTTACGTAATATCTTATTACGAATGCCTTTAATCATTTTGAACCGGAAATTCGACAATAAAATATTTTCAATTTTTTGCAAAAATCCCTGATGGTAAGCCTTACCGATTTTGAACGGATAAAATTTATTGTCACAGATTCTGTATGTATCGGTTATTATGGATTAATGATGCAATTTTAAGCAGATCAGCGTTTAAGTTATTGCAATATGTCGCCTCATTCGCCTGGAGTCCAGGTTCGATCGCATAATATATCCGGGAATTTCAAAATACGAAATTTCCAATAACCGCGCTTTCCATATGCATCCAACCGGTAATTTCTTACGTAATATCTTATTACGAATGCCTTTAATCATTTTGAACCGGAAATTCGACAATAAAATATTTTCAATTTTTTGCAAAAATCCCTGATGGTAAAGCCTTACCGATTTTGAACGGATAAAATTTATTGTCACAGATTCTGTATGTATCGGTTATTATGGATTAATGATGCAATTTTAAGCAGATCAGCGTTTAAGTTATTGCAATATGTCGCCTCATTCGCCTGTAGTCCAGGATCGATGGCATAACACAACCGGATTTTAAAATACGAAATTTCCAATACCCGCGCTTTTCATATGCATCTAACCGGTAATTTCTTACGTAATATCTTATTACGAATGCCTTTAATCTTACCGATTTTGAACGGATAAAATTTATTGTCACAGATTCTGTATGTATCGGTTATTATGGATTAATGATGCAATTTTAAGCAGATCAGCGTTTAAGTTATTGCAATATGTCGCCTCATTCGCCTGTAGTCCAGGATCGATGGCATAACACAACCGGATTTTAAAATACGAAATTTCCAATACCCGCGCTTTTCATATGCATCTAACCGGTAATTTCTTACGTAATATCTTATTACGAATGCCTTTAATCATTTTGAACCGGAAATTCGACAATAAAATATTTTCAATTTTTTGCAAAAATCCCTGATGGTTAGCCTTACCGATTTTGAACGGATAAAATTTATTGTCACAGATTCTGTATGTATCGGTTATTATGGATTAATGATGCAATTTTAAGCAGATCAGCGTTTAAGTTATTGCAATATGTCGCCTCATTCGCCTGGAGTCCAGGTTCGATCGCATAATATATCCGGGAATTTCAAAATACGAAATTTCCAATAACCGCGCTTTCCATATTCATCCAACCGGTAATTTCTTACGTAATATCTTATTACGAATGCCTTTAATCATTTTGAACCGGAAATTCGACAATAAAATATTTTCAATTTTTTGCAAAAATCCCTGATGGTTAGCCTTACCGATTTTGAACGGATAAAATTTATTGTCACAGATTCTGTATGTATCGGTTATTATGGATTAATGATGCAATTTTAAGCAGATCAGCGTTTAAGTTATTGCAATATGTCGCCTCATTCGCCTGTAGTCCAGGATCGATGGCATAACACAACCGGATTTTAAAATACGAAATTTCCAATACCCGCGCTTTTCATATGCATCCAACCGGTAATTTCTTACGTAATATCTTATTACGAATGCCTTTAATCAGTTTGAACCGGAAATTCGACACTAAAATATTTTCAATTTTTTGCAAAAATCCCTGATGGTTAGCCTTACCGATTTTGAACGGATAAAATTTATTGTCACAGATTCTGTATGTATCGGTTATTATGGATTAATGATGCAATTTTAAGCAGATCAGCGTTTAAGTTATTGCAATATGTCGCCTCATTCGCCTGGAGTCCAGGTTCGATCGCATAATATATCCGGGAATTTCAAAATACGAAATTTCCAATAACCGCGCTTTCCATATGCATCCAACCGGTAATTTCTTACGTAATATCTTATTACGAATGCCTTTAATCATTTTGAACCGGAAATTCGACAATAAAATATTTTCAATTTTTTGCAAAAATCCCTGATGGTTAGCCTTACCGATTTTGAACGGATAAAATTTATTGTCACAGATTCTGTATGTATCGGTTATTATGGATTAATGATGCAATTTTAAGCAGATCAGCGTTTAAGTTATTGCAATATGTCGCCTCATTCGCCTGGAGTACAGGTTCGATCGCATAATATATCCGGGAATTTCAAAATACGAAATTTCCAATAACCGCGCTTTCCATATGCATCCAACCGGTAATTTCTTACGTAATATCTTATTACGAATGCCTTTAATCATTTTGAACCGGAAATTCGACAATAAAATATTTTCAATTTTTTGCAAAAATCCCTGATGGTTAGCCTTACCGATTTTGAACGGATAAAATTTATTGTCACAGATTCTGTATGTATCGGTTATTATGGATTAATGATGCAATTTTAAGCAGATCAGCGTTTAAGTTATTGCAATATGTCGCCTCATTCGCCTGTAGTCCAGGATCGATGGCATAACACAACCGGATTTTAAAATACGAAATTTCCAATACCCGCGCTTTTCATATGCATCCAACCGGTAATTTCTTACGTAATATCTTATTACGAATGCCTTTAATCATTTTGAACCGGAAATTCGACAATAAAATATTTTCAATTTTTTGCAAAAATCCCTGATGGTTAGCCTTACCGATTTTGAACGGATAAAATTTATTGTCACAGATTCTGTATGTATCGGTTATTATGGATTAATGATGCAATTTTAAGCAGATCAGCGTTTAAGTTATTGCAATATGTCGCCTCATTCGCCTGGAGTCCAGGTTCGATCGCATAATATATCCGGGAATTTCAAAATACGAAATTTCCAATAACCGCGCTTTCCATATGCATCCAACCGGTAATTTCTTACGTAATATCTTATTACGAATGCCTTTAATCATTTTGAACCGGAAATTCGACAATAAAATATTTTCAATTTTTTGCAAAAATCCCTGATGGTTAGCCTTACCGATTTTGAACGGATAAAATTTATTGTCACAGATTCTGTATGTATCGGTTAATGATGCAATTTTAAGCAGATCAGCGTTTAAGTTATTGCAATATGTCGCCTCATTCGCCTGGAGTCCAGGTTCGATCGCATAATATATCCGGGAATTTCAAAATACGAAATTTCCAACAACCGCGCTTTCCATATGCATCCAACCGGTAATTTCTTACGTAATATCTTATTACGAATGCCTTTAATCATTTTGAACCGGAAATTCGACAATAAAATATTTTCAATTTTTTGCAAAAATCCCTGATGGTTAGCCTTACCGATTTTGAACGGATAAAATTTATTGTCACAGATTCTGTATGTATCGGTTATTATGGATTAATGATGCAATTTTAAGCAGATCAGCGTTTAAGTTATTGCAATATGTCGCCTCATTCGCCTGGAGTCCAGGTTCGATCGCATAATATATCCGGGAATTTCAAAATACGAAATTTCCAATAACCGCGCTTTCCATATGCATCCAACCGGTAATTTCTTACGTAATATCTTATTACGAATGCCTTTAATCATTTTGAACCGGAAATTCGACAATAAAATATTTTCAATTTTTTGCAAAAATCCCTGATGGTTAGCCTTACCGATTTTGAACGGATAAAATTTATTGTCACAGATTCTGTATGTATCAGTTATTATGGATTAATGATGCAATTTTAAGCAGATCAGCGTTTAAGTTATTGCAATATGTCGCCTCATTCGCCTGTAGTCCAGGATCGATGGCATAACACAACCGGATTTTAAAATACGAAATTTCCAATACCCGCGCTTTTCATATGCATCCAACCGGTAATTTCTTACGTAATATCTTATTACGAATGCCTTTAATCATTTTGAACCGGAAATTCGACAATAAAATATTTTCAATTTTTTGCAAAAATCCCTGATGGTTAGCCTTACCGATTTTGAACGGATAAAATTTATTGTCACAGATTCTGTATGTATCAGTTATTATGGATTAATGATGCAATTTTAAGCAGATCAGCGTTTAAGTTATTGCAATATGTCGCCTCATTCGCCTGTAGTCCAGGATCGATGGCATAACACAACCGGATTTTAAAATACGAAATTTCCAATACCCGCGCTTTTCATATGCATCCAACCGGTAATTTCTTACGTAATATCTTATTACGAATGCCTTTAATCATTTTGAACCGGAAATTCGACAATAAAATATTTTCAATTTTTTGCAAAAATCCCTGATGGTTAGCCTTACCGATTTTGAACGGATAAAATTTATTGTCACAGATTCTGTATGTATCGGTTATTATGGATTAATGATGCAATTTTAAGCAGATCAGCGTTTAAGTTATTGCAATATGTCGCCTCATTCGCCTGGAGTCCAGGTTCGATCGCATAATATATCCGGGCATAACACAACCGGATTTTAAAATACGAAATTTCCAATACCCGCGCTTTTCATATGCATCCAACCGGTAATTTCTTACGTAATATCTTATTACGAATGCCTTTAATCATTTTGAACCGGAAATTCGACAATAAAATATTTTCAATTTTTTGCAAAAATCCCTGATGGTTAGCCTTACCGATTTTGAACGGATAAAATTTATTGTCACAGATTCTGTATGTATCGGTTATTATGGATTAATGATGCAATTTTAAGCAGATCAGCGTTTAAGTTATTGCAATATGTCGCCTCATTCGCCTGGAGTCCAGGTTCGATCGCATAATATATCCGGGAATTTCAAAATACGAAATTTCCAATAACCGCGCTTTCCATATGCATCCAACCGGTAATTTCTTACGTAATATCTTATTACGAATGCCTTTAATCATTTTGAACCGGAAATTCGACAATAAAATATTTTCAATTTTTTGCAAAAATCCCTGATGGTTAGCCTTACCGATTTTGAACGGATAAAATTTATTGTCACAGATTCTGTATGTATCGGTTATTATGGATTAATGATGCAATTTTAAGCAGATCAGCGTTTAAGTTATTGCAATATGTCGCCTCATTCGCCTGGAGTCCAGGTTCGATCGCATAATATATCCGGGAATTTCAAAATACGAAATTTCCAATACCCGCGCTTTCCATATGCATCCAACCGGTAATTTCTTACGTAATATCTTATTACGAATGCCTTTAATCATTTTGAACCGGAAATTCGACAATAAAATATTTTCAATTTTTTGAAAAAATCCCTGATGTGTTAGCCTTACCGATTTTGAACGGATAAAATTTATTGTCACAGATTCTGTATGTATCGGTTATTATGGATTAATGATGCAATTTTAAGCAGATCAGCGTTTAAGTTATTGCAATATGTCGCCTCATTCGCCTGGAGTCCAGGTTCGATCGCATAATATATCCGGGAATTTCAAAATACAAAATTTCCAATAACCGCGCTTTCCATATGCATCCAACCGGTAATTTCTTACGTAATATCTTATTACGAATGCCTTTAATCATTTTGAACCGGAAATTCGACAATAAAATATTTTCAATTTTTTGCAAAAATCCCTGATGGTTAGCCTTACCGATTTTGAACGGATAAAATTTATTGTCACAGATTCTGTATGTATCGGTTATTATGGATTAATGATGCAATTTTAAGCAGATCAGCGTTTAAGTTATTGCAATATGTCGCCTCATTCGCCTGTAGTCCAGGATCGATGGCATAACACAACCGGATTTTAAAATACGAAATTTCCAATACCCGCGCTTTTCATATGCATCCAACCGGTAATTTCTTACGTAATATCTTATTACGAATGCCTTTAATCATTTTGAACCGGAAATTCGACAATAAAATATTTTCAATTTTTTGCAAAAATCCCTGATGGTTAGCCTTACCGATTTTGAACGGATAAAATTTATTGTCACAGATTCTGTATGTATCGGTTATTATGGATTAATGATGCAATTTTAAGCAGATCAGCGTTTAAGTTATTGCAATATGTCGCCTCATTCGCCTGTAGTCCAGGATCGATGGCATAACACAACCGGATTTTAAAATACGAAATTTCCAATACCCGCGCTTTTCATATGCATCCAACCGGTAATTTCTTACGTAATATCTTATTACGAATGCCTTTAATCATTTTGAACCGGAAATTAGACAATAAAATATTTTCAATTTTTTGCAAAAATCCCTGATGGTTAGCCTTACCGATTTTGAACGGATAAAATTTATTGTCACAGATTCTGTATGTATCGGTTATTATGGATTAATGATGCAATTTTAAGCAGATCAGCGTTTAAGTTATTGCAATATGTCGCCTCATTCGCCTGTAGTCCAGGATCGATGGCATAACACAACCGGATTTTAAAATACGAAATTTCCAATACCCGCGCTTTTCATATGCATCCAACCGGTAATTTCTTACGTAATATCTTATTACGAATGCCTTTAATCATTTTGAACCGGAAATTCGACAATAAAATATTTTCAATTTTTTGCAAAAATCCCTGATGGTTAGCCTTACCGTTTTTGAACGGATAAAATTTATTGTCACAGATTCTGTATGTATCGGTTATTATGGATTAATGATGCAATTTTAAGCAGATCAGCGTTTAAGTTATTGCAATATGTCGCCTCATTCGCCTGGAGTCCAGGTTCGATCGCATAATATATCCGGGAATTTCAAAATACGAAATTTCCAATAACCGCGCTTTCCATATGCATCCAACCGGTAATTTCTTACGTAATATCTTATTACGAATGCCTTTAATCATTTTGAACCGGAAATTCGACAATAAAATATTTTCAATTTTTTGCAAAAATCCCTGATGGTTAGCCTTACCGATTTTGAACGGATAAAATTTATTGTCACAGATTCTGTATGTATCGATTATTATGGATTAATGATGCAGTTTTAAGCAGATCAGCGTTTAAGTTATTGCAATATGTCGCCTCATTCGCCTGTAGTCCAGGATCGATGGCATAACACAACCGGATTTTAAAATACGAAATTTCCAATACCCGCGCTTTTCATATGCATCCAACCGGTAATTTCTTACGTAATATCTTATTACGAATGCCTTTAATCATTTTGAACCGGAAATTCGACAATAAAATATTTTCAATTTTTTGCAAAAATCCCTGATGGTTAGCCTTACCGATTTTGAACGGATACAATTTATTGTCACAGATTCTGTATGTATCGGTTATTATGGATTAATGATGCAATTTTAAGCAGATCAGCGTTTAAGTTATTGCAATATGTCGCCTCATTCGCCTGGAGTCCAGGTTCGATCGCATAATATATCCGGGAATTTCAAAATACGAAATTTCCAATAGCCGCGCTTTCCATATGCATCCAACCGGTAATTTCTTACGTAATATCTTATTACGAATGCCTTTAATCATTTTGAACCGGAAATTCGACAATAAAATATTTTCAATTTTTTGCAAAAATCCCTGATGGTTAGCCTTACCGATTTTGAACGGATAAAATTTATTGTCACAGATTCTGTATGTATCGGTTATTATGGATTAATGATGCAATTTTAAGCAGATCAGCGTTTAAGTTATTGCAATATGTCGCCTCATTCGCCTGGAGTCCAGGTTCGATCGCATAATATATCCGGGAATTTCAAAATACGAAATTTCCAATAACCGAGCTTTCCATATGCATCCAACCGGTAGTTTCTTACGTAATATCTTATTACGAATGCCTTTAATCATTTTGAACCGGAAATTCGACAATAAAATATTTTCAATTTTTTGCAAAAATCCCTGATGGTTAGCCTTTCCGATTTTGAACGGATAAAATTTATTGTCACAGATTCTGTATGTATCGGTTATTATGGATTAATGATGCAATTTTAAGCAGATCAGCGTTTAAGTTATTGCAATATGTCGCCTCATTCGCCTGGAGTCCAGGTTCGATCGCATAATATATCCGGGAATTTCAAAATACGAAATTTCCAATAACCGCGCTTTCCATATGCATCCAACCGGTAATTTCTTACGTAATATCTTATTACGAATGCCTTTAATCATTTTGAACCGGAAATTCGACAATAAAATATTTTCAATTTTTTGCTAAAATCCCTGATGGTTAGCCTTACCGATTTTGAACGGATAAAATTTATTGTCACAGATTCTGTATGTATCGGTTATTATGGATTAATGATGCAATTTTAAGCAGATCAGCGTTTAAGTTATTGCAATATGTCGCCTCATTCGCCTGTAGTCCAGGATCGATGGCATAACACAACCGGATTTTAAAATACGAAATTTCCAATACCCGCGCTTTTCATATGCATCCAACCGGTAATTTCTTACGTAATATCTTATTACGAATGCCTTTAATCATTTTGAACCGGAAATTCGACAATAAAATATTTTCAATTTTTTGCAAAAATCCCTGATGGTTAGCCTTACCGATTTTGAACGGATAAAATTTATTGTCACAGATTCTGTATGTATCGGTTATTATGGATTAATGATGCAATTTTAAGCAGATCAGCGTTTAAGTTATTGCAATATGTCGCCTCATTCGCCTGTAGTCCAGGATCGATGGCATAACACAACCGGATTTTAAAATACGAAATTTCCAATACCCGCGCTTTTCATATGCATCCAACCGGTAATTTCTTACGTAATATCTTATTACGAATGCCTTTAATCATTTTGAACCGGAAATTCGACAATAAAATATTTTCAATTTTTTGCAAAAATCCCTGATGGTTAGCCTTACCGATTTTGAACGGATAAAATTTATTGTCACAGATTCTGTATGTATCGGTTATTATGGATTAATGATGCAATTTTAAGCAGATCAGCGTTTAAGTTATTGCAATATGTCGCCTCATTCGCCTGGAGTCCAGGTTCGATCGCATAATATATCCGGGAATTTCAAAATACGAAATTTCCAATAACCGCGCTTTCCATATGCATCCAACCGGTAATTTCTTACGTAATATCTTATTACGAATGCCTTTAATCATTTTGAACCGGAAATTCGACAATAAAATATTTTCAATTTTTTGCAAAAATCCCTGATGGCTAGCCTTACCGATTTTGAACGGATAAAATTTATTGTCACAGATTCTGTATGTATCGGTTATTATGGATTAATGATGCAATTTTAAGCAGATCAGCGTTTAAGTTATTGCAATATGTCGCCTCATTCGCCTGTAGTCCAGGATCGATGGCATAACACAACCGGATTTTAAAATACGAAATTTCCAATACCCGCGCTTTTCATATGCATCCAACCGGTAATTTCTTACGTAATATCTTATTACGAATGCCTTTAATCATTTTGAACCGGAAATTCGACAATAAAATATTTTCAATGTTTTGCAAAAATCCCTGATGGTTAGCCTTACCGATTTTGAACGGATAAAATTTATTGTCACAGATTCTGTATGTATCGGTTATTATGGATTAATGATGCAATTTTAAGCAGATCAGCGTTTAAGTTATTGCAATATGTCGCCTCATTCGCCTGGAGTCCAGGTTCGATCGCATAATATATCCGGGAATTTCAAAATACGAAATTTCCAATAACCGCGCTTTCCATATGCATCCAACCGGTAATTTCTTACGTAATATCTTATTACGAATGCCTTTAATCATTTTGAACCGGAAATTCGACAATAAAATATTTTCAATTTTTTGCAAAAATCCCTGATGGTTAGCCTTACCGATTTTGAACGGATAAAATTTATTGTCACAGATTCTGTATGTATCGGTTATTATGGATTAATGATGCAATTTTAAGCAGATCAGCGTTTAAGTTATTGCAATATGTCGCCTCATTCGCCTGTAGTCCAGGATCGATGGCATAACACAACCGGATTTTAAAATACGAAATTTCCAATACCCGCGCTTTTCATATGCATCCAACCGGTAATTTCTTACGTAATATCTTATTACGAATGCCTTTAATCATTTTGAACCGGAAATTCGACAATAAAATATTTTCAATTTTTTGCAAAAATCCCTGATGGTTAGCCTTACCGATTTTGAACGGATAAAATTTATTGTCACAGATTCTGTATGTATCGGTTATTATGGATTAATGATGCAATTTTAAGCAGATCAGCGTTTAAGTTATTGCAATATGTCGCCTCATTCGCCTGGAGTCCAGGTTCGATCGCATAATATATCCGGGAATTTCAAAATACGAAATTTCCAATAACCGCGCTTTCCATATGCATCCAACCGGTAATTTCTTACGTAATATCTTATTACGAATGCCTTTAATCATTTTGAACCGGAAATTCGACAATAAAATATTTTCAATTTTTTGCAAAAATCCCTGATGGTTAGCCTTACCGATTTTGAACGGATAAAATTTATTGTCACAGATTCTGTATGTATCGGTTATTATGGATTAATGATGCAATTTTAAGCAGATCAGCGTTTAAGTTATTGCAATATGTCGCCTCATTCGCCTGGAGTCCAGGTTCGATCGCATAATATATCCGGGAATTTCAAAATACGAAATTTCCAATAACCGCGCTTTCCATATGCATCCAACCGGTAATTTCTTACGTAATATCTTATTACGAATGCCTTTAATCATTTTGAACCGGAAATTCGACAATAAAATATTTTCAATTTTTTGCAAAAATCCCTGATGTGTTAGCCTTACCGATTTTGAACGGATAAAATTTATTGTCACAGATTCTGTATGTATCGGTTATTATGGATTAATGATGCAATTTTAAGCAGATCAGCGTTTAAGTTATTGCAATATGTCGCCTCATTCGCCTGGAGTCCAGGTTCGATCGCATAATATATCCGGGAATTTCAAAATACAAAATTTCCAATAACCGCGCTTTCCATATGCATCCAACCGGTAATTTCTTACGTAATATCTTATTACGAATGCCTTTAATCATTTTGAACCGGAAATTAGACAATAAAATATTTTCAGTTTTTTGCAAAAATCCCTGATGGTTAGCCTTACCGATTTTGAACGGATAAAATTTATTGTCACAGATTCTGTATGTATCGGTTATTATGGATTAATGATGCAATTTTAAGCAGATCAGCGTTTAAGTTATTGCAATATTTCGCCTCATTCGCCTGTAGTCCAGGATCGATGGCATAACACAACCGGATTTTAAAATACGAAATTTCCAATACCCGCGCTTTTCATATGCATCCAACCGGTAATTTCTTACGTAATATCTTATTACGAATGCCTTTAATCATTTTGAACCGGAAATTCGACAATAAAATATTTTCAATTTTTTGCAAAAATCCCTGATGGTTAGCCTTACCGATTTTGAACGGATAAAATTTATTGTCACAGATTCTGTATGTATCGGTTATTATGGATTAATGATGCAATTTTAAGCAGATCAGCGTTTAAGTTATTGCAATATGTCGCCTCATTCGCCTGTAGTCCAGGATCGATGGCATAACACAACCGGATTTTAAAATACGAAATTTCCAATACCCGCGCTTTTCATATGCATCCAACCGGTAATTTCTTACGTAATATCTTATTACGAATGCCTTTAATCATTTTGAACCGGAAATTCGACAATAAAATATTTTCAATTTTTTGCAAAAATCCCTGATGGTTAGCCTTACCGATTTTGAACGGATAAAATTTATTGTCACAGATTCTGTATGTATCGGTTATTATGGATTAATGATGCAATTTTAAGCAGATCAGCGTTTAAGTTATTGCAATATGTCGCCTCATTCGCCTGGAGTCCAGGTTCGATCGCATAATATATCCGGGAATTTCAAAATACGAAATTTCCAATAACCGCGCTTTCCATATGCATCCAACCGGTAATTTCTTACGTAATATCTTATTACGAATGCCTTTAATCATTTTGAACCGGAAATTCGACAATAAAATATTTTCAATTTTTTGCAAAAATCCCTGATGGTTAGCCTTACCGATTTTGAACGGATAAAATTTATTGTCACAGATTCTGTATGTATCGGTTATTATGGATTAATGATGCAATTTTAAGCAGATCAGCGTTTAAGTTATTGCAATATGTCGCCTAATTCGCCTGGAGTCCAGGTTCGATCGCATAATATATCCGGGAATTTCAAAATACGAAATTTCCAATAACCGCGCTTTCCATATGCATCCAACCGGTAATTTCTTACGTAATATCTTATTACGAATGCCTTTAATCATTTTGAACCGGAAATTCGACAATAAAATATTTTCAATTTTTTGCAAAAATCCCTGATGTGTTAGCCTTACCGATTTTGAACGGATAAAATTTATTGTCACAGATTCTGTATGTATCGGTTATTATGGATTAATGATGCAATTTTAAGCAGATCAGCGTTTAAGTTATTGCAATATGTCGCCTCATTCGCCTGGAGTCCAGGTTCGATCGCATAATATATCCGGGAATTTCAAAATACGAAATTTCCAATAACCGCGCTTTCCATATGCATCCAACCGGTAATTTCTTACGTAATATCTTATTACGAATGCCTTTAATCATTTTGAACCGGAAATTCGACAATAAAATATTTTCAATTTTTTGCAAAAATCCCTGATGTGTTAGCCTTACCGATTTTGAACGGATAAAATTTATTGTCACAGATTCTGTATGTATCGGTTATTATGGATTAATGATGCAATTTTAAGCAGATCAGCGTTTAAGTTATTGCAATATGTCGCCTCATTCGCCTGGAGTCCAGGTTCGATCGCATAATATATCCGGGAATTTCAAAATACAAAATTTCCAATAACCGCGCTTTCCATATGCATCCAACCGGTAATTTCTTACGTAATATCTTATTACGAATGCCTTTAATCATTTTGAACCGGAAATTAGACAATAAAATATTTTCAATTTTTTGCAAAAATCCCTGATGGTTAGTTAGCCTTACCGATTTTGAACGGATAAAATTTATTGTCACAGATTCTGTATGTATCGGTTATTATGGATTAATGATGCAATTTTAAGCAGATCAGCGTTTAAGTTATTGCAATATTTCGCCTCATTCGCCTGTAGTCCAGGATCGATGGCATAACACAACCGGATTTTAAAATACGAAATTTCCAATACCCGCGCTTTTCATATGCATCCAACCGGTAATTTCTTACGTAATATCTTATTACGAATGCCTTTAATCATTTTGAACCGGAAATTAGACAATAAAATATTTTCAGTTTTTTGCAAAAATCCCTGATGGTTAGCCTTACCGATTTTGAACGGATAAAATTTATTGTCACAGATTCTGTATGTATCGGTTATTATGGATTAATGATGCAATTTTAAGCAGATCAGCGTTTAAGTTATTGCAATATTTCGCCTCATTCGCCTGTAGTCCAGGATCGATGGCATAACACAACCGGATTTTAAAATACGAAATTTCCAATACCCGCGCTTTTCATATGCATCCAACCGGTAATTTCTTACGTAATATCTTATTACGAATGCCTTTAATCATTTTGAACCGGAAATTCGACAATAAAATATTTTCAATTTTTTGCAAAAATCCCTGATGGTTAGCCTTACCGATTTTGAACGGATAAAATTTATTGTCACAGATTCTGTATGTATCGGTTATTATGGATTAATGATGCAATTTTAAGCAGATCAGCGTTTAAGTTATTGCAATATGTCGCCTCATTCGCCTGGAGTCCAGGTTCGATCGCATAATATATCCGGGAATTTCAAAATACGAAATTTCCAATAACCGCGCTTTCCATATGCATCCAACCGGTAATTTCTTACGTAATATCTTATTACGAATGCCTTTAATCATTTTGAACCGGAAATTCGACAATAAAATATTTTCAATTTTTTGCAAAAATCCCTGATGGTTAGCCTTACCGATTTTGAACGGATAAAATTTATTGTCACAGATTCTGTATGTATCGGTTATTATGGATTAATGATGCAATTTTAAGCAGATCAGCGTTTAAGTTATTGCAATATGTCGCCTCATTCGCCTGGAGTCCAGGTTCGATCGCATAATATATCCGGGAATTTCAAAATACGAAATTTCCAATAACCGCGCTTTCCATATGCATCCAACCGGTAATTTCTTACGTAATATCTTATTACGAATGCCTTTAATCATTTTGAACCGGAAATTCGACAATAAAATATTTTCAATTTTTTGCAAAAATCCCTGATGTGTTAGCCTTACCGATTTTGAACGGATAAAATTTATTGTCACAGATTCTGTATGTATCGGTTATTATGGATTAATGATGCAATTTTAAGCAGATCAGCGTTTAAGTTATTGCAATATGTCGCCTCATTCGCCTGGAGTCCAGGTTCGATCGCATAATATATCCGGGAATTTCAAAATACAAAATTTCCAATAACCGCGCTTTCCATATGCATCCAACCGGTAATTTCTTACGTAATATCTTATTACGAATGCCTTTAATCATTTTGAACCGGAAATTCGACAAAAAAATATTTTCAATTTTTTGCAAAAATCCCTGATGGTTAGCCTTACCGATTTTGAACGGATAAAATTTATTGTCACAGATTCTGTATGTATCGGTTATTATGGATTAATGATGCAATTTTAAGCAGATCAGCGTTTAAGTTATTGCAATATGTCGCCTCATTCGTCTGTAGTCCAGGATCGATGGCATAACACAACCGGATTTTAAAATACGAAATTTCCAATACCCGCGCTTTTCATATGCATCCAACCGGTAATTTCTTACGTAATATCTTATTACGAATGCCTTTAATCATTTTGAACCGGAAATTAGACAATAAAATATTTTCAATTTTTTGCAAAAATCCCTGATGGTTAGCCTTACCGATTTTGAACGGATAAAATTTATTGTCACAGATTCTGTATGTATCGGTTATTATGGATTAATGATGCAATTTTAAGCAGATCAGCGTTTAAGTTATTGCAATATTTCGCCTCATTCGCCTGTAGTCCAGGATCGATGGCATAACACAACCGGATTTTAAAATACGAAATTTCCAATACCCGCGCTTTTCATATGCATCCAACCGGTAATTTCTTACGTAATATCTTATTACGAATGCCTTTAATCATTTTGAACCGGAAATTCGACAATAAAATATTTTCAATTTTTTGCAAAAATCCCTGATGGTTAGCCTTACCGATTTTGAACGGATAAAATTTATTGTCACAGATTCTGTATGTATCGGTTATTATGGATTAATGATGCAATTTTAAGCAGATCAGCGTTTAAGTTATTGCAATATGTCGCCTCATTCGCCTGTAGTCCAGGATCGATGGCATAACACAACCGGATTTTAAAATACGAAATTTCCAATACCCGCGCTTTTCATATGCATCCAACCGGTAATTTCTTACGTAATATCTTATTACGAATGCCTTTAATCATTTTGAACCGGAAATTCGACAATAAAATATTTTCAATTTTTTGCAAAAATCCCTGATGGTTAGCCTTACCGATTTTGAACGGATAAAATTTATTGTCACAGATTCTGTATGTATCGGTTATTATGGATTAATGATGCAATTTTAAGCAGATCAGCGTTTAAGTTATTGCAATATGTCGCCTCATTCGCCTGGAGTCCAGGTTCGATCGCATAATATATCCGGGAATTTCAAAATACGAAATTTCCAATAACCGCGCTTTCCATATGCATCCAACCGGTAATTTCTTACGTAATATCTTATTACGAATGCCTTTAATCATTTTGAACCGGAAATTCGACAATAAAATATTTTCAATTTTTTGCAAAAATCCCTGATGGTTAGCCTTACCGATTTTGAACGGATAAAATTTATTGTCACAGATTCTGTATGTATCGATTATTATGGATTAATGATGCAGTTTTAAGCAGATCAGCGTTTAAGTTATTGCAATATGTCGCCTCATTCGCCTGTAGTCCAGGATCGATGGCATAACACAACCGGATTTTAAAATACGAAATTTCCAATACCCGCGCTTTTCATATGCATCCAACCGGTAATTTCTTACGTAATATCTTATTACGAATGCCTTTAATCATTTTGAACCGGAAATTCGACAATAAAATATTTTCAATTTTTTGCAAAAATCCCTGATGGTTAGCCTTACCGATTTTGAACGGATAAAATTTATTGTCACAGATTCTGTATGTATCGGTTATTATGGATTAATGATGCAATTTTAAGCAGATCAGCGTTTAAGTTATTGCAATATGTCGCCTCATTCGCCTGGAGTCCAGGTTCGATCGCATAATATATCCGGGAATTTCAAAATACGAAATTTCCAATAACCGCGCTTTCCATATGCATCCAACCGGTAATTTCTTACGTAATATCTTATTACGAATGCCTTTAATCATTTTGAACCGGAAATTCGACAATAAAATATTTTCAATTTTTTGCAAAAATCCCTGATGGTTAGCCTTACCGATTTTGAACGGATAAAATTTATTGTCACAGATTCTGTATGTATCGGTTATTATGGATTAATGATGCAATTTTAAGCAGATCAGCGTTTAAGTTATTGCAATATGTCGCCTCATTCGCCTGGAGTCCAGGTTCGATCGCATAATATATCCGGGAATTTCAAAATACGAAATTTCCAATAACCGCGCTTTCCATATGCATCCAACCGGTAATTTCTTACGTAATATCTTATTACGAATGCCTTTAATCATTTTGAACCGGAAATTCGACAATAAAATATTTTCAATTTTTTGCAAAAATCCCTGATGTGTTAGCCTTACCGATTTTGAACGGATAAAATTTATTGTCACAGATTCTGTATGTATCGGTTATTATGGATTAATGATGCAATTTTAAGCAGATCAGCGTTTAAGTTATTGCAATATGTCGCCTCATTCGCCTGGAGTCCAGGTTCGATCGCATAATATATCCGGGAATTTCAAAATACAAAATTTCCAATAACCGCGCTTTCCATATGCATCCAACCGGTAATTTCTTACGTAATATCTTATTACGAATGCCTTTAATCATTTTGAACCGGAAATTAGACAATAAAATATTTTCAATTTTTTGCAAAAATCCCTGATGGTTAGTTAGCCTTACCGATTTTGAACGGATAAAATTTATTGTCACAGATTCTGTATGTATCGGTTATTATGGATTAATGATGCAATTTTAAGCAGATCAGCGTTTAAGTTATTGCAATATTTCGCCTCATTCGCCTGTAGTCCAGGATCGATGGCATAACACAACCGGATTTTAAAATACGAAATTTCCAATACCCGCGCTTTTCATATGCATCCAACCGGTAATTTCTTACGTAATATCTTATTACGAATGCCTTTAATCATTTTGAACCGGAAATTAGACAATAAAATATTTTCAGTTTTTTGCAAAAATCCCTGATGGTTAGCCTTACCGATTTTGAACGGATAAAATTTATTGTCACAGATTCTGTATGTATCGGTTATTATGGATTAATGATGCAATTTTAAGCAGATCAGCGTTTAAGTTATTGCAATATTTCGCCTCATTCGCCTGTAGTCCAGGATCGATGGCATAACACAACCGGATTTTAAAATACGAAATTTCCAATACCCGCGCTTTTCATATGCATCCAACCGGTAATTTCTTACGTAATATCTTATTACGAATGCCTTTAATCATTTTGAACCGGAAATTCGACAATAAAATATTTTCAATTTTTTGCAAAAATCCCTGATGGTTAGCCTTACCGATTTTGAACGGATAAAATTTATTGTCACAGATTCTGTATGTATCGGTTATTATGGATTAATGATGCAATTTTAAGCAGATCAGCGTTTAAGTTATTGCAATATGTCGCCTCATTCGCCTGTAGTCCAGGATCGATGGCATAACACAACCGGATTTTAAAATACGAAATTTCCAATACCCGCGCTTTTCATATGCATCCAACCGGTAATTTCTTACGTAATATCTTATTACGAATGCCTTTAATCATTTTGAACCGGAAATTCGACAATAAAATATTTTCAATTTTTTGCAAAAATCCCTGATGGTTAGCCTTATCGATTTTGAACGGATAAAATTTATTGTCACAGATTCTGTATGTATCGGTTATTATGGATTAATGATGCAATTTTAAGCAGATCAGCGTTTAAGTTATTGCAATATGTCGCCTCATTCGCCTGGAGTCCAGGTTCGATCGCATAATATATCCGGGAATTTCAAAATACGAAATTTCCAATAACCGCGCTTTCCATATGCATCCAACCGGTAATTTCTTACGTAATATCTTATTACGAATGCCTTTAATCATTTTGAACCGGAAATTCGACAATAAAATATTTTCAATTTTTTGCAAAAATCCCTGATGGTTAGCCTTACCGATTTTGAACGGATAAAATTTATTGTCACAGATTCTGTATGTATCGGTTATTATGGATTAATGATGCAATTTTAAGCAGATCAGCGTTTAAGTTATTGCAATATGTCGCCTCATTCGCCTGGAGTCCAGGTTCGATCGCATAATATATCCGGGAATTTCAAAATACGAAATTTCCAATAACCGCGCTTTCCATATGCATCCAACCGGTAATTTCTTACGTAATATCTTATTACGAATGCCTTTAATCATTTTGAACCGGAAATTCGACAAAAAAATATTTTCAATTTTTTGCAAAAATCCCTGATGGTTAGCCTTACCGATTTTGAACGGATAAAATTTATTGTCACAGATTCTGTATGTATCGGTTATTATGGATTAATGATGCAATTTTAAGCAGATCAGCGTTTAAGTTATTGCAATATGTCGCCTCATTCGCCTGTAGTCCAGGATCGATGGCATAACACAACCGGATTTTAAAATACGAAATTTCCAATACCCGCGCTTTTCATATGCATCCAACCGGTAATTTCTTACGTAATATCTTATTACGAATGCCTTTAATCATTTTGAACCGGAAATTAGACAATAAAATATTTTCAATTTTTTGCAAAAATCCCTGATGGTTAGCCTTACCGATTTTGAACGGATAAAATTTATTGTCACAGATTCTGTATGTATCGGTTATTATGGATTAATGATGCAATTTTAAGCAGATCAGCGTTTAAGTTATTGCAATATTTCGCCTCATTCGCCTGTAGTCCAGGATCGATGGCATAACACAACCGGATTTTAAAATACGAAATTTCCAATACCCGCGCTTTTCATATGCATCCAACCGGTAATTTCTTACGTAATATCTTATTACGAATGCCTTTAATCATTTTGAACCGGAAATTCGACAATAAAATATTTTCAATTTTTTGCAAAAATCCCTGATGGTTAGCCTTACCGATTTTGAACGGATAAAATTTATTGTCACAGATTCTGTATGTATCGGTTATTATGGATTAATGATGCAATTTTAAGCAGATCAGCGTTTAAGTTATTGCAATATGTCGCCTCATTCGCCTGTAGTCCAGGATCGATGGCATAACACAACCGGATTTTAAAATACGAAATTTCCAATACCCGCGCTTTTCATATGCATCCAACCGGTAATTTCTTACGTAATATCTTATTACGAATGCCTTTAATCATTTTGAACCGGAAATTCGACAATAAAATATTTTCAATTTTTTGCAAAAATCCCTGATGGTTAGCCTTACCGATTTTGAACGGATAAAATTTATTGTCACAGATTCTGTATGTATCGGTTATTATGGATTAATGATGCAATTTTAAGCAGATCAGCGTTTAAGTTATTGCAATATGTCGCCTCATTCGCCTGGAGTCCAGGTTCGATCGCATAATATATCCGGGAATTTCAAAATACGAAATTTCCAATAACCGCGCTTTCCATATGCATCCAACCGGTAATTTCTTACGTAATATCTTATTACGAATGCCTTTAATCATTTTGAACCGGAAATTCGACAATAAAATATTTTCAATTTTTTGCAAAAATCCCTGATGGTTAGCCTTACCGATTTTGAACGGATAAAATTTATTGTCACAGATTCTGTATGTATCGATTATTATGGATTAATGATGCAGTTTTAAGCAGATCAGCGTTTAAGTTATTGCAATATGTCGCCTCATTCGCCTGTAGTCCAGGATCGATGGCATAACACAACCGGATTTTAAAATACGAAATTTCCAATACCCGCGCTTTTCATATGCATCCAACCGGTAATTTCTTACGTAATATCTTATTACGAATGCCTTTAATCATTTTGAACCGGAAATTCGACAATAAAATATTTTCAATTTTTTGCAAAAATCCCTGATGGTTAGCCTTACCGATTTTGAACGGATAAAATTTATTGTCACAGATTCTGTATGTATCGGTTATTATGGATTAATGATGCAATTTTAAGCAGATCAGCGTTTAAGTTATTGCAATATGTCGCTTCATTCGCCTGGAGTCCAGGTTCGATCGCATAATATATCCGGGAATTTCAAAATACGAAATTTCCAATAACCGAGCTTTCCATATGCATCCAACCGGTAATTTCTTACGTAATATCTTATTACGAATGCCTTTAATCATTTTGAACCGGAAATTCGACAAAAAAATATTTTCAATTTTTTGCAAAAATCCCTGATGGTTAGCCTTACCGATTTTGAACGGATAAAATTTATTGTCACAGATTCTGTATGTATCGGTTATTATGGATTAATGATGCAATTTTAAGCAGATCAGCGTTTAAGTTATTGCAATATGTCGCCTCATTCGCCTGTAGTCCAGGATCGATGGCATAACACAACCGGATTTTAAAATACGAAATTTCCAATACCCGCGCTTTTCATATGCATCCAACCGGTAATTTCTTACGTAATATCTTATTACGAATGCCTTTAATCATTTTGAACCGGAAATTAGACAATAAAATATTTTCAATTTTTTGCAAAAATCCCTGATGGTTAGCCTTACCGATTTTGAACGGATAAAATTTATTGTCACAGATTCTGTATGTATCGGTTATTATGGATTAATGATGCAATTTTAAGCAGATCAGCGTTTAAGTTATTGCAATATTTCGCCTCATTCGCCTGTAGTCCAGGATCGATGGCATAACACAACCGGATTTTAAAATACGAAATTTCCAATACCCGCGCTTTTCATATGCATCCAACCGGTAATTTCTTACGTAATATCTTATTACGAATGCCTTTAATCATTTTGAACCGGAAATTCGACAATAAAATATTTTCAATTTTTTGCAAAAATCCCTGATGGTTAGCCTTACCGATTTTGAACGGATAAAATTTATTGTCACAGATTCTGTATGTATCGGTTATTATGGATTAATGATGCAATTTTAAGCAGATCAGCGTTTAAGTTATTGCAATATGTCGCCTCATTCGCCTGGAGTCCAGGTTCGATCGCATAATATATCCGGGAATTTCAAAATACGAAATTTCCAATAACCGCGCTTTCCATATGCATCCAACCGGTAATTTCTTACGTAATATCTTATTACGAATGCCTTTAATCATTTTGAACCGGAAATTCGACAATAAAATATTTTCAATTTTTTGCAAAAATCCCTGATGGTTAGCCTTACCGATTTTGAACGGATAAAATTTATTGTCACAGATTCTGTATGTATCGATTATTATGGATTAATGATGCAGTTTTAAGCAGATCAGCGTTTAAGTTATTGCAATATGTCGCCTCATTCGCCTGTAGTCCAGGATCGATGGCATAACACAACCGGATTTTAAAATACGAAATTTCCAATACCCGCGCTTTTCATATGCATCCAACCGGTAATTTCTTACGTAATATCTTATTACGAATGCCTTTAATCATTTTGAACCGGAAATTCGACAATAAAATATTTTCAATTTTTTGCAAAAATCCCTGATGGTTAGCCTTACCGATTTTGAACGGATAAAATTTATTGTCACAGATTCTGTATGTATCGGTTATTATGGATTAATGATGCAATTTTAAGCAGATCAGCGTTTAAGTTATTGCAATATGTCGCCTCATTCGCCTGGAGTCCAGGTTCGATCGCATAATATATCCGGGAATTTCAAAATACGAAATTTCCAATAACCGAGCTTTCCATATGCATCCAACCGGTAATTTCTTACGTAATATCTTATTACGAATGCCTATAATCATTTTGAACCGGAAATTCGACAATAAAATATTTTCAATTTTTTGCAAAAATCCCTGATGGTTAGCCTTACCGATTTTGAACGGATAAAATTTATTGTCACAGATTCTGTATGTATCGGTTATTATGGATTAATGATGCAATTTTAAGCAGATCAGCGTTTAAGTTATTGCAATATGTCGCCTCATTCGCCTGGAGTCCAGGTTCGATCGCATAATATATCCGGGAATTTCAAAATACGAAATTTCCAATACCCGCGCTTTCCATATGCATCCAACCGGTAATTTCTTACGTAATATCTTATTACGAATGCCTTTAATCATTTTGAACCGGAAATTCGACAATAAAATATTTTCAATTTTTTGCAAAAATCCCTGATGGTTAGCCTTACCGATTTTGAACGGATAAAATTTATTGTCACAGATTCTGTATGTATCGGTTATTATGGATTAATGATGCAATTTTAAGCAGATCAGCGTTTAAGTTATTGCAATATGTCGCCTCATTCGCCTGGAGTCCAGGTTCGATCGCATAATATATCCGGGAATTTCAAAATACGAAATTTCCAATAACCGAGCTTTCCATATGCATCCAACCGGTAGTTTCTTACGTAATATCTTATTACGAATGCCTTTAATCATTTTGAACCGGAAATTCGACAATAAAATATTTTCAATTTTTTGCAAAAATCCCTGATGGTTAGCCTTTCCGATTTTGAACGGATAAAATTTATTGTCACAGATTCTGTATGTATCGGTTATTATGGATTAATGATGCAATTTTAAGCAGATCAGCGTTTAAGTTATTGCAATATGTCGCCTCATTCGCCTGGAGTCCAGGTTCGATCGCATAATATATCCGGGAATTTCAAAATACGAAATTTCCAATAACCGCGCTTTCCATATGCATCCAACCGGTAATTTCTTACGTAATATCTTATTACGAATGCCTTTAATCATTTTGAACCGGAAATTCGACAATAAAATATTTTCAATTTTTTGCAAAAATCCCTGATGGTTAGCCTTACCGATTTTGAACGGATAAAATTTATTGTCACAGATTCTGTATGTATCGGTTATTATGGATTAATGATGCAATTTTAAGCAGATCAGCATTTAAGTTATTGCAATATGTCGCCTCATTCGCCTGTAGTCCAGGTTCGATCGCATAATATATCCGGGCATAACACAACCGGATTTTAAAATACGAAATTTCCAATACCCGCGCTTTTCATATGCATCCAACCGGTAATTTCTTACGTAATATCTTATTACGAATGCCTTTAATCATTTTGAACCGAAAATTCGACAATAAAATATTTTCAATTTTTTGCAAAAATCCCTGATTAACGCCTTACCGATTTTGAACGGATAAAATTTATTGTCACAGATTCTGTATGTATCGGTTATTATGGATTAATGATGCAATTTTAAGCAGATCAGCGTTTAAGTTATTGCAATATGTCGCCTCATTCGCCTGTAGTCCAGGATCGATGGCATAACACAACCGGATTTTAAAATACGAAATTTCCAATACCCGCGCTTTTCATATGCATCCAACCGGTAATTTCTTACGTAATATCTTATTACGAATGCCTTTAATCATTTTGAACCGGAAATTCGACAATAAAATATTTTCAATTTTTTGCAAAAATCCCTGATTAACGCCTTACCAATTTTGAACGGATAAAATTTATTGTCACAGATTCTGTATGTATCGGTTATTATGGATTAATGATGCAATTTTAAGCAGATCAGCGTTTAAGTTATTGCAATATGTCGCCTCATTCGCCTGGAGTCCAGGTTCGATCGCATAATATATCCGGGAATTTCAAAATACGAAATTTCCAATAACCGCGCTTTCCATATGCATCCAACCGGTAATTTCTTATTACGAATGCCTTTAATCATTTTGAACCGGAAATTCGACAATAAAATATTTTCAATTTTTTGCAAAAATCCCTGATGGTTAGCCTTACCGATTTTGAACGGATAAAATTTATTGTCACAGATTCTGTATGTATCGGTTATTATGGATTAATGATGCAATTTTAAGCAGATCAGCGTTTAAGTTATTGCAATATTTCGCCTCATTCGCCTGTAGTCCAGGATCGATGGCATAACACAACCGGATTTTAAAATACGAAATTTCCAATACCCGCGCTTTTCATATGCATCCAACCGGTAATTTCTTACGTAATATCTTATTACGAATGCCTTTAATCATTTTGAACCGGAAATTCGACAATAAAATATTTTCAATTTTTTGCAAAAATCCCTGATGGTTAGCCTTACCGATTTTGAACGGATAAAATTTATTGTCACAGATTCTGTATGTATCGGTTATTATGGATTAATGATGCAATTTTAAGCAGATCAGCGTTTAAGTTATTGCAATATGTCGCCTCATTCGCCTGTAGTCCAGGATCGATGGCATAACACAACCGGATTTTAAAATACGAAATTTCCAATACCCGCGCTTTTCATATGCATCCAACCGGTAATTTCTTACGTAATATCTTATTACGAATGCCTTTAATCATTTTGAACCGGAAATTCGACAATAAAATATTTTCAATTTTTTGCAAAAATCCCTGATGGTTAGCCTTACCGATTTTGAACGGATAAAATTTATTGTCACAGATTCTGTATGTATCGGTTATTATGGATTAATGATGCAATTTTAAGCAGATCAGCGTTTAAGTTATTGCAATATGTCGCCTCATTCGCCTGGAGTCCAGGTTCGATCGCATAATATATCCGGGAATTTCAAAATACGAAATTTCCAATAACCGCGCTTTCCATATGCATCCAACCGGTAATTTCTTACGTAATATCTTATTACGAATGCCTTTAATCATTTTGAACCGGAAATTCGACAATAAAATATTTTCAATTTTTTGCAAAAATCCCTGATGGTTAGCCTTACCGATTTTGAACGGATAAAATTTATTGTCACAGATTCTGTATGTATCGATTATTATGGATTAATGATGCAGTTTTAAGCAGATCAGCGTTTAAGTTATTGCAATATGTCGCCTCATTCGCCTGTAGTCCAGGATCGATGGCATAACACAACCGGATTTTAAAATACGAAATTTCCAATACCCGCGCTTTTCATATGCATCCAACCGGTAAATTCTTACGTAATATCTTATTACGAATGCCTTTAATCATTTTGAACCGGAAATTCGACAATAAAATATTTTCAATTTTTTGCAAAAATCCCTGATGGTTAGCCTTACCGATTTTGAACGGATAAAATTTATTGTCACAGATTCTGTATGTATCGGTTATTATGGATTAATGATGCAATTTTAAGCAGATCAGCGTTTAAGTTATTGCAATATGTCGCCTCATTCGCCTGGAGTCCAGGTTCGATCGCATAATATATCCGGGAATTTCAAAATACGAAATTTCCAATAACCGAGCTTTCCATATGCATCCAACCGGTAATTTCTTACGTAATATCTTATTACGAATGCCTATAATCATTTTGAACCGGAAATTCGACAATAAAATATTTTCAATTTTTTGCAAAAATCCCTGATGGTTAGCCTTACCGATTTTGAACGGATAAAATTTATTGTCACAGATTCTGTATGTATCGGTTATTATGGATTAATGATGCAATTTTAAGCAGATCAGCGTTTAAGTTATTGCAATATGTCGCCTCATTCGCCTGGAGTCCAGGTTCGATCGCATAATATATCCGGGAATTTCAAAATACGAAATTTCCAATACCCGCGCTTTCCATATGCATCCAACCGGTAATTTCTTACGTAATATCTTATTACGAATGCCTTTAATCATTTTGAACCGGAAATTCGACAATAAAATATTTTCAATTTTTTGCAAAAATCCCTGATGGTTAGCCTTACCGATTTTGAACGGATAAAATTTATTGTCACAGATTCTGTATGTATCGGTTATTATGGATTAATGATGCAATTTTAAGCAGATCAGCGTTTAAGTTATTGCAATATGTCGCCTCATTCGCCTGGAGTCCAGGTTCGATCGCATAATATATCCGGGAATTTCAAAATACGAAATTTCCAATAACCGCGCTTTCCATATGCATCCAACCGGTAATTTCTTACGTAATATCTTATTACGAATGCCTTTAATCATTTTGAACCGGAAATTCGACAATAAAATATTTTCAATTTTTTGCAAAAATCCCTGATGGTTAGCCTTACCGATTTTGAACGGATAAAATTTATTGTCACAGATTCTGTATGTATCGGTTATTATGGATTAATGATGCAATTTTAAGCAGATCAGCATTTAAGTTATTGCAATATGTCGCCTCATTCGCCTGTAGTCCAGGTTCGATCGCATAATATATCCGGGCATAACACAACCGGATTTTAAAATACGAAATTTCCAATACCCGCGCTTTTCATATGCATCCAACCGGTAATTTCTTACGTAATATCTTATTACGAATGCCTTTAATCATTTTGAACCGAAAATTCGACAATAAAATATTTTCAATTTTTTGCAAAAATCCCTGATTAACGCCTTACCGATTTTGAACGGATAAAATTTATTGTCACAGATTCTGTATGTATCGGTTATTATGGATTAATGATGCAATTTTAAGCAGATCAGCGTTTAAGTTATTGCAATATGTCGCCTCATTCGCCTGTAGTCCAGGATCGATGGCATAACACAACCGGATTTTAAAATACGAAATTTCCAATACCCGCGCTTTTCATATGCATCCAACCGGTAATTTCTTACGTAATATCTTATTACGAATGCCTTTAATCATTTTGAACCGGAAATTCGACAATAAAATATTTTCAATTTTTTGCAAAAATCCCTGATTAACGCCTTACCAATTTTGAACGGATAAAATTTATTGTCACAGATTCTGTATGTATCGGTTATTATGGATTAATGATGCAATTTTAAGCAGATCAGCGTTTAAGTTATTGCAATATGTCGCCTCATTCGCCTGGAGTCCAGGTTCGATCGCATAATATATCCGGGAATTTCAAAATACGAAATTTCCAATAACCGCGCTTTCCATATGCATCCAACCGGTAATTTCTTATTACGAATGCCTTTAATCATTTTGAACCGGAAATTCGACAATAAAATATTTTCAATTTTTTGCAAAAATCCCTGATGGTTAGCCTTACCGATTTTGAACGGATAAAATTTATTGTCACAGATTCTGTATGTATCGGTTATTATGGATTAATGATGCAATTTTAAGCAGATCAGCGTTTAAGTTATTGCAATATGTCGCCTCATTCGCCTGTAGTCCAGGATCGATGGCATAACACAACCGGATTTTAAAATACGAAATTTCCAATACCCGCGCTTTTCATATGCATCCAACCGGTAATTTCTTACGTAATATCTTATTACGAATGCCTTTAATCATTTTGAACCGGAAATTCGACAATAAAATATTTTCAATTTTTTGCAAAAATCCCTGATGGTTAGCCTTACCGATTTTGAACGGATAAAATTTATTGTCACAGATTCTGTATGTATCGGTTATTATGGATTAATGATGCAATTTTAAGCAGATCAGCGTTTAAGTTATTGCAATATGTCGCCTCATTCGCCTGTAGTCCAGGATCGATGGCATAACTCAACCGGATTTTAAAATACGAAATTTCCAATACCCGCGCTTTTCATATGCATCCAACCGGTAATTTCTTACGTAATATCTTATTACGAATGCCTTTAATCATTTTGAACCGGAAATTCGACAATAAAATATTTTCAATTTTTTGCAAAAATCCCTGATGGTTAGTTGGCCTTACCGATTTTGAACGGATAAAATTTATTGTCACAGATTCTGTATGTATCGGTTATTATGGATTAATGATGCAATTTTAAGCAGATCAGCGTTTAAGTTATTGCAATATGTCGCCTCATTCGCCTGGAGTCCAGGTTCGATCGCATAATATATCCGGGAATTTCAAAATACGAAATTTCCAATAACCGCGCTTTCCATATGCATCCAACCGGTAATTTCTTACGTAATAACTTATCATTTAATCATTTTGAACCGGAAATTCGACAATAAAATATTTTCAATTTTTTGCAAAAATCCCTGATGGTTAGTTAGCCTTACCGATTTTGAACGGATAAAATTTATTGTCACAGATTCTGTATGTATCGGTTATTATGGATTAATGATGCAATTTTAAGCAGATCAGCGTTTAAGTTATTGCAATATGTCGCCTCATTCGCCTGGAGTCCAGGTTCGATCGCATAATATATCCGGGAATTTCAAAATACGAAATTTCCAATAACCGCGCTTTCCATATGCATCCAACCGGTAATTTCTTACGTAATATCTTATTACGAATGCCTTTAATCATTTTGAACCGGAAATTCGACAATAAAATATTTTCAATTTTTTGCAAAAATCCCTGATGGTTAGCCTTACCGATTTTGAACGGATAAAATTTATTGTCACAGATTCTGTATGTATCGGTTATTATGGATTAATGATGCAATTTTAAACAGATCAGCGTTTAAGTTATTGCAATATGTCGCCTCATTCGCCTGTAGTCCAGGATCGATGGCATAACACAACCGGATTTTAAAATAAGAAATTTCCAATACCCGCGCTTTTCATATGCATCCAACCGGTAATTTCTTACGTAATATCTTATTACGAATGCCTTTAATCATTTTGAACCGGAAATTCGACAATAAAATATTTTCAATTTTTTGCAAAAATCCCTGATGGTTAGCCTTACCGATTTTGAACGGATAAAATTTATTGTCACAGATTCTGTATGTATCGGTTATTATGGATTAATGATGCAATTTTAAGCAGATCAGCGTTTAAGTTATTGCAATATGTCGCCTCATTCGCCTGGAGTCCAGGTTCGATCGCATAATATATCCGGGAATTTCAAAATACGAAATTTCCAATAACCGCGCTTTCCATATGCATCCAACCGGTAATTTCTTACGTAATATCTTATTACGAATGCCTTTAATCATTTTGAACCAGAAATTCGACAATAAAATATTTTCAATTTTTTGCAAAAATCCCTGATGGTTAGCCTTACCGATTTTGAACGGATAAAATTTATTGTCACAGATTCTGTATGTATCGGTTATTATGGATTAATGATGCAATTTTAAGCAGATCAGCGTTTAAGTTATTGCAATATGTCGCCTCATTCGCCTGGAGTCCAGGTTCGATCGCATAATATATCCGGGAATTTCAAAATACGAAATTTCCAATAACCGCGCTTTCCATATGCATCCAACCGGTAATTTCTTACGTAATATCTTATTACGAATGCCTTTAATCATTTTGAACCGGAAATTCGACAATAAAATATTTTCAATTTTTTGCAAAAATCCCTGATGGTTAGCCTTACCGATTTTGAACGGATAAAATTTATTGTCACAGATTCTGTATGTATCGGTTATTATGGATTAATGATGCAATTTTAAGCAGATCAGCGTTTAAGTTATTGCAATATGTCGCCTCATTCGCCTGTAGTCCAGGATCGATGGCATAACACAACCGGATTTTAAAATACGAAATTTCCAATACCCGCGCTTTTCATATGCATCCAACCGGTAATTTCTTACGTAATATCTTATTACGAATGCCTTTAATCATTTTGAACCGGAAATTCGACAATAAAATATTTTCAATTTTTTGCAAAAATCCCTGATGGTTAGCCTTACCGATTTTGAACGGATAAAATTTATTGTCACAGATTCTGTATGTATCGGTTATTATGGATTAATGATGCAATTTTAAGCAGATCAGCGTTTAAGTTATTGCAATATGTCGCCTCATTCGCCTGTAGTCCAGGATCGATGGCATAACACAACCGGATTTTAAAATACGAAATTTCCAATACCCGCGCTTTTCATATGCATCCAACCGGTAATTTCTTACGTAATATCTTATTACGAATGCCTTTAATCATTTTGAACCGGAAATTCGACAATAAAATATTTTCAATTTTTTGCAAAAATCCCTGATGGTTAGTTAGCCTTACCGATTTTGAACGGATAAAATTTATTGTCACAGATTCTGTATGTATCGGTTATTATGGATTAATGATGCAATTTTAAGCAGATCAGCGTTTAAGTTATTGCAATATGTCGCCTCATTCGCCTGGAGTCCAGGTTCGATCGCATAATATATCCGGGAATTTCAAAATACGAAATTTCCAATAACCGCGCTTTCCATATGCATCCAACCGGTAATTTCTTACGTAATAACTTATCATTTAATCATTTTGAACCGGAAATTCGACAATAAAATATTTTCAATTTTTTGCAAAAATCCCTGATGGTTAGTTAGCCTTACCGATTTTGAACGGATAAAATTTATTGTCACAGATTCTGTATGTAACGGTTATTATGGATTAATGATGCAATTTTAAGCAGATCAGCGTTTAAGTTATTGCAATATGTCGCCTCATTCGCCTGGAGTCCAGGTTCGATCGCATAATATATCCGGGAATTTCAAAATACGAAATTTCCAATAACCGCGCTTTCCATATGCATCCAACCGGTAATTTCTTACGTAATATCTTATTACGAATGCCTTTAATCATTTTGAACCGGAAATTCGACAATAAAATATTTTCAATTTTTTGCAAAAATCCCTGATGGTTAGCCTTACCGATTTTGAACGGATAAAATTTATTGTCACAGATTCTGTATGTATCGGTTATTATGGATTAATGATGCAATTTTAAACAGATCAGCGTTTAAGTTATTGCAATATGTCGCCTCATTCGCCTGTAGTCCAGGATCGATGGCATAACACAACCGGATTTTAAAATACGAAATTTCCAATACCCGCGCTTTTCATATGCATCCAACCGGTAATTTCTTACGTAATATCTTATTACGAATGCCTTTAATCATTTTGAACCGGAAATTCGACAATAAAATATTTTCAATTTTTTGCAAAAATCCCTGATGGTTAGCCTTACCGATTTTGAACGGATAAAATTTATTGTCACAGATTCTGTATGTATCGGTTATTATGGATTAATGATGCAATTTTAAGCAGATCAGCGTTTAAGTTATTGCAATATGTTGCCTCATTCGCCTGGAGTCCAGGTTCGATCGCATAATATATCCGGGAATTTCAAAATACGAAATTTCCAATAACCGCGCTTTCCATATGCATCCAACCGGTAATTTCTTACGTAATATCTTATTACGAATGCCTTTAATCATTTTGAACCGGAAATTCGACAATAAAATATTTTCAATTTTTTGCAAAAATCCCTGATGGTTAGCCTTACCGATTTTGAACGGATAAAATTTATTGTCACAGATTCTGTATGTATCGGTTATTATGGATTAATGATGCAATTTTAAGCAGATCAGCGTTTAAGTTATTGCAATATGTCGCCTCATTCGCCTGGAGTCCAGGTTCGATCGCATAATATATCCGGGAATTTCAAAATACGAAATTTCCAATAACCGCGCTTTCCATATGCATCCAACCGGTAATTTCTTACGTAATATCTTATTACGAATGCCTTTAATCATTTTGAACCGGAAATTCGACAATAAAATATTTTCAATTTTTTGCAAAAATCCCTGATGGTGTTAGCCTTACCGATTTTGAACGGATAAAATTTATTGTCACAGATTCTGTATGTATCGGTTATTATGGATTAATGATGCAATTTTAAACAGATCAGCGTTTAAGTTATTGCAATATGTCGCCTCATTCGCCTGTAGTCCAGGATCGATGGCATAACACAACCGGATTTTAAAATACGAAATTTCCAATACCCGCGCTTTTCATA
Organism: Nephrotoma guestfalica; assembly: GCA_963691935.1. NCBI lineage: Eukaryota > Metazoa > Arthropoda > Insecta > Diptera > Tipulidae > Nephrotoma > Nephrotoma guestfalica. Next base: position 256,998,858 of record OY829913.1, read on the forward strand.
TGCATCCAACCGGTAATTTCTTACGTAATATCTTATTACGAATGCCTTTAATCATTTTGAACCGGAAATTCGACAATAAAATATTTTCAATTTTTTGCAAAAATCCCTGATGGTTAGCCTTACCGATTTTGAACGGATAAAATTTATTGTCACAGATTCTGTATGTATCGGTTATTATGGATTAATGATGCAATTTTAAGCAGATCAGTGTTTAAGTTATTGCAATATGTCGCCTCATTCGCCTGGAGTCCAGGTTCGATCGCATAATATATCCGGGAATTTCAAAATACGAAATTTCCAATAACCGCGCTTTCCATATGCATCCAACCGGTAATTTCTTACGTAATATCTTATTACGAATGCCTTTAATCATTTTGAACCGGAAATTCGACAATAAAATATTTTCAATTTTTTGCAAAAATCCCTGATGGTTAGCCTTACCGATTTTGAACGGATAAAATTTATTGTCACAGATTCTGTATGTATCGGTTATTATGGATTAATGATGCAATTTTAAGCAGATCAGCGTTTAAGTTATTGCAATATGTCGCCTCATTCGCCTGGAGTCCAGGTTCGATGGCATAACACAACCGGATTTTAAAATACGAAATTTCCAATAACCGCGCTTTTCATATGCATCCAACCGGTAATTTCTTACGTAATATCTTATTACGAATGCCTTTAATCATTTTGAACCGGAAATTCGACAATAAAATATTTTCAATTTTTTGCAAAAATCCCTGATGGTTAGCCTTACCGATTTTGAACGGATAAAATTTATTGTCACAGATTCTGTATGTATCGGTTATTATGGATTAATGATGCAATTTTAAGCACATCAGCGTTTAAGTTATTGCAATATGTCGCCTCATTCGCCTGTAGTCCAGGATCGATGGCATAACACAACCGGATTTTAAAATACGAAATTTCCAATACCCGCGCTTTTCATATGCATCCAACCGGTAATTTCTTACGTAATATCTTATTACGAATGCCTTTAATCATTTTGAACCGGAAATTCGACAATAAAATATTTTCAATTTTTTGCAAAAATCCCTGATGGTTAGCCTTACCGATTTTGAACGGATAAAATTTATTGTCACAGATTCTGTATGTATCGGTTATTATGGATTAATGATGCAATTTTAAGCAGATCAGCGTTTAAGTTATTGCAATATGTCGCCTCATTCGCCTGGAGTCCAGGTTCGATCGCATAATATATCCGGGAATTTCAAAATACGAAATTTCCAATAACCGCGCTTTCCATATGCATCCAACCGGTAATTTCTTACGTAATATCTTATTACGAATGCCTTTAATCATTTTGAACCGGAAATTCGACAATAAAATATTTTCAATTTTTTGCAAAAATCCCTGATGGTTAGCCTTACCGATTTTGAACGGATAAAATTTATTGTCACAGATTCTGTATGTATCGGTTATTATGGATTAATGATGCAATTTTAAGCAGATCAGCGTTTAAGTTATTGCAATATGTCGTCTCATTCGCCTGGAGTCCAGGTTCGATCGCATAATATATCCGGGAATTTCAAAATACGAAATTTCCAATAACCGCGCTTTCCATATGCATCCAACCGGTAATTTCTTACGTAATATCTTATTACGAATGCCTTTAATCATTTTGAACCGGAAATTCGACAATAAAATATTTTCAATTTTTTGCAAAAATCCCTGATGGTTAGCCTTACCGATTTTGAACGGATAAAATTTATTGTCACAGATTCTGTATGTATCGGTTATTATGGATTAATGATGCAATTTTAAGCAGATCAGCGTTTAAGTTATTGCAATATGTCGCCTCATTCGCCTGTAGTCCAGGATCGATGGCATAACACAACCGGATTTTAAAATACGAAATTTCCAATACCCGCGCTTTTCATATGCATCCAACCGGTAATTTCTTACGTAATATCTTATTACGAATGCCTTTAATCATTTTGAACCGGAAATTCGACAATAAAATATTTTCAATTTTTTGCAAAAATCCCTGATGGTTAGCCTTACCGATTTTGAACGGATAAAATTTATTGTCACAGATTCTGTATGTATCGGTTATTATGGATTAATGATGCAATTTTAAGCAGATCAGTGTTTAAGTTATTGCAATATGTCGCCTCATTCGCCTGGAGTCCAGGTTCGATCGCATAATATATCCGGGAATTTCAAAATACGAAATTTCCAATAACCGCGCTTTCCATATGCATCCAACCGGTAATTTCTAACGTAATATCTTATTACGAATGCCTTTAATCATTTTGAACCGGAAATTCGACAATAAAATATTTTCAATTTTTTGCAAAAATCCCGTTAGCCTTACCGATTTTGAACGGATAAAATTTATTGTCACAGATTCTGTATGTATCGGTTATTATGGATTAATGATGCAATTTTAAGCAGATCAGCGTTTAAGTTATTGCAATATGTCGCCTCATTCGCCTGGAGTCCAGGTTCGATGGCATAACACAACCGGATTTTAAAATACGAAATTTCCAATAACCGCGCTTTTCATATGCATCCAACCGGTAATTTCTTACGTAATATCTTATTACGAATGCCTTTAATCATTTTGAACCGGAAATTCGACAATAAAATATTTTCAATTTTTTGCAAAAATCCCTGATGGTTAGCCTTACCGATTTTGAACGGATAAAATTTATTGTCACAGATTCTGTATGTATCGGTTATTATGGATTAATGATGCAATTTTAAGCAGATCAGCGTTTAAGTTATTGCAATATGTCGCCTCATTCGCCTGTAGTCCAGGATCGATGGCATAACACAACCGGATTTTAAAATATGAAATTTCCAATACCCGCGCTTTTCATATGCATCCAACCGGTAATTTCTTACGTAATATCTTATTACGAATGCCTTTAATCATTTTGAACCGGAAATTCGACAATAAAATATTTTCAATTTTTTGCAAAAATCCCTGATGGTTAGTTAGCCTTACCGATTTTGAACGGATAAAATTTATTGTCACAGATTCTGTATGTATCGGTTATTATGGATTAATGATGCAATTTTAAGCAGATCAGCGTTTAAGTTATTGCAATATGTCGCCTCATTCGCCTGGAGTCCAGGTTCGATCGCATAATATATCCGGGAATTTCAAAATACGAAATTTCCAATAACCGCGCTTTCCATATGCATCCAACCGGTAATTTCTTACGTAATATCTTATTACGAATGCCTTTAATCATTTTGAACCGGAAATTTGACAATAAAATATTTTCAATTTTTTGCAAAAATCCCTGATGGTTAGCCTTACCGATTTTGAACGGATAAAATTTATTGTCACAGATTCTGTATGTATCGGTTATTATGGATTAATGATGCAATTTTAAGCAGATCAGCGTTTAAGTTATTGCAATATGTCGCCTCATTCGCCTGGAGTCCAGGTTCGATCGCATAATATATCCGGGAATTTCAAAATACGAAATTTCCAATAACCGCGCTTTCCATATGCATCCAACCGGTAATTTCTTACGTAATATCTTATTACGAATGCCTTTAATCATTTTGAACCGGAAATTCGACAATAAAATATTTTCAATTTTTTGCAAAAATCCCTGATGGTTAGCCTTACCGATTTTGAACGGATAAAATTTATTGTCACAGATTCTGTATGTATCGGTTATTATGGATTAATGATGCAATTTTAAGCAGATCAGCGTTTAAGTTATTGCAATATGTCGCCTCATTCGCCTGTAGTCCAGGATCGATGGCATAACACAACCGGATTTTAAAATACGAAATTTCCAATACCCGCGCTTTTCATATGCATCCAACCGGTAATTTCTTACGTAATATCTTATTACGAATGCCTTTAATCATTTTGAACCGGAAATTCGACAATAAAATATTTTCAATTTTTTGCAAAAATCCCTGATGGTTAGCCTTACCGATTTTGAACGGATAAAATTTATTGTCACAGATTCTGTATGTATCGGTTATTATGGATTAATGATGCAATTTTAAGCAGATCAGTGTTTAAGTTATTGCAATATGTCGCCTCATTCGCCTGGAGTCCAGGTTCGATCGCATAATATATCCGGGAATTTCAAAATACGAAATTTCCAATAACCGCGCTTTCCATATGCATCCAACCGGTAATTTCTTACGTAATATCTTATTACGAATGCCTTTAATCATTTTGAACCGGAAATTCGACAATAAAATATTTTCAATTTTTTGCAAAAATCCCTGATGGTTAGCCTTACCGATTTTGAACGGATAAAATTTATTGTCACAGATTCTGTATGTATCGGTTATTATGGATTAATGATGCAATTTTAAGCAGATCAGCGTTTAAGTTATTGCAATATGTCGCCTCATTCGCCTGGAGTCCAGGTTCGATCGCATAATATATCCGGGAATTTCAAAATACGAAATTTCCAATAACCGCGCTTTCCATATGCATCCAACCGGTAATTTCTTACGTAATATCTTATTACGAATGCCTTTAATCATTTTGAACCGGAAATTCGACAATAAAATATTTTCAATTTTTTGCAAAAATCACTGATGGTTAGCCTTACCGATTTTGAACGGATAAAATTTATTGTCACAGATTCTGTATGTATCGGTTATTATGGATTAATGATGCAATTTTAAGCAGATCAGCGTTTAAGTTATTGCAATATGTCGCCTCATTCGCCTGTAGTCCAGGATCGATGGCATAACACAACCGGATTTTAAAATACGAAATTTCCAATACCCGCGCTTTTCATATGCATCCAACCGGTAATTTCTTACGTAATATCTTATTACGAATGCCTTTAATCATTTTGAACCGGAAATTCGACAATAAAATATTTTCAATTTTTTGCAAAAATCCCTGATGGTTAGCCTTACCGATTTTGAACGGATAAAATTTATTGTCACAGATTCTGTATGTATCGGTTATTATGGATTAATGATGCAATTTTAAGCAGATCAGCGTTTAAGTTATTGCAATATGTCGCCTCATTCGCCTGGAGTCCAGGATCGATGGCATAACACAACCGGATTTTAAAATACGAAATTTCCAATACCCGCGCTTTTCATATGCATCCAACCGGTAATTTCTTACGTAATATCTTATTACGAATGCCTTTAATCATTTTGAACCGGAAGTTCGACAATAAAATATTTTCAATTTTTTGCAAAAATCCCTGATGGTTAGCCTTACCGATTTTGAACGGATAAAATTTATTGTCACAGATTCTGTATGTATCGGTTATTATGGATTAATGATGCAATTTTAAGCAGATCAGCGTTTAAGTTATTGCAATATGTCGCCTCATTCGCCTGGAGTCCAGGTTCGATCGCATAATATATCCGGGAATTTCAAAATACGAAATTTCCAATAACCGCGCTTTCCATATGCATCCAACCGGTAATTTCTTACGTAATATCTTATTACGAATGCGTTTAATCATTTTGAACCGGAAATTCGACAATAAAATATTTTCAATTTTTTGCAAAAATCCCTGATGGTTAGCCTTACCGATTTTGAACGGATAAAATTTATTGTCACAGATTCTGTATGTATCGGTTATTATGGATTAATGATGCAATTTTAAGCAGATCAGCGTTTAAGTTATTGCAATATGTCGCCTCATTCGCCTGTAGTCCAGGATCGATGGCATAACACAACCGGATTTTAAAATACGAAATTTCCAATACCCGGGCTTTTCATATGCATCCAACCGGTAATTTCTTACGTAATATCTTATTACGAATGCCTTTAATCATTTTGAACCGGAAATTCGACAATAAAATATTTTCAATTTTTTGCAAAAATCCCTGATGGGCCTTACCGATTTTGAACGGATAAAATTTATTGTCACAGATTCTGTATGTATCGGTTATTATGGATTAATGATGTAATTTTAAGCAGATCAGCGTTTAAGTTATTGCAATATGTCGCCTCATTCGCCTGGAGTCCAGGTTCGATCGCATAATATATCCGGGAATTTCAAAATACGAAATTTCCAATAACCGCGCTTTCCATATGCATCCAACCGGTAATTTCTTACGTAATATCTTATTACGAATGCCTTTAATCATTTTGAACCGGAAATTCGACAATAAAATATTTTCAATTTTTTGCAAAAATCCCTGATGGTTAGCCTTACCGATTTTGAACGGATAAAATTTATTGTCACAGATTCTGTATGTATCGGTTATTATGGATTAATGATGCAATTTTAAGCAGATCAGCGTTTAAGTTATTGCAATATGTCGCCTCATTCGCCTGTAGTCCAGGATCGATGGCATAACACAACCGGATTTTAAAATACGAAATTTCCAATACCCGCGCTTTTCATATGCATCCAACCGGTAATTTCTTACGTAATATCTTATTACGAATGCCTTTAATCATTTTGAACCGGAAATTCGACAAAAAAATATTTTCAATTGTTTGCAAAAATCCCTGATGGTTAGCCTTACCGATTTTGAACGGATAAAATTTATTGTCACAGATTCTGTATGTATCGGTTATTATGGATTAATGATGCAATTTTAAGCAGATCAGTGGTTAAGTTATTGCAATATGTCGCCTCATTCGCCTGGAGTCCAGGTTCGATCGCATAATATATCCGGGAATTTCAAAATACGAAATTTCCAACAACCGCGCTTTCCATATGCATCCAACCGGTAATTTCTTACGTAATATCTTATTACGAATGCCTTTAATCATTTTGAACCGGAAATTCGACAATAAAATATTTTCAATTTTTTGCAAAAATCCCTGATGGTTAGCCTTACCGATTTTGAACGGATAAAATTTATTGTCACAGATTCTGTATGTATCGGTTATTATGGATTAATGATGCAATTTTAAGCAGATCAGCGTTTAAGTTATTGCAATATGTCGCCTCATTCGCCTGGAGTCCAGGTTCGATCGCATAATATATCCGGGAATTTCAAAATACGAAATTTCCAATAACCGCGCTTTCCATATGCATCCAACCGGTAATTTCTTACGTAATATCTTATTACGAATGCCTTTAATCATTTTGAACCGGAAATTCGACAATAAAATATTTTCAATTTTTTGCAAAAATCACTGATGGTTAGCCTTACCGATTTTGAACGGATAAAATTTATTGTCAAAGATTCTGTATGTATCGGTTATTATGGATTAATGATGCAATTTTAAGCAGATCAGCGTTTAAGTTATTGCAATATGTCGCCTCATTCGCCTGTAGTCCAGGATCGATGGCATAACACAACCGGATTTTAAAATACGAAATTTCCAATACCCGCGCTTTTCATATGCATCCAACCGGTAATTTCTTACGTAATATCTTATTACGAATGCCTTTAATCATTTTGAACCGGAAATTCGACAATAAAATATTTTCAATTTTTTGCAAAAATCCCTGATGGTTAGCCTTACCGATTTTGAACGGATAAAATTTATTGTCACAGATTCTGTATGTATCGGTTATTATGGATTAATGATGCAATTTTAAGCAGATCAGCGTTTAAGTTATTGCAATATGTCGCCTCATTCGCCTGGAGTCCAGGTTCGATCGCATAATATATCCGGGAATTTCAAAATACGAAATTTCCAATAACCGCGCTTTCCATATGCATCCAACCGGTAATTTCTTACGTAATATCTTATTACGAATGCCTTTAATCATTTTGAACCGGAAATTCGACAATAAAATATTTTCAATTTTTTGCAAAAATCCCTGATGGTTAGCCTTACCGATTTTGAACGGATAAAATTTATTGTCACAGATTCTGTATGTATCGGTTATTATGGATTAATGATGCAATTTTAAGCAGATCAGCGTTTAAGTTATTGCAATATGTCGCCTCATTCGCCTGTAGTCCAGGATCGATGGCATAACACAACCGGATTTTAAAATACGAAATTTCCAATACCCGCGCTTTTCATATGCATCCAACCGGTAATTTCTTACGTAATATCTTATTACGAATGCCTTTAATCATTTTGAACCGGAAATTCGACAATAAAATATTTTCAATTTTTTGCAAAAATCCCTGATGTTTAGCCTTACCGATTTTGAACGGATAAAATTTATTGTCACAGATTCTGTATGTATCGGTTATTATGGATTAATGATGCAATTTTAAGCAGATCAGCGTTTAAGTTATTGCAATATGTCGCCTCATTCGCCTGGAGTCCAGGTTCGATCGCATAATATATCCGGGAATTTCAAAATACGAAATTTCCAATAACCGCGCTTTCCATATGCATCCAACCGGTAATTTCTTACGTAATATCTTATTACGAATGCCTTTAATCATTTTGAACCGGAAATTCGACAATAAAATATTTTCAATTTTTTGCAAAAATCCCTGATGTTTAGCCTTACCGATTTTGAACGGATAAAATTTATTGTCACAGATTCTGTATGTATCGGTTATTATGGATTAATGATGCAATTTTAAGCAGATCAGCGTTTAAGTTATTGCAATATGTCGCCTCATTCGCCTGTAGTCCAGGATCGATGGCATAACACAACCGGATTTTAAAATACGAAATTTCCAATACCCGGGCTTTTCATATGCATCCAACCGGTAATTTCTTACGTAATATCTTATTACGAATGCCTTTAATCATTTTGAACCGGAAATTCGACAATAAAATATTTTCAATTTTTTGCTAAAATCCCTGATGGGCCTTACCGATTTTGAACGGATAAAATTTATTGTCACAGATTCTGTATGTATCGGTTATTATGGATTAATGATGTAATTTTAAGCAGATCAGCGTTTAAGTTATTGCAATATGTCGCCTCATTCGCCTGGAGTCCAGGTTCGATCGCATAATATATCCGGGAATTTCAAAATACGAAATTTCCAATAACCGCGCTTTCCATATGCATCCAACCGGTAATTTCTTACGTAATATCTTATTACGAATGCCTTTAATCATTTTGAACCGGAAATTCGACAATAAAATATTTTCAATTTTTTGCAAAAATCCCTGATGTGTTAGCCTTACCGATTTTGAACGGATAAAATTTATTGTCACAGATTCTGTATGTATCGGTTATTATGGATTAATGATGCAATTTTAAGCAGATCAGCGTTTAAGTTATTGCAATATGTCGCCTCATTCGCCTGTAGTCCAGGATCGATGGCATAACACAACCGGATTTTAAAATACGAAATTTCCAATACCCGCGCTTTTCATATGCATCCAACCGGTAATTTCTTACGTAATATCTTATTACGAATGCCTTTAATCATTTTGAACCGGAAATTCGACAATAAAATATTTTCAATTTTTTGCAAAAATCCCTGATGGTTAGCCTTACCGATTTTGAACGGATAAAATTTATTGTCACAGATTCTGTATGTATCGGTTATTATGGATTAATGATGCAATTTTAAGCAGATCAGCGTTTAAGTTATTGCAATATGTCGCCTCATTCGCCTGTAGTCCAGGATCGATGGCATAACACAACCGGATTTTAAAATACGAAATTTCCAATACCCGGGCTTTTCATATGCATCCAACCGGTAATTTCTTACGTAATATCTTATTACGAATGCCTTTAATCATTTTGAACCGGAAATTCGACAATAAAATATTTTCAATTTTTTGCTAAAATCCCTGATGGGCCTTACCGATTTTGAACGGATAAAATTTATTGTCACAGATTCTGTATGTATCGGTTATTATGGATTAATGATGTAATTTTAAGCAGATCAGCGTTTAAGTTATTGCAATATGTCGCCTCATTCGCCTGGAGTCCAGGTTCGATCGCATAATATATCCGGGAATTTCAAAATACGAAATTTCCAATAACCGCGCTTTCCATATGCATCCAACCGGTAATTTCTTACGTAATATCTTATTACGAATGCCTTTAATCATTTTGAACCGGAAATTCGACAATAAAATATTTTCAATTTTTTGCAAAAATCCCTGATGGTTAGCCTTACCGATTTTGAACGGATAAAATTTATTGTCACAGATTCTGTATGTATCGGTTATTATGGATTAATGATGCAATTTTAAGCAGATCAGCGTTTAAGTTATTGCAATATGTCGCCTCATTCGCCTGTAGTCCAGGATCGATGGCATAACACAACCGGATTTTAAAATACGAAATTTCCAATACCCGCGCTTTTCATATGCATCCAACCGGTAATTTCTTACGTAATATCTTATTACGAATGCCTTTAATCATTTTGAGCCGGAAATTCGACAATAAAATATTTTCAATTTTTTGCAAAAATCCCTGATGGTTAGTTAGCTTTACCGATTTTGAACGGATAAAATTTATTGTCACAGATTCTGTATGTCTCGGTTATTATGGATTAATGATGCAATTTTAAGCAGATCAGCGTTTAAGTTATTGCAATATGTCGCCTCATTCGCCTGTAGTCCAGGATCGATGGCATAACACAACCGGATTTTAAAATACGAAATTTCCAATACCCGCGCTTTTCATATGCATCCAACCGGTAATTTCTTACGTAATATCTTATTACGAATGCCTTTAATCATTTTGAACCGGAAATTCGACAATAAAATATTTTCAATTTTTTGCAAAAATCCCTGATGGTTAGCCTTACCGATTTTGAACGGATAAAATTTATTGTCACAGATTCTGTATGTATCGGTTATTATGGATTAATGATGCAATTTTAAGCAGATCAGCGTTTAAGTTATTGCAATATGTCGCCTCATTCGCCTGGAGTCCAGGTTCGATCGCATAATATATCCGGGAATTTCAAAATACGAAATTTCCAATAACCTCGCTTTCCATATGCATCCAACCGGTAATTTCTTACGTAATATCTTATTACGAATGCCTTTAATCATTTTGAGCCGGAAATTCGACAATAAAATATTTTCAATTTTTTGCAAAAATCCCTGATGGTTAGCCTTACCGATTTTGAACGGATAAAATTTATTGTCACAGATTCTGTATGTATCGGTTATTATGGATTAATGATGCAATTTTAAGCAGATCAGCGTTTAAGTTATTGCAATATGTCGCCTCATTCGCCTGTAGTCCAGGATCGATGGCATAATACAACCGGATTTTAAAATACGAAATTTCCAATAACCGCGCTTTTCATATGCATCCAACCGGTAATTTCTTACGTCATATCTTATTACGAATGCCTATAATCATTTTGAGCCGGAAATTCGACAATAAAATATTTTCAATTTTTTGCAAAAATCCCTGATGGTTAGCCTTACCGATTTTGAACGGATAAAATTTATTGTCACAGATTCTGTATGTATCGGTTATTATGGATTAATGATGCAATTTTAAGCAGATCAGCGTTTAAGTTATTGCAATATGTCGCCTCATTCGCCTGGAGTCCAGGTTCGATCGCATAATATATCCGGGAATTTCAAAATACGAAATTTCCAATAATCGCGCTTTCCATATGCATCCAACCGGTAATTTCTTACGTAATATCTTATTACGAATGCCTATAATCTTTTTGAGCCGGAAATTCGACAATAAAATATTTTCAATTTTTTGCAAAAATCCCTGATGGTTAGCCTTACCGATTTTGAACGGATAAAATTTATTGTAACAGATTCTGTATGTATCGGTTATTATGGATTAATGATGCAATTTTAAGCAGATCAGCGTTTAAGTTATTGCAATATGTCGCCTCATTCGCCTGTAGTCCAGGATCGATGGCATAATACAACCGGATTTTAAAATACGAAATTTCCAATACCCGCGCTTTTCATATGCATCCAACCGGTAATTTCTTACGTAATATCTTATTACGAATGCCTATAATCATTTTGAGCCGGAAATTCGACAATAAAATATTTTCAATTTTTTGCAAAAATCCCTGATGGTTAGCCTTACCGATTTTGAACGGATAAAATTTATTGTCACAGATTCTGTATGTATCGGTTATTATGGATTAATGATGCAATTTTAAGCAGATCAGCGTTTAAGTTATTGCAATATGTCGCCTCATTCGCCTGGAGTCCAGGTTCGATCGCATAATATATCCGGGAATTTCAAAATACGAAATTTCCAATAACCGCGCTTTCCATATGCATCCAACCGGTAATTTCTTACGTAATATCTTATTACGAATGCCTTTAATCATTTTGAACCGGAAATTCGACAATAAAATATTTTCAATTTTTTGCAAAAATCCCTGATGGTTAGCCTTACCGATTTTGAACGGATAAAATTTATTGTCACAGATTCTGTATGTATCGGTTATTATGGATTAATGATGCAATTTTAAGCAGATCAGCGTTTAAGTTATTGCAATATGTCGCCTCATTCGCCTGGAGTCCAGGTTCGATCGCATAATATATCCGGGAATTTCAAAATACGAAATTTCCAATAACCGCGCTTTCCATATGCATCCAACCGGTAATTTCTTACGTAATATCTTATTACGAATGCCTTTAATCATTTTGAACCGGAAATTCGACAATAAAATATTTTCAATTTTTTGCAAAAATCCCTGATGGTTAGCCTTACCGATTTTGAACGGATAAAATTTATTGTCACAGATTCTGTATGTATCGGTTATTATGGATTAATGATGCAATTTTAAGCAGATCAGCGTTTAAGTTATTGCAATATGTCGCCTCATTCGCCTGTAGTCCAGGATCGATGGCATAACACAACCGGATTTTAAAATACGAAATTTCCAATACCCGCGCTTTTCATATGCATCCAACCGGTAATTTCTTACGTAATATCTTATTACGAATGCCTTTAATCATTTTGAACCGGAAATTCGACAATAAAATATTTTCAATTTTTTGCAAAAATCCCTGATGGTTAGCCTTACCGATTTTGAACGGATAAAATTTATTGTCACAGATTCTGTATGTATCGGTTATTATGGATTAATGATGCAATTTTAAGCAGATCAGCGTTTAAGTTATTGCAATATGTCGCCTCATTCGCCTGGAGTCCAGGTTCGATCGCATAATATATCCGGGAATTTCAAAATACGAAATTTCCAATAACCGCGCTTTCCATATGCATCCAACCGGTAATTTCTTACGTAATATCTTATTACGAATGCCTTTAATCATTTTGAACCGGAAATTCGACAATAAAATATTTTCAATTTTTTGCAAAAATCCCTGATGGTTAGCCTTACCGATTTTGAACGGATAAAATTTATTGTCACAGATTCTGTATGTATCGGTTATTATGGATTAATGATGCAATTTTAAGCAGATCAGCGTTTAAGTTATTGCAATATGTCGCCTCATTCGCCTGTAGTCCAGGATCGATGGCATAACACAACCGGATTTTAAAATACGAAATTTCCAATACCCGCGCTTTTCATATGCATCCAACCGGTAATTTCTTACGTAATATCTTATTACGAATGCCTTTAATCATTTTGAGCCGGAAATTCGACAATAAAATATTTTCAATTTTTTGCAAAAATCCCTGATGGTTAGTTAGCTTTACCGATTTTGAACGGATAAAATTTATTGTCACAGATTCTGTATGTCTCGGTTATTATGGATTAATGATGCAATTTTAAGCAGATCAGCGTTTAAGTTATTGCAATATGTCGCCTCATTCGCCTGTAGTCCAGGATCGATGGCATAACACAACCGGATTTTAAAATACGAAATTTCCAATACCCGCGCTTTTCATATGCATCCAACCGGTAATTTCTTACGTAATATCTTATTACGAATGCCTTTAATCATTTTGAACCGGAAATTCGACAATAAAATATTTTCAATTTTTTGCAAAAATCCCTGATGGTTAGCCTTACCGATTTTGAACGGATAAAATTTATTGTCACAGATTCTGTATGTATCGGTTATTATGGATTAATGATGCAATTTTAAGCAGATCAGCGTTTAAGTTATTGCAATATGTCGCCTCATTCGCCTGGAGTCCAGGTTCGATCGCATAATATATCCGGGAATTTCAAAATACGAAATTTCCAATAACCTCGCTTTCCATATGCATCCAACCGGTAATTTCTTACGTAATATCTTATTACGAATGCCTTTAATCATTTTGAGCCGGAAATTCGACAATAAAATATTTTCAATTTTTTGCAAAAATCCCTGATGGTTAGCCTTACCGATTTTGAACGGATAAAATTTATTGTCACAGATTCTGTATGTATCGGTTATTATGGATTAATGATGCAATTTTAAGCAGATCAGCGTTTAAGTTATTGCAATATGTCGCCTCATTCGCCTGTAGTCCAGGATCGATGGCATAATACAACCGGATTTTAAAATACGAAATTTCCAATAACCGCGCTTTTCATATGCATCCAACCGGTAATTTCTTACGTCATATCTTATTACGAATGCCTATAATCATTTTGAGCCGGAAATTCGACAATAAAATATTTTCAATTTTTTGCAAAAATCCCTGATGGTTAGCCTTACCGATTTTGAACGGATAAAATTTATTGTCACAGATTCTGTATGTATCGGTTATTATGGATTAATGATGCAATTTTAAGCAGATCAGCGTTTAAGTTATTGCAATATGTCGCCTCATTCGCCTGGAGTCCAGGTTCGATCGCATAATATATCCGGGAATTTCAAAATACGAAATTTCCAATAATCGCGCTTTCCATATGCATCCAACCGGTAATTTCTTACGTAATATCTTATTACGAATGCCTATAATCTTTTTGAGCCGGAAATTCGACAATAAAATATTTTCAATTTTTTGCAAAAATCCCTGATGGTTAGCCTTACCGATTTTGAACGGATAAAATTTATTGTAACAGATTCTGTATGTATCGGTTATTATGGATTAATGATGCAATTTTAAGCAGATCAGCGTTTAAGTTATTGCAATATGTCGCCTCATTCGCCTGGAGTCCAGGTTCGATCGCATAATATATCCGGGAATTTCAAAATACGAAATTTCCAATAACCGCGCTTTCCATATGCATCCAACCGGTAATTTCTTACGTAATATCTTATTACGAATGCCTTTAATCATTTTGAACCGGAAATTCGACAATAAAATATTTTCAATTTTTTGCAAAAATCCCTGATGGTTAGCCTTACCGATTTTGAACGGATAAAATTTATTGTCACAGATTCTGTATGTATCGGTTATTATGGATTAATGATGCAATTTTAAGCAGATCAGCGTTTAAGTTATTGCAATATGTCGCCTCATTCGCCTGTAGTCCAGGATCGATGGCATAATACAACCGGATTTTAAAATACGAAATTTCCAATAACCGCGCTTTTCATATGCATCCAACCGGTAATTTCTTACGTAATATCTTATTACGAATGCCTATAATCATTTTGAGCCGGAAATTCGACAATAAAATATTTTCAATTTTTTGCAAAAATCCCTGATGGTTAGCCTTACCGATTTTGAACGGATAAAATTTATTGTCACAGATTCTGTATGTATCGGTTATTATGGATTAATGATGCAATTTTAAGCAGATCAGCGTTTAAGTTATTGCAATATGTCGCCTCATTCGCCTGGAGTCCAGGTTCGATCGCATAATATATCCGGGAATTTCAAAATACGAAATTTCCAATAACCGCGCTTTCCATATGCATCCAACCGGTAATTTCTTACGTAATATCTTATTACGAATGCCTTTAATCATTTTGAACCGGAAATTCGACAATAAAATATTTTCAATTTTTTGCAAAAATCCCTGATGGTTAGCCTTACCGATTTTGAACGGATAAAATTTATTGTCACAGATTCTGTATGTATCGGTTATTATGGATTAATGATGCAATTTTAAGCAGATCAGCGTTTAAGTTATTGCAATATGTCGCCTCATTCGCCTGTAGTCCAGGATCGATGGCATAACACAACCGGATTTTAAAATACGAAATTTCCAATACCCGCGCTTTTCATATGCATCCAACCGGTAATTTCTTACGTAATATCTTATTACGAATGCCTTTAATCATTTTGAACCGGAAATTCGACAATAAAATATTTTCAATTTTTTGCAAAAATCCCTGATGGTTAGCCTTACCGATTTTGAACGGATAAAATTTATTGTCACAGATTCTGTATGTATCGGTTATTATGGATTAATGATGCAATTTTAAGCAGATCAGCGTTTAAGTTATTGCAATATGTCGCCTCATTCGCCTGGAGTCCAGGTTCGATCGCATAATATATCCGGGAATTTCAAAATACGAAATTTCCAATAACCGCGCTTTCCATATGCATCCAACCGGTAATTTCTTACGTAATATCTTATTACGAATGCCTTTAATCATTTTGAACCGGAAATTCGACAATAAAATATTTTCAATTTTTTGCAAAAATCCCTGATGGTTAGCCTTACCGATTTTGAACGGATAAAATTTATTGTCACAGATTCTGTATGTATCGGTTATTATGGATTAATGATGCAATTTTAAGCAGATCAGCGTTTAAGTTATTGCAATATGTCGCCTCATTCGCCTGTAGTCCAGGATCGATGGCATAACACAACCGGATTTTAAAATACGAAATTTCCAATACCCGCGCTTTTCATATGCATCCAACCGGTAATTTCTTACGTAATATCTTATTACGAATGCCTTTAATCATTTTGAGCCGGAAATTCGACAATAAAATATTTTCAATTTTTTGCAAAAATCCCTGATGGTTAGTTAGCTTTACCGATTTTGAACGGATAAAATTTATTGTCACAGATTCTGTATGTATCGGTTATTATGGATTAATGATGCAATTTTAAGCAGATCAGCGTTTAAGTTATTGCAATATGTCGCCTCATTCGCCTGTAGTCCAGGATCGATGGCATAACACAACCGGATTTTAAAATACGAAATTTCCAATAACCGCGCTTTTCATATGCATCCAACCGGTAATTTCTTACGTAATATATTATTATGAATACCTATAATCATTTTGAGCCAGAAATTCGACAATAAAATATATTCAATTTTTTGCAAAAATCCCTGATGGTTAGCCTTACCGATTTTGAACGGATAAAATTTATTGTCACAGATTCTGTATGTATCGGTTATTATGGATTAATGATGCAATTTTAAGCAGATCAGCGTTTAAGTTATTGCAATATGTCGCCTCATTCGCCTGGAGTCCAGGTTCGATCGCATAATATATCCGGGAATTTCAAAATACGAAATTTCCAATAACCTCGCTTTCCATATGCATCCAACCGGTAATTTCTTACGTAATATCTTATTACGAATGCCTTTAATCATTTTGAGCCGGAAATTCGACAATAAAATATTTTCAATTTTTTGCAAAAATCCCTGATGGTTAGCCTTACCGATTTTGAACGGATAAAATTTATTGTCACAGATTCTGTATGTATCGGTTATTATGGATTAATGATGCAATTTTAAGCAGATCAGCGTTTAAGTTATTGCAATATGTCGCCTCATTCGCCTGGAGTCCAGGTTCGATGGCATAACACAACCGGATTTTAAAATACGAAATTTCCAATAACCGCGCTTTTCATATGCATCCAACCGGTAATTTCTTACGTAATATCTTATTACGAATGCCTTTAATCATTTTGAACCGGAAATTCGACAATAAAATATTTTCAATTTTTTGCAAAAATCCCTGATGGTTAGCCTTACCGATTTTGAACGGATAAAATTTATTGTCACAGATTCTGTATGTATCGGTTATTATGGATTAATGATGCAATTTTAAGCAGATCAGCGTTTAAGTTATTGCAATATGTCGCCTCATTCGCCTGTAGTCCAGGATCGATGGCATAACACAACCGGATTTTAAAATACGAAATTTCCAATACCCGCGCTTTTCATATGCATCCAACCGGTAATTTCTTACGTAATATCTTATTACGAATGCCTTTAATCATTTTGAACCGGAAATTCGACAATAAAATATTTTCAATTTTTTGCAAAAATCCCTGATGGTTAGTTAGCCTTACCGATTTTGAACGGATAAAATTTATTGTCACAGATTCTGTATGTATCGGTTATTATGGATTAATGATGCAATTTTAAGCAGATCAGCGTTTAAGTTATTGCAATATGTCGCCTCATTCGCCTGGAGTCCAGGTTCGATCGCATAACACAACCGGATTTTAAAATACGAAATTTCCAATACCCGCGCTTTTCATATGCATCCAACCGGTAATTTCTTACGTAATATCTTATTACGAATGCCTTTAATCATTTTGAACCGGAAGTTCGACAATAAAATATTTTCAATTTTTTGCAAAAATCCCTGATGGTTAGCCTTACCGATTTTGAACGGATAAAATTTATTGTCACAGATTCTGTATGTATCGGTTATTATGGATTAATGATGCAATTTTAAGCAGATCAGCGTTTAAGTTATTGCAATATGTCGCCTCATTCGCCTGGAGTCCAGGTTCGATCGCATAATATATCCGGGAATTTCAAAATACGAAATTTCCAATAACCGCGCTTTCCATATGCATCCAACCGGTAATTTCTTACGTAATATCTTATTACGAATGCCTTTAATCATTTTGAACCGGAAATTCGACAATAAAATATTTTCAATTTTTTGCAAAAATCCCTGATGGTTAGCCTTACCGATTTTGAACGGATAAAATTTATTGTCACAGATTCTGTATGTATCGGTTATTATGGATTAATGATGCAATTTTAAGCAGATCAGCGTTTAAGTTATTGCAATATGTCGCCTCATTCGCCTGGAGTCCAGGTTCGATGGCATAACACAACCGGATTTTAAAATACGAAATTTCCAATAACCGCGCTTTTCATATGCATCCAACCGGTAATTTCTTACGTAATATCTTATTACGAATGCCTTTAATCATTTTGAACCGGAAATTCGACAATAAAATATTTTCAATTTTTTGCAAAAATCCCTGATGGTTAGCCTTACCGATTTTGAACGGATAAAATTTATTGTCACAGATTCTGTATGTATCGGTTATTATGGATTAATGATGCAATTTTAAGCAGATCAGCGTTTAAGTTATTGCAATATGTCGCCTCATTCGCCTGTAGTCCAGGATCGATGGCATAACACAACCGGATTTTAAAATACGAAATTTCCAATACCCGCGCTTTTCATATGCATCCAACCGGTAATTTCTTACGTAATATCTTATTACGAATGCCTTTAATCATTTTGAACCGGAAATTCGACAATAAAATATTTTCAATTTTTTGCAAAAATCCCTGATGGTTAGCCTTACCGATTTTGAACGGATAAAATTTATTGTCACAGATTCTGTATGTATCGGTTATTATGGATTAATGATGCAATTTTAAGCAGATCAGCGTTTAAGTTATTGCAATATGTCGCCTCATTCGCCTGGAGTCCAGGTTCGATCGCATAATATATCCGGGAATTTCAAAATACGAAATTTCCAATAACCGCGCTTTCCATATGCATCCAACCGGTAATTTCTTACGTAATATCTTATTACGAATGCCTTTAATCATTTTGAACCGGAAATTCGACAATAAAATATTTTCAATTTTTTGCAAAAATCCCTGATGGTTAGCCTTACCGATTTTGAACGGATAAAATTTATTGTCACAGATTCTGTATGTATCGGTTATTATGGATTAATGATGCAATTTTAAGCAGATCAGCGTTTAAGTTATTGCAATATGTCGTCTCATTCGCCTGGAGTCCAGGTTCGATCGCATAATATATCCGGGAATTTCAAAATACGAAATTTCCAATAACCGCGCTTTCCATATGCATCCAACCGGTAATTTCTTACGTAATATCTTATTACGAATGCCTTTAATCATTTTGAACCGGAAATTCGACAATAAAATATTTTCAATTTTTTGCAAAAATCCCTGATGGTTAGCCTTACCGATTTTGAACGGATAAAATTTATTGTCACAGATTCTGTATGTATCGGTTATTATGGATTAATGATGCAATTTTAAGCAGATCAGCGTTTAAGTTATTGCAATATGTCGCCTCATTCGCCTGTAGTCCAGGATCGATGGCATAACACAACCGGATTTTAAAATACGAAATTTCCAATACCCGCGCTTTTCATATGCATCCAACCGGTAATTTCTTACGTAATATCTTATTACGAATGCCTTTAATCATTTTGAACCGGAAATTCGACAATAAAATATTTTCAATTTTTTGCAAAAATCCCTGATGGTTAGCCTTACCGATTTTGAACGGATAAAATTTATTGTCACAGATTCTGTATGTATCGGTTATTATGGATTAATGATGCAATTTTAAGCAGATCAGTGTTTAAGTTATTGCAATATGTCGCCTCATTCGCCTGGAGTCCAGGTTCGATCGCATAATATATCCGGGAATTTCAAAATACGAAATTTCCAATAACCGCGCTTTCCATATGCATCCAACCGGTAATTTCTAACGTAATATCTTATTACGAATGCCTTTAATCATTTTGAACCGGAAATTCGACAATAAAATATTTTCAATTTTTTGCAAAAATCCCTGATGGTTAGCCTTACCGATTTTGAACGGATAAAATTTATTGTCACAGATTCTGTATGTATCGGTTATTATGGATTAATGATGCAATTTTAAGCAGATCAGCGTTTAAGTTATTGCAATATGTCGCCTCATTCGCCTGGAGTCCAGGTTCGATGGCATAACACAACCGGATTTTAAAATACGAAATTTCCAATAACCGCGCTTTTCATATGCATCCAACCGGTAATTTCTTACGTAATATCTTATTACGAATGCCTTTAATCATTTTGAACCGGAAATTCGACAATAAAATATGCCTCATTCGCCTGTAGTCCAGGATCGATGGCATAACACAACCGGATTTTAAAATACGAAATTTCCAATACCCGCGCTTTTCATATGCATCCAACCGGTAATTTCTTACGTAATATCTTATTACGAATGCCTTTAATCATTTTGAACCGGAAATTCGACAATAAAATATTTTCAATTTTTTGCAAAAATCCCTGATGGTTAGCCTTACCGATTTTGAACGGATAAAATTTATTGTCACAGATTCTGTATGTATCGGTTATTATGGATTAATGATGCAATTTTAAGCAGATCAGCGTTTAAGTTATTGCAATATGTCGCCTCATTCGCCTGGAGTCCAGGTTCGATCGCATAATATATCCGGGAATTTCAAAATACGAAATTTCCAATAACCGCGCTTTCCATATGCATCCAACCGGTAATTTCTTACGTAATATCTTATTACGAATGCCTTTAATCATTTTGAACCGGAAATTCGACAATAAAATATTTTCAATTTTTTGCAAAAATCCCTGATGGTTAGCCTTACCGATTTTGAACGGATAAAATTTATTGTCACAGATTCTGTATGTATCGGTTATTATGGATTAATGATGCAATTTTAAGCAGATCAGCGTTTAAGTTATTGCAATATGTCGCCTCATTCGCCTGTAGTAGAGGATCGATGGCATAACACAACCGGATTTTAAAATACGAAATTTCCAATACCCGCGCTTTTCATATGCATCCAACCGGTAATTTCTTACGTAATATCTTATTACGAATGCCTTTAATCATTTTGAACCGGAAGTTCGACAATAAAATATTTTCAATTTTTTGCAAAAATCCCTGATGGTTAGCCTTACCGATTTTGAACGGATAAAATTTATTGTCACAGATTCTGTATGTATCGGTTATTATGGATTAATGATGCAATTTTAAGCAGATCAGCGTTTAAGTTATTGCAATATGTCGCCTCATTCGCCTGGAGTCCAGGTTCGATCGCATAATATATCCGGGAATTTCAAAATACGAAATTTCCAATAACCGCGCTTTCCATATGCATCCAACCGGTAATTTCTTACGTAATATCTTATTACGAATGCGTTTAATCATTTTGAACCGGAAATTCGACAATAAAATATTTTCAATTTTTTGCAAAAATCCCTGATGGTTAGCCTTACCGATTTTGAACGGATAAAATTTATTGTCACAGATTCTGTATGTATCGGTTATTATGGATTAATGATGCAATTTTAAGCAGATCAGCGTTTAAGTTATTGCAATATGTCGCCTCATTCGCCTGTAGTCCAGGATCGATGGCATAACACAACCGGATTTTAAAATACGAAATTTCCAATACCCGGGCTTTTCATATGCATCCAACCGGTAATTTCTTACGTAATATCTTATTACGAATGCCTTTAATCATTTTGAACCGGAAATTCGACAATAAAATATTTTCAATTTTTTGCAAAAATCCCTGATGGGCCTTACCGATATTGAACGGATAAAATTTATTGTCACAGATTCTGTATGTATCGGTTATTATGGATTAATGATGTAATTTTAAGCAGATCAGCGTTTAAGTTATTGCAATATGTCGCCTCATTCGCCTGGAGTCCAGGTTCGATCGCATAATATATCCGGGAATTTCAAAATACGAAATTTCCAATAACCGCGCTTTCCATATGCATCCAACCGGTAATTTCTTACGTAATATCTTATTACGAATGCCTTTAATCATTTTGAACCGGAAATTCGACAATAAAATATTTTCAATTTTTTGCAAAAATCCCTGATGGTTAGCCTTACCGATTTTGAACGGATAAAATTTATTGTCACAGATTCTGTATGTATCGGTTATTATGGATTAATGATGCAATTTTAAGCAGATCAGCGTTTAAGTTATTGCAATATGTCGCCTCATTCGCCTGTAGTCCAGGATCGATGGCATAACACAACCGGATTTTAAAATACGAAATTTCCAATACCCGCGCTTTTCATATGCATCCAACCGGTAATTTCTTACGTAATATCTTATTACGAATGCCTTTAATCATTTTGAACCGGAAATTCGACAAAAAAATATTTTCAATTGTTTGCAAAAATCCCTGATGGTTAGCCTTACCGATTTTGAACGGATAAAATTTATTGTCACAGATTCTGTATGTATCGGTTATTATGGATTAATGATGCAATTTTAAGCAGATCAGTGGTTAAGTTATTGCAATATGTCGCCTCATTCGCCTGGAGTCCAGGTTCGATCGCATAATATATCCGGGAATTTCAAAATACGAAATTTCCAACAACCGCGCTTTCCATATGCATCCAACCGGTAATTTCTTACGTAATATCTTATTACGAATGCCTTTAATCATTTTGAACCGGAAATTCGACAATAAAATATTTTCAATTTTTTGCAAAAATCCCTGATGGTTAGCCTTACCGATTTTGAACGGATAAAATTTATTGTCACAGATTCTGTATGTATCGGTTATTATGGATTAATGATGCAATTTTAAGCAGATCAGCGTTTAAGTTATTGCAATATGTCGCCTCATTCGCCTGGAGTCCAGGTTCGATCGCATAATATATCCGGGAATTTCAAAATACGAAATTTCCAATAACCGCGCTTTCCATATGCATCCAACCGGTAATTTCTTACGTAATATCTTATTACGAATGCCTTTAATCATTTTGAACCGGAAATTCGACAATAAAATATTTTCAATTTTTTGCAAAAATCACTGATGGTTAGCCTTACCGATTTTGAACGGATAAAATTTATTGTCAAAGATTCTGTATGTATCGGTTATTATGGATTAATGATGCAATTTTAAGCAGATCAGCGTTTAAGTTATTGCAATATGTCGCCTCATTCGCCTGTAGTCCAGGATCGATGGCATAACACAACCGGATTTTAAAATACGAAATTTCCAATACCCGCGCTTTTCATATGCATCCAACCGGTAATTTCTTACGTAATATCTTATTACGAATGCCTTTAATCATTTTGAACCGGAAATTCGACAATAAAATATTTTCAATTTTTTGCAAAAATCCCTGATGGTTAGCCTTACCGATTTTGAACGGATAAAATTTATTGTCACAGATTCTGTATGTATCGGTTATTATGGATTAATGATGCAATTTTAAGCAGATCAGCGTTTAAGTTATTGCAATATGTCGCCTCATTCGCCTGGAGTCCAGGTTCGATCGCATAATATATCCGGGAATTTCAAAATACGAAATTTCCAATAACCGCGCTTTCCATATGCATCCAACCGGTAATTTCTTACGTAATATCTTATTACGAATGCCTTTAATCATTTTGAACCGGAAATTCGACAATAAAATATTTTCAATTTTTTGCAAAAATCCCTGATGGTTAGCCTTACCGATTTTGAACGGATAAAATTTATTGTCACAGATTCTGTATGTATCGGTTATTATGGATTAATGATGCAATTTTAAGCAGATCAGCGTTTAAGTTATTGCAATATGTCGCCTCATTCGCCTGTAGTCCAGGATCGATGGCATAACACAACCGGATTTTAAAATACGAAATTTCCAATACCCGCGCTTTTCATATGCATCCAACCGGTAATTTCTTACGTAATATCTTATTACGAATGCCTTTAATCATTTTGAACCGGAAATTCGACAATAAAATATTTTCAATTTTTTGCAAAAATCCCTGATGTTTAGCCTTACCGATTTTGAACGGATAAAATTTATTGTCACAGATTCTGTATGTATCGGTTATTATGGATTAATGATGCAATTTTAAGCAGATCAGCGTTTAAGTTATTGCAATATGTCGCCTCATTCGCCTGGAGTCCAGGTTCGATCGCATAATATATCCGGGAATTTCAAAATACGAAATTTCCAATAACCGCGCTTTCCATATGCATCCAACCGGTAATTTCTTACGTAATATCTTATTACGAATGCCTTTAATCATTTTGAACCGGAAATTCGACAATAAAATATTTTCAATTTTTTGCAAAAATCCCTGATGGTTAAGCAGATCAGCGTTTAAGTTATTGCAATATGTCGCCTCATTCGCCTGGAGTCCAGGTTCGATCGCATAATATATCCGGGAATTTCAAAATACGAAATTTCCAATAACCGCGCTTTCCATATGCATCCAACCGGTAATTTCTTACGTAATATCTTATTACGAATGCCTTTAATCATTTTGAACCGGAAATTCGACAATAAAATATTTTCAATTGTTTGCAAAAATCCCTGATGGTTAGCCTTACCGATTTTGAACGGATAAAATTTATTGTCACAGATTCTGTATGTATCGGTTATTATGGATTAATGATGCAATTTTAAGCAGATCAGCGTTTAAGTTATTGCAATATGTCGCCTCATTCGCCTGTAGTCCAGGATCGATGGCATAACACAACCGGATTTTAAAATACGAAATTTCCAATACCCGCGCTTTTCATATGCATCCAACCGGTAATTTCTTACGTAATATCTTATTACGAATGCCTTTAATCATTTTGAACCGGAAATTCGACAATAAAATATTTTCAATTTTTTGCAAAAATCCCTGATGGTTAGCCTTACCGATTTTGAACGGATAAAATTTATTGTCACAGATTCTGTATGTATCGGTTATTATGGATTAATGATGCAATTTTAAGCAGATCAGTGTTTAAGTTATTGCAATATGTCGCCTCATTCGCCTGGAGTCCAGGTTCGATCGCATAATATATCCGGGAATTTCAAAATACGAAATTTCCAATAACCGCGCTTTCCATATGCATCCAACCGGTAATTTCTTACGTAATATCTTATTACGAATGCCTTTAATCATTTTGAACCGGAAATTCGACAATAAAATATTTTCAATTTTTTGCAAAAATCCCTGATGGTTAGCCTTACCGATTTTGAACGGATAAAATTTATTGTCACAGATTCTGTATGTATCGGTTATTATGGATTAATGATGCAATTTTAAGCAGATCAGCGTTTAAGTTATTGCAATATGTCGCCTCATTCGCCTGGAGTCCAGGTTCGATCGCATAATATATCCGGGAATTTCAAAATACGAAATTTCCAATAACCGCGCTTTCCATATGCATCCAACCGGTAATTTCTTACGTAATATCTTATTACGAATGCCTTTAATCATTTTGAACCGGAAATTCGACAATAAAATATTTTCAATTTTTTGCAAAAATCCCTGATGGTTAGCCTTACCGATTTTGAACGGATAAAATTTATTGTCACAGATTCTGTATGTATCGGTTATTATGGATTAATGATGCAATTTTAAGCAGATCAGCGTTTAAGTTATTGCAATATGTCGCCTCATTCGCCTGTAGTCCAGGATCGATGGCATAACACAACCGGATTTTAAAATACGAAATTTCCAATACCCGCGCTTTTCATATGCATCCAACCGGTAATTTCTTACGTAATATCTTATTACGAATGCCTTTAATCATTTTGAACCGGAAATTCGACAATAAAATATTTTCAATTTTTTGCAAAAATCCCTGATGGTTAGCCTTACCGATTTTGAACGGATAAAATTTATTGTCACAGATTCTGTATGTATCGGTTATTATGGATTAATGATGCAATTTTAAGCAGATCAGCGTTTAAGTTATTGCAATATGTCGCCTCATTCGCCTGGAGTCCAGGTTCGATCGCATAATATATCCGGGAATTTCAAAATACGAAATTTCCAATAACCGCGCTTTCCATATGCATCCAACCGGTAATTTCTTACGTAATATCTTATTACGAATGCCTTTAATCATTTTGAACCGGAAATTCGACAATAAAATATTTTCAATTTTTTGCAAAAATCCCTGATGGTTAGCCTTACCGATTTTGAACGGATAAAATTTATTGTCACAGATTCTGTATGTATCGGTTATTATGGATTAATGATGCAATTTTAAGCAGATCAGCGTTTAAGTTATTGCAATATGTCGCCTCATTCGCCTGTAGTAGAGGATCGATGGCATAACACAACCGGATTTTAAAATACGAAATTTCCAATACCCGCGCTTTTCATATGCATCCAACCGGTAATTTCTTACGTAATATCTTATTACGAATGCCTTTAATCATTTTGAACCGGAAGTTCGACAATAAAATATTTTCAATTTTTTGCAAAAATCCCTGATGGTTAGCCTTACCGATTTTGAACGGATAAAATTTATTGTCACAGATTCTGTATGTATCGGTTATTATGGATTAATGATGCAATTTTAAGCAGATCAGCGTTTAAGTTATTGCAATATGTCGCCTCATTCGCCTGGAGTCCAGGTTCGATCGCATAATATATCCGGGAATTTCAAAATACGAAATTTCCAATAACCGCGCTTTCCATATGCATCCAACCGGTAATTTCTTACGTAATATCTTATTACGAATGCGTTTAATCATTTTGAACCGGAAATTCGACAATAAAATATTTTCAATTTTTTGCAAAAATCCCTGATGGTTAGCCTTACCGATTTTGAACGGATAAAATTTATTGTCACAGATTCTGTATGTATCGGTTATTATGGATTAATGATGCAATTTTAAGCAGATCAGCGTTTAAGTTATTGCAATATGTCGCCTCATTCGCCTGTAGTCCAGGATCGATGGCATAACACAACCGGATTTTAAAATACGAAATTTCCAATACCCGGGCTTTTCATATGCATCCAACCGGTAATTTCTTACGTAATATCTTATTACGAATGCCTTTAATCATTTTGAACCGGAAATTCGACAATAAAATATTTTCAATTTTTTGCAAAAATCCCTGATGGGCCTTACCGATATTGAACGGATAAAATTTATTGTCACAGATTCTGTATGTATCGGTTATTATGGATTAATGATGTAATTTTAAGCAGATCAGCGTTTAAGTTATTGCAATATGTCGCCTCATTCGCCTGGAGTCCAGGTTCGATCGCATAATATATCCGGGAATTTCAAAATACGAAATTTCCAATAACCGCGCTTTCCATATGCATCCAACCGGTAATTTCTTACGTAATATCTTATTACGAATGCCTTTAATCATTTTGAACCGGAAATTCGACAATAAAATATTTTCAATTTTTTGCAAAAATCCCTGATGGTTAGCCTTACCGATTTTGAACGGATAAAATTTATTGTCACAGATTCTGTATGTATCGGTTATTATGGATTAATGATGCAATTTTAAGCAGATCAGCGTTTAAGTTATTGCAATATGTCGCCTCATTCGCCTGTAGTCCAGGATCGATGGCATAACACAACCGGATTTTAAAATACGAAATTTCCAATACCCGCGCTTTTCATATGCATCCAACCGGTAATTTCTTACGTAATATCTTATTACGAATGCCTTTAATCATTTTGAACCGGAAATTCGACAAAAAAATATTTTCAATTGTTTGCAAAAATCCCTGATGGTTAGCCTTACCGATTTTGAACGGATAAAATTTATTGTCACAGATTCTGTATGTATCGGTTATTATGGATTAATGATGCAATTTTAAGCAGATCAGTGGTTAAGTTATTGCAATATGTCGCCTCATTCGCCTGGAGTCCAGGTTCGATCGCATAATATATCCGGGAATTTCAAAATACGAAATTTCCAACAACCGCGCTTTCCATATGCATCCAACCGGTAATTTCTTACGTAATATCTTATTACGAATGCCTTTAATCATTTTGAACCGGAAATTCGACAATAAAATATTTTCAATTTTTTGCAAAAATCCCTGATGGTTAGCCTTACCGATTTTGAACGGATAAAATTTATTGTCACAGATTCTGTATGTATCGGTTATTATGGATTAATGATGCAATTTTAAGCAGATCAGCGTTTAAGTTATTGCAATATGTCGCCTCATTCGCCTGGAGTCCAGGTTCGATCGCATAATATATCCGGGAATTTCAAAATACGAAATTTCCAATAACCGCGCTTTCCATATGCATCCAACCGGTAATTTCTTACGTAATATCTTATTACGAATGCCTTTAATCATTTTGAACCGGAAATTCGACAATAAAATATTTTCAATTTTTTGCAAAAATCACTGATGGTTAGCCTTACCGATTTTGAACGGATAAAATTTATTGTCAAAGATTCTGTATGTATCGGTTATTATGGATTAATGATGCAATTTTAAGCAGATCAGCGTTTAAGTTATTGCAATATGTCGCCTCATTCGCCTGTAGTCCAGGATCGATGGCATAACACAACCGGATTTTAAAATACGAAATTTCCAATACCCGCGCTTTTCATATGCATCCAACCGGTAATTTCTTACGTAATATCTTATTACGAATGCCTTTAATCATTTTGAACCGGAAATTCGACAATAAAATATTTTCAATTTTTTGCAAAAATCCCTGATGGTTAGCCTTACCGATTTTGAACGGATAAAATTTATTGTCACAGATTCTGTATGTATCGGTTATTATGGATTAATGATGCAATTTTAAGCAGATCAGCGTTTAAGTTATTGCAATATGTCGCCTCATTCGCCTGGAGTCCAGGTTCGATCGCATAATATATCCGGGAATTTCAAAATACGAAATTTCCAATAACCGCGCTTTCCATATGCATCCAACCGGTAATTTCTTACGTAATATCTTATTACGAATGCCTTTAATCATTTTGAACCGGAAATTCGACAATAAAATATTTTCAATTTTTTGCAAAAATCCCTGATGGTTAGCCTTACCGATTTTGAACGGATAAAATTTATTGTCACAGATTCTGTATGTATCGGTTATTATGGATTAATGATGCAATTTTAAGCAGATCAGCGTTTAAGTTATTGCAATATGTCGCCTCATTCGCCTGTAGTCCAGGATCGATGGCATAACACAACCGGATTTTAAAATACGAAATTTCCAATACCCGCGCTTTTCATATGCATCCAACCGGTAATTTCTTACGTAATATCTTATTACGAATGCCTTTAATCATTTTGAACCGGAAATTCGACAATAAAATATTTTCAATTTTTTGCAAAAATCCCTGATGTTTAGCCTTACCGATTTTGAACGGATAAAATTTATTGTCACAGATTCTGTATGTATCGGTTATTATGGATTAATGATGCAATTTTAAGCAGATCAGCGTTTAAGTTATTGCAATATGTCGCCTCATTCGCCTGGAGTCCAGGTTCGATCGCATAATATATCCGGGAATTTCAAAATACGAAATTTCCAATAACCGCGCTTTCCATATGCATCCAACCGGTAATTTCTTACGTAATATCTTATTACGAATGCCTTTAATCATTTTGAACCGGAAATTCGACAATAAAATATTTTCAATTTTTTGCAAAAATCCCTGATGGTTAAGCAGATCAGCGTTTAAGTTATTGCAATATGTCGCCTCATTCTCCTGGAGTCCAGGTTCGATCGCATAATATATCCGGGAATTTCAAAATACGAAATTTCCAATAACCGCGCTTTCCATATGCATCCAACCGGTAATTTCTTACGTAATATCTTATTACGAATGCCTTTAATCATTTTGAACCGGAAATTCGACAATAAAATATTTTCAATTGTTTGCAAAAATCCCTGATGGTTAGCCTTACCGATTTTGAACGGATAAAATTTATTGTCACAGATTCTGTATGTATCGGTTATTATGGATTAATGATGCAATTTTAAGCAGATCAGCGTTTAAGTTATTGCAATATGTCGCCTCATTCGCCTGTAGTCCAGGATCGATGGCATAACACAACCGGATTTTAAAATACGAAATTTCCAATACCCGGGCTTTTCATATGCATCCAACCGGTAATTTCTTACGTAATATCTTATTACGAATGCCTTTAATCATTTTGAACCGGAAATTCGACAATAAAATATTTTCAATTTTTTGCTAAAATCCCTGATGGGCCTTACCGATTTTGAACGGATAAAATTTATTGTCACAGATTCTGTATGTATCGGTTATTATGGATTAATGATGTAATTTTAAGCAGATCAGCGTTTAAGTTATTGCAATATGTCGCCTCATTCGCCTGGAGTCCAGGTTCGATCGCATAATATATCCGGGAATTTCAAAATACGAAATTTCCAATAACCGCGCTTTCCATATGCATCCAACCGGTAATTTCTTACGTAATATCTTATTACGAATGCCTTTAATCATTTTGAACCGGAAATTCGACAATAAAATATTTTCAATTTTTTGCAAAAATCCCTGATGTGTTAGCCTTACCGATTTTGAACGGATAAAATTTATTGTCACAGATTCTGTATGTATCGGTTATTATGGATTAATGATGCAATTTTAAGCAGATCAGCGTTTAAGTTATTGCAATATGTCGCCTCATTCGCCTGTAGTCCAGGATCGATGGCATAACACAACCGGATTTTAAAATACGAAATTTCCAATACCCGCGCTTTTCATATGCATCCAACCGGTAATTTCTTACGTAATATCTTATTACGAATGCCTTTAATCATTTTGAACCGGAAATTCGACAATAAAATATTTTCAATTTTTTGCAAAAATCCCTGATGGTTAGCCTTACCGATTTTGAACGGATAAAATTTATTGTCACAGATTCTGTATGTATCGGTTATTATGGATTAATGATGCAATTTTAAGCAGATCAGCGTTTAAGTTATTGCAATATGTCGCCTCATTCGCCTGGAGTCCAGGTTCGATCGCATAATATATCCGGGAATTTCAAAATACGAAATTTCCAATAACCGCGCTTTCCATATGCATCCAACCGGTAATTTCTTACGTAATATCTTATTACGAATGCCTTTAATCATTTTGAACCGGAAATTCGACAATAAAATATTTTCAATTTTTTGTAAAAATCCCTGATGGTTAGCCTTACCGATTTTGAACGGATAAAATTTATTGTCACAGATTCTGTATGTATCGGTTATTATGGATTAATGATGCAATTTTAAGCAGATCAGCGTTTAAGTTATTGCAATATGTCGCCTCATTCGCCTGTAGGCCAGGATCGATGGCATAACACAACCGGATTTTAAAATACGAAATTTCCAATACCCGCGCTTTTCATATGCATCCAACCGGTAATTTCTTACGTAATATCTTATTACGAATGCCTTTAATCATTTTGAACCGGAAATTCGACAATAAAATATTTTCAATTTTTTGCAAAAATCCCTGATGGTTAGCCTTACCGATTTTGAACGGATAAAATTTATTGTCACAGATTCTGTATGTATCGGTTATTATGGATTAATGATGCAATTTTAAGCAGATCAGCGTTTAAGTTATTGCAATATGTCGCCTCATTCGCCTGGAGTCCAGGTTCGATCGCATAATATATCCGGGAATTTCAAAATACGAAATTTCCAATAACCGCGCTTTCCATATGCATCCAACCGGTAATTTCTTACGTAATATCTTATTACGAATGCCTTTAATCATTTTGAACCGGAAATTCGACAATAAAATATTTTCAATTTTTTGCAAAAATCCCTGATGGTTAGCCTTACCGATTTTGAACGGATAAAATTTATTGTCACAGATTCTGTATGTATCGGTTATTATGGATTAATGATGCAATTTTAAGCAGATCAGCGTTTAAGTTATTGCAATATGTCGCCTCATTCGCCTGTAGTCCAGGATCGATGGCATAACACAACCGGATTTTAAAATACGAAATTTCCAATACCCGCGCTTTTCATATGCATCCAACCGGTAATTTCTTACGTAATATCTTATTACGAATGCCTTTAATCATTTTGAGCCGGAAATTCGACAATAAAATATTTTCAATTTTTTGCAAAAATCCCTGATGGTTAGTTAGCTTTACCGATTTTGAACGGATAAAATTTATTGTCACAGATTCTGTATGTATCGGTTATTATGGATTAATGATGCAATTTTAAGCAGATCAGCGTTTAAGTTATTGCAATATGTCGCCTCATTCGCCTGTAGTCCAGGATCGATGGCATAACACAACCGGATTTTAAAATACGAAATTTCCAATACCCGCGCTTTTCATATGCATCCAACCGGTAATTTCTTACGTAATATCTTATTACGAATGCCTTTAATCATTTTGAACCGGAAATTCGACAATAAAATATTTTCAATTTTTTGCAAAAATCCCTGATGGTTAGCCTTACCGATTTTGAACGGATAAAATTTATTGTCACAGATTCTGTATGTATCGGTTATTATGGATTAATGATGCAATTTTAAGCAGATCAGCGTTTAAGTTATTGCAATATGTCGCCTCATTCGCCTGGAGTCCAGGTTCGATCGCATAATATATCCGGGAATTTCAAAATACGAAATTTCCAATAACCGCGCTTTCCATATGCATCCAACCGGTAATTTCTTACGTAATATCTTATTACAAATGCCTTTAATCATTTTGAACCGGAAATTCGACAATAAAATATTTTCAATTTTTTGCAAAAATTCCTGATGGTTAGCCTTACCGATTTTGAACGGATAAAATTTATTGTCACAGATTCTGTATGTATCGGTTATTATGGATTAATGATGCAATTTTAAGCAGATCAGCGTTTAAGTTATTGCAATATGTCGCCTCATTCGCCTGTAGTCCAGGATCGATGGCATAACACAACCGGATTTTAAAATACGAAATTTCCAATAACCGCGCTTTTCATATGCATCCAACCGGTAATTTCTTACGTAATATATTATTATGAATACCTTTAATCATTTTGAGCCAGAAATTCGACAATAAAATATATTCAATTTTTTGCAAAAATCCCTGATGGTTAGCCTTACCGATTTTGAACGGATAAAATTTATTGTCACAGATTCTGTATGTATCGGTTATTATGGATTAATGATGCAATTTTAAGCAGATCAGCGTTTAAGTTATTGCAATATGTCGCCTCATTCGCCTGGAGTCCAGGTTCGATCGCATAATATATCCGGGAATTTCAAAATACGAAATTTCCAATAACCTCGCTTTCCATATGCATCCAACCGGTAATTTCTTACGTAATATCTTATTACGAATGCCTTTAATCATTTTGAGCCGGAAATTCGACAATAAAATATTTTCAATTTTTTGCAAAAATCCCTGATGGTTAGCCTTACCGATTTTGAACGGATAAAATTTATTGTCACAGATTCTGTATGTATCGGTTATTATGGATTAATGATGCAATTTTAAGCAGATCAGCGTTTAAGTTATTGCAATATGTCGCCTCATTCGCCTGTAGTCCAGGATCGATGGCATAATACAACCGGATTTTAAAATACGAAATTTCCAATAACCGCGCTTTTCATATGCATCCAACCGGTAATTTCTTACGTCATATCTTATTACGAATGCCTATAATCATTTTGAGCCGGAAATTCGACAATAAAATATTTTCAATTTTTTGCAAAAATCCCTGATGGTTAGCCTTACCGATTTTGAACGGATAAAATTTATTGTCACAGATTCTGTATGTATCGGTTATTATGGATTAATGATGCAAGTTTAAGCAGATCAGCGTTTAAGTTATTGCAATATGTCGCCTCATTCGCCTGGAGTCCAGGTTCGATCGCATAATATATCCGGGAATTTCAAAATACGAAATTTCCAATAATCGCGCTTTCCATATGCATCCAACCGGTAATTTCTTACGTAATATCTTATTACGAATGCCTATAATCTTTTTGAGCCGGAAATTCGACAATAAAATATTTTCAATTTTTTGCAAAAATCCCTGATGGTTAGCCTTACCGATTTTGAACGGATAAAATTTATTGTAACAGATTCTGTATGTATCGGTTATTATGGATTAATGATGCAATTTTAAGCAGATCAGCGTTTAAGTTATTGCAATATGTCGCCTCATTCGCCTGGAGTCCAGGTTCGATCGCATAATATATCCGGGAATTTCAAAATACGAAATTTCCAATAACCGCGCTTTCCATATGCATCCAACCGGTAATTTCTTACGTAATATCTTATTACGAATGCCTTTAATCATTTTGAACCGGAAATTCGACAATAAAATATTTTCAATTTTTTGCAAAAATCCCTGATGGTTAGCCTTACCGATTTTGAACGGATAAAATTTATTGTCACAGATTCTGTATGTATCGGTTATTATGGATTAATGATGCAATTTTAAGCAGATCAGCGTTTAAGTTATTGCAATATGTCGCCTCATTCGCCTGTAGTCCAGGATCGATGGCATAATACAACCGGATTTTAAAATACGAAATTTCCAATAACCGCGCTTTTCATATGCATCCAACCGGTAATTTCTTACGTAATATCTTATTACGAATGCCTATAATCATTTTGAGCCGGAAATTCGACAATAAAATATTTTCAATTTTTTGCAAAAATCCCTGATGGTTAGCCTTACCGATTTTGAACGGATAAAATTTATTGTCACAGATTCTGTATGTATCGGTTATTATGGATTAATGATGCAATTTTAAGCAGATCAGCGTTTAAGTTATTGCAATATGTCGCCTCATTCGCCTGGAGTCCAGGTTCGATCGCATAATATATCCGGGAATTTCAAAATACGAAATTTCCAATAACCGCGCTTTCCATATGCATCCAACCGGTAATTTCTTACGTAATATCTTATTACGAATGCCTTTAATCATTTTGAACCGGAAATTCGACAATAAAATATTTTCAATTTTTTGCAAAAATCCCTGATGGTTAGCCTTACCGATTTTGAACGGATAAAATTTATTGTCACAGATTCTGTATGTATCGGTTATTATGGATTAATGATGCAATTTTAAGCAGATCAGCGTTTAAGTTATTGCAATATGTCGCCTCATTCGCCTGTAGTCCAGGATCGATGGCATAACACAACCGGATTTTAAAATACGAAATTTCCAATACCCGCGCTTTTCATATGCATCCAACCGGTAATTTCTTACGTAATATCTTATTACGAATGCCTTTAATCATTTTGAACCGGAAATTCGACAATAAAATATTTTCAATTTTTTGCAAAAATCCCTGATGGTTAGCCTTACCGATTTTGAACGGATAAAATTTATTGTCACAGATTCTGTATGTATCGGTTATTATGGATTAATGATGCAATTTTAAGCAGATCAGCGTTTAAGTTATTGCAATATGTCGCCTCATTCGCCTGGAGTCCAGGTTCGATCGCATAATATATCCGGGAATTTCAAAATACGAAATTTCCAATAACCGCGCTTTCCATATGCATCCAACCGGTAATTTCTTACGTAATATCTTATTACGAATGCCTTTAATCATTTTGAACCGGAAATTCGACAATAAAATATTTTCAATTTTTTGCAAAAATCCCTGATGGTTAGCCTTACCGATTTTGAACGGATAAAATTTATTGTCACAGATTCTGTATGTATCGGTTATTATGGATTAATGATGCAATTTTAAGCAGATCAGCGTTTAAGTTATTGTAATATGTCGCCTCATTCGCCTGTAGTCCAGGATCGATGGCATAACACAACCGGATTTTAAAATACGAAATTTCCAATACCCGCGCTTTTCATATGCATCCAACCGGTAATTTCTTACGTAATATCTTATTACGAATGCCTTTAATCATTTTGAGCCGGAAATTCGACAATAAAATATTTTCAATTTTTTGCAAAAATCCCTGATGGTTAGTTAGCTTTACCGATTTTGAACGGATAAAATTTATTGTCACAGATTCTGTATGTATCGGTTATTATGGATTAATGATGCAATTTTAAGCAGATCAGCGTTTAAGTTATTGCAATATGTCGCCTCATTCGCCTGTAGTCCAGGATCGATGGCATAACACAACCGGATTTTAAAATACGAAATTTCCAATACCCGCGCTTTTCATATGCATCCAACCGGTAATTTCTTACGTAATATCTTATTACGAATGCCTTTAATCATTTTGAACCGGAAATTCGACAATAAAATATTTTCAATTTTTTGCAAAAATCCCTGATGGTTAGCCTTACCGATTTTGAACGGATAAAATTTATTGTCACAGATTCTGTATGTATCGGTTATTATGGATTAATGATGCAATTTTAAGCAGATCAGCGTTTAAGTTATTGCAATATGTCGCCTCATTCGCCTGGAGTCCAGGTTCGATCGCATAATATATCCGGGAATTTCAAAATACGAAATTTCCAATAACCGCGCTTTCCATATGCATCCAACCGGTAATTTCTTACGTAATATCTTATTACAAATGCCTTTAATCATTTTGAACCGGAAATTCGACAATAAAATATTTTCAATTTTTTGCAAAAATTCCTGATGGTTAGCCTTACCGATTTTGAACGGATAAAATTTATTGTCACAGATTCTGTATGTATCGGTTATTATGGATTAATGATGCAATTTTAAGCAGATCAGCGTTTAAGTTATTGCAATATGTCGCCTCATTCGCCTGTAGTCCAGGATCGATGGCATAACACAACCGGATTTTAAAATACGAAATTTCCAATAACCGCGCTTTTCATATGCATCCAACCGGTAATTTCTTACGTAATATATTATTATGAATACCTATAATCATTTTGAGCCAGAAATTCGACAATAAAATATATTCAATTTTTTGCAAAAATCCCTGATGGTTAGCCTTACCGATTTTGAACGGATAAAATTTATTGTCACAGATTCTGTATGTATCGGTTATTATGGATTAATGATGCAATTTTAAGCAGATCAGCGTTTAAGTTATTGCAATATGTCGCCTCATTCGCCTGGAGTCCAGGTTCGATCGCATAATATATCCGGGAATTTCAAAATACGAAATTTCCAATAACCTCGCTTTCCATATGCATCCAACCGGTAATTTCTTACGTAATATCTTATTACGAATGCCTTTAATCATTTTGAGCCGGAAATTCGACAATAAAATATTTTCAATTTTTTGCAAAAATCCCTGATGGTTAGCCTTACCGATTTTGAACGGATAAAATTTATTGTCACAGATTCTGTATGTATCGGTTATTATGGATTAATGATGCAATTTTAAGCAGATCAGCGTTTAAGTTATTGCAATATGTCGCCTCATTCGCCTGTAGTCCAGGATCGATGGCATAATACAACCGGATTTTAAAATACGAAATTTCCAATAACCGCGCTTTTCATATGCATCCAACCGGTAATTTCTTACGTCATATCTTATTACGAATGCCTATAATCATTTTGAGCCGGAAATTCGACAATAAAATATTTTCAATTTTTTGCAAAAATCCCTGATGGTTACCGATTTTGAACGGATAAAATTTATTGTCACAGATTCTGTATGTATCGGTTATTATGGATTAATGATGCAATTTTAAGCAGATCAGCGTTTAAGTTATTGCAATATGTCGCCTCATTCGCCTGGAGTCCAGGTTCGATCGCATAATATATCCGGGAATTTCAAAATACGAAATTTCCAATAATCGCGCTTTCCATATGCATCCAACCGGTAATTTCTTACGTAATATCTTATTACGAATGCCTATAATCTTTTTGAGCCGGAAATTCGACAATAAAATATTTTCAATTTTTTGCAAAAATCCCTGATGGTTAGCCTTACCGATTTTGAACGGATAAAATTTATTGTAACAGATTCTGTATGTATCGGTTATTATGGATTAATGATGCAATTTTAAGCAGATCAGCGTTTAAGTTATTGCAATATGTCGCCTCATTCGCCTGGAGTCCAGGTTCGATCGCATAATATATCCGGGAATTTCAAAATACGAAATTTCCAATAACCGCGCTTTCCATATGCATCCAACCGGTAATTTCTTACGTAATATCTTATTACGAATGCCTTTAATCATTTTGAACCGGAAATTCGACAATAAAATATTTTCAATTTTTTGCAAAAATCCCTGATGGTTAGCCTTACCGATTTTGAACGGATAAAATTTATTGTCACAGATTCTGTATGTATCGGTTATTATGGATTAATGATGCAATTTTAAGCAGATCAGCGTTTAAGTTATTGCAATATGTCGCCTCATTCGCCTGTAGTCCAGGATCGATGGCATAATACAACCGGATTTTAAAATACGAAATTTCCAATAACCGCGCTTTTCATATGCATCCAACCGGTAATTTCTTACGTAATATCTTATTACGAATGCCTATAATCATTTTGAGCCGGAAATTCGACAATAAAATATTTTCAATTTTTTGCAAAAATCCCTGATGGTTAGCCTTACCGATTTTGAACGGATAAAATTTATTGTCACAGATTCTGTATGTATCGGTTATTATGGATTAATGATGCAATTTTAAGCAGATCAGCGTTTAAGTTATTGCAATATGTCGCCTCATTCGCCTGTAGTCCAGGATCGATGGCATAATACAACCGGATTTCAAAATACGAAATTTCCAATACCCGCGCTTTTCATATGCATCCAACCGGTAATTTCTTACGTAATATCTTATTACGAATGCCTTTAATCATTTTGAACCGGAAATTCGACAATAAAATATTTTCAATTTTTTGCAAAAATCCCTGATGGTTAGCCTTACCGATTTTGAACGGATAAAATTTATTGTCACAGATTCTGTATGTATCGGTTATTATGGATTAATGATGCAATTTTAAGCAGATCAGCGTTTAAGTTATTGCAATATGTCGCCTCATTCGCCTGTAGTCCAGGATCGATGGCATAATACAACCGGATTTTAAAATACGAAATTTCCAATAACCGCGCTTTTCATATGCATCCAACCGGTAATTTCTTACGTAATATCTTATTACGAATGCCTATAATCATTTTGAGCCGGAAATTCGACAATAAAATATTTTCAATTTTTTGCAAAAATCCCTGATGGTTAGCCTTACCGATTTTGAACGGATAAAATTTATTGTCACAGATTCTGTATGTATCGGTTATTATGGATTAATGATGCAATTTTAAGCAGATCAGCGTTTAAGTTATTGCAATATGTCGCCTCATTCGCCTGTAGTCCAGGATCGATGGCATAATACAACCGGATTTCAAAATACGAAATTTCCAATAACCGCGCTTTTCATATGCATCCAACCGGTAATTTCTTACGTAATATCTTATTATGAATACCTATAATCATTTCAATTTCAATTTTTTGCAAAAATCCCTGATGGTTAGCCTTACCGATTTTGAACGGATAAAATTTATTGTAACAGATTCTGTATGTATCGGTTATTATGGATTAATGATGCAATTTTAAGCAGATCAGCGTTTAAATTATTGCAATATGTCGCCTCATTCGCCTGTAGTCCAGGATCGATGGCATAATACAACCGGATTTCAAAATACGAAATTTCCAATACCCGCGCTTTTCATATGCATCCAACCGGTAATTTCTTACGTAATATCTTATTACGATTGCCTATAATCATCTTGAGCCGGAAATTCGACAATAAAATATTTTCAATTTTTTGCAAAAATCCCTGATGGTTAGCCTTACCGATTTTGAACGGATAAAATTTATTGTCACAGATTCTGTATGTATC
Source organism: Nephrotoma guestfalica (assembly GCA_963691935.1). Lineage (NCBI taxonomy): Eukaryota > Metazoa > Arthropoda > Insecta > Diptera > Tipulidae > Nephrotoma > Nephrotoma guestfalica. The sequence continues at coordinate 257,038,949 of OY829913.1, forward strand.
GGTTATTATGGATTAATGATGCAATTTTAAGCAGATCAGCGTTTAAATTATTGCAATATGTCGCCTCATTCGCCTGTAGTCCAGGATCGATGGCATAATACAACCGGATTTCAAAATACGAAATTTCCAATACCCGCGCTTTTCATATGCATCCAACCGGTAATTTCTTACGTAATATCTTATTACGATTGCCTATAATCATCTTGAGCCGGAAATTCGACAATAAAATATTTTCAATTTTTTGCAAAAATCCCTGATGGTTAGCCTTACCGATTTTGAACGGATAAAATTTATTGTCACAGATTCTGTATGTATCGGTTATTATGGATTAATGATGCAATTTTAAGCAGATCAGCGTTTAAGTTATTGCAATATGTCGCCTCATTCGCCTGGAGTCCAGGTTCGATCGCATAATATATCCGGGAATTTCAAAATACGAAATTTCCAATAACCGCGCTTCTCATATGCATCCAACCGGTAATTTCTTACGTAATATCTTATTACGAATGCCTATAATCATTTTGAGCCGGAAATTCGACAATAAAATATTTTCAATTTTTTGCAAAAACCCCTGATGGTTAGCCTTACCGATTTTGAACGGATAAAATTTATTGTCACAGATTCTGTATGTATCGGTTATTATGGATTAATGATGCAATTTTAAGCAGATCAGCGTTTAAGTTATTGCAATATGTCGCCTCATTCGCCTGGAGTCCAGGTTCAATCGCATAATATATCCGGGAATTTCAAAATACGAAATTTCCAATAATCGCGCTTTCCATATGCATCCAACCGGTAATTTCTTACGTAGTATCTTATTACGAATGCCTTTAATCATTTTGAGCCGGAAATTCGACAATAAAATATTTTCAATTTTTTGCAAAAATCCCTGATGGTTAGCCTTACCGATTTTGAACGGATAAAATTTATTGTCACAGATTCTGTATGTATCGGTTATTATGGATTAATGATGCAATTTTAAGCAGATCAGCGTTTAAGTTATTGCAATATGTCGCCTCATTCGCCTGGAGTCCAGGATCGATGGCATAATACAACCGGATTTCAAAATACGAAATTTCCAATACCCGCGCTTTTCATATGCATCCAACCGGTAATTTCTTACGTAATATCTTATTATGAATACTTATAATCATTTTGAGCCGGAAATTCGACAATAAAATATTTTTAATTTTTTGCAAAAATCCCTGATGTTAGCCTTACCGATTTTGAACGGATAAAATTTATTGTCACAGATTCTGTATGTATCGGTTATTATGGATTAATGATGCAATTTTAAGCAGATCAGCGTTTAATTTATTGCAATATGTCGCCTCATTCGCCTGGAGTCCAGGTTCGATCGCATAATATATCCGGGAATTTCAAAATACGAAATTTCCAATAACCGCGCTTTCCATATGCATCCAACCGGTAATTTCTTACGTAATATCTTATTACGAATGCCTATAATCATTTTGAGCCGGAAATTCGACAATAAAATATTTTCAAATTTTTGCAAAAATCCCTGATGGTGTTAGCCTTACCGATTTTGAACGGATAAAATTTATTGTCACAGATTCTGTATGTATCGGTTATTATGGATTAATGATGCAATTTTAAGCAGATCAGCGTTTAAGTTATTGCAATATGTCGCCTCATTCGCCTGGAGTCCAGGTTCGATCGCATAATATATCCGGGAATTTCAAAATACGAAATTTCCAATAACCGCGCTTTCCATATGCATCCAACCGGTAATTTCTTACGTAATATCTTATTACGAATGCCTATAATCATTTTGAGCCGGAAATTCGACAATAAAATATTTTCAAATTTTTGCAAAAATCCCTGATGGTTAGCCTTACCGATTTTGAACGGATAAAATTTATTGTAACAGATTCTGTATGTATCGGTTATTATGGATTAATGATGCAATTTTAAGCAGATCAGCGTTTAAGTTATTGCAATATGTCGCCTCATTCGCCTGTAGTCCAGGATCGATGGCATAATACAACCGGATTTCAAAATACGAAATTTCCAATACCCGCGCTTTTCATATGCATCCAACCGGTAATTTCTTACGTAATATCTTATTACGAATGCCTATAATCATTTTGAACCGGAAATTCGACAATAAAATATTTTCAATTTTTTGCAAAAATCCCTGATGGTGCCTTACCGATTTTGAACGGATAAAATTTATTGTCACAGATTCTGTATGTATCGGTTATTATGGATTAATGATGCAATTTTAAGCAGATCAGCGTTTAAGTTATTGCAATATGTCGCCTCATTCGCCTGGAGTCCAGGTTCGATCGCATAATATATCCGGGAATTTCAAAATACGAAATTTCCAATAACCGCGCTTTCCATATGCATCCAACCGGTAATTTCTTACGTAATATCTTATTACGAATGCCTTTAATCATTTTGAACCGGAAATTCGACAATAAAATATTTTCAATTTTTTGCAAAAATCCCTGATGGTTAGCCTTACCGATTTTGAACGGATAAAATTTATTGTCACAGATTCTGTATGTATCGGTTATTATGGATTAATGATGCAATTTTAAGCAGATCAGCGTTTAAGTTATTGCAATATGTCGCCTCATTCGCCTGTAGTCCAGGATCGATGGCATAATACAACCGGATTTCAAAATACGAAATTTCCAATAACCGCGCTTTTCATATGCATCCAACCGGTAATTTCTTACGTAATATCTTATTACGAATGCCTATAATCATTTTGAGCCGGAAATTCGACAATAAAATATTTTCAATTTTTTGCAAAAATCCCTGATGTTAGCCTTACCGATTTTGAACGGATAAAATTTATTCATTTATTTTTTCAAAATACGAAATTTCCAATAACCTGCTTTCCATATGCATCCAACCGGTAATTTCTTACGTAATATCTTATTACGAATGCCTTTAATCATTTTGAGCCGGAAATTCGACAATAAAATATTTTCAATTTTTTGCAAAAATCCCTGATGGTTAGTTAGCCTTACCGATTTTGAACGGATAAAATTTATTGTCACAGATTCTGTATGTATCGGTTATTATGGATTAATGATGCAATTTTAAGCAGATCAGCGTTTAAGTTATTGCAATATGTCGCCTCATTCGCCTGGAGTCCAGGTTCGATCGCATAATATATCCGGGAATTTCAAAATACGAAATTTCCAATAACCGCGCTTTCCATATGCATCCAACCGGTAATTTCTTACGTAATATCTTATTACGAATGCCTTTAATCATTTTGAACCGGAAATTCGACAATAAAATATTTTCAATTTTTTGCAAAAATCCCTGATGGTTAGCCTTACCGATTTTGAACGGATAAAATTTATTGTCACAGATTCTGTATGTATCGGTTATTATGGATTAATGATGCAATTTTAAGCAGATCAGCGTTTAAGTTATTGCAATATGTCGCCTCATTCGCCTGGAGTCCAGGTTCGATCGCATAATATATCCGGGAATTTCAAAATACGAAATTTCCAATAACCGCGCTTTCCATATGCATCCAACCGGTAATTTCTTACGTAATATCTTATTACGAATGCCTTTAATCATTTTGAACCGGAAATTCGACAATAAAATATTTTCAATTTTTTGCAAAAATCCCTGATGGTTAGCCTTACCGATTTTGAACGGATAAAATTTATTGTCACAGATTCTGTATGTATCGGTTATTATGGATTAATGATGCAATTTTAAGCAGATCAGCGTTTAAGTTATTGCAATATGTCGCCTCATTCGCCTGGAGTCCAGGTTCGATCGCATAATATATCCGGGAATTTCAAAATACGAAATTTCCAATAACCGCGCTTTCCATATGCATCCAACCGGTAATTTCTTACGTAATATCTTATTACGAATGCCTTTAATCATTTTGAACCGGAAATTCGACAATAAAATATTTTCAATTTTTTGCAAAAATCCCTGATGGTTAGCCTTACCGATTTTGAACGGATAAAATTTATTGTCACAGATTCTGTATGTATCGGTTATTATGGATTAATGATGCAATTTTAAGCAGATCAGCGTTTAAGTTATTGCAATATGTCGCCTCATTCGCCTGGAGTCCAGGATCGATGGCATAACACAACCGGATTTTAAAATACGAAATTTCCAATACCCGCGCTTTTCATATGCATCCAACCGGTAATTTCTTACGTAATATCTTATTACGAATGCCTTTAATCATTTTGAACCGGAAATTCGACAATAAAATATTTTCAATTTTTTGCAAAAATCCCTGATGGTTAGCCTTACCGATTTTGAACGGATAAAATTTATTGTCACAGATTCTGTATGTATCGGTTATTATGGATTAATGATGCAATTTTAAGCAGATCAGCGTTTAAGTTATTGCAATATGTCGCCTCATTCGCCTGGAGTCCAGGTTCGATCGCATAATATATCCGGGAATTTCAAAATACGAAATTTCCAATAACCGAGCTTTCCATATGCATCCAACCGGTAATTTCTTACGTAATATCTTATTACGAATGCCTTTAATCATTTTGAACCGGAAATTCGACAATAAAATATTTTCAATTTTTTGCAAAAATCCCTGATGTTAGCCTTACCGATTTTGAACGGATAAAATTTATTGTCACAGATTCTGTATGTATCGGTTATTATGGATTAATGATGCAATTTTAAGCAGATCAGCGTTTAAGTTATTGCAATATGTCGCCTCATTCGCCTGGAGTCCAGGTTCGATAGCATAATATATCCGGGAATTTCAAAATACGAAATTTCCAATAACCGCGCTTTCCATATGCATCCAACCGGTAATTTCTTACGTAATATCTTATTACGAATGCCTTTAATCATTTTGAGCCGGAAATTCGACAATAAAATATTTTCAATTTTTTGCAAAAATCCCTGATGGTTAGCCTTACCGATTTTGAACGGATAAAATTTATTGTCACAGATTCTGTATGTATCGGTTATTATGGATTAATGATGCAATTTTAAGCAGATCAGCGTTTAAGTTATTGCAATATGTCGCCTCATTCGCCTGGAGTCCAGGTTCGATCGCATAATATATCCGGGAATTTCAAAATACGAAATTTCCAATAACCGCGCTTTCCATATGCATCCAACCGGTAATTTCTTACGTAATATCTTATTACGAATGCCTTTAATCATTTTGAACCGGAAATTCGACAATAAAATATTTTCAATTTTTTGCAAAAATCCCTGATGGCCTTACCGATTTTGAACGGATAAAATTTATTGTCACAGATTCTGTATGTATCGGTTATTATGGATTAATGATGCAATTTTAAGCAGATCAGCGTTTAAGTTATTGCAATATGTCGCCTCATTCGCCTGGAGTCCAGGTTCGATCGCATAATATATCCGGGAATTTCAAAATACGAAATTTCCAATAACCGCGCTTTCCATATGCATCCAACCGGTAATTTCTTACGTAATATCTTATTATGAATACCTATAACCATTTTGAGCCGGAAATTCGACAGTTGCAGGGGGCTAAATCTGGAGCATATACTACGAGTAGAAGGGGTGGGTAGAGTTCGTGTTTTGGTATTCCATTTTCAATAGGTGTACGTTAAGTTTACGTTTTCGTAAACAACTTACCTGTTTTTACATATTTTAATTTTCCAATCTTCATTCGATTCGGTCCCTCAGATTCTACCTATAATCAGCGTGAATAATATAATATGCAATGCTGTAGAAAAGTACATTTTTATTAAAAATATCGATACAAATGAATATTTATGTAATAATTTACACCTTAAATTATTGTAGTAGCGCCATTAATTAGCAGATGTCGGGCTCACAAAATAATCTGTAATATATTAATTTAAAAAATTTCAATAGATGTAGCTGCATGTAATGGTTGTATTATCGACTAGAAAATAATGTAGTTTAAATTTTTTACTAATTTTATTTAATTAAATTTTTACTAATTTCAATTATTTACTTGTAACTGTTTACTCATTACCTGAGATCATTTTGAACCGAAATTTCCACAAATTTCTTTTTCAATTTTTCGCGAAAATTCTTGATGTGATGAGTCTTACCGCTTTTTGTCGGATGAAATTTATTGTCACAGATTCGGTTTGCTTCGGTTATTTGGGGTTGATTATGTTATGTTGAGCGGAGCTGCATTTAAGTTGTGGCAATATGCCACCTTATTCGTCTGTAATACTGGTTCAACTACAAAATGTGACCGTCAAAATTTCTTACCTTTCAAAATTCATCTGTTTTTCCAAGAATTAATACGAAAGAAATATTTGGTAGTTTTCGCCGAAAAAACCGCATGGGTCAAAAAAAAAATATAAACAAATTTTTGTTACGGAGTTGATGCCAAGTGCTTTCCGTTGCTTAAATGGCTCATCTGAATAAGAAGAAATGTACAAATAGTTTAAGTAAAGTTGATTATAGGAAAAATAGGCAATGCTTTGATCCATTTCAAACTCCAATTAACTCAAAATTATCTTACCTTTCACAATTGATCCGTTATTCCAAGAGTTGAGACAAAAAATGTTCAGTCAGAAATTCTATGCTTACACTACCTATTTGACTAAGAAATAAATAGCAATTGTCAGCAATGATTAGAGATTTACTCTTATGGCTGTATAATACTGAGAAAAACAAATCTCTTTTTTAGTATCGAGATTTAAATACCCCTAAATGCATGTACTGGTTTGTTTCTTTAATAAGTTTGAGTACCATAATTTCGTATAATTTGCTTACTAAACTTTACTTATATTGTTTATATGTGTCAAATTAATTAATAAATTTATTAATTTTCAATATTGCTGATCTAAACATTGCATATTAATCAAATTAATGAGCACTTATCTAGGACACATCTAGTGCCATCTAGTGACAGTAAATTTTCCTAAAATAATGGTTATTGCGGCGTAAAAACACATTCTCGTTTGACGTAATTTTTCGATCGATAAAAATCTATCGATTATACGTCATTTCAAGACTAATCTTGATAATCATGTATTAGTGTTTGTGTTAGAAAAAGTTAGGTCAATTGGTAATATTTGATGACCGAAAACTGATTTTTACCAAACATCGTTTTTGAGAATTTGAGTACCATACAGCCTTAAGTTAAACATTTATAATTTCTTACCTACGCAATAATTTTTTTAGACATAAATTCCAATTCAAGATTGAATATACCAAAACATTTCCATTGCAATAATTTTGCTCTGTCGCGATATACAATCCCATATATCAACGCCTCCTAAATAATGAAGCCGCGACGCACGTAGAAACTAAAACAATCTCATAGTTTAATTTTGTATATATAGAGTGCGACACATGTAATTAATTTTTTTTGTATAATTTATTTTTTTATTCAGTTTTTCTTTTTTTGTCAGTTTGTTGTTCAGTTTTTAAATAATAATAATAATATATACCAAATAAAATATTTTAATTTATTATAAATTGGTATAAATATTAAAATATTACATAATAATTAATTTTTATTATTATTTTATTTAATTTAATTTTATAATTATTTTTTAATTAGTTACAGCGGCATTATTAATTTCAATTTTTTCACTTTTTTTTTTTATTATCATTATATAATGTTTTATAATTATTTTCAGGAAAAATAAATAAAATTATTTAAATAATAATTTTTATATGTAATATAATATATTATTTTTAATAACTAAATTTTTAATTTTAATATTATAAGTATTACTTTATACATATTTTATTATTTTATAATGTTTAATATAATTGAATAAAAATAAAAATAACACTTTTTGTATTTTTTTTTTTTTGGTTTTTAAATTTTTAAATTGGTTTTTTTTTAGTTTAGCTATCTAACTTATTTTCTAAAATAAAAATAATATATTATTTTTTATATATTAGATAAATATAAGAAATTATTAAATAAAATAATTTGACCAATTTATTTATTTATTATTTATTTTTTTAAGATACCTGTCATTTAATATTTTGATTAACAGAAAAATGACGATTTTATTATATAAAATGCTGCCATTTTTAATTATTTTGTTAAATTTTAAATTATGTATTAATTTAATGTTTTATGAAAACAACTCTGGCTATTTCTGTTAATGCGATATGTTTTTAACGAACTGATTTTACTGTATATGGTTTAGCTAAATTAAATTGAGTGAGAAATAATTTTAATTTTAACAAATTGGGAAAAAATTGACAGTTTTTAAATTTTTTTATATTTAGTAATTTTAATAATAATTATATTGTTGTTATAATTTCACGTATACATACTCTTATTTTATTTAATTCAATTCCATATAAAATTATATATTTCATCTCGTTGATCGCTGATTTATTTTTAATATTTATTTTTTATATCCTAATAAATAATTAAATAAAATTATAATTTTGAGATTTTAAAACAACTGGTGAATTTTTAGTGGTTAGCCGCAATAATTTATTTATCTAGAAAATTACTATAGAGTTTAATTTTATTATTTCATTTGTTTCTGGTTTTGGTTTACATATGGAACGCGAAGCTAAGCTTCTAAACATCGACTTACAATATTTTCACAGATTTTGTCCACTGTAAGCACAAAACGTTTACATATTTCTGTTTTGCTGAAACCGTTTTAACTCGATTTGAATTCATTTTTAATTAGATATAATTTTTTAATTATAATTTTTGTTTTATTCGTTTAGAATTATTTTTTAAGTTTTATTTTATAAATATAATTAATTAAGTTTTAATATTTCAAAAATTAATTTTGTATTTATTTACACATCACATTGGTTTGTTTTATTCCTAATAAACTATAAATTATAAATGATCACTAAATAATGAAACAAACAAATTGTTTAAAAAATTTAAATTCTGATAATAAATAAAAAGTTTTGGGGAATAATATTGAGCCTGCAAAACCTTAATTCTGTGGTTGCAGTCATGAAAAAATCCCAGAGTCCGAAACAACAATTTTAATCATTTAAATTTGAGGTGAATAAAGGTTGTTGAAGCTACGAGGGCGGATGAGAAGTCTGGTAAAAATGAAACAAGGAATAATATCTTCGGCCAAAAAAAAATTATTTTTCAACGTAGTCGCCTTTTAGCTCGATACACTTAGTCCAATGTTTTACCAATTTTTCGATCCCGAATAATACGATTTGCATCGATGATCTCCTCATTAGAGCAGAAACTCAGTCCGCCGAGCCATTTCTTCAAGTCTGGAAACAGAAAATAGTCGCAGGGGGCTAAGTCTGGAGAATATGGTGGATGTGGAAGCAATTCAAAGCGTAATTCATGGATTTTGAAAACGGTCCAATAAGTTGCAGTAATATTCGCCGTTGACTGTTATCCCCTTTTGAAGGTAATCGATGTAGATTATGCCACGTGCATTCCAAAAAATTGTGGCCATGACCTTGTTGGCCGATAAAACCGCCTTAGCATTCTTCCGCGCAGATTCGCCAGTAGAAATCCACAGTTTAGACTGTTCTTTGGTCTCCGGTGTACAGTGATGGATCCATGTTTCATCTACAGTTATAAAACGATGCAAAAACTCCTTTTTATTTCGCTTGAACCTCGCCAAACCTGAATCTGAAGTTGTCACACGTGTGCGTTTTTGGTCGATTGTAAGCAAACGCGGCACCCAACGCGCGGATAGTTTTTTCATATTCAAATGTTCGTGTAATATATTGTGCTCACGTTCATCTGAGATGCCTACTATCTCATCTATCTCGCGCACTTTCAGTCTGTGTTCTTGCAATAGCGTATCTTGGATTTTGTCAACCATTTTTGGTCCTGAACGTTCTGCATCAGTTGTGCTTCTACACGACTACAAAGAAAATCAGTAAACCACTTGTGAATCATTTTAATCGATGGTAAAGAGTCCCCATAACATTTATCAAGCTTTGTTTTCGTTTGCGTCACGCAAAAAATAATATTTAATTAACACACGAAATTCACTTTTTTCCACGTTTGAAAACAAAACAATGGGTTGTCTGTTTTCAATGGCAGTCGAAACTGAATTAAATGACAGATCTGTCTGAAAATTTTAATTTGGTCTAGTGACAGATGGTATTGACACACGACATCTGGGATTTGCGATGGTGGCGCCCTCTGTTACAATTTTTCCAGACTTCTCACTACGCCTTCGTATTGCGTATCTTCCTGACACACCGGTACTGCTAAAACGCGAAAAACAAAAATAAATGTGTTTGAGAGAGAGAGGCTCCTTGAAAAAACCATGCCAGTGTGTATTGGAAATTTACCGCGATTTGATAATACAAACTTAGTGAATAACGTGAATGACACAATAGTGCGATTTCAAACGGGTCAAAAGCCAAATACGCTTAGCCAACTGCACCCAACTGCCAACTGCATTCAAGCTGCTTCTGCGGGAGCAATTCGCAACATGCATGACAATATAAAAGAAACGCTGCACAACATCGAACGCTTAAAATTAACTTCTACATTTGAATCATTCATAGCGTTTCTTCTATCCAGAAAACTACAGAATCTTTCGGTTATATGAATCAACTTTAGCGAACCCAAAAGAGCTATCAACAATAACATAATATTGCAACTTCTTTCTAAGGAGATTTCAGCACTATGAAAAACATAAGGCAATTCATCGGCTGTACAACCTCTAAAGCGTGGGTTAATGCATGCTCCAAACATCACCCGTTCGACCAATGTGGCCAATTCGAAAAAATTACGACATTAGAGAACGAGAGCTAGCTTGGTGAACACCTCTAATCTCTTTGTAAGATGTCTCGAGCAACACAGTGGCTCATGCAAGGCAAACGTATGCATCGTTTGTAAGGGACATCATTCCTGCATTGCAATAACGCGGCGTTTTCTTCTGCCACAATATCTGTTGGTAAACCAACAGGCACCAGTATTGTTGCCTACTGCAATAATTAAGGTGATGGCGAGTAATGGTCTAACAATAGCTTAAAACACTGAGCTCGGATGGATTATCACCGGAAGCCGAGAGAAAGGAATCGTACTGAAAAAGAAATAAGAATAGACGAACACTTCCAGACAAATTTACAACATAGCCCTGATTGTAAATATACAGTAAAGATTCCCTTTAAATCGGATACTTCTAACTTAGGCAAAGTCAATAGCCAGACAAATACAACTAGAAGAAAATTTGTGAGGGATCCACGGTATTGAAACAAGATAGCAGAACAACTATACTCCACGTGGTATCCGATGCCTCAGCAAAAACGACAACCGACGTATCGTTGACCGATTTAATGATGACTTGTTCTAAGCTTCAGCAAGACCTAGCCGACATCCAACTTCGATGGCGGAAGCACAAGCTTGTCGTAACCGCCGACATTAAAAAAAATTACAGACAAGTATGGATACATAAAGATGATCGGGATTTTCAAACAATTTTGTGGAGGGATGGCCCTAGAAAACATAACATAGTTTTTCTAGTAGTAAGAGCTCTGTTACAACTAGCACAAGAAAAATACAAGAACCGCCCGAACTTCTACGTAGATGACATGCTAACAGAAGCCGACACCTTAGAGGAAGCTGTAGCAGCAATGAATGAACCACAAATAACTACCGAACATTGTAGTCTAAACCTTTGCAAATGGGCATCCAACTCCAGGGACATCCCGAGATACATCTCGAGCAAATTCCATCGAATGGGCAACTTATCAATGCGTCAAAACCTTGGATATAGTACCCCTGGAGGATGTATTTGAGTTTGATGTGTCAAATCTATATTTTTCAAATGGATAACAACCCAAGCGAGCATTATTGTCGGGCTCATCCAAACTGTTCGACCCCATCGGATGGTTGTCACCAATAACCATTACCGCTAAATGAGAGATGCAAGAGGCTTGGACACTGAGCATTGAATGTGACGAAGAACTACCTCCCACATTGAACAACAATGGATTCAATACAAGTAAGAAATATCAGCAATGAAACATAATATGATGATTCCGCGTTGGATTGACTCCACAAGGAAATCATTGATGGAATTACATGGGTTTGCTGATGATTCGAAATCAGCATATGCCGTCAAAAACACGTGTCGCACCCAGTACAATAAAAGTATCTATCACTCGGTCAGAGCTCAATGCAGCGTTACTATTTACAAGATTAATGAAACACGTTTAAGGTGCCTTGAACCTAGAGGACGTTAGAGCTTACTGTTGGATTCGACGGATTCGACCATCACCTTGGCTTAGATTCATGGTGATCCACGAAAATTGAAAACATTCGTAGCCAACCGAATATCTACAATAAGAAGCATTTTTTGGGTTTTGAAAACCCAGCAGATTTAGCTATCAGAGGTACTACGCCATTAACCTTGGCCTATAATAAGTTATGGTGGAATGGACCAGACTTCTTGCAACTCGAAACAACGTATGATAGTTTCGATGCAGCCAATACCGAAATCATCTTAGGTGAATTACAACCAGAAGAATTAAAAGATAAGACGATATCAGTTAATTTAGTTAAACCAAATGATAACACGTTTAACAAATTATTCGCGAATTACAAGCGAATTGTAGCGTACTGTTATCGGTTCATTCAGCAGAAACCACACAAGGACAGCTACAATGAAACGCTATCTGGTCACGAGTTCCAATCTGCAGAATGGGCAATAGTCATAGTCATCCAACATCAATATTTTAATCGCGGAATCGAATGTTTAGGAGCCTCAAACACCTTGAATCGGAAAAGCCGACTGTTGCCTCTGAATTCAGTGATTAACAACAAATATTGGAGTATAGATAGAAAAATTGCTGTACGCAAGGTAATTCAGAAATGCCTCAAATCGGAAGTATTTGACAAACAACACAAGGCGGAGCAACTTATAGGCGCTTTACCCGTCGCCAGGGTTCAGCAGTGAGAAGCATTTGCTAACACTGGCATCGATTAGGCTGGTCCAATCCAACTAAGGATAACCGGATAGAAATATTTATATGCATGGCGACAAAAGCCATACACATTGAGATAGTGACCTCACAAGCAACAGAAGCTTTGTAACATACAAACGGTTCAAGAAGTGGGTTGTGCACAAACATTTACTACTAACTACTTTACTATTTTAAACGGAACTAACTTCGTTGAGGCTGATACGGTCTTAAATAAGAACTACAATAACGCCATGACCACACTACCAAATGAAATAGCGACTATATTGGCGACATAATGGAACCAATTGGCATTTCATTCCACCTCACACTTCTCACATCGGGGGTATTTGCGAGGTGGACGTCAAATCAGCCAAGTTTCATATCAAGAGAACAATATATAGGAGTGTCACCACTGACCTTCGAGGAATTATGTACTGTCAAAATTATGGTGATTTAACGGAGTTAACACAAGCGCACTTCCCAATTGGAAATTCTCTTAAGACACCACCTAGCGGAAACAATGAGTTCTTAGGTCTAAAGGCAAGGTGGCATTTCGTTGAGTAAATGGTGAAGAAGCTTCTGGAAATGTTGGACATGTGAATATATCCATAAACTTCAAACCCGAAATAAATGGCAATCTATGCAGCCGAACTTGTTGATCAACGACTTAGTACTGTTGAAGGACGAATAATTGCCCGCCACACGCTGGAAGCTGGGTCGAGTGCTCGACACCTACACCGAAGAGAATGGATTGGTTCGAGTAGCAAATTACACCAAGAAAATTGAATAAAATAAATTAAAAAGTTAGCCTGCTTGTTCTCTTCTTTAATTGAAAAGTGGTCAAAGCTCCCAACAGGAGTAAGCTCACTACTCATTAAATAAAACTATTCAATAAAACAATTCTAATTCCAATCTGTGGTTGGAATTATTCATGTAGCCTAGACCAGAAAACTAACTGTTGTCACAACGCAAACGTTTCACTGCCTGAAATTTCAGCTCCTTTTCCAAATAATTTGAAAACTTTATTTACCAAGACGATCCCAGATGAGAGCACATGGGAGCAAACAGTTTTGAAATTCCTAGAACAGGTCCTTATTATTTCAAAATCTCGGCTCAAATATACCATCGCACTAACGTCTGATAAATTTACGTTGTCAATGCGATACAGAACGCCAAAGAATTATGACAAATGGTGGTGTGATGCGGTAGATTACTACGACTTTTAATCGAAACACTAACGACGATCGAAGAACTTATAATGTTCCAACTACAATGGATGATATTGGAGCAGCATAAGCGATGGATCACGATAGAAACTTAGCAGGCATTATATAGATTTTGCGGTTTGCCCTCGGAACACAATAACAAATTCCTTATAGCGTTTAAATTTTCCCTCCAAACACGTTGCTCCAATGGTCGGATTTTTCTTGCCACGGGGCGATTTTGGGTTCATTGCGATGCACAAATTCCAGTATGTGTATGTAATAGAGCACCGAAAACGTGGTTTGCCTCATGCCCATTGGGTAATTACGCTATTGCAAGCTGACAAAATTAAAACTTCAGATGATGTTGATAAAAAAATTATTAGTGCTGGGATATCAAAAAAGTAATCGGAGCACAATATTCATGGGCCATGTAAAGTTAAACTAAATAAGCATGCGTGACGGTCATTGCTCAAAAGATTTTCCAAAACCCTTCCACGATACAGCTGACGGATGTGTTGGTGGGTTTCCGAAATATAAACGTTGTGACAACTCATTAGAAAACCATAAAACTTTTCGAACGTACAACTCATTTCTTATGCTCATACAAATGTGGAATTATGCTCGACGGTAAAGATAATTAAATGTCTTCACAAATACATAACGAAAGGTTCTGATTGTACCCATATACGTTTAAATGGTGGTCAATGACAGATTGCAATGCATGACGAACCCACAAGTTATCTGGATAGTCGTTAAGTCAGTGCACAGGAAGCTAGCTGGAGGAAATGAGGAAAAGTGAGTCCTTCGTAGAGCAAACACATCATCGACTTCGATAACTGCTTATTTCGAGCTCAATTTGTAATGATCCGACTGCTCACAAATTTTATTTTATCCGACTTCTAAAAACGAGCATGTACGTTATGTTAATGCTAATGTTTTAATGTTTTGCAAAAACTTCAAGGCACAGTCAAAACGTATGTCATAATGTAATTCATTGCAAGTAAATTTCCCCGTGGTATTTTTAAACAGTCTTATCCCTTCTGGCCATCCACCACATAAATTAAATTTAAAACTGGGCTCAATAGTGATGCGTTTGAGAAATTTCTCTAACTATTCACTCGAATCTCATTGGATACCGAAAATGACCCGTCACTGCCATTCAAATTTTCCCGACATCAATTTCCACTTCGGTTAGCATATGGTATTACTATTAACAAGGCTCAAGGTCAGGCTTTTGAAAAATAGGGTTGTTTTACCAGAACCATGTTTCGATTACATAGGCTTTCTAAATTCTTCGCAAATATGAAAACGATAATTTTTGATCAAATACTGGTTACATCAAATGCTTTCCGATCATCGTAGGCGCCCTTCAATCGGAGGATTCGATCTCTAGCATAGATAAAACTTGCGATCTTTCAATAAAACTAGTTAAGGACTACCTCTATTGACTTGCCAAATATTATCTTTTGATCCAATAGAAAATTCCAATTTTAAGCGACGATTGTTCCCAAAATATCTCGCAATATACACAATCTGTCCCATAAGTCGTTGATGAGACAAATTTATTTAATAACTAACAACTCACTAAATCCTTCTTCATTTTTCTAAAGTCCAACCCAAATCGAATGACTACAATATCAACCCTAAATAAAGCCTATAGAATATCGATTAGTAACTGCTTTACTTCATTACAACATCGAACAACCCATGCAGCTAGACAAACACGAGATCGCTTGAATCCGTTCATACCGATCATATACAACTAACCGTGGATAAATTAACAGATGGACGAAGTTGGCATTATGTAAACCATTATAATGATTACTATTGGTGCTAGCTCCATTCCAAGATCCTTTAACTCAAGTAAAAATAAAAATATCTCATGAAATTTGGATTTTAGTAAAGATTTTCGATTCTTCGCGAGGGAATTATATTCACTGCTTCAAATACTGCGTAGCAATGCCTGAGACAGTTGAGCCGAAAAAGTTCAAATATCACCTGGAAAGCACTTGAACAAAATGATAACCTTGAAATGTATCCATTAAAATTACACTTAGGTATAAGTAATAGATCGTTACTGAACACGCCAATTCTATAACACTAATTATCACAGAAGTTAATGTCAAAGCGATAAGTCGGATTAATTTATTAATATTTTACGATAATTATTGGTAAACACGGTTTGACATCTGACTGAATACTGCACTGTACCGTAATAGAAAGTGATCATGTATTCGGATATTAGATTTACAAATGGCGGACTAACAATTAATTAGTATGCTAAACAACAGATGTCACTTTTATTAAAAAACAATTTCGCTTAATTTTCGCGAGGCGGCTATTTTAAATCTATAATAGTGAATAATTAAGAAATTAATAAATCAATTTAATTTACTAATTGTTTATGATTTTATTATTCTAATTTTTATTATCATAATTTATCGGCAGACATCCAAACGATGCGACATCTCTTTCGCCTGACAAACGAGATTTTTAACTTATTGATCAAAAGATTTATTTAAATTGTAATCCAATAAGTTAATTACGAACGAATAACCCCGGGTTTCAAGGTGTATGTTCGGATGTTAGTACAGTAGCCCATAAACGGGGGTGTCCATAAACGAAGTTCAAATTTAGGGGGGGGGAGGGGTTGAAGAAACGTGATGATAGTGTTACTGTAGGGTAAAATATGGCTAAGAGTAAATTAAATCGGGATGTATGTTAATTTGCTTGTGATTCGAACTATACGCATTGGAACGAAGCGAAAGAAAACCCGGACTTCGACAAAAAAAATCAAACAAGCTCTGAGCTAGTATGACGAAATTATGGACCACGAACCAAAAACCATTAAAACCGAATGAAAGTGGACGCAAATACCGAAACTTGCGGTGCGATCAAGTAGTGACGTAATACACAAAAATCCTGTACAAGAAAAGTTAACGAACGAAACTGAGTTATTAAATTTTATCAGCAGAGCAAGCAAAACAAGTAAACGAAAATATTGAGAAAACAAATCAAGTTAGAACCTCAGCTTAGTAATAAGGAAAAGGATCAGGAAAGTTCGAAAAAATACCGAGAGACCAGAAAAAACAAAATAGCAGTAATTTAACAAAATTCGCCAGAAATAAATCTAGAAATCAAAATTATTCGGGATAAACCTGGAAAGCCATCAATTGATGTGACCAGCCCAAACTTTTGCGAAATTTGGATCCGCTGCACATGAAAAGAGACAAGGCGACACTTATAGGAGTGTTAAAACTTTGAGAGCTAACTGAAAATTTAAATAAAGAGGGATTTGATATTTCTCGAAGTAGCGTGTAATTAAGATTGTTACCGAGACGCAGTAATTCCATTGAAGGAAGAGACCATATACAAAAAGTACCAGCTAAAATTACTTAAGTTTTACTCAGGTTTTGCGTTACTGGCACATTAGGTATTTGGAAGAATTATCAACACACGCTACACAGAACGATATGTGCTTAAAAAATATAATGTCGCTTGTGGCGGAGGGTTGGCCAAAATACAAAAAAATTGGGAATCGTATGCGAGGACGGGAATTGTTTTATTGGCCTGGATTGTCGACAGATATTGAGCAATTTATTGCTAATTGCCTCATTTGTGAGCGGTTTCATAGAAGTAACCAGAAAGAGCCTTTAGAACAGCACCCTGAGCATAGATATTTTTGAGTATAAAAGAATACCATATTTGGTAGTTATTGACTCGTACTCGGGGTGGTTGGGTTCGGAAAGATTGCATAATAAATCGATTAATGAAGTTATTTCGGTACTCGGAAGATTGTTCGCCAAATCGGATAATGTCACATTTAACAGTTTTCAATTTTGAAATGATTGTAATTTTAAGATCAAATTTTCTACTCCGAACTATCATCAGAGCAATGGGTTGGCGGAAAAAGCAGTATCAATCGCTAAAAATAGATTGAAGAAAAATTTATTAGACAGAAAAAACGATTAACAATTTCAAATTTTGGAATATAATGCAAGGCAGGGACAGAATATGCTTTTGTCGCCTTTTAATCTTCCAATTGCTGAAGATGCAATGAATAGAGAACTGCCAAACAAACGTCAAATTAAAACTAAAATTAAGAATAAGAGGGAGAGACAAAAGAATTTTGTTATAATCGATCGTCAAAACTACTTAGTAGATTAAACATAGATGACAGGATATTATATTTAGGGATGGCAAACCGGTTTTCGATTAACCGGTTAACCGGATAGCTTTGGCAAAATTTGACTATTCGAATAACCGAAATAATAGTTTATTGCTTTTTTCCTTTTTATTTTTGTATAGTATTCAGTGTTATTTTTGATTCAGTTGATTGACGTGGTATTTATTCAAGATTGCCTT
This sequence comes from Nephrotoma guestfalica, assembly GCA_963691935.1. Classification (NCBI taxonomy): domain Eukaryota; kingdom Metazoa; phylum Arthropoda; class Insecta; order Diptera; family Tipulidae; genus Nephrotoma; species Nephrotoma guestfalica. The sequence goes on from OY829913.1 coordinate 257,057,377, forward strand.
TTTTATAAGAATTTCGGCATTTTTATGACAATTTTCTCTCTTATTAAGTTTTCCTAAGATTGAATTACGGCGCGTTAAAATAGTTTAAATTATACAATCATACAAAATTAGAACTAAAAGCACTAAAATTTAAAATTTAGCCCTTTAACGATGTCGGTGAAACGCTCGATCGTTTGGGATTATTTTGAGAAGTTATGAAGGGACCAAGCCAAATGTTTGAAATGTGGATCCACGTTATGCTGTAAAGGACCTTCGACTTCTACTCTTATTAACCATTTCAAGCTGCGTCTTGAAATTATACTAAATAAAATTTCCAATAATGGTTTAGAATCGGAATCCATGCCAAGTTCTTCGAAACAACCAAAATTGGAACAGTCAAGTTTATTGAGCTTTATGAAAAGAGCGGAGCGGCGGAAGATGGGTTCTCTATAAATTAAATTGCTCATTCAGTTGCCATATCGAGGATTTAAATGCCTAAATCCAGGAATACAGTAATGAAATATATTTACTCATTTTATGATGAAAATAAAGACGAACTTGAGTTCTAATATCTCAGCAAGATGAAGCAAAATAAAAATAAGTTTAGTATTACAGAAGATGAATGAAGTGACATCAGTTTAAATAAATACTTAAACATTACTGTTTTCGACGAAAACCCTTATGTTTTAGGAATCGTACCAATTGAAGGTTTGTGTGTTGCTGCAAGACTACAGTTGCTGGTAGAACAAAAACTAAAAGAATTTGATCTTGAATTGCAGACTGACATAGTTGGTTCGACACATGACGGAGCTTCGATAATGCAGAAATATGGACGAAGTATAAAGTCGGAGTCGCAATTATGTTATAACCATGCCATTCATCTAGCCGTAATTGAAACATTTTATAAAGCTAATGGTACAGATGAAAATGATAATGGTGATCTACATGTGACTGAAGATTGTGATGAATCAGATAAAAATATAAAAGGTGGTTAAATTTTAAGGGCCGACGTTGAAGGTGAACCACACCTAAACGTCAAGTTTTTTGCTGCATTTAATTTGACATTTCTCAATTTCAGACTAACTCAATTTGAACCGTGGAAAGATACACAATCGAGCAACGCGTTAAAGTTATTCAGGCATATTATGAAAATGGGCGTTCAAATCAAAATGCATATCGTGCGCTTCGTGATTTTTTCGATCAATTTAATCGTCCAAATGTGCGTACAATCGGAAAAAACGTGCAAAAATTTTAGCAAACCGAGTCTGTAGATTTTAAAACACCAGTGCATGCTCGTACCTCTCGTACAGCAGAAAATATGGCTGCTGTTCGCGATAGTGTGGCTGAAGAGCTGTCCACCTCAACTCGTCGTCGTGCCCAACAATTGCACCTCCCACGCTCGTCGTTGATGAACATTATGCATAAAGACTTGCATTTACACGCTTATAAGGTGCAATTGACTCAAGAACTAAAGCCTCTTGACCATTCCAAACGTCGTCAATGGTCAGAATGGTGGCAAGAAATGGCAACAGTGGATGATCAATTTTCGAAGAAAATCATCTGCAGTGATGAGGCACATTTTCACCTCAGTCGATTCGTCAATAAGCAGAATTGCCGCATTTGGGCGAATCATAATCCAAGAGTGATTGTCGAAAAACCAATGCACCCACAAAGAGTGACTGTTTGATGCGGTTTATGGACTGGCGGCATCATCGGGCCGTATTTTTTCCAAAATGAGGCCGGTCAAGCAGTTACTGTGAATGGTGTTCGCTATCGTGAGATCATAACGAACTTTTTATGGCCCGAATTGGAAGATATGGATGTGGACGATATGTGGTTTCAACAGGGCGGGGCCACTTGCCACACAGCTAACGCGAAACAATGGCTCTTTTGCGCGACAAATTCAATGGCCGTGTTATCTCACGTGGTGGCGATGACAATTGGCCGCCAAGATCATGTGATTTGACACTTCATCGAAAATTTGGACCATCGGGTAGAGGTGTGCCGCCGAGGTCGCGGCGGCCATTTGGCCGATATTTTGTTCCATACATAATTGAACCATACCATATTATCATAATAAAAAGAATTGACAATAATTTCCTAAATAATTTGTATTTTATTCAAAATCAACATCGGCCCTTAAAATTTAACCACCCTTTACAATTCGAGGATATGGACGTGTTTTAAGTATACGTACTTTTAATGCCAGCATAAGAAATGTAATATCAGAAGCAAGAAAAATCATAAAAATATTTCGAAGATCTGGTGTTAAAAATAATATTTTACAACAATACGTCGTCGTACAAGAAGATAAAAAGCTTCAGTTAATTCTTGGTTGCAAGACCCGTTAGAATTCTTTAATTCCAATGCTAGAAAAATTTATTCTTTTAAATTATTGCATAAAAAGTGCTTTACAAGATCTTAAAAGTTATAAAACCAGTAGAAGTGGCGGTAAAAGAATTAAGTAAAAATACAGCCACTCTATTAACAGGTGAGGGTGTTTTTAAATTTTTATTTTGTGAACTTCAGGAATTCGGCACTAGCAGTGAGATTGGTCGAAGATTATTTGAAAACTTAAGGGAAATAATGATCGAGCGCAGGAACAAAACCTTCATGACACTTATCATTTACTTATACACGGGCAGCATACCTAAAACTAATGAATTATTTGAATATTCGAAGAATATTCGGACAACGATGTCGATCTAAATATAAATTCTAGCATGCACCATGATCGTCTAGATCAAGAATTGCGCAGAGCAATTAGTTTAAATTGGAGATGTTTCTACTAGCTCAGAGAATTGTAATGTAAAAAATTAATTCAAATCATTTGATTTAAGCCGAAAAAGGGAAGATTTATTGGAACAATTATACCAAGGATTGATGACTATCAAACCAACGTCAACAGTAAATGAGCGAGTGTTCTCAGTTGCATCTATGAATGCCTTGATCTTCTTAAAATAGTATTTCTTGCAAGGAAAGAACAAACAAGTTTAGTTTTATGTTAAAAATTTAAATTTATAAAGACTGTCAAATACTAATATTTATTTTTTATTTTAGTTTTGTTATTTTATTTTATTGTAATGTTTTAATGAAGAAACCTTTATTTTGAATAAACTATATTTGTGAATTACAAACATATTCGATAACCGGATAGTACAAAAGTCGAATAATTGCCATCCCTAATTATATTTGAAAAACGACGATGGTTATGTGGGACAATAATTAGGAAATATAATAACCGGTCATATGTTTTAAAAGATAAACAAAGAATTGTGCTTCGACAAACTATTTATTATTAAAACTCCAATGGTGAATTGGGTGGTACAAATAAGTTAGTCGAAGAAGAATTGTCATAGAGATAATAAATATAAAAAACCTTGTTTTATAAACTTGAAACAATGGACCAACTTTTTACAAAAAATTTAAATAAATAAGTTTAAAAAAAACTTGTCATGTGTTGTTAAACTTGATCCCAATCTAATTCTATGAGAACAAATTAGGATACTTTCGAGTTACTGAGCTTTATAAATAAGCCAATATTTCCGTTCATGATCGGACCGCTAAAAACGAATCAAATATAACGAACTTTGTACATGACTAATAATATGCAACAACAGTCCAGGTTAATTTAAAATAATTACAATTTAAATCAAATGTATAAGCATTTATTATTCCCAAAAAAAAAATCAATTTATAAAAACAAAATAAACTAAAAATAATAATTAATAAAAATATAACACAAAACAAGTAGCTGCTTTCGGTTTTAATTAAAATGCTTCCAAAAAAAAGAATAATCCCAATTTATAATAAGAATAATAATTATAATAATGCTTGTTTAACAACTAAACTAATATTGAATAATAATAATAATAATAATTAATTATTAATAAATCAAAATTGTATAATTTAAAAAATGCTTCGATTCATGAAAATAAAATTTCGTAATTAATTTTTTTTATTTAGTTTCTTGTTTCTTATCAATTAATTTTTTTTTAATTTTCTTCTTATTAAATTCTGTACAATTAGCAAAAATAATCTAGTATCACCTCAAATATCAAATATCTAAATTTCTAAATAAAACAGAAACTATTTAAAAACCAAAAATATGACGTATTATATATTTAAACATCTCAGCTGAGGGTTAATATTAATAAAATTAAATGTTAAACGAATTTAAACGAAATTAAACAAAAATTTTATCTATTTTATGTGTATTTTATATAAATTTAATTATAAAATAAAATATTTTTCAATATTAAATAAAACTGCAATAATATAATATTTATTTACAAAACGAAATTTTGTTTTTTTTTTTCAAAATATATTTGGAAGCAAATTGAATTACATAATTTGTGTATTTAATTCAATTTAGTTTTTTTTAGGCAACCAATCGGGATTATTATTTAATTAATAATCAATATAATTATAATAAGATAATTTCATTAATTTTTTTTTTTTAAATTTATATAATAAAGAGCAACTGGGGGATTTCTTATTATTTCTTATATGATCTTATTTTTAAATAATTTTTTGTTTTTTTGTTTTAGAGCACATCTAGAGTCCATTTTATAATTTTTTAAATTTATGTTTTAAAAAAAATTTACACAGTATATAATTATAATTTTTTTTATATAATAGTTTGTTTTATTTATTTTTTTTTTGTTTTTTTTTTGTATCCATTTTATTATTAAAAAATAATTTTGTTTCATTTTAATTTAATATTGTTAATAATTAATTAATTTTTGTTTTTATATTTCTTAATACGTCTTTTATATTGTTGATTTCATTCTTTATTATTTTTATTATTATTATTTTATTAATTTAGTTTTAATTTTTAAAATACTTTTTTAAATTATCCATCCTATAGTGGATAGAGTCATCTGATGACAATTAAAAATGGTAATAATAATAAAACAATTCCATTTACTAAGGTTGACCTAATTGATGAATTTGTGTCCGAACATTTTCCTAAAATTTATAAAAAATAAATTATTAATAAATATTTGTAAATTTGTTCATTAAGGTGGTCGTTTCGTGAATACTTAAGTGGCCATATACCCAATTTCAATGTTTTTTGAGGAAAAATAATTTGCTGTCGGAACTACGAAAAATCTTAATTCGGACGACGAAAGTAAACGAAATTTAACATTAAAGGGAGGCTGGTGTAATATGTTCGATTAGAGGAAAATGGGGGAGAAGCAAGGTTATCAACAAATGTAATTATTTCATACATTACCAAGTGCATAAAAAACATCAAAATGAGATGAATGTTAAATGAGCTGCCTAACAACTTCTTGTATGTGCAACGTCTCTTCAGTGTGTATGGTGAGCTACATAAATCGAATCCGAACGAAAATATGAAATCACTAACGAACATTTGAAAAATCTGTCGATGTGAAAAAATAAGTCAAAAGACATAGTCAATAACAATAATGCGATGATTAAAGCTATCAAGAATAGCTGATGATGAAAGTCAACGTTTCCGTCACCTCGCAAACGGTTAAGGGTGGAAGAGAACCATTATTGAATAAACGATGATTGATAGTTTCACAAATGACCGCACGAAAATGATTGATAATTACAAAAATTCACCGTCGCCAGTCAGCCTAAAGATCGAAATCGAGAAAGACGAAATTTATCGTTACTTGATCTCATGTGAGATCAAGTGACTTCCATCACATCAACTTTCACAAGGAATCGATTAAGAACACGTCATTTGGAACAGCGAATCATAATTCAACTTGCTATGTAAACGCAGTATTCTAAAATCATTGTCTAGCTGGCAAAAAGAGAATTTATTTAGAGAACGGATACAATGAAAAAAAAATTCCAACGATGACCGAAAAGGCTAAAATTTAATGTTGGCCCATCTATATACCTATAAAATGGAGCACATCGAACGGAAAGTTGGATCCAAACTCTCATGATAAATTCAAAAACATGCTCCTTCCGAAATCATCGAAAAATTTCTCATTCGCTGAAGTGGTAAAGAAATGGAAAGATGCTTTTGGACGACAAGGATACCAGCACATATTTTGCTACTTACACAGCACCAGTAAATCGACAATGTGAGGAATTCAAGTTGAAAAATGTAAATTATGATTTGTTCGTACGCGGTTTACAATCTTCTCAAGATGCTAAAATTCGAACGCGTCTTCTGACAAAATTAGACGAGGAGGATACAAACGAACAGGCACTGCTGGCGAATCTAATCGAGCCGAAACTCAACGCATCATAAGTCTCAACTTAACCTCGATTAGCAAACAATCATCTGGGTCATCTGGACCAGGTTGGCTTTGTTGCGGTATCCATTTCGTTCGAGATTGGCAAACTCCCGGATTACCTGTATCCACATAGAGCTCCACTGGAATAAAACCGGCTTCAAATAACAACGGTAATTGCAGGATTTATAAGTAGGCATGTATATTCTGGAACATGTTTAGTCCGAAATATTACAGAGTTTTAGGCAATGTCATTCGTACGACAAATCGGAACATGATGCCTTGTAAAACGAATTTAAAGCCATCTTTACCCGGACAGTGTTTAAAGGCTAAATATACCATCCACCTGAAGTAAGTATTTCACCGATTGAGTACTCAGAGTTGGCAGCACTCATCGTCTCGGTATAACGTCCCAAAGGTTGCATAAGTATATGCATCAACTATTCAACCGGCAGTAAAGTGTTCAGTTAAATTGAGGTGCTTATCTACATATCAAAGTGGACGACATCATAGCGATTACTTTTCGGCTACTTTTTGGAGTGAAATCCACCTCCGGCATTTTCTAGCAAATCGTAGACGCTAAATGATTTCACATTCGTTGCGAACTCTAGCAACAGCTAAAAAATTACGGTCAAGAGGAAAAAAATGGTCTTGTTCCTGTGCGAAAATGTACACTGGTAACCGACAACAAACCTCTTCTTAGCATTTTCAGGTCGAAAAACGGGATCCCCGTGTACACCGCAAATCGACTTCAATGGTGGTCATTAATATTAACGACATATGATTTCGACATTTTATATATGTCGGCATCGCATCAAGCCGAGTTGGCAGTGACTACGTGATTGCTTGGTTTTACCTCGAAAAAGAAATAAACGATCAGATAGAGAAAACCATCGATGTCGCATCCATTATCCGGAAAATTATCGAAACTAAAACGAAACGCGATCGAACCCTTATGGTACTTGTTAATTATTTGATATTTGGACTGGCCAAATTCGAAAGCGGAACTTCCAAACGATGACGATTAGCGTAGTTTTATAACCGACAGAATCGTTATTCCGCGACTATACCGAAAGTTGATATTACGACAACTGCATATGATACATTTTGGCACCGAGACTGAAATCATGATCGCGCGCACTGCAATCGTGACCACGCACAGTTAAAACTACCTGATTGATTTCAGTTCAATGTTTCCCAACGTCCACGAATGCACTAACAACGTTCAAGAATGCACTAACGTAACGTCAACCACTTGCATCAAGAAGATGAACTTATTCTTCTCACACAATATGGCAATCCGGAAATATTGGTAACCGACAATGTAACTCAATTCGTCAAAAAACAAATCAGTGATTTCTGTCTTGGTCGATGTCGAACAGGCAAGCTGAACGATTTGTCGACACATTAAAAAGGCGGATGGGGAGGAAACCAACAAGGAAATACTTACCAAATTTTTCGATGCATATCGATCAACACCAAACCGAAATGCACAACAAATTATGTCATCCACCGAACTATTCGTAGGTCGTGCAATTAGAATGGAAGTCAACTTGTTGAAACCTATACTCCAGAATACGACGTGGATCGTGGTATTCAACAAGAGCACCAGTTCAACCGACACACCGGAGCCCAACATCGTAGTTTTTCCACAGGCGACAATGTATTTGCAAAAGTGTATCGCAGCAACGAACAACGTTATCTATTCATTCGTTTTATTGACACGAATCCCACGTCACGGTATTCTGCTAATCAATTAAGGTTTCGCTACACTGGGAATAATAATACTGAGCCCGATCAATTAGCATTAGATGTGATTATGGCACCGAATCCAATACAACAACTGAACAATTGTCTAGAAGCTCGACCACAACGACAACGACGACCACAGCGGGGAGAGCGAATCGTAATTCAACTTACAATGTAAACGCAATATTCTAAAATAAGAACTTTGTGTAGAGGACAAAGGGAGCATTATTATAAAAAAAATTGTTGTAATGGCGGCTGTCGGACCGAACACCCGCTCTCGAATATCACTCGAAAACTTCTAATCATCTTAGTGGTTTAATAAACTTGTTAATCCTATAATCGAAAGAGGTAAGAAAATGTCATCAATAACTAATTACTGATACGTCGAATTTAGCATACCAAAACGGAACAACCCGTACCTGTTTTACATCCCAATCGCTTGCTAAGCTATGAACTGTCACTTTATACCATACGCTCATAACAATAGAAAGTGTTGCCTGTTGGGATACTCTACTGAAAAAGTGTTGGGGTTTATACAATAACACATACCGCCATTATGCACAGAATATATATGCGATCGGTCAATTTGGCATCGGACAAGAAAGTAAAAAATGATAAATTACAATATTTCATCAACTAGGTTAAAGAGCAGCAAAAGAATTTCGACCAGATACGATGTACGAGAAAATAATAGTTACCGAGAATCGGCCGCGGGATCTGAAGCGTTTACCACGATGGGATTCGTGGTAACATTCTCGGGAGTTCAAGAATAGTGATTTCTGATATTTCAGCTTGCAGATCTCAAAAGCTTGGAATTCTGCCTCAGACTTCGAAATTTAAACCCTGCTATAATCTTCCGAGATCCATCCATGTTTAGTCTTAACATATTTTCTTTGGGGTAGGCGAGGCTTGTAAAACTGAAAAGTAGAGGTCCGAAGTTTTATGTAAATTGAGTACCAATTATAATTTATAGTCGAGTTTAAAAATAAAATTTTTTGAATCGCTGTTGGTCTACTGGAATTGAAATTTTATAATACTGTAAGACCAGTAATAGAGGAGCCTAATAGTATTTTGATTCGCTTCAACTTTGTTACCGCAAAATTTCAACAAAAATGTCTTCCCCTTTAAACGCTTTATATTGTGTCCTTATGATGACATGGACCCCAAGAGTATTAAAAAAGCAACCCTCAGTTATGTATGAATATGCAATCCTTTAGGACCAAAAAAACTAGAAACAAAAAACTTGCGTCAGCTATCTGAACGACCGATAAAGAAATCGAGTAAAAAATGGCTGGTACCATTCAAAATCACAAAAATCTAAAACTGGTCCAGATTCCTTCAGCATGACCAAATTCCAGAATTTTAAGAAACCCAAATTTATTAAACGTTAACCTTATCTAATTTCATTCAAGCAAATTATATTCATACTAGAATAAATTTATGCTAGAACTAAAAGTTGTCACGTTTTTAAACCAGAATCGCGAGTTTGAAATACGAGATTATAATTTCTGCCCTTACTCTCGAAAAACGAACAAACTTGTTGCAAGGCTCAATGAAATATCGTTCGAAATTCGTTTGAAAAAGAAAACTTAAATCGCTGGCATCCGTGTGTTATTCTACTAAGTAGGCGCCACGGCAAGTTAGAGAAAAGGCAAATTGTGCCGTGTTAATCAAAGGATCTGGTCGAATCAAAGAAATTGTGCACCAGCAATAGCATTCAGAAGCAACTAAGTCAGCAACTAGTCTGGCCTAAACCATATACAAATTGTACCACTAGACGAATACCTTTGCATTTAATATTTCGAATAGTTTCAATCTAGTACTGATTGTCAGCAACACTAATGAGAAGACCATAAGGATTCTATTTAGGTGGGGAGAAATCAGTACAAGTTCAAATCTGCCAGTCTGCGAGAAATATTTTTAAACTCATTGATACAAATGTTTTATTTACAATGAGTGTGAAGTTTTTAACAAAAAAATAACAATAAGATGTAAGAATATTCTAGAAAATTGCATGTGTTAGTTTCTACACTGTTAAACACATTGTTGAAAGAGACAGCTCTACGATATTAGAAACAGTTATATCGGACGTCGGAAGATTTTTGAGTAGAATTTATTCAGTGCACTCATGAAGGTAGAGTGGAATAGATTTAATATCCAATAACAAAACATCGCAGAGTTTGTAACAAAACGCCACTATTATCCGATACTTTCTGTAGGCCTAACCTTTCAAATAAAATAGGTTTGATTTAAAAACGGATTGGTCCCGATAGATTTCTTGAGTAAAACTCGATCATTAAATTCGTTGAGTGGCAAAGGTAAAATGCCCAATAACAGGACATTGTAGAGTTTGTACCAAAATTTCATTATACACTGATGACACCTATGGACTTATCCTTTCAAATAACATCAGTGAAATTCCAAAACGGATTGACGTCGGAAGAGTTTTGAGTAGAACTTATTCAGTGCACTCATGGAACCTACGTGGCATGCTTTTAACAGCCAATAACAAGACATCGCAGAGTTTGTTCCTAAATTTTGTTATATATGGGTGACACCGATAGAGGAAACCTTTCAAATAACATTGTTTACTTTCCACACCAATTGACAGCGCAGGATTTTTTGAGTAAAACTCAGTTAAAGACGTTGTTTAGTTGTAACATTTCTAACAAAAAGCTACTTTTATTAGATAATTCTTTTAAGCTTAACATTTCTTCTTCTTCTTAGAATATGGAACTGATTTTCTCAAGAATTGGTTACGATAGACTTTTTTGAGTCTATCTCATTTATCGACTTCGTTGAATTTCAATCTCTCTCTCTAGCTTTCAGTGGGCTTCTATCTTTTGCGGTGTTGTTCTCGCCTTCCAGTTTCGACTTCCTATTATACGCAGTATAGTAGTCTAGTGCAACGTCGTAACACCAGCGCAATCGTGGTCTTACTCTACACCGCCCTCGGGCAAGTTGTTGATGGAACGCTTTGTTGAGAATTTTTCCTCGTATTTTATGCGAATCATATTTGCTGTGCGTAATTTTAATTTGACTAAAGATGAAACGCAAGACCATAGGTAGCATTATTCATTATTGTTAATTTACACACCGAAGCGAGTTTATTGGGAGGTTCTCGCGATTGATACTATGCCTGCCAGAAGTTTATATAATTCGTTTGGAAATCAAACTTATTTTATTTGTAAAGTTAAGCATATTGAAATCATCCGATAATAGTGGCATTTTGGTACAAACTCTGCGATGTCTTGTTATTGGCTATTAAAAGTAAATTACTGGTTGTTTTACTGTATGATTTGTTGATCATAGGTCCAAAATTTATTAACGGAATATTCTGGTTATTTACATCGAATTATGTATTCCTACATTTTAATATTAGTTAGTTGTGAAAACGTAGATAATAAGAAAAGAACGGTGTGCTTCTTTTAATTATCATTCTCAAACTCAGTCTTTTAGTGCTTCGCCCCAAGAGGTGCAAGGCTAATCATTTGACCTTCAACGAAAAAATAACACGATAATTTGGCTTGATTTATTTTTGGCTACGTATTTTATCGTCGTTGAGGCACGAGTGACTCACCATGATACTGCGTCTTCTAATTAAATGGAAAATATTTGCCACTATTCGCCAAGCTCGATCGAGCAAAACCCTAGATACACATACACATTCGGTATTCACAATCTCTCGCTATTCAATAAACCTCTGTGTATGGTGCTGGTTTATGGTATTTGGAGTTTGCTACTAGATGGTGGTATCGCAAAAAAACTCAGGCAAGTATTTCGAATGGAATATAAACCCGGCTACCGGATCTCCGGTACTACAGGAGAAATAATTTGTTTCATTCTCTTGATTTTTTGTTCTATTACGGATTCAGCTAGGATACCACCTAATGGTTTAGGTGGTATGGGCTGTTTCATCCAAAATAAAATTGATTCCGGAGTTTACCGGATTTAGATAGCTTTACTACGAGTAGCTTGAGGAAAGGTGGACATGATATCGAAAATTAATTCGGTTTATTTGGAAAGAAAACTAGATCCGCAAAGGCATCTAAATTGAAAGTCGACTAGAAATTTTAAATTGAAGATTTATTGACTTGGTGGAGGACGGATAGGGGAAATTGGACCGCAAACAAATTCGTTCTTCTGTTTTGTTTAGGTTTTATAAAATTGCCCAGGTTGTCTTGGAATGCACGTATAGTTGCGATTGGTAAAACCACTACGATTTGATTTAAAACAACGGGTGACAATAAAGCCTAACATATTGAAAACTTACGTATGGAGATATGCGTAGATGCGTGTCTTGTGTAAAAATTACATTAAGATAATGAACAATTCGAGTAAACTAGGTAGCCGTGTATTGGTAGTTTAAAGGTCTCTAAGAAAAAATTAAATCCACTATTTTAAAAATCGTAGGGAAACAATAATGAAAGGTAATGGCACACTTATTTATTCACATGACGTCGCGGTTGCTTTTTCATTGTTTTTACACTTACCGGAGTTTGTTAAATTCACTATTAAATAATGATCAGGCGATTGTATATCGCCGCCCCTAAAACATGAATCACCTATATACAATTGTAAATTATTTTCGCCCATCGTACGATATGTTAAACATACACCGTGTTGCGTTCCCGCATGTTTCGCAATCACATACACCGTTTGATTCTCTGTCCACGATCCGTGGCAAGTGTACACTAAAATCGACATAATTTTTTGTAAATATAAAATTTTATATGTAACAATCGGTTTAAGTATTTCATAATTTACCTTCGTCCCGATCCTCACTACAATGTGGTCGTACTTCGATTATATTTTGTTCCGTGCACCCCACTAAAAGGTGTCGATTTGAATTTACATTCACCGTACACGTTGGTACGTCACGTTTTTTACGTTCTTTGAAATTTTTGTGGAGCACTTTCTTCTTTGCGGCAATCAGTCGTCGGTCTAGCTCACCGCTGACCGAATTATCGTTTCCCGCCGCATCATCATCTTCCACATTATTGTTACCATCATCATATTCACCATCGTCATTATTACTATTTAACCTACCTAGATTCCTCCGATTACGTGTTGAAATACCGCGTATCGTGCCGCGCCATGAATTTTTATCGATCTCCTCGGAATTACGAAAACTTAATGCTGACTGTCGACGGTAACCGATTTCATGGTGATGACCATGTGTATGATTTTTATTACTGTGATTACGTTTGTGTCGCGTTGTTATATAGGGTGGTCCAATTGGTCCTCGAAGTGCGTAGACACCATCTTTGGGACACACCTCGGATTCGGGATTACTCGTCAGTAGTGTGACATAAGGTATTTTTGTGACATCAAAATGATCAAGAGCACAGGCATCTTCAAGACGTGATGCCGTTTTACCCATCTGGATTTCAGTCACATGGGTATCTCGTCGATAGAACATCATACACATAAAACCGGATTGGCTGTAAGACAAAAAAATAATTATCAGAATCTGTTGAAAATCGTTTAACTTTATAACGAAATATTAATAACTTACAGATTATTGAAAGTAAAATAAATTTTCTATGTATTTTTGGAAAACGTTACAAATTATAAAATCAAAAACAAATTTATATAATTTTGAGATTTGTTTTTGGAAAAAATATTAAATTTATTACCCGGAGGTACGCAATCAAAATTTAAGAATATTGATGGAATAAATTAAATATGTAATGTTGTTGGCAGGGATCATATTTTATTTTTGTAATGAAAATATGACTGAAAAACTTAAACAGAAAATGACCCGAGCGAGGCACCCAAGAGATGTAACTCCAATTACGTGGTTTTTTGCAAATGATTTAAATTGCATCACTGGATCATTGAACTGTTTTAGATTTTGTGATAACATCTACGAACGATACATATAGGAATAAATAAAATCTGGCATTGCTGCGTTATTCAACGTCGACTATGCCGAGCCGCTTTATTTAAAATTAAGAATGCTATCCGTTTTTGAGAAGAAAGATATTTTAACGATTTACGACGGGGTTCAGAAAAAAATTACTGGAAAAATTAATCACGAAAATGGACGTTTTCCAGGAATTTATACGATTTTTCAAATCTTACCGAATCATAACGAGTGTCGGATCATAACGAGGTGACGTCATAAAAACTCCACCATAATGGGTGATTATTTAGGTATATCATCAGCGACTAGCCGATGCAAAGACATATGAAGTTATCCCAGTTTTTCATCCCAGAAAAAAAAAATCCTCAAACAATATTTCATCTCATCCCAGTTTATTCTATTTAAACCTGTATAAGACGGAAATTTATTTCTAAGTTGACTAAAAAATAACAAAATATCCATCCCAGATTATTCCATTTAATTGTTGTTTTTGTACTCTCTCTCTCTCTCTCTCTCTCTCTCTCTCTCTCTCTCATACTCAACAACGTAAATAACATAATATTTTCAAGTTTAGTAGCTTCTTCATATGTACTATCAGATGAGCAACAACCAGGCGAACCTGACCCAAAGGTGGTTCAAGTAGACAATCAACAACAGCAAAGGCGCTATAAAATACAACACGCCAAGGCTAAAATATTTCATCAAATCAAGGGTGCGGTACAGCACTCAAGAACGTATTACGACTTGAAGATCACACTTCCGACCGACTTATGGATCTCTCTTACCAACAATGATGAAGAGATTATTGGAAATGTCATTGATGGAGAGCTTGACAACGAATACTTTAGCCAAGAAACATACAAGAATTTACAGCAAGATTATGAGTTTACAATCATCTATCTTCAAGATCAAGTAGAAAACGTTGCAAACCAAGATTCTCCGAAACAAAGTCAAAAAAGGTCCAGTATCGAGCTTCCGAGGATTGAAATACTATACACTTCTATAGGGATTACAGACAATGGACAAGCTTCCAAAATCTTTTCAACAAAACTATCCATTGCAATGATGATTTATCCAATGAAAAAGAGATGCATTACCTGTTATCAGTAATAGAAGGAGATCCAGCCAAACTCATTAACCACTTAAATATATCGCAAGAGAACTATTCCACAGCTTGAAATATTTTATGCTCCAAATACGAGGATAAACGGCTTCTCACCAATACTTATATCAACACAATTTTAGAGCTACCAAATCTATCATCCGAATCCGCTCATGGTCTAAAGCTATTACATGATAATGCGCAGGAATGTTTGCATGCCATCAAGAACCAAGGAATAAATACAGATTCTTGGGATGATATCTTGTTGAACATCCTAATAAGAAAACTGGACAGGGAAATTCATCGCTTATACGAGACGTCATTGAAGAACCCGAAGGAACTTCAAACAGTCAAAGATTTTCTAACCTTTCTACAAGTAAGGTTCCAATCTCCGGGGCACTATCCCGAGATAAAACGTATAAAAAAGTAACCCAACAAACAAGTTCATCTATAAGACTGTAAATGTTGCTGTAGCGAGAAAACCAAATAAATGCAGCCTTTGCTGGGGAGAGCACAATCTACCGGAGTGTAAGCAGTTCCAAAATTTACCACAAATCAAAAGAAGTAAGGCCGGCGATGCTTGCTTCCAGAACACAAACTCCCATGCAATAAAAGTTGTGAATTATGCAAAGGTTCACATCACAGCCTGCTGCATAGTAACAATAGTTCGCGATCTGCACCAGAAAATATAAAACCAGCCAATACAAAAGTACAAGTAACACATGCATGGAATCGCAAATGCATTTTACTAGGAACCGCCTTAGTGAAAGCGTTTTCTGGTACTCGCAATGAACTGATTCGTGTGCTAATAGATCCTGGGTCTCAGCATGGCAAAAACCGAGGCTGGAGTGGCGAACTCAAAAGTTGAATTTACCTTGAAGCCAAGATTTCCATCCAAATTTTGCTTAGCCATAAAAGCATTAGTATTCAAAAACATAAAGCCGGGATATGCCAAAGCAGCCTCTAGACCCATGGAATTGGAAACACACCAAAAATTTGATGTGGGCTGATCCAACATTTTACAGTCCTGGCCCAATCGACTTATTATTGGATGCGGACTATTATGGAGAAATTTTAATGAGTAATATAGCAAAGGCCTCATCCGACGAACCGATAGCCCTACAAACCAAACTAGGCTGAATATTCTTAGGCCGTCAACATGACGACAAGAGCAGTTGATATAGATAAACAGCTGAGAAGCTTTTGGGAAATAAACGAGGGGCCACGTAAACGAGCATTCACCAAAAAAGAACTAGAGTGTGGAAAAATATTCGCGACCAGTCACAAACGTCTCAAATCTGGCCGCTACGTAGTCAAGATTCCTTTTGACATTGAATTATATTCTGCCAACCCACTGGGATGATCAACAAGAGTCACCATGGCACGTCACCATTGGCATTCAATATAAGAAGTTCATGGATGAATATATCGCTTTGGGACACATGAATGTTGTTGAAACAGCTACTGAAACTGGTTACTATTACCTGCCGCATCATGCAGTTCTAAAGGATTCGAGCACAACTACAAAATTCAGGGTAACCATCACAACAGGAACATCGTTAAACGACGTAATGTTGATGGCTCCTACTCTTCAACAGGATTTATTATCCATACTGTTAAGGTGGCGGAAGCATAAACACGTCCATACGGCTGATATCGAAAAAATATTCATACAAATCGCTGTTGATGAAGATGATCAGAACTATCAACGTATTTTATGGAGAGTATCCGCAACAAGAAATTCAGGAGTTTTAGCTGACCACCGTCACATATGGAGCAGCAGCAGCGCGTCCAACGTAGTTTTAAATGATTTCTACGTGGATGACCTAATTTCTGGGCAAAACACACTGGAAGAAGCTTTAATCAGCCAAAAACAAACCATTGATTCACTGAATTGCAGTGGATTTACGTTAAGAAAATGGGCAAGAAACAACACAGTTCTCTTGGAATCCATACCAGTGCGTCTAAGGAATCAAAATCGATTGGAATTCAAGCTTGATGACACAATTAAAACTCTTGGACTACACTGGAGTCCAGCAACAGATACATGTGGTTTCATCGTCACTCAATCCGCGCCTGGCAACACTTCTAAACGAAACCTACTTTCGGATAGAGTAAAACTTTTTGACCCATTAGGCTGGCTGGCACCAATAACAGTTGTAGCTAAACTGATGATGCAAGAAATCTGGCTAGCAGGCCTATCTTGGGACGAAGAACTTCCATTACACATATCAACAAAATGGCAGGAATTTAAAGATTCTCTACCTACTAGAACTTCATGGTTTCTGCGACGCATCCGAAAAGGCTTATACTGCTGTCGTTTACTTCAAATCTACAAATTCAGAAGGCATTACTATTGTGAGGCTTCTCGCATCAAAAACAAAGTTTGCTCCGATTAAAAACTTACTTTCACTACCTCGTCTTGTGCTTTGTGGAGCGTTGCTGCTCACTAAATTAATGTACCAAACTAAACAAGCAATGCAAATTCCGGAAACAACTTCGTTCTTCTGGACCGACTCAATGATCACCTTATGTTGGATTCGAGGGCGTCCTCATAAATATAAAATTTCCGTGGCGTACTCAAGTCCGTCACAATGGCATCACGTTGGATCAATCGACAATCCAGCAGACTGCGCATCAAGAGGCGCCAGTCCAAAGGAACTAAAGAACAACAATTTTATTTTTGGTGGACGGGCCCAGATTGGCTACAATTTTCAACCGAACGTTGGCCACAACAAACTACTGCTCAAGAGTAACCTACTTTAGAAACTAAACAATTGGTTACACTTGCAACATCAACAACAGTCAATCCGTTTGTACAGATTATAGAACGATTTACAAAATAATTCGTGTTGTTGGGTTCTGTCGACGGTTTATAAATAAATGCTTGAAAAAACAGGTTACCGTATCACCAACTTTACTTTCTGCTGAAGAACTTATGAATCCTACAACGAGCTGGTTAGAATAATTCAACACGCGGAGTTCCAGAATGAAATCATGCAGATTAACAAAGAAGGCTTCAGTATCAAGAAAAAGCAAGCTCCTCTCGCTTAATGCATTTATTGCTGAACATAAAATACTAAGACTAGGAGGAAGAATAACTAATTGTAACCTGAACTATGATACCCGACATCTAAAGATACTGCCTCCAAAACATAGATTCACAAAGCTACTAATCAAAGATGCTCATGTAAAAACATTGCGCGGGGGGATTCAGTTAACTATGTCACATCTTAGAAACAAATATTGGATCACGAACGGCAGAAGCAGCATACGTACGGAGATAGCAAAATGCATCACGTGTATTCGGTTCAATGCTTCAACAAGGTACCAACTAATTGCAAGCTTACTCAAAGAACGAGCCACGCCATCACGTTCATTTACTAATACCGGAGTTTACTACGCCGGACCAATCTCACTAAGAGTTTCTAAAGGACGTGGGAATAAGTCATACAAAGGATACATAGCAGTATTTCTATGCTTTGCTACCAAAGCACTGCATATAGAGATTGTCAGCGATATGACCAGTGCAGCCTTTATCGCGGCCTTTAAGAGATTTATAGCTCGAAGAGGTCTTTGCAAACGGATTTACAGCGATAGTGGACAGGCTAGCTGACATTGGGATTCAGTGGCACTTCATACCACCGTCTGCACCACACTTTGGGGGACTTTGGGAAGCAGCAGTGAAATCTCTATAATTCCATCTTAAACGGGTAATTGGAGACACAACCCGCACATATGAAGAGTTAGCCACGGTCACATCACAGATAGAAACAAGCCCTTTATTCAAAGCCACTTACACCAGTTTCATCTGATCCAAATGCGTTGATCCTGTCAATCATCGGTGGAGATTACTACAAAAAATGGTTCAAGATTTTTGGAAACGCTGGTCAAATAACTACCTTACCGAATTACAACAAAGAACTAAATGGACCAGCAAACAACCAATGGTTAAAGTAGACCTCATTGTCTTAATAAAAGACAACAACTTACCGCCAACAAACTGGCCTTTGGGAAGGATCATTGATCTTCATCTTGGCAGCGATGGTTTGACTAGGGTAGTCACAGTAAAAGGAGGGAATGGTTCCATATTCTTCGCAAAAAGTCGCAAAATAAGTCAGCGAATGACTCCCGTACCAAGGTTCCTAAAGCCACCAATCTCATAGCTCTACCATTACTTGTACTATGTTTAGTGGCGATCACTACACTGCCGAGTCCAGTGTCCTCGACCGAAGCTGATGTATAACATCACCACTCTTAGTCACCAACCTTGGCTGTATCTAGAAAATTTAGGAAATCACCGATTCACCAATCAGCAGTGGAAAATAGTAGTTTACTTCAATCTCACATCCTACTATTCAGATTTGATGGCATACAGAAGTCT
Source organism: Nephrotoma guestfalica (assembly GCA_963691935.1). Classification (NCBI taxonomy): domain Eukaryota; kingdom Metazoa; phylum Arthropoda; class Insecta; order Diptera; family Tipulidae; genus Nephrotoma; species Nephrotoma guestfalica. The sequence goes on from OY829913.1 coordinate 257,076,684, forward strand.
GGCAAGGAATATGGATCAACTTTGTATAGAAACAGCTGAAGATAATCATCAGATATGCTCTGTAATCAACACTCAGCTCATGCATATTCTAACTGAAATCGAGGACAAGAACGCAATACTTCACTACAGAGAAAGGAGAAGAAAACGTGGGATCCTACATAAATATCGTGGGCAATTTGGAAAGTGACCTATTTGGAGTTTTAGATCACCGGGATGCGAAGCACTATGAAGAGGAAATACAAAAGGTTAAACTAAATCAACAACACCTTTTAATGATAGCCAAGAATCAAACATCTATTGCTGACGCAACTTTAAACATCTTAAAACGAACTGATGAAGAGAACAGACGTCATTGGCAAGCTTATACACAACAAATAAGTTCTGCATTAGGTGATATCAAAAACCTTTCATGCACTCCTTCTGATGCTCGACTTCAAAGACACTCAGCAAAAACTAATTGATGTCTTTTTAAATTCAAACAACAAAGCAGTGAGCACTTCAATCCTACCACCACATCAACTTAACAAGGCACTTCAAGGTATAAAACAGCATATGCCTCCAGACGTTCTGCTGCCTTCACAAAATGAAAACTATGAATTATTGAGCCTGTATCAAATCATATCATGCAGAGAAAAATTAAGTGGTCAATATCTGGTTTTTGAATTAAAAATTCCATTGATGAACACGGCGAAATATCAAGTATTTAAACCTACACCTGTTCCTACAATCCAAGGATTCTTCATTCAAGCATCAATGGACTATTTGGTGGCAAAGGACGAGTTTAGCCATTGCAAGCATAGCAACAACGGATATATTTGTATGTTGCTACATCCCATTCGTTCCGCATACAACAACAATTCTATATGTGAATTAGACTTATTGGCATCACAACAACCATTCAACTGCCACATTGTAAAAAGAGTATCGCAAAATCCAAGAGTTGGCTCTGGCCGAATTTTCTCAATCGGTCAAAAGCGACAGGCTACTATAACCTGTGATTGAGATTTCGTAGCAGTATCACCACCACGCAATGGAATAATTTATCTTAAAGACGGATGCACTTTAAAGGAAAGGTCAATCTTTCTAAAAACTTATAAAATCTACAAGGAAACCATAATTGACTCGTCATATCTACCGAAAGTCAACCTATCGATGAAGTGGATGGATAGGCGTACAAACTACTCAATTAAATTGGAAAAGTCAACTCTAGCGGATGACATAACTGAGCTGCGCAAGCGAATACAACAGATACAAGAAGAGCAGCTCCTAGTATCACACCATGACATTTTATCAGTATTCCCTTCTCTATGCAATTATTGCTTTTAGCATAATCGCCTTTATTATCTACAAATGCCGAACCAAAAGGAGGCCTCCACCGAACGAAGCCTATAACTTAGAAAGCACGGCCCCGGAGAATGTTGATACTCAACAACGTAAATAACATAATATTTTCAAGTTTAGTCATTTTGCTTATTCTAAGTATTTTTATATTTCGCCTTCTGCATATTAAATATTAAATATGATGCACATAATACACTTGTCACCTCACTCATTGTATTTGCATACATTACATACTTACAATAACATATAAGATATGTATAAAATTATAATTGTTAATTATGCTTAAGTAAACAAACTCAATGTATAAGTACCAAAGAAAACATAATAAACGGGTGAGTTGTAAAACAAAAACCATTTAATCTATTTGTGAGCCCTCATCAGTGGTAAGCCACAAATATTAAATACTACAACGACAAGAACACTCTCTATGATTAAAAATAGTTTTTCTAAGTGATATGTTTCATAGGTAATAATTGTTTGTTTTGATTAAAGATAGCGATTAGCTAGTATTGGCGCAAATGGCCAAGTTCCATATGGGCCCATATAAGAATATGAGAAATCGTGCCATTTTCCTAGAAATATGATTTGCCGGAAATGATTCTTTATGTTTTTAATGACCTATGGTACGGTATGCCCATATACAAATTTAAGATTTATCTCGGACATGTCATACACGATTCTTCTCAGACATAACACAAACGAAAATTAATCTCGTTCGCTGATAAATGTTTACATAAACGAGGACAGTCTCTGATTTAATTTGCGATAGTGCTGCCTCTGGTGGTTCCAAGTATAATATTTCTTTTTAAACTGGCGGTTTGCGAAACCACTGAGTTACCAAAATAATTTTCCCTAAATAAACAAAAAAGATAATTTTTTTAAGCTTACCATCTCGTTGTATAATGTACCACCGCTTGCATTTCCGTTGCGGTCTGTTTATTGATCTGTTCGCAAAGTGCCCTTGTCTCCAAATATCCACTCTGCTTGATTATGTGCATCGATCCATCACTGCAATAAAAATCAAAACAAAATAAATTAATAAAACGATTACCTAAATGCAAACATTTTTTTTAAAGTTTTGCGAGCTTGCTAAAAAGATAATTCGATAGGGGATAGACAGTTCTTTTTTAAAGAGGATAATGGATTTAAAATCAAAGAGCGGGATTTTTTTTTAAACTTGTTTTGAATGGGTACATAGGTGGATATGTAGGTACAATATATGTATACGTATGTACATTTTACAATATTGGTCGAGTACACTCGCATTATGGCAATTGTGAATACCAGGAACGAGGGATAATAATATAACAACAGAATTATTAAAAAAAAATCGTTAGGATAACACTTTGTATTATTTTTGTTATCCAAATCAGAATATGTACGGATAATAATATTAAAAAAAAAGTTGAAGGAAAATTCGGAAAAATTATAATAAAATGAAAATTTTTAAAATTCACAGACAACAAAAGGGACTGGATGGAATTTTTATTTTTATATTTTGTTTTTGTGATAAAAAATTCATAATATTCTTATATAACATTCGTTTCATGAAGAAGGATAGATTTTATATATTTAATGTTTATTTATAATAATAATATTTCTAGAATATATTTTGCAACTACTAAAGAACCATAAAGAAAAAAGGATTTTTATCCCTTGTTGTATTTTTACGATGACAACTCACAGAAGTTATATATATGTGTGTATATGTATGTTCGTGTATACGGCTACATCTCATTTTATAAATTTTTTAAATCAAACTTGGAAAAATGATTTTCCACAAACTGATGCATATCGAATTTTCTTTACATTTCTTTGATTTAGATTTGCAATCCATAATAAAACGTTAAGGCTGAATGAAGGAAAGGAATATTTTTTTATTTTAATATTAATTTTTCAGGCCAAAGCACACACAACAGATTTTGCCAAGCTCTAAAATGGTTGCCAGCAATTCCGATAATTGGCATCTATTCAATGTAAATCTTCTAAATTTCTTTTTTCTTCTATTCTGCTATTGTTGCTAAGAACATTTATTGCATGAACATTTCTAAACAGCTTAAAATTTAAACAATTTGAGTTAACGTTATGAGCTGTTTTATTATAAATTAAAGTTAACAGTATTTAGCTCAATTTTTAAAACTAACTTTATTAATTCTTTAGCTTTCCGAACCTATTCGGCTCCATTCTCAAAAGAATAATAAAACAATTTTAGAAAAAAAAATATTTTCTATACAAAATAAAAACGAAATCAAGGCTATCTAAAATGTAGCTATTTTTCTGTAGATATCGTTAGCTACTAGACAAAATATATTTTTTATTTTAGCTAGGCAACAAATTGTGTGACATCGTTTCTACAGAAAAAACACTTTACAAAATAAAATTTGACTTTAAAAAACGAAAATTGAAAATAATTGTTACCATGTTAACTAATATTGGAAATGTGTAAACGCAAAAAATCAAATTATAAAAATAGATCGTATGAATTGCCAATATAAGCGTAATCGTTAATTTTGTTAATAGAAATTGAACAGGATTTTATATGTAGCATTTCCAAAATAGATCTTTTCCTGAAATTTGGTTGTTTTTCTAAAATGTTTACATCTTCAAAAATAATGTTATGGTTGGTATTTCTAATATGTTCCGAAAGTGCACTTATTTGATTCGAACTTCCCGTGGCACCACGTATATGTTGAAAAAATCGTTCTCGTAAAAACTGTTTTGTTTGTCCCGTGTAAATGTACGTTACAATCATTACATTTTATTTGATAGACCAAATTGGACTCTTTCTTTAATGGGATCGGATCTTTTAATTTTCAAAACAAAATATCATTTAAATTGGTAGCTGAACGACCAATAATTTTGAAATTATAATTCTTAAACAAATGTTTTAATTTTTCGAAAAGATTTTTTATGTAAAATGATAAATAATTTGTATTTTCAATTTCAGGATTTATTCTATAATTTTGGTAATAATTTCTATGTTTCCAAATCATTTTAGTTATTAATGTTTTAGGATAATGATTATTTATCCAAGTGTTTTCCAAAAGTTTAAAATTAATGTAATGAAATTTAGTATCGGACAATTTTAGAATTTCTTGAGTAAAAATTTTGATTGTATTAATTTTGTAAGAAATAGGAAGTCAAGAAATAAAATTTAGATAACGAACAGACCAAGTATTTTTATGGTACCAGTCGAAAGAAAATTTTCCATCCGGTTAATCTAAAAATGGAATTTTGTGATGAATTTCTTTTTGAACAGTAAATTTGATTCTATTTATTATCTAAAGAGTTAAAAACCTCCAGAAAAATTTCAATTTTGTCTTCAGGGATTGCTGTAATAATATCGTCTACATAACGAAAATAAAACAAAGGTTGAAAATCCAAAGAATCTAAACCCATTTTTTCCAAAAATTCCATCATTAAATTTGCGATTATGGGATTAATTGGAGAACCAAAAGTTTGTTTATAAATTTTATTGCCGAAAGAAAAATCAGAATTAGTCAAAACAATTTGTAATGCCGACATAAATTGAACTTTAGTCAATTTAGTTTTTCAATTTTGTTTTATACTCCTCCAGTTTTCTTTCACAATGTTGGTAACACGTTCATTATCAACATTAGTGAATAAAGACGTAACATCCAAAGAAACTAAGAGGTAATTTTGTGGAAGCGTGACATTCTGAATTTTTTGTTTAAAATCTTCCGAATTTATAATATTAGAACTAGTATTACCAACACTAAATTTTAAAATACTACCCAAAAATGACGATAAACTATGGATATGGAATACCAGGTTTGTGAATTTTAGGTAACCCATATAATTTTGGTATCACCGAATTATATTTAGTTAAAATTTTTCTAGTTTTTTCATCCACACTACCGGAATTTTTCCAAACTGTAACCATATTTTATTGATTTCTGAATCGGAACTGAATTATCTTTTGGTATTTCAACATATGTTGTGTTATCGTAAACTTTCCATTTTTGTAACATAATCACTTCGCGATGTTATGACAGTTACGTTACCTTTGTCCGCTCGAGTTACCACAATATTTGGATTAGTTTTTAAAAAAGATTTTGACTGTTTAACATAACTTAAAATACGATTTTCAAAAGGGGTTTATATATTTAAAATGTGTTAAAATATTTACAAAACGACCGACCAAATGGCATAGTGGTTAAAGCTTTGGCGTTTGGATCGGGAGGTACCGGGTTCGAATCCCGATAGGGGCTGGATGCAAAAGGAAATTTTCATCAACAGATTACGATCTGTGATTAAAAGGAACACAACTACGACCCCCTATCGGCGTGCAAAACTCATGGGCCGACCCATCTTTCATGTCCAGTACTATAGGCTGGCATGGAGCTATGCAATGCGCAGATGGTAACTTAAACCGGTCCTATAGCCGTACGTCTTCGATTTGGCCCTAGAAAAGATTGCATGGATTAAAATAAAAAATAAAAAAATAAAAAAATTTATAAAACGGTTCCGAGTAGTATAACGATCATTATCGTTCAAATGAAAAATTGCACTTTCAACATCAGAAATAATTTAGAAGTATGGTACTGAATCACCAATTGAAGGAGGACAAAATTTATTTTCCAAACTTAAAATAATTTTGACATGAAAATGAAGATCTATATTGGAGATGTTCACTAACCCATTTATCAACCGTGTTTATTAAATTTCCAGACAATTCATTTAAACTATCTAATAAAAGTTTATCAAATTTGATTTTTTGCCTTACCTTGATTTCATTAAAATGATAATTGAAAAATGCATTCGCCTTTGTAAAAAAAACTCGCTATACTCAATAACAGGAAGAACATCTTCGATATGTTGCCGGAGTAAATTCAAATTATGTTTCGTTTCCTCGACAGTTTTTATGGTTTCTTTAATTTCTTGATTTATACATCCAAAAATGAATTTATTTTGAAGTCGGAGGAAAACGTCCTGGTCAATATTGGACACATTTTTTAAAATCCTGGTCTTCGAAAATACTTTTTATTTTCGACAATTTAACAAGAAATGTTGTTTATTGATACATTTCGCAAGTTTTTTATTTCCATTTAAACATCTTTTTAATAATTTTACGGCGTTGTAGCCATGTTGCGAAGTTATATTTTGAAAATATCTTTGGTTGTTTGTTTGTAATATCTCCATATTTCAACCCGGAGAGTAAATTGATTGATTGATTGATTGATTTTGAATGTACGACCAAGTTCTTAGGCTTGAGTTCCCGGATGACGCCGGGTCCACCGTACACCCTTTTTTACACATAACAAAACCGAAGGATTGGATAGGTTAGTTAAGTGGGACAGAATCGGCCCGGTTACAGACACCTAGGTATAGCCGATAGTTAGTAACACAAAGACAACACAATTCTAAACTACTAGATGAAGGATAAAGGCTTAATAGGTTAATGGATAACGATGGTATTGGTCTTCAACAATTGCTTCTTTAAAACGGCAACCTAAGAAAAATATTATTATTTCACATGCATCTGGAATTTTCCTGAAATTTAATTCTATTAATACTTTTCGGCTTCCTAACCAAAATTGGTTGACTCGACCCCTTACAGACACCTATATAAAGTCGTTAGTAATAAAATGACAACACAATTCTAAACTACACAATCAGCAATTACAATGAAGCATTAATTCACAAGCATCTGTAAATTTCCTGAAATTTAATTCTAAATTCATATTTTCCGGCTTCCTAAATAATTGAAACATTTATTAATTTAATCATTCTGCAACTCCGCAACTTACAGTAGAATTTCCTGAAACCAAAGTTATTTGAACTATATTCAAAATAACTCTAAAATTCATTAGTATTTAACCGTTGAATTGGGCGAACACGAAATAGCAAAAAAAAACCAGATTAACTAGATTTACTACCGGATTGCATTCAAATATCCCTTAAAATATCCATCCATTAAAATATCCTAAATAATTTAGAATTCGCAAAAATTTCGTATGTTTACTAAAATTTTTTTATAAAACAGATGAATTTTTCCCGACGCCCATCCTTTTTCACAAGGAAACAAATACTTTTATCACTACTTTTGCACTAGTTCTGGAACTTCTTCTACGTTTGCTGGGGATATATCTATGACTTGTCACCTCGTATTAGACTTGTCATAAACGATTCATCTCAGACTGGTAACAAACGTAAATTAGTAATTAGTGTGTCGTCAATGGCTTTCCTGCTGGAAGGTAATATTTAAGTAAAGGCAACTAGATAAAATTTGAAAAAATTATTCTAAAATGAATGATAAATAAGTTTATTTTATAATTTTTATAATTAAATATAAATCGTACCAGTATCTTAAAAGAGGGATAATATGTACTCGTATATTAAATATATTTGAATGAGATTTCCTGAGAACCGAATAATTTTAATATAATAGCTCGGCACTGTACATGTAGATTAATATTTAGGATTGATTTGAAATTGGGAATTAATAATTATAATTCTTGTACTAAAACAGTCAAGATTGGCAACGTTGCATTTTATGACAAACATCCAGTCGTTGGTGTATTGAAGTATACAAACCTTCTCTTTCTTTTGAATATTTATATAAATTATATCAAATATTTCTAGCTTTTCAGTTACATAGATATAACGAAGTTGCCGATAAACAATTCTTTATGTTAAGATTGTTAAAATCCCAAATCCAATGCAAATAATATTTCTTTTTATAAAGCAAAAATATCGCTAATAAGCTGTGAGAAAATACTAGTAACCCATTGAGTGTTACAAAAAGGCAATTTTGCGGTAAATAATAGGATTCGTTACCAACTCCAACATAGTTGCAATTAATCTTGCAAAAATGATGGATTATGAAGGAAATACAATATAGAAAACAGCTAATCATAAATCATCAAAGCATGGAAGAAACCACCTCTACAAACAATCGTAGTAAAATGTACCAAGAGAATTATGCAATGTCCATCCAGGAGCTAAAATTACTTCGAAACGATCCCAACAGACGGCATGAATCTTCCCACCATGAAACCACTACCATCCACCAAGCGACCTCCTGCCAACACCACCATTCAACAAAAATCACGCTTCACAAAGCCGTGACGAATCCATGACAGATCACAAACGAACCATGGCAACCCTACAGCCCAAAAACTTCAGCGTACGACCGATCATAATATTTCAACCCGGAGATTAAATAACTTAAAATTATTTAATGAGCTGTTTTATTATAAATTAAAGTTAACAGTATTTAGCTCAATTTTTAAAACTAACTTTATTAATTGTTTAGCTTTCGGAGCCTAATTCCATTCTCAAAAGAATAATAAAACAGATTCTTGAAAATCGGAAATAAAAGTTTAATTTCGAAACTGAGTTGGTGAAGAAATCTAATATTCGTTTATCACACTGCCTTAGATTTTTTTTTTTGTTTTTATAAAAAAGGGAGTTGGATGTGGAGAGTAGACGACAAAAGGAAAGAAAAAATAGTAGAGAAACGCATTATAGTTTGTAATTTTTAAGAGATTTTTATTTAAATAAAAAAATTAATAAATAACAATGGCGTCCAAGAAAGGAAGCGAAATCAACAAAACGGTGTGATTTATTATTAAGGATTGGTCCAAGTCTAACTCAGCCAGCGATTTCTGTATCAAAGCAACATTTTACAAATTATAAGTTTAATCGTGTAATACAAGAACGTTAAATCGTAACCTATCTCATTTGATATTGATTGGACGTTACTAGCCTAATCAATTTTAAGAACATAATTCGGATTATGGTTGGCGCAATAGGCCCATTTCTGTATGGTCGTGATCTATCTCTTATGATTTCAATACGGCATGATGTCCACTATCCTAAATAAAATTGATGATGACAAACAGATGATTCGAATTTTGAGATTGGCGATATAGCATCCTGAAATGGTCCATTTTATATAAAATATACATTAAATTTAAACGAATGGTTTCAAGAACCTTAAGTATCGCAACTGATCTCATTTCATATCGACTGCACGTATTATGTACATCTTGGAATAAAAGTCCAAGACGATCCGTTTGTTAGGATTGAGGCTATGGGTAATATGTGTAAAAAGCCAAATCATTTTTAAAAACACAATTTGGATATAAATTAATTCCCAGGAACCTGAAATGTCGTCATCGATTTCTTCTGATTTCGACACAACAAAATGACAATAGGTACATATGGGTATGGTACATTCAGTTTATGCATGAATTATTGATTTAAATTAATAGTTCCTGGACAGCACGAGTATCGTGACCGATTTCTACCGATATAGATAGACACGACATTAAATCCGCTCTCCAAAATAAAATTAACATGAGGTTCCGTTTGTTGATATTTGCGCTAAAGCATCCTGAGTTTCCCCATTTTTTATAAAATATATATTTAAAATTTAAGCGAATGGTTCCCTGGACCCTAATGTGTTGTAACTAGAACTGACAGTCTCAAACCCAAATTTGGCCGAAATCGGCTAACTATTGAAGTGAAAGTTTTTTTGCAAAAGGTTTATCTTTTACCACAAAAACGCAATGTAAGCGAAAATTACAGGTTCGTTAATATAAAAAAAGATCAGTATTATCTAAATTTACAGTCACTCACAAAAATTTGCGTACACCCTGTTACATTTGATTTTTTTCATTTTAATTGCCGCTATCTTTACAAAAACTGAGTAAAATTCCTACCCAGGAGTTGTATTTAATTGATCTACGTGAGACAACAGTTTTGTCGATTTTTCAAATTTTTGAATGCCTTTCATAAAACGAAAAACGTCAGTAGAATTACGGGGGAAAGGGTTGTTAATAATGTCAAAGAACGTGGAAATACAGTACGGACACTGCAAACCGGCCGTCCTTGTAAGGTAAATTGTCGTACCGACAGAACAATTGTAAGGATGATAAAAACCAATCCAGCCAAAAGTGTCTCTAAAATAGTTGAACTGGTAGAATCCTCAGGGATTACTATTCATCCAGAAAATGTGCGTCGCATCCTTAGAAGAAATGAATATAATGGGCGTACTATGCGCAAAAATCATTTATATCTGTTGTAAATAAGAAAAAAGGAAACAAGTTGTAAAATTGTGCCGAGACAAAGATATAGGATTTTGTCAAAATATTTTATTTTCCGACGAAAGCATGTTTAAAATTTATGGATCGGATGAACATCGGAAAGTTTGGAGGAAGCGTATTTGAAGAAAAATATGTTAAACCAACAATTAAACATGGGGATGGGTCTGTTATGGTTTGGATTTGTGTGGCTGCAAATGGTGTCGGTAATTTAGAGTTTATCGGCGGAAACATGACTGCAGAGATATAGTTAGATATTTAAAAAAAATATCCCGACTAGCTTCGAAAAATTGGGTCTTCCTTCTGGCACCACGCAGCAAGACAGCACATGACAACGGTCCAAAGCATACGGTGAGAATAGTAAAGGAATGGATGTTATCCGCAAGCAACTAAATCACCCACCTGATTCACCAGATTTGAACCCTATAGAACATTTGTGGGAAGAACTAGGTAGAATAGTCTACAAGCATAGGGTCACAATAAAACAACAATTAAAACTTACTTTAAAAGAGTAAATTCTATGCCTTCGAGAATGAGAGCTATGCTGGAAGCCAAAGGAGGTTCAACAAAGTACTGATTTTTTGATCTTCCATCAAATCATTTTGTTTTTAATTATTAATGGTACGCAAATTTTTGTGACCTTGTTCATATTGAAAGGAAAAGGAGAATTAATCCTAGACAGCGAGCTGAGCAATGATTGCTTAAATTACATTCAGAAACTAAAGTTCAAAATGGAAACCAGAATATAAATGAAAACAGTAGTGTGCATCACGATGTTTCGTACGCAAGTGTACTTAATGGTGCCGTTCCAAAAGTGGATGCAAGTGAGGAAGGAAATATCTCGTCAGCTTTAAACAAGCTAGCTGGTATGATGCAAAGCTTCACGGCGTTGATGTAGAGAACTATGGATCTAATGATGCAGAATATGAACACGCTGAGGCAGATAGTTGTTAAAAATCAAAAACGACTTTCCTCAAAATAGTAATATGGAATGCAAATGGCCTAGCACAGCATATAGCACAGATTCAAGCATTTCTCATTGAGCACAATATTGACATAATGTTAATATCTAAACCACGCTTCACCAACAAGAATTACTTCAAAATTAGTGGGTACTCTATTTATGACACTAGGCATTCGGATGGCAAAGCGAACGGCGGCACTGCTGTATTGATTAAGAGAAGACTAAAACATAATGAACTTATGAAATATGAGAAAGATCATATACAATCAAGGAGCATCTGTCTACAGGAATAGTCTGGAAATTGTGTGATACCATCAGTGTGCTGCCCTCCAGAACACGCTATAAAAAAATTGCAGTTTATTGATTATTTTGGTCAGCTGGGTAATACATTTCTCGAGGGGGGTGATTACAACGCCAAACATACTCAATGGGGTTCAAGACTAACAACGCCTGCCTAAAGGCAAACAACTTTATGAAGCTATAGAGGAACAGTCCCTGGAATTTTTATCTATCGGTCATCCTACTTACTGGCCCACGGATAAAAATAAAGTTCCTGATCTAATTGATTTCTGCGTAACCAAAGGCATGACTGTTATCTTAAAATCAGCTAAGACACCAGCAGATATTGATGTGGCGGCAGAAAAGCTAACAGAGGCACTGGAAACATCAGCTGAAAAGGCTTTACCAATCAACAACAATTCTGAAAAAATTTATAAATTATCACATAATACCCAGTCACAAAAAGTCAAATAAAATCACCAATGTTGAAATCCAAATTAAATCGAGCTATCAAAGTTCGAAGAAGAAAACCAAAGTGCCCAGAATTATTTAAGTGTTCTCCCGGCAACAGAGAAGACTGATTATTCTTTGTGGAAGGCAACAAAAAACCTAAAAAGGCCTACACAGTCGAATCTACCGATTAGACTACCAACTGGAAATTGGGCGAGAAGCGATGCAAAAAAAGCCAATGCTTTCGCTGCATATCAACAAACGGTGTGTTTTCACCACATGAAGGAACTAATTATATCGTGCTGCCTCACCAGATGGATGATGATTCATCCTTTAAACCAAGAAAGTTTGAATGGAAGAAAGTTAAGGACACAATCAAAACTTGCATTAGCCTGAAAAAGGTGCCAGGATATGACTATATTACTGGATAAATGATAAGGGAATTACCAGATAAATGCATAAAACTAATAACCTGCATGTTAATGCGATCATGCGAACTAGTCATATTCCTCAAAAGTGGAAGATATCTTTGATCACAATGATACATATGCCTGGGAAAAATGAAACTCAAATCTCATCTTATCGTCCAATAAGCATGCTCCCACAATCTCAAAGCGGTTTGAAAAAATGTTAATAACAAAACTGAAACCAGTATTAGAAGAAAGGCAAATCATTCCAGACCACCAATTTGGGTTCCGAAACCAACATGGTACCATCGAGCAAGTGCATAGAACTGTAAATGCAATCAGACAGACCTTTGTGGCAAAGCAATACTGTTCTGTTGTCTTCATGGATATAGCACAAGCATTTGACAAAGTTTGGCAGGATGGACTAATATATAAACTTAAAGCGCTAATGCGAGAATATTCACTCAGTTCTGGCAAACTATCTCCTCCAAAGGCAATACATGGTCAAACAAAATGGTGCAACAAGAGATTTACCTGTTACCGATAATGTAATAATATCAACATTTGCTGATGATACAGCCATCCTGGTATCACACGAAAACCAGTAAAGAGCCTCAAGAGAAGTGCAAAGTCATCTGAGCAACAATTAGGATTTGCTCAAGATCTGGCGAATAAAAGTAAACGAAAAAAAATCAATTCATGTCACGTTTAAGCTGAACAAACGCTCGTGCTCACCAGTACAATTAAACGGTGTATATATTCCTCAACAAATCAAGGTAAAATAACTAGGCTTACACATGGATAGACAGCTAACATGGAACAAACATATTGAAGCATAGTGCAACCAAATAAAAATAACATTTTGGCTGATAGGAAGAAAATCCAAGTTATCATTAGACAATAAGGTCTTACTATACAAAGCGTTAATTAAGCCAATATGGACATATGGTATTCAGTTATGGGGATCCACCAGTGCATCACATAGGGAACTCCTGCAACGAACTCAAGCGAAAATACTCCGATGCATCGCTAAAGCTCATAAATGTGTAGATTACGCTTATAAGTAGGATTTAAATTAAATTGTGAACACTAATATTAAGTATTAACATTGATTAAAACTTAAAAAATGTAATTAGCTTAAGATTTGAACACTTCTTGTTAGTTTCTTATGTAAAGAGGTGGTTACATTTTAAGGGCCGACGTTGAATGTGAACCACACCTAAACGTCAAGTTTTTGCTGCATTTAATTTGACATTTCTCAATTTCAGATGCATATCGTGCACTTCGTGATTTTTTCGATCAATTTAATCGTCCAAATGTGCGTACAATCGGAAAAATCGTGCAAAAATTTGAGCAAACCCGGTATGTAGGCGATTTTAAAACACCAGTGCATGCTCGTACAGCTGGCACAGCTCGTACAGCAGAAAATATTGATGCTGTTCGCGATAGTGTGGCTGAAGAGCTGTCCACCTCAACTCGTCGTCGTGCCCAACAATTGCACCTCTCACGCTCGTCGTTGATCAACATTATGTATAAAGACTTGCATTTACACGCTTATAAGGTGCAATTGACTCAAGAACTAAGCCTCTTGACCATTCCAAATGTCGTCAATGGTCAGAATGGTGGCAAGAAATGGCAACAGTGCATGATTAATTTTCGAAGAAAATCATCTGCAGTGATGAGGCACATTTTCACCTCAGTCGATTCGTCAATAAGCAGAATTGCCGCATTTAGGCGAATCATCCAAGAGTGATTGTCGAAAAACCAATGCACCCACAAAGAGTGACTGTTTGGTGCGGTTTATGGGCTGGTGGCATCATCGGACCGTATTTTTTCTAAACTGAGGCCGGTCAGGCAGTTACTGTGAATGGTGTTCGCTATCGTGAGATGATAAGGATTTTTTTATAGCCCGAATTGGAAGATATGGATGTGAACGATATGTGGTTTCAACAGGTCGGTGCCACTTGTCACACAGCTAACGAAACAATGGCTCTTTTGCGCGACAAATTCAATGGCCGTGTTATCTCACGTGGTGGCGATGTCAATTGGCCGCCAAGATCATGTGATTTGACACCGTTGGACTTCTTCCTTTGGGGTTATTTGAAAGAAAAGGTGTACGTCGATAAGCCAGCAACAATTCAAGGGCTAAATGATGAGATAGTTCGGCACATTAACGGCATAGAACCTCAATTATGCCTAAGCGTCATCGAAAATTTGGACCATCGGGTGGAGGTGTGCCGCCGAGGTCGCGGCTGCCTTTTGGCCGATATTTTGTTTCAAATATAATTGAACCATACCATATTATCATAATAAAAAGAATTGACAATAATTTCCTAAATAATTTGTGTTTTATTCAAAATCAACATCGGCCCTTAAAATTTAACCATCTTTTAGAAAGATTCAAGAATAAAACCATTGGCAATTTTAAAAAAATGCAGTTCGAGGAAATTAAGTTATCTCTAACAGGTAGGTACATTGATGAAGTATTCATTAAAAATATTGGCTATTTAAGATGGATCATTTTAAATTTTATTATCTCCAGCCGCAATAGAAGTAATTTTGTTAGTGCTCAGTGTGTTGTTCAGAACACTATTAACTACCGTCCATTTCGATTTTAAAACTTCAGTAGAGGATTTAACCGTTTCAGTTTAGCATTAATATTTTTAAATTTATTACTCAACATCGCACTAGTTTGGTTCGCTAGTTTTTTAGCTAAGTGGTTTTTATAAATAATTAAACTTAGTAGCGAGGCGGTTATCCAGGGTTTTATTTTGAAGTCAGACCTTCTTATTTTAGTAATCGCTTTGTTTTTAACTAACTCACCAGTTAATTTATTAATTTGTTAAAAATGGAATATGATAAATTTGGATCATTAGTAGAGAACACAGAAATCCAATCATAAGAATTTAAAGAATTCAATAAATCGCAATAACTAATTTATGTTTGAAATCGAGACTGGCTAACATGATGGTATTATGATCAGTCACTTGGAGCTTTATACTTTTGACCTCAAGAGAATATTTTGAAACATTTGATTTAGAAAAAGCATGATCAATACATGTGTTTGAGCATGGTCTCGTAATGCTATTCATAAGAGAAACTAGACCAAACGAAGAATACAACAACAAAAATTCATCTTTCGTAAGTGACTTTTAATAAATCAATATTTAAATCCCCAAGTAAGATTCTGTGCTTAGATTTATCAGTAAAAAGAAATTCATTTAATTGTAAAATGAAAATCAAAATTAGATCTAGTAAAGACACCAACGCTACCAGACCTATATAAAGCATTACAATTAGCGATCAGATAAATCAGATAAATCAAAATTGTTAATTTCATAGGTCGAAATCCACGTCTCGGTTAGAAAGTAGAAAGATTATATCCAGATCTTTAATTATCGAATTAATAATAAAAGTGATATGATTCGCAATAATTCAATTGTTGCACTTGCTGTGTGGCACGTAGCCTCGTCTTGTTGGAACCAAATGTTGTCAAGATCAACTTCTTCCAGTTTCGACCATAAAAAGTTGGTTATCATCGATCCATACCGATCTCCATTGACAGTAACAGTGTTACCAGCTTCATTTCGAAAAAAATACGGACCGATGACTCCACCAGACCAAAAACCACACCAAACTGTCGATTTAAATGAATGTAATGGTTTTTCATGAATATTTTGTGGGGTTACTTCGCACCAGAATCGACAGTTTTGTTTATTTACCGCACCACTCAGATGAAAGTGAGCCTCATCGGAGAAGATGATTTTCTTAAAAAAATCGTTATCGTTTTCAAGTTGTTCCAAGGCAAAATCAGCAAATTCATGACGTTTACGGTGGTCCAATGGCTTCAGTTCTTGAGTTAGAACAATTTTATACGGATGCAAACCCAAATCCTTTCTCAAAACCCGAATCGACAAATTGCGGAATTCAGCAACATTTGCCTGAACGGCAGCAATATTTGCATTTTTTCGTGCGAATCTTTGTCTTATTGGCACTTCAACATTATGTAAAGAAAATGTACGCTCAAAATTTTCAACAATTCGACGAATAGCGAGCACACTTGGACGATTATTACGACTATAAAAAACTCAATAATTTGTAAACGTTGTGCTTGCGTATATCTCACCATGATGAAATTGTAAACATTACTGAATACAATGAAACAGAAAATGACAGATCATGACATATTACAAATGGCCGAAACGTCACTTAAAAATCATATTATTCCTATTGGAAAACCCATTATAATGGCCGAGTAATATAAAAGCATGAAACTTTCTTGATATAAAATCCATTCCGATTTTTACGGTGTACGCAAGTTTTTGTGAGTGACTGTATGTCAATTTCTGGAGATTTATCGATGTGTTAACAAAATTCAAACTACATAATATACATATGTTTATAAAATCTCATCCCGATTACTGTAAGCCCAAATATCATCACGTTCTTGTAAATTAGAAAATCCTCAGAGGGAAAACAACCATACAGAAAGCTGTTTGTTTTTGGAAATTAATCCGATCATAGAACAAAATGTATAATGTTTGATATTTAATAAAAAAAAAATTTTGTTAGATGTAAATTCTATCAACTGGTACAGTATCCCACAGTAAATCTGCAGGGACTGAAGACTCGCACTATACTACTTATATATAAAACAGAACATTGTACAATTATAAAACCATATTCGAGTTTGTTCTTCAAAGTTGACGAATTTTTCGTTTTCGGTTTGTTTGAGGAAAACAGTGCCAATTTAGGATACAGAGAGATAATATACTCGTACATAGCTAGATATACGAGCAGATTTTTTTGATGTTGTGGGTTTCGTTTTATGTTTACACTGATTTACAGTACAAATCGGTAAAGTATTATATTCAAGCATGTATGGAAATTTGTGCTGATGGATTATGGTTGTGAAATGAAAAATAATTTTTTATTTCTGGTTTAGTACAGAAGAAAAACTGGAAAATGGTTTATGTACACTTATTTACACATTTTTTTAGGTATTATGGCTACATGCATGTGTGTAAGTATACATTCATTATACACAGAGATATAGATGTGAATTTAACAAGTTTTACGTTTTCCTATTATATCAAAATGAATCGAAATCACTCTGATTATTTTTTTTACCCAGTTTATGGGCACAGACATGCTAGCGCACTGTCTCGATTTTACGTTCAATTTATTTTAAATAAATAAAAAAAAAGTTAAAACGACAAACTATAAAATTGAAAAATAACAAATTTCCACATCCTGTTTTTTGTGCGTATCTGGCCCTATGTGTATTTGTGTGGTTTGAATTGTAATTGATTTTTGGTCGGCTGTACGGCTGGAAACACATTCGTAATTATACGTATACTAAACGAACTCTCCAGATAATTTAGAATAAATTGTGTACCCAAATTTCTTTGGGATTCATACCCGCGTTTGTACCCCATCCTTATGTAATCACTTTGTTGATGTATTTATTGTGTGCCGTACACAAACATAAAACTACATTAAAAAGCATAAAAATAAATATTGTTCCAGACAATTCAAATATATTTTATATGTGTGTGTGTATGATAAAATTGATAACAATTTAAGCAAAGTTTATATATTGAAAATAGGAAAGTTCTATGGCAACCATTATAATGTAGATAGATTGTGCTTTGGTGTGTAATACATACTCGTATAGTTGGAATAAAATAAAACTTTATGTTACAATCGTGGGACGTATAAGATGACAAAGTTTAGTTTGGGATCCTAGATTTCGGGCGTAAGCACACCCACCTCTAATAACATTATTTAATTAGCAAAATAAACAAATAAATATTTTTACCGAAATTAAGATAAAAAAATAATAATTTTATAGTTTAACTTTTCACTATTTAAAATAAAATAAAATTAAATATTAAAACGTTGAAAATATATTTTCCAAACCATGTCAAAACATATAAACATTATTTTTTGTGGATATGTATTTTATGTTGCCTGAAACAATTATGGTATTTTTATCAAGATCCGTATATTTTCAGTGTACTCGTATATATGTACGGTAGAAACATAAAAAAATATTTCGTATGTTAAAAATAATTAATGTAATTTAACATAAATAAAAACGAATCAATTTTTATCTCTACATGATAAAATTTTACTTATGGCGATATCAAATTTCATAATAATACATATTATGTTACATAAATATATGAACGAGCATATACGAGTATTTTATATGCCATTTTAATTGAACTTGAGGATTGAATTAGGCGAGGGGATGAGATTATGGAATTATTGGTTTTATCGAGGTACATACAAATTTAATTAGGCAGTACCCATACCTTTCTAAAAGCGCTACCTTGGAAATATTTAATATTTAATTTCATAATATTCAATATTTGGGTGCATTTCAATAGGGTAGGAGTTGACCGTTTATAGCCACATAAATCATCGTGGACAATATTCCAACTCTGCAACTATGTATAGAGACCACCAAATGTGTCTAGTATACCTTCATGTGGTAACACCCGAGCAACGTTTTTAAACAATGGCTTAATACTAGAAGCGAGTGGATTACACTATAAATATACAATATGCAATGAGAAAAACAGAAGGAAGAAATAGCCCAGGTGGTATACCAATGGAAATTGGTTAGAATTTCATCCTGGCAAGCCTAGCTGATGCGCGTGTTTGTTTTTTTGCGACTGCGAGCAAATTAATTAATTTTTTTTTTTCCATTAAATTTTTTATATATATTTTTTGGGGGTTTTGGGGCTCGAGTATAGTTTGAAGAGTTTATTATTAGATTAGTATCGTTCCTCTGTTACCGTTTATATTGCTGGTATTATTTGGCTTTATTTGTTTTGTTTTGAAGAAGAAACTAATTATTTATTTAAAAACATTTAATGTAAGTATTGTTGTTGCCACGATTCGCGATGTCCACCGAAAGTATATATTTCTTTGCCCTCCATTTTACTTAAATCCATGCTTCGGACTAGGTCCAATTTGCTTAATGTGGTTAGTTTAATCGTCCAGAGTCTTATTTTAAATATTGACGAACTTCGTCATACTTTTAATGGGGTCCCAATTGATGTCATTTGCTTATCGGAACAATTTCTATCGTCCGATATTCCCGATTCTGCGTTGGCCATTAGTGGTTATAATTTGTTCAGGCGTGATAGAGCTAATCCACCAGTTAATTATGGCGGAGTATGCCTCTATGTTAACGAGCATATTAAATGTAATGTTGTATCGGTATCCCTCTCAATTTCTCAAAGGCTTGTTTCTGACTTTGAGTTTCTTTTTCTGAATGTCTTCGTCAATGAGCGGAAATTCCTTTTTGGTGTGGTTTATAATCCTCCTAAAACGAACAAGAGGTCGTATGCTCAATTTAAAAAATCGCTTTTAGACATTGAGTGTCTTTTTAGTTATTTTTCCTGTCGGTATGATGAGGTTTTCATTTCGGGTGATTTCAATTTTGATATTTCTCAAGAGACTTTATTTTCTCGTAACTGTTTAAATACCTTAAATAGCATTAATCTTTCAGTTTATAACACTGAAGCGCCCACTTACTTTTATGCAACCGCAAGTGGTGGTTCTTATTCTCTCATTGATCATGTTGTCGCTTCTGCTGATAATTCCATTTGTTTTGCAATCAATTGTCTCTTGGTATTGGTTCTCATCACGATTTCCTTGTTTTTTCTGTTAATTATTACTCTCGTCCTTAACCTAAATGTTTCAGCTTTAGGGATTTTTCGAAAATTGATGAACCTCACCTTTCATCAATTTGTGGCTCTATTTGTTGGGACAATATTTTTTCTCTTAGCACTTCCACCGATCAAATTGACTATTTTAACTCCTCTATTATTTATTTGATAATTGCGTTCCTCCCACTACTGTTTATTTTAGACCTAGATCCCCCCTTGGATGACACAAGAGATTTCGAATGCTATTTCTGTTCGTTTTTCCAAATATCGTCTTTGGAAAATGAGCCCTAATTCTTGGTCTTATCTAGCTCATAAGGAATCTCGAAATAGAGTGGTAAGTTTAATTGGTATCGCTAAGCAAAATTTTTTCAAGGATAAGTTAGATCCCTCACTTTCCTCTAAGATATTTTGGCGTAACGTTCGCAATTTGGACCTTGGTAGTTGAAAAGGGGGTGCTTCGGTAAATTTCAAAGCAAATAATTTGAACCATTACCTGAGTAGTTCTAGTTCCACCCATGATATTTTCAATATTGATTTAGTATCCGTAGAATCGCTAAATTCTTTTTCGTTTGCAAATATATCGTTTGCTGATTTGCATTCTGCAATTTGGGAAGTTAAACCGCAATCCACTGGTCTAGATATGGTTAGTTTAAAATTTGTTAAGCGTATTTTTCCTAATGTATCAAAATACTTGTTACATATTTTTAATTTTATTTTAACGGCCTCGTTTTATCCCGCTCAGTGGAAGTTGAGTAAAATTATTCCTGTTCCTAAAATTAGCAATCCTTCTGAGCTTTCCCATTTCCGACCTATTAGTATTTTAAGTTCTCTCTCCAAGGCGTTTGAATTGGTAGTAAAAAACCAAATTCAATCTCATATTGATAGCTTTAATTTGCTTAGTATTTTTCAATCGGGTTTCAGAAGAGTTCACGGTACTACCTCTGCTTTACTGAATGTTTGTGATGATATTCGTCGTAGTATGAGTAAAAGAGAAATGACTTGCCTTACTTTGTTGGATTTTTCTAAAGCGTTCGATTCAATTAATCACCAAATTTTGTTTAATAAGCTTATTTCGAACTTTAATTTTTCTCTCTCTGCTGCTAAATTAATTTTAGACTATATTTCGGGTCGCTTTCAGGCAGTCTTTTTTAACAATTCGTTTTCTGACTTCTTACCTGTCTCTTCTGGCGTTCGTCAGGAGTCGGTTCTTGGTCCTTTACTATTCTCAATGTACATTAATGATATTGCATGTTCGATTCGCCATTCTTCTTTTCATATTTTTGCTGATGATGTACAAATTTATAGGAGTAGTCGCTTAGATAATGATTCTATTAACTCTAATATTTCTCTTATTAATGAAGATTTGGTAAGAATTTATAATTGGTCACTATCTAACCGGCTCGCTCTTAATGCTAATAAATCTCAGTCTATTATAATTTATAAAAAATCTATAGATACTTCCTCTTTTCCTGGAATTTTTCTCGGTGATTCTTTAATTCCATACTCTAATACAGTCAGGAATTTAGGGTTAATTTTCAATAAAACTCTTACTTGGGGTGATCGTTTGTTTAAGGTTAGCAAACGGGTTTTTGGAATGCTTAGTTGTTTGTATAAAGTTGTTGGGTTTTCTGATAGTAATTTTAAAAAGCGTATATTCCTCTCGCACCTTCTTCCACATTTTCTATTTGGGGATGTTGTTTTGTTTGGTATGCTTCAGGAGAATATGAATGTTCTTCAAAGATGTGTCAATGCTTGTACTCGTTTTGTTTTTAGTATTAGGAAATATGATCACATTTCTCCCTCTTTGAATTTGATTCTGGGTTGTAATTTAGTTGATTTTTTTGAACTTCGCGTTTGTCTTTTTATTTTTAAGCTTCTCCGGACTAAGCAACCTCCCTATTTATTTAATAAGTTATTGTTCAGTAGGTCTTATTCTTCAAATTTACGTTTACTTCCCCCTATAAACTTGTGTAGGTCTCTAAATACTTCGTTTTCTGTTAGAGGTACTTCTCTTTGGAATTCTATTCCATTAGATATTAAGATTGAATTTGAATTGTTTTTTGTAAAACACTTGTAAAAAATTTCCTTAGAGTGACAATATTTATTGATTTTATTATTAAGAAGATTGATTTCGCAACTGTATTTCTTCTTCAGTTCCATTTTTACAAATTGGTTAGATTAGTTGTAAATTAGTTGTAAAAAAGGAACTGAAGAAGAAATACATTTGCGAAATCGATCTTCCTAATAATAAAATCAATAAATATTGTCACTCTAAGGGAATTTTTTACAAGCGTTTTACAAAAAACAATTCAAATTCAATTTTATAAGTGACAAAAGTTAACAGTGGGGCTAAAAAATGGAGTTCAACCATTATAGCACAAATTGAGATATTAAGAGATCGGCGTCGCTTAGATCTTTTAAAACGAGTTATTTAGCGTGGCGCGCTTGAATGACAATACATTTGTATAATAATATTTTTATAATTATTTATATTGTTTTTGTACGTAGTTTGTAAGTATTCACTTCTTGCAGTATCCTCCGTAACAAATGAGCTTAAGCTCAACATGGAGGGTATTTGCATGGAATGGATTTGTTTTTTGAAAAAATCTGAGGGTTTTATGCCTAATGGAAGTATTTTTTTGTTGTTGATGTTCATTTATTATGCTTCCATATGTGTTTTTCCTCTACTAAAATTGTTATGTCAATCTATCAATAAATCTAAATCTAAATCTAAACATTGGACAATCCATTCTCTGATGAGACTAGCTCTATGGATTCTGGGGAGAGCCGATCCTTGCATACACAAAATAACAAGAATATTCAAATAATAAGCAGGCCGTTCCAAAGGCGAGGAAGGGTTACTAAATCTCCTAAAAAAATTTTAATTTCTCATTTGAAAATCTTCACATGGAGCAATTCCAAAATAATATGGACGCACCAACGGCACACAAACAAGCAGGTATAACAACCTCATATAATTATGGTGAAACATCTGTTCTTGAAAGTTGTGCCTCAGAAAAGGATGATGAGAGAAATCAGCAAAGCATTATTATTTTCATTCTACAACAACAAATTGACGAACTAAAAAAAGAGATGATGTAATTAAAGCAGCATAAAACCCAAGCTAAGCCCAACAATAGTAAATGTCAAACCGAATCTCCAATGGTACCAAAACACCAAATATAAAAACATTGAATATCAAACGGACGAGGAAGACTTAGCTAAGAAAAGAAACAGAATTGATTCGTCTAAGAAAAATAAGTTAATAAAACTACGTCTAGGAAAAATAAAAAGAGAAGGTTAAGTGATACTCCGTCACCGTCACCAGCCTCAAAAGGTTGAGACAAACGTCAAAAAAGATAAAAAAATACCTCCCTCACCACCTATCATAGTAGATGAATGTTTCAGGGCTCATTTATCTTTCACACTTATCAAAATAAACAAGAAAGGCCAATCAGAGTCATGGAAAGGAACTTACATCATATATTTACATGTAGCCCAGAACAAATGAAAGATGGAAATTAGCTGGAGAAATAAAAAGAAGCTAGACATGTTTGTACACACATTCAGCTGTGACGAAAATATAACTAAAATTTATAAGATCACTAGTTTATTGGGTTGCAAAGTGAAAATTCAACCACTTAAAACAACGTTGTGCCGTAAACAAAACAGTGACTGAAAACAGTTAAATCAATGTATACAATTAAAACAGTGACGTCGTCAATGTATACAATGTCGAAAATTATTATATCGGTTAGAAATCAGCAAAATTCTATGATTTCTTTGTTGTTAGATCCATTTCGCCTTGACAGAGATTATTTCTAATAAGACAACCGACACCATTCGCTGTTTGAAAGTTTTAGGACTGACGGTCACCACATGAGATATCATATTACTCAATATCATCTCAAATAAGTTGGATTCAGAAACCCATCGACAATGAGCAAGATCTTATCGTTTTTCTGAACACCCGATGGCCACGACTGAAGATGTTTTTATTGACGAAAACAAAATAGAATTCATAAACAGTCGTAAAACGAAGCTCCATCATCGTATTCGTCTCACACTCGAGCATATGGCAAATCTGACACAATCAACTCGTTCACTCATGATCACTTCAGACTCCCGCACCCTCACGTCCGCGAAAATAAATCGTGCTTCAACTGCCTGTGCAAACGCCACACCAATTCGGCTTACTAATTCAGCTTGTGCCGGGCTAGCAACAAAAAGCATCACACGTTACTGCACAATTTGAACCCGAACACCGAATCGTCATCCGTCGAATTATTATGTATGGCTGCTGCTCGCCACAGCATTCATTATCTTATCGCACTTTAATCAAAACTTCATTGTTCGAGCTCTTTTGAATTCGGGATCACAAGTCAGTTTCATATCAGAGAATGCCGCAAATCGCATCGGATTGCCCAACCGCCCAACCCAATCATGTAAGACTACATCACGGTGTAGTGCAACTCAAACAACGCGTGTTATTCAACGCATCACACAAAAAAAGAACCGGCATATCTCTAAACCAGAAGCTTCACATTGGATACCACTTGATTTTTGTGAGCATCAGGGTCAACTTGAGCTAATTGGGGACGATTCAGTTAAAACACTCGAACTAGATTCGGATTCGATTGTTCCGATTGTTTCTGATACAACATCGGATGTTCGTGCACCAACCAAACGAACAATATTATCGCAGGCATTCAAGATATTTGATCCACTCAACTGAGTATCTCTACCATAATTATGGCCAAAATCATACTTCAAGATTGTGGGTACTCGGTATCTCGTTGGATGAAGCTGTCTCAAAATCAATAGCTCAAAGATTGAGCTATTTATTATGGGACAGCTGAGCTCACTTACAGAGGTAGTTTAACATCCTTGGAAGCTCTCAGAATTGATCGCTAGATAAATCACTCGACAAATGGCGGTAATCTTCAAATTGATGGGTTCAGCGACGAATATGAGCCTAGACAACGGTGGTGCATGCTCGTACAACGTTGGCAGATGGATCTGTTAAAATCACAATACTGGCATTCAAGACCAAGGTCACGCCACTGAAAACAATAAGCATTCCACGTCTAAAGCTGGTCTCGTCTTTATGCTAGTGTGCTCTGCACAAAGAATTAGCGAGTCCTACGGTAACATTGACGAACGAAAAATAAAGTCAACGGTTGCAACGAATGCAGTAATAGTGAAGTCTCACAACAACTTATTCGGAAACTTACTTCGTATCACGGCTTTCTACATCCGGAAATGGACCCGAGCTCACTTGGTCATTCGAGTTTATTGTTTACTTTAACAAGAATCCACTTTGATCTCTGAACCCTTTCGTAGGCAGTGACGGCATACTAGGGGTCGGAGGGGGGCTCCACGAAGCGAATTTGCCGTACACAAGTAAGCATCCAATTATTCTTCCCAAAGACAATCAGCTCACCAATTTACCCATTTCACAAGCACATTATACAACGCTACAGAATGGTCCACAGCTGATGTTCTCTCACCTGTGCAAATACTATTGGATCAGAAGCATCAAGCCTTGGTACCCTCGTACATGTATACATGTGTTGTGTGTTTGGCGTGGATTATGCAGACCCAATATTCATCAAACGATACCATTACATTTGGAGCAGGTGTTCGAGGTCACCACAAATCAATTTATCCCATAGTTCAAAAGGTTGAAAAAGTTCAATGCGTACTGTGTGTAACTTGATTCCTGCAGCTTCATCGCATTTCGGTGGCTTGTGGGAAGTCGAATAAGCATTATTTGCGTTGCATAATGGGTAAAACTTTACTCACGGTCGAAGAATCGACCACACTGTTATGCTAGATCGAAGCGTGCTTCTAAATTGGAGACATACCATTTATGAGACCCGTCTCAATCGTTACCATCAACTGCAGAGAATGTATCACCACTTCAGGACAATTTGGTCGATCGAATACCATTACCGCCTACAGCAACGACCAAAGCGGATGAGAGGCAAAAACAACCTCGTCATCGGTTAATTGGTGCTCATAAAAGAGGAAACCATAACACCTTCGAAATGGATACTCCTCAGCAGGACATCACCTTTATTTATTTATTTGTTATGCAAATTTCACTCTATCCAACCTATTCCATTTTGAGCAAGACCTGCTCATTCACAACAGAGTAAGTGGTTTATAGTGAACCGTATAATTTACGTCCCAATTCTGGGAACGAAAGAAAAGCATTGATTTTAGAAGTCCACACATGTTATTCACTTTTATATCTGGCTCACAGCGATTGTCGATTTTCTTATTCGATTAGATCGTTGTCTTCTTCATTCCATCTTAACATAAAACAAATCTGATCCACCACGTTATTTGTGTTCCTGAAATCCACACGGTTTTTATGCGACTGTCTCTTTGAATTTCAAGCCTGCATTCCTTGTTTGTGACATTCTTTAAAGCGATGAATTAAATTAAAATTTTGTAAACGAAAATTTAAAAGGAATAAATATAACTCAAAAGGCAAGACCTACCAAACTTTACGCAGTTGCCAAAATCGACACATCCATGTGAAAAACCTTTTTGTACTTCTAACCTCCATTCGAGCAGCACGAACATTATTCGAACTCATACTCATAAAAACTCGTGAAACTACAACTCTACTGAATTTTTATTTTAACTTTCACCGAACAAGTGGTGCAGTGGTTAAAGATTCGGCACTTGAACCGGGAGGTACTGGGTTCGAATCCATACCAGAGGCTTGGATGCAAAGCGAATTTTATTTTTGTCATCGATAACGATCGGTGATGTTAATAAACACCACTAAAACGCTCTGTTGGAGTGCAGAATTCAGGGCCGATCTACCGTCCATGTCAGTGTACGGCTTGACGTGGAGCTTGCAATGTGCAGGTGGTATACTGTAATTGTGTGAATGGGTGGTGAGTGCGTGAATGAAAAGAGGAGTATTAATTGACTATCAAGGGCCGACTGACAATTAATACTTTGTGTTTAAAAAAAAAAATCTAAAGACCATTTTGAAAAAAAAAAATATTCCTCGTATATTATTAGACTGGAAATATCTTAAAATCATTACCGTTGTTACTATATAAATTTAATCAGCCGTGATGCAGTTATCTCCACTTGCGATTATACTGCATGAATCATTTTAAATTTTTTTTTAAATAATGTGTGATTAACTCGATGCACGGTACTACGACCAATTATGATTCAAAATCGGCGGAAAAAATAAAAATCATTTTACACGCTTAAATCCGTAATAAACACAAAATTTTTTAATTTTTTTGTAATATTTAAACATTTTAATTTTATAAATAATTAAAATTCAAATTATTTTTTTTGTTAAATTTAAAACGATTTCCTTTTGGAATAAAATTTAAGTACATTCGATTTTTGGTTGTTATATATGGATTTACGAATATTTTTTGGTAAATAATCTCGTCCATAAAACTGTATACAATTAATTTTTTGCTTTTGTTTGTAAATTATGCCAACATTTTTACCGACTAGTGAAATATACATAATATTACACCGGGTATTATAATGGGTTGGGGAAAAAGAAATCCATTAGTTTTCCGCTAGATGGCTTTAGTGGCATACATCTCTTGATGTATTTGTCCCAGTAGGACAAACTTATACCCGTTGGAAAGGGGGATTCATGTACTACAATCATTTTTTTGTCATTGTTTTGATTGGCCGATTCATTGCGATTTATAGCGTGTCAAGGATGGAGGTCCAGTCAATCAATATTTTGGTTTCGTCAATTACTTTCCGGTAATGTATCAATATTAGATGCACTACGCACTGGAAGGCCAATCGTCGAAAATTTCGATAAAATCTTGGAAATTTTCGAAGTAGACCAGCATCGCCCAGAAGATGAAGATCGACCACAACACCGTTTTAAACCATTTGCATGAGGCTGA
Organism: Nephrotoma guestfalica; assembly: GCA_963691935.1. Taxonomy (NCBI): domain Eukaryota; kingdom Metazoa; phylum Arthropoda; class Insecta; order Diptera; family Tipulidae; genus Nephrotoma; species Nephrotoma guestfalica. The sequence goes on from OY829913.1 coordinate 257,104,797, forward strand.
TTTTAAAACAAACCTCGATGATTGGATACCGCACGAATTGACATAAGGAAACTTGATGGACCGTGTTTCCATTCGCTCAATGGTGCGAATGGTGACTGGCGACGAGGAATGGGTCACATATGACAATGTCAAGAGGAAACGATCATGGTCGACTGAATGCAGCAATCGATTAGAAGCGACCAGAATTAGCCAATAAGAGTGGTGTTGTGTTCTACCAGGACAAAGCCAGACCCCACATGCCCATGACCCGCCAGAAGCTCTGGAACCTTGGTTTGGAGGTTATTATGCATCCACCTTATAGTCCAGACCTCGCACCAAGCGATTATCATCTCTTTTTGTCCATGGAAAACGCTCTTAAATAGGGACAATGCGTTTTGGAAAAGCGGCATAATGAAATAAAGCTCCGAAATAACCATAAAAATATTGGATTTCTTTTTCCCCAACCTTACTTTATATTATCAATATTTTTTTATATGTAGGAAGAAAAATAATTGAAAATTAAAAGGATTAATTTTTGAAGTATTTTAATTTTTTTCGATTATTTTAATTTTATGGCTGTTCAATCCTGGTATGGTTCGAATATAACACAGACGTACTCGTATACTTACAAAACAACAAAGAGTACATAAATAAACGGATTTAATTAATACTCTGTATATAAATAATAGTGAAAAGATCGGAAAAATTACCCATCCAGCCATGTGTGGGTGAAAAAATAATATACTACATACAGCAAATTATATTTCAATTGTTCATCAGATATTGTAACATTTAATTCGAGTCATTGTTTGAAGTTAACAAAAACCTACACTTCTTCAAATCTAACATCCGAATTCACAGCTCTGCTGCCACATACTCATAACACCGCGTTACCAACCCAGCCCAGTAAAATAAATTATTTTCAACATTTTTTTTTTCAGTTCTGCAATAGGGAAAATTTAAATTGACATGTGTGGAAATGATAATGGAAAATAACAAAGGGTTGTGATTGTAAAACAAAAAAAAACCATTTTTAATGTTTTTGTTTGTTTAAATTTCGGGGATCTCATCTCAATGGGGAATGAGTATAAATTGTAGCTGGAACGTCTATTGAAATTGATATTTTTATTATTTTTACGTTTTGCTTTTATTGTTAATTATTGAAGTACAATTAAATACAGAACTGTATTTTGTGTGATGATATATTTCTCTTCGGGATATTTCGGAAATCCTTAAGGGGTTATATAAAATTACAGGATACGTTCAAATTTTAATCGTGTATTGAGTTTATTTTGAGGAAAAGGTGAAATAAAGTAAGAGAGTCCCTGAAGTACCTAGCATCGCTCGGCCAGTTTTATACAAAACAGTTTAAACATTTATCAGTTGCTTCTTTAATTCTGAATACAAATAGTATTATGATAAATTGGACCATCGCTTCACGTATAGATGGATTACTAAATAAAATTTCTTATTTTTATTATTCTCAGTTAATAAAATAATTACATCTCAATTGCTCAAGGAAGGGATTAGTTCTATTCAATTCCATGAACCCTCGGTTTTGTTTCAATCAAATTGGATATTTTCATAGTGCCAATCGAGTTGCATATACGTTTAAGAAGTCTGTGATCTATCCCAGTTACTCAGAGGGTTGCATCCCAATCGGTTAAGAAATAGCTTAAGTTAATTTAAAATTGCAATTTTCCAGAGGCACGACCAAAATTGATATTACATTCAATATATGTATATTGCGCCACAAAAACGGAACATAAATTTTTTTCCATTTTATAGATAATTTAAAAACCTTGAAAATGATGCTGTGAAAATTTCTGTACGACGACTCCTTATCGACTTATTGAAGTTTCAACGTGTCATCATAAACCAGCAAAATATGGTGCAACTCGGCGCCATAACCCGTAATATGATGGAATATAACACCAGACAACTAATTAACTCAAAATACAAGACCCAACGCGAAGCAACACGACGCAACATAGTGTAACGTCTGCAACATCCCACAACATCATGCAACATTGTTCAAAATGACGCAACCATAGTGAAACAACACACAACATTTCTAAACAAGTTCCAACACCAAGAAACAAGGTGCAACATCACGCAACATGGTGCAATATAACGCAACATTATAGAACATCCCACAACATAATATGGTACGACATGACGGCCACTTCGAAGGACCCGAAATGAATTTTACTGAAATCAGAAATCGTTCAAATCAAATAAAACTTTAAAAGCAGACCCAAGCCCAACCAAGAACCTTTATGAATAAGGACCTATCGGAGTCGATTTTTAGTACTCGAACACCTCTTCAACAATTTTTATCGAAATTGTTCGAGCTAAATTTTTTGTGAAAAAATAGCACAACAGAGAAGATAGAACACCTCCCTGTGGACGTCACTTCCGAACAGGCACATTTGCCTTCGTATTTAAATTAACAATTAACAGTGGTTTTTAAACATAACTCTCTATAAAGGTGTAATGCAATCGCTTGCATATTGCTTGAAAGGTGTTGGCTAAAATTTCACTCACTGGACCAAAATTTTAGTGCATAAAATATTTTTTAACGATGACAATATTACCGTCTTTTGTGAAACTAGCGGAATCCATTACTGGTTTCACTGTCTATTTTCGATTAAAATCGATTCAATCAATTAACTAGTTAATTGATCTAGCAACCCAGGTATCCTGTATGATTACAGGAAATGTTTGCCAACAAATCGGTTTATGAAGAAAAGGAAAACATACGTACCAGAGCTTGGTTGGAATTGGAGACAAAACAAAAAAAAACATCTGTAGCTCTATAGATCAGTGTGAAACAATTTGCCGACAAACGGTTAAGCGGGATCCAAGTGGACCTGGTTACCTTACCATTCAAGGAAAGGATGATACCAGCATACTTGATGTTTGAAAACAAAGAGCCATGCGACGGTACTTGCAAATTGAGAACATTCCAAAATAATGACCGACTATACGACACCTGTATGTAGAATTCATGAAAGAATATTTCCAAATGTGACATATGACACCATCATCCTATTGCAAGGGAAGAAAATTCAAAGGGTTCAAAATTTCGCGTTGTATTTGTCGCATCAATGAAGTCAACATAGGGTTTTAGTTTGAATGATACGCTGTATGTCGGAGCTACTCTACAAAACTCACTACTTTGGACCACGGTGGAGAAAACACAAAATAGTAATCGAAGACGACATAATCAAAATATATCGACAAATAGTGGCAATGGAACTTCAAAATTATCAAAGAATACTATGGAGGGATAATCCAAACCAATCATAAAGGAAATACAACTTGACTACCGTTACATATGACACGTCAGCGGCTTCGTTTTTGGCAAAAAGAACATTACATCAGTTAGCAAAGGATGAAGGTGAAGACTATCCAATAGCCCGAAGGTCCGACTTGTGCTGATAAGCAGGTGGTCGAGTAGCCGCCCAAAATTGTTGCAGTCTATACATGGTTCAAATAAATTAATTGGAGTTGGCAGGTAAGTATCCATTGGAATTCGATCTCTGATTGCTTCATATTCCATGTGAATCAAATATCATCAGAAACTGAACTTAAAAAGAGAGAACAAGTCTCGAAAATTGCATTGGAATGGTTGTTCCCCATTATAATAACATCTAAACTTTTAAAATCGGATAACGAAGGAGCTGGTACAGTTTGAAACCCTATCAATTCCACGTTGTACAGGAACCATATCTTTAGCCAAACAAAACCTTTGTTAACACGGGTTTTGCGACGCGTCATCTACAGCCGAATTGAATTATCAGATGTCAGTCGTCACACGGCTTCTGACAGCCAAAACCAAGTTAGCACCTACCTGAATTAAGCAAACTTTACCAGGTCTGAATCTTTGCGGGGCGCTTCTTCCATCAAATTTAATTAACCAAGTGGTCAAAACACTAGAGATGCAACCGGCGAATATTTACGCATGGACGGATTTTACCAATGTTTCAAATCAGGTATTAGAACGGCTAACATTAACTAAAGAGCTCATGGAGTAAGGAACCACATTCAAAAATGCAATATCGGTTTCCAATTCCAAAAAGAAACCTATAGAACCACTCATGGGTGTTCTATCTAGAGGACCCTTTACCCACACCGATTTCGATTATTCCCCCACCTTTCGGAGGAAACACCATTTATGCCGAGTCGGTGGAAGTGAAACGTTTACCAGGGATTATCCACCACGCTATAAATGACCGAAGCATATCGTGCCAATTCATGTTATCTGCGTCCTGTATCCAACAAAGCAGGTATATTAAACCAAGATACTTAATCAGATGGGAGTTAGTAAATCAAATACAACAACAGTTCTGGAAAAAAATAACGCCATGAATATTTATTTCAGCTTCAACACCGAACCAAATGGAATAATAGGCACCCAAACGTAACGGTGGGTAACTTAGTTCTGATAAAGGAAGATAACTTTCCACCATTGTTGTGGGCAAGGGATAAAATCAAGGAAGTTCACTCGAGTAGCAATATTCTTGTAGGAGCAGCCACGATTTCCACTCTCAAAGCAAAAATTAAACGTTCTACGTACAAAATTGTGCCTTAGGAGATGAAAGTGTGAGCTGAAGAAGAAAACAAGCCAACTTTATTATAGTGAGTTCCTAAGGCTGCAGTAACATTGCGCACAGTATTATCCAGTTTAAGTAATAGAATCTGTAGGAGGCATATATTTCGACAATATGGGAGAGGTTCTAGCTAGAAAACTAAAATCAAATTACTCGATATGTGAAGAGTTACTAGGATGAAGTCACCAAAGCAGAGAAGTCGCTCTATTATATAACTTGCATATATCGCTTGCAATGGCACATTGTGATATCGTTGTCCAACAACTCCAACTACAGGTTGACAACATTAAAGAAGAAAGCAAACTACTTGAAACCAAAGCGAAGAGACATCGCAAGCGGAGAGTTCTTCCAGTTGGCAAAAGATCAAACGTCCGTTTTAGATAATACAAGAAATTTATTTAGCAAAATAATAAATATTGTATAACCCATTTGAATAAACTAGAAGAACATCAGCAGCAAGTGGATTTTAAATTGAAGCATCTTAAGGAATGCAATTCAATGATGCATCAGAATAATATTATCGTAGCTGGTGTTCTTCAGCTGAGGTTAATATTGAAATCTATGAAAGAAGACACACATTATCGAATAAATGCTCAACACCCAGCAGGCCAGGCAGAACGCAAGGCGATCTAATGAATCCAGATATTAAAAACTAAAGCCAGAATCTCCAGCAGTAACATCATTATACGCGTTCGCATAGCGTTAGTGAGGATACATTCCCACCAGTTTGCATTCATATTTGTATCTATCCCTACGATAAATGTTTACACTTCGATAATACCATCATCCGAATAGCTTTTGGTTCATCATCACCGAGAAGGGTTTATGTTACTAAATCAAAATTATCAAAGGTTTTTGACTTGATTTTTGATCACATTTCATACCACTTAATATTCAAGGCACAATGATCCTCACCAGCACATGATGTATCTTAACTATACATCACGTGCTGCTGAGGAATCTAGTGAATCAAGAAAGATTTGAAGATTTCATTAGAAATTTACTTCGTTAGGAGAGGAACTAAGATCAACCATTCCTGGTAACAAAGAATATGGACGATGGACAGGAACGAGTGATTTCTACTACAACACCATCTTTAACAACAATAAAACTCACGAGCTCAAGGAACCAATAGAACTTCAAAACAACCAAGAAACCATCAATAGTCATCACATACACCACTATACAATGAATCATTTAACATTTGGCACTGCTCGCATTATCATGGTGATTGCAGTGATTCACTAGAAAAGAAGTCAAAGGCATCATCGGCCAGTATCACGAGACACATAACAAGCGCTCCTACGAACTCCATTGCCGCCCGCAGTACACGTTCAGCTGAACAAATAGGGTCACTGTATAAATATAAAGCTAATTGTTAATGCCAATACCACTCTGTATAATTTCACTTTCTGAGAAATGCCGACCCTTCAAGTATTAAGTAATAAAATCCGTATAATTGTTCCGTATCGAACTAATTTTTTTTACATATTTTATGAATTACCAGCAATTTTCATTTCACCTTCAGAAATAGGATAATTGTTACCGTACCGTAACTTGCACAAACAACAAGGATCTAGGGGCCTTAAAATAGTTTAATCGATATTTACTTTTCTGAGGCGTTATGTTTGTACAAATAGACTGCACAGCCTAAACGATACATCTAATCTTAATTAGCAGAATTTAGTTTTTGCTTTCATACTTGCAAGGAATTGCAAACAGTTCACAGAACATACCGATTTCAAAATCCTTGAGGTTTATATGGTACGGCATGCCTCCAATGGAGAAATACAGTCTGTTCCATAAGAAAGTATCCTCAATATATTCTTTCTGTTTAACCCCCACCACAATTTAGCAAGTAAAATTATTCTCTCCACTCTATTAACTTTTTCGCGTTAGGCTCTCTCTTCAGTTCAGTTTAAGCATTTGAGAGGTAATCAACAATATTAAAATGAGTTCCGTGTATAAAAAGCGTTTCGACGTTTTTAGTTACCCATCCCAAAGGACTCAAAATGAGTGTGTAGCAGGTAGCAAAAAACACCAAAACATCTGTGTCATTTGTGAAGAAGTGGATTAAGCGGTATAGTGACTGCGGAAATGTGGATGATTTACTGGGAAGAGGTTTAAACATAGTCACTTCAGAGACGGACGATAAGGTCATTTTGAAGTTATTCGAGAAAAATCGGATAATAAACGTATGGCAAGCAAAACAAAAGCTAAGTCAGAAAGGTGTTGAAGTGCCAATAAATACAATTCGACGAAGGCTTGAAGAATTCGATATTAAATATAGGAGTACACAGTATAAACCTTTGTTGACAGACAAGGACATCGAAAAAAGGCTGACTGGGGCAAACGAAAATTTGGACCATGGTGGGAGCAATGTGATGCTTACAGACCAACCATCTTTGGAAAGCCTGGACAACAAATGATTTAGAAGACTAGTCATCTTCACAAGAAACCTGGATGCTGAATTTATGGTGAAATTATACCAAAATGGTTTGCTAAAGTCCGCTGAGAAACTATTTGGATGTTTAAATAAAGATTGGTTCTAACAAGCGAATAATGACCCTAAACATCGTAGTCGCCTTGGGAATACCCAGTGGAAAGGGTAAAATGGTAATCAAACTTTGGATTGGCCGTCACAGAGGTCTGGGGTCCTATGAAGACAAAGCTTAGAGGAAAAAGAATAACAACCACACAGCAGATTGTCCGCGTTCCCAAAAACATTTGGAAAGACTTTACTCCAGGATATGCGGCCAAATTAAGTGAAAGTTGCACTAGGAGATATCAGACTACAGAGTGTCTTTCAAAAGTCACGCCTAGATGTCAGTAGTAAATAATTTCTAAACAAAACCTTTTTTTATGTCATTTTTGACATTTGTGAAGTAGGCAGATGTACAATTTCAACGGTGGATATTTACACGCTAGAAGAACGCGTAAAGTTATTCAAACTTATTATGAAAATCATCGCTCTTTAAAAAATACGTATCGTACATTTAGCGGTTTTTTGAGGTAAATAATCGTCCAAATGAGTCAACAATTCAAAGGTTAGTGAACAAATTTGAAGAGACTGGTTCTGTCGCGGATCGAAAAAGTTGTGGTAAACCAACAACAATTGCACAGGTGAAAAACAACGTTCGGACCAAAATTGATGAACTTAATGCGGTAATGTGTGAACGAGTTTTCAAAAATTTTGATTTTAGTATAGAAGCCTGTAGGCGTGTCCGTGGTGGACATTTAAATGATGTCATTTTTCACATATTTTTACAAAAAATAAAAACACCAGAAAAATTCTAAGTGAATTTGCGCGGCTTTTGAAAGACCCTTTACAATCTTCATCAGTGGTTTTATATTTAAATTGTTTTTTTTTAGTATTTCCCGGCAAATTAAAAGTTCCATAAAGATATGATGAACCGCTCATGAACCGTTACTTTGAGACCAACCATAATAACTTGTTAGAAATATCTAGGACGAGGTGATCCTTTTAGCGAGAATGACTCAAAAATAGCTGCTTTAAGAACAACCAGAATGTCTTGTTGAATGTTGAGATTTTGGTTATGGGTCAAAGGCCTAACTATGAATTTTGAGTATTTCTTGTCCCATTTGTGGGACTCCCCTCCACAGAGGTCTTGTGTTTTAGTCATGAGCCCCATTTTCAATTTTTTTTTAAATTTGTATGCCATGCCAATTTCACCTGTTTGGGTAATTTATATTTCGACAAATAACGACTAATTTCAACGCGAGGTTACAATAGCCCCATGTACGAAGTATTAAACTTTCCATATGCCATGTCTCAGCGGTCTCCCAAGCTCTAAATTTTTTATTTAATTTATATGGCATACTGATTTCACATGGTTGAGTAGTTTATATGTCGACTAAGCTTATGAGCATCAAAGGGACTCTTTGAAAACGGCCTATTTAATCTCCTGCTGGCATCTTAGAAGAAACAGGTGAAATCTTTATGCCATTCAAATTAAATAAAAAATTGAAAATTGGGGAGACCACTGGAAATGGTATATAGACAGTTTATTAGTTAGAACATGGGGCGATTATAATCTCCTGATGATGTCTTAGAAGAATCCCTGTCCCCATAAACTACTCAACCATGTGAAATCGGTATGCCAAACAAATTAAATAAAAAATTGAAAATTGGTGAGACTGCTGGAAAATGGTATATAGACGGTTTATTACTTAGTACATGGGGCTATTGTAACCTCCTGATGACATCTTGGAAAATCCCTGTGATCCTCATAATCTTAGTCAACATACAAACTACTCAAACAGGTGAAATCGTTATGCCAAACAAATTAAATAAAAAATTGAAAATTGGGAAGACCACTGGGAAATGGTATATAAACTTTTTATAACTTAGTACGTGGGCCTTTTGTAACCTCCTGATGACGTCTTAGAAGAATCCCTGTGATCCTCATAATCTTAGTCGACATAAACTACTCAAACAGGTGAAATCGATATGCCATATAAATTAAATAATTGGGAAGACCGCTGGGAAATAGTATATAAACTTTTTATTACTTGGTACATGGGCCTATTATAATCCCCTGATGGCGTCTTAGTAGAATCTCTGTGATCCTCATAATGTTAGTAGACATATAAACATATAAACTACTCAACCATGTGAAATCGGCATGCCTTAGAAATTAAACAAAAAATTTAAAATTGGGGAGACCATTGGAAATGGTATATAGACAGTTTATAACTTAGTACATGGGCCTATTGTAATCTCCTAATGATGTCTTAGAAGAATCCCTGTGATCCTCATGATCTTAGTCGACATATAAACATATAAACTACTCAAACAGGTGAAATCGGTATGCCACACAAATTAATTAAAAAATTGAATATTGGGGAGACCGCTAGAAATGGTATATAGACAGTTTATAACTTAGTACATGCGCCTATTGTAATCTTCTAATGATGTCTTAGAAGAATATCTGTGATCCCTGTAATCTTAATCGACATATAAACTACTCAAACAGATGAAATCGGTATGCCACACAAATTAAATAAAAAATTGAAAATTGGGGAGACCGCTGGAAATGGTATATAGACAGTTTATTACTTAGTACATGGGCCTATTGTAATCTTCTAATGATGTCTTAGAAGAATCTCTGTGATCCCTGTAATCTTAATCGACATATAAACTACTCAAACAGGTGAAATCGGTATGCCACACAAATTAAATAAAAAATTGAAAATTGGGGAGACCGCTGGAAATGGTATATAGACAGTTTATAACTTAGTACCTGGGCCTATTGTAATCTCCTAATGATGTCTTAGAAGAATCCCTGTGATCCTCATGATCTTAGTCGACATATAAACATATAAACTACTCAAACAGGTGAAATCGGTATGCTATACAAATTAAATAAAAAATTGAAAATTGGGGAGACCGCTAGAAATGGTATATAGACAGTTTATACCTTAGTACATGCGCCTATTGTAATCTTCTAATGATGTCTTAGAAGAAGCTCTGTGTTCCCTGTAATCTTAATCGACATATAAACTACTCAAACAGGTAAAATCGGTATGCCACACAAATTAAATAAAAAATTGAAAATTGGGGAGACCGCTAGAAATGGTATATAGACAGTTTATAACTTAGTACATGCGCCTATTGTAATCTTCTGATGATGTCTTAGAAGAATCTCTGTGATCCCTGTAATCTTAATCGACATATAAACTACTCAAACAGGTGAAATCGGTATGCCACACAAATTAAATAAAAAATTGAAAATTGGGGAGACCGCTGGAAATGGTATATAGACAGTTTATTACTTAGTACATGGGCCTATTGTAATCTTCTAATGATGTCTTAGAAGAATCTCTGTGATCCCTGTAATCTTAATCGACATATAAACTACTCAAACAGGTGAAATCGGTATGCCACACAAATTAAATAAAAAATTGAAAATTGGGGAGACCGCTGGAAATGGTATATAGACAGTTTATTACTTAGTACATGGGCCTATTGTAATCTCCTAATGATGTCTTAGAAGAATCTCTGTGATCCTCATGATCTTAGTCGACATATAAACATATAAACTACTCAAACAGGTGAAATCGGTATGCCACACAAATTAAATAAAAAATTGAAAATTGGGGAGACCACTGGGAAATGGTATATAAACTTTTTTTAACTTAGTACGTGGGCCTTTTTTAACCTTCTGATGATATTTTGGAAAATTCCTGTGATCCTCATAATCTTAGTCGATATATAAACTACAAACAGGTGAAATCGTTATGCCATACAAATTAAATAAAAAATTGAAAATTGAGGAGACCGCTGGGACATGCCATATGGACAGTTTATTACTTAGTACATGGGGCTATTGTAACCTTGTAACCTCTTGATGACGTCTTAGAATAATTATCGTGGCGCGATATTTCGCGATCGAAATATAAGCGACTCAAACAGTAAAATCTTCATGTTATACATAATTATTTAAAAATTGAGAAGTCGGGAGGACGTTATATAATGACATATGGGCCTATTAGCTTCACTCACTTGAAACTGTTTTATTGACTTGATGGCATATTATTTCAACCCTTTAAACCAAAACATGTTTTTTCAATTCAAAAAATTTTCATTCAAAATTCTTATTAGAAATTAGTTAACAGTGTAACACTAATATTGTTTTTTTTTTAAACTTTACGCCCGTGTTTGGCCCGTAGCTTAACAATGAAGATTTAGACTTTGCGCTGGGAGTATGCGATAAACTACTATCATTATAACAAGCTTTTGGGGTTAACGCCCAAAACAAAACTGTCGAGATAAATTTTAGAACATTAAAAGTGATTTAAAATCCCTAAAATGGGATAAACATTTTAGTAACAACATTTCGGGCTCAAACTATACTCATCCATAAACAAAATGTTAATGCCAATCAACTGTTAATTAGAACTTTACGGAAAATGTAAAACAAAAAATTGTAAATCAATATCATTAGCCAACTCAAAATATAAAAAATACAGAAAATTATGATTCATTAATTAAGGAACGAAATATAATATGATTTAATTAGATTACAGCAGCGAATCAATAATAAACTTTCTGTTCAAAACACAGTCTCAAACTAATTTCTTCTGACATTTCAAGTCAATTAATTTCCTTCTGCAGAAAAATAAAATATCAATATTGCATTACAGGAAAAAAAAAAGTCACCCGGCCCCACCCCCATCGACTCGTTGTATTTAAAATGTATTAAATTACGTTGATTGATTATTATTTATTTTTCGTATATACATTATACATGTTGCACTGCCACATTACATAAATAACCCCTTAAAGCGGCGCTAATCAAACGTATATGCTTTATGTTACAATTTTAATTGGAGACTTACATAAAAGTTAAAAGTCGAAGCGATCGATTTAATTTTTTGTTTTATTTCTAATTAAATGGATTGAATTTCTTTAAAACTATAAACGGATGTATAAATACACGTTACAAACTACTGCTTATATACTGTACACATATATTATACTCGTATGTACTTACATATGCACTGTTGGAACGTCACAAAAAAAAAATCTCTTCAATTTAAAACTAAATCGAATCACATTTAAAATATTCAAATTTAATCGAATTTTCAAAGAAGAAAAATATTGAAATTGAGTTCGGTTCACATCTATGTAATATGTACCTACTACACATACATACTTAGCTACATCTTGTATATGTATATACATAGATGTAAAACATACAAAGAATTGTATATACGAGTACGTATAGATGAGTTGAAAAACCGACAAGAAAAATACTGAAGATATGAAAAATCAACTGATAAAATATTTGAATAAATTTTCAGTTTCGTTTACTTTTATTTTGGAGCAGCACAAAAAAAAAGCAAGCAAATATAGGTCTTTCAACAAACAACTTCTACCTCGTTCCCAGGCCACGTAAAAAGCGAAAAAGCATAGACATTTTCTTGGATATACGGTGGTATGTATATACGGATAGTTTGTTGTATTTAGAAACGTAAGGAAAATATAAAGCACAAAAAACTCCATCACAAAGGGCTCGAAGGATATATAATATCAGATCTAAATATATAGATTTGTCACATGGGAAATTATTGTTTACCAAATAAAAACAAACTTTTAGAAAATAGTAATAAAATCAATATTATGATCTCTTTATCCCTTTCACTCGGTTCTTTCATACAACACACGACGTCCCCTTAAACTCAACCGCATATAAATGTTACGTATCCGTGCCAAACAAAAAATTTAAACAGGCACCGTAGTATCAGCCCAAAAAAGGATAAAATTGTTCTCAAGTTATTTAAAACTGACCAAAATTTTTAATTACCTTTCGATTCAACTACCAGAAAAACTAAACTACTTGTTTACCTTTGAAATAAAGATGGCGGAAAATGTACACGATTTGAATTTTGGAGCAACTGACTGACACACACGACAAACGAGCACAAGAAACAAAAAAAAAATAAAAAGGAAAAATCAAATAAATTGAGGCAATAATTTAAATATGTAATCCTTTCGTGTTACTATTGTTGTTGTACTTGTGAATAAGAAAAAAAGGATTACAATTTTTGGTTAACAAAACATAAAACTTTTCTGTGTTTCTGTTGTTGTGTAACCATTATCCTAACTTAAACTATTTACAATTCAATTTACTGATTGTATGATAAATGGATTTTTGTTTAAAATTCGTTTTTTTTTTGTTTTGTGTTGGCAAAGTAGTTTTCTAAGAATGTGGACTACTCGAATGGGTGATTTTATTAAGAGATTATAATGATGATGGTGGTGCTGGTGAAGATCATTAAAAACAAACTCTTTAAGTTTTATTTTCTAACAACCATTTTTGTGTATAAGAGGTTAATGTGCCCTTGAGGATATAAGCAAAAAAAACGTAACATGGCATAGAAAAGGGCAAAGGCGTGTGATGATGATGGTGATGAAACCGCAGAATTTTATTTTAATTAAGGGACGTGTCCGAACAAATTTTGTGTTTCTTTTGTGATATAAAATGAGAATTGAAGTGAGAGTGCGCGTACTTACAGAACTGATTATGAGTGGTCTAACAGAATTTCTCTACATTTAATTGGGTTTTCTATCGATATTATTGTTAGAATATGGCCCGCTATCGCACCTTTATGAATGTGATCATAGGTGTTTCTGTAACAATATGTTTAATTTCAAATTTAACAATTTTTTCATTTTATAAATATAAATTTGACTCGAATATCTTCAAACCCTCTCGAACCAAGCACATAACAATCAAGAAGTGGCCTTTACGATACACGAACGGGTGCAATCTCTATTACAGTAGTGGTCAACAGAATGGACGTCCGACCACGATTAGATTTTACGATGGCATTTCATATGGAAAGGAATATTGGAAAAACGAAAGCAGTGGTAACCATGTGGCGTTGCTCATCACGGAGTATACTGGCTTTAACAACGGCGTTATAGTCATCACAACTTCATGACTTGGAATGTTTACGAATAAAACCAATTATCTTATTTACAAAACCTATTACGAATCCGTATCGTATGCCAAAAATGTATAACATAAGATTCATGCCAAAAATGTATTTACTAACAGAAACACCTTTACGTCTCAGCAATTAAGAGATAAACCGGGCTTTTAACCGAAGGCAACTAAAATGAATACCTATCGGGAATGCAAAGCGAAATGAAAGATAATGCTGGGATGACGCTGATTATCTAGACTGAAGATAAAAACGTCAAGCCTATTCCCGAACAACCACTCATGGACACGGGAGACATGATGTAGATACTCTTCCTTCCAAGAAGATTGGATACCAAAACAAATTAGACCAAGAAGGTGCCATATTACACTAACAAGGGTTTGCAAAGTCCCTTGAAGCTTGAAAATAACATTTTGGGAAAAAGAGATCCACTTTGAAACCCATACATCACAGACTATTAGAAATGGCCAGAATAATAAAACCTCTTCAATAGTAACAGTGTCCAGAAGCTCAAGAGGAAATTTTTGAATGTGATTTTTTTGCTGAAAAGCTGCAGATGTCTTGCAAATGCACAACGTAAACGAGTTAGGCGACTTAGAAGAAAAGAGAAGTAAGAAAATTGACACGTCACGGCTTACGGTAATGCTCCTGAAAATGTTTTGAGCGGACTACAAGTGGGCATTATTCAATGTTGCCAACAACAACCATCTGAACTTTAATTGGAGGAAAAAGACGAAAGGTATAACTGAAACTTAAATATTGACATCCGCTTAACTCAGAGGATAAGCTTGATTCAGAGGATAATACGCAGATATAAACACTAATAAGAGAGGACATAAGGAAATCACGGCAAGGTTTTCGTCAGCGGCACACGGCGCTGAAGAGGCAAGAAACACGATACAATGAGGCAATTAGGCGTTGAGCAAGAATATGTAATGGGAAGAAACGCTGGTCTCATTTAATTGGCGTGGATCCGGAAAACTAAGTTACACCAGCGTTAAGAGCTAAAACCTGATGAAAGGGAAAATGGTCCAAGGACTCGCATAATGTAGAAAGAACTGCAAGAGTGTAGTCGTTAATGGCTAATTGGTTCAGCGGTAGTAATGTGCATTTACATTTTAACATCGGTTGTGTCATTCTCCACAACTGCTGAGTTAGCTGGTTTTGGATCCTCTTGGTGAAGTAACGTGTGATGTTTTTTGCCACAATTTTGACATCTCGATCTTGACATGCATCAAAATACTGGGTGATTTACGCGTAAAAAATTAAAGCAACGATTATCTGACTTTCTGCATTGCCGGCACTCGATTTTTGTGAAATTTTTGAACTTCTCAGAATACAACAATGGATGTACAACATGACATATTGGGAAGCTATTCGCGTCTGTAGTAATGTGATACTTTGTTACCTTGAGAATTGATGAACGTTTAATTGTGACTGGTCTCAACGATTCCAACGCATCTGAATGGTTCAACAAAAATTTAAAGAAATGTTCTAAATTGGGCAGGTCTTCTTTACATGATGCTTGCGCTCATAGTGCCCGAGAATCTGCGACTAAATTTTTCTTCTAAAATATTTATTAATCATACGTCTCTGGATTCAGCATCTTTTCCCCTCTGATCACTTCATAAGACATATCCAGTAGTTTCCTGATGTTAGTGGCGTTGCTCTGAAAAATTTTAACGATGTCTTTATTGGTTTTGACTGCTATATCATGAACATTTCTTCCTGTACAAACTCCGCCCGGATATTTTTACAACATAAAATAACAGCCTTCTCTCTCTCTCTCTCTCTCTCTGTACCACAGCTATTGGCTCCTTTCGTTTCACTGATTTCTAACGCGCGTTGTGCAGAAATCTTTGAACTACTGCGACTGCCTCAATGATTTTTTGATAGAATGACAATCTTTCACTTAAGTCCGAGGGAAAAATACAAATATTGGCTCTTCACTGATGCTGGTTGATCCATAAAATCTCGAATGAATGACTTTATCTTGTGTTTTTTCCTGTCATACCTAGCATACAGCTTGAGGAATGCTCCATAATAATTTAATTTGGCGATTGAAATATGATTCAAAAGATTGAATGCATCGTTCTTCAAAAATCGTTGTTATGCCTGCGTTAAGGGTTTCGACTGGGTTCTGTAATACTGCTCCGAAACATCGATAATGCCGCTCTCTTGATCAGGTGTCAGCTTAGATTGGAATCGTCGATATCTTTTTGTCGACTGCACCGAGTACATAATTCTGCAGTTTAGTCATCTGTTCCTTTATTTCGGCTCCATTTCGCTTATTTCACTATTTAGCTTCTATGCATAAAATTCACTATTCACTTTGCAATAGTTCCCTAGATGTGTAAATAAATCACAACTCACAATGTTCTGTCAAATTAGGGCCATATGATACAGCGTTTGGCTGCCGACGTCTACTTTAGAATTCCCTGGTTTCGTTCGCTATTCTTCGTATTTAATTAAATGAATTTGTAATATTAGATTTCGAATAAAGCTGGAAAATAATATTGAAACAATACCGGAATGGCGCTCACCAAAGGCCGGAGCTATCGGGGAAGACTAGCTCAAACTGTAAGGGTGGGGCGCCAGTTTAAAATTCGGCAATCAAAATCTTGGAAAGGTTGAAAAACTCGGGTTTTAGGATGGATGTAGACAGTAAAATGCCAAAATGCAAAAATTTATCACTTATCAAAACCAGAACTAGGATCTACGTTGAGGAGCTTTAAGTCACCCAAACTGTCGCAGCTGTTTGGCGACATCGGCATGACACGTTTTAATACTAGCTATCATGAATCTATAGCTCCATCTGAAACAACAGAATGGGATTATGAACCCGGTTTCGTTTTGATAATTCTTAAATTTTATAAAAGCGAAGTAGGCAGCTTCGAGTCTTACCTTCCAAAACCTGGGTAGAGCGAACATTTATTTTAAGAACTATGCATAGGACTGTAGACTACAGACTCAGACTCGTATACGAAGAATCTGAAAATTCGCAGAAAGATTCTCTCTCAATTCAACCGCTCACAGTCACTTAATTAAACCGGAGGGTTTATGCAAAACGTAAACTGTGGAATATGTACAGCATCTCATTATTCATCAAGGACTCGATTGCGTTCAGCTGAAACGAGAAACCTATCTTTAATAAAACTGTATGCTATGGGCCTCGAGCTTAAAGCGTAAAACCTAGTGTGTAGTTCGTAGCGGTTTTAACATGCGTACTGTAGGAGAAGTCTGTATATACTGTTTCGCGCATCTCAGTAGGCGCGATAGATAAATCACTGTACTCAAAATAATATTCCTTAGTAGCGTTCGTCAGAGATCGCTTTTCTAAACGTGAGGACGAATTCTGGAAAGGATTGCCTTGTCACCTATAAACTAGTAAGCAGGATTAACAATGCCAAGTTGAGGGATTTACTATTAGAAGAATGAACGCAGATGAACAACTCAAAGGGAGGTGCTATACTTGTTCTCTAAAATATGAAAACTTAAGAATTAATTAGGGGGACGGAAAACCTTTATCTTTGGGAAAAATTTGTTTACGATTAAAGGGTTAGGACGCACATAGTCGAAGATAGCGTAGTCGGACTTACAAACTCATATTTTCTGATACAGCAGCTTGGAGAAGCTATAAAGAATAGCCTTTATGAACAGTAGTGAGACGCTCAAGATGTACACCTACGCGCGCTTTAGAGGTCACTTTCAACCTTTTATAAACATTAGGAAAAAAATCATTCCACAACAACTAAGCGAAATTGGCCTCTACATTAAAATTTAGCACGTTAAAAGTATAAATTTGTCGGATTAAGGCATTGTGGTTTATAGCGTATTAGCCCCTAACTGGTTCCACGATAACTCGTTATAAAACAATTATCTGGAAACCAGTAAATCGTACGCAAAATTTCTCAACACCAATATTAACCGAAAACGTCAATTCACTGATATTTACAGTTCATTGAGAACGATAAATCGGAGTTAAAATTCTGCAAAATTGCGTCCTACAAAATTGCCAATTTGAATAAACTCAACTCATTTCTCAACCGATTGTGAAGAAATACAGGTTGTATGATGGGAACGGTAGTATTCCAATATGACGTCCGCTTGATCCTGAACTACAGTAGGAATCTAATGTATAGATTAAACATCAGTATTCTTGGAACTAGCCAATTCCACCCAATTAGAATGGAATTCAGTTTGTATGGTTATGGGAAAAAAGGGAATCTTATGAATTTTGAAGAAACTGCCATGGCGAGGAACAAGAGGAGACTGTAGCATATTTTCTTACCCTATAGTTATTGTTAACGGAAGTGAATAAGATGGAAACGTCATAACCGAGAAAATTAGTATATTCGTTTTGAAGGTACAATCCGAAACCTACACCAAACCGTTGGGATGCTGGATGACACTATATGAGCTTATTAACTGTGTTTTGACGAAATTGTGCTTTGACACTGTAAGTGCTAACCGAGACTAATTTCGAATTAGTACAAAAGCCTGCGTTTGCGTTCCAAAGTGTGAAAATGCAAATATTGATGAATTTTAAGGATAATTAAATTTGGAACAGGGATTAGCACTTAGAGTCAATAAGACGGATATGGCCGACAATGGTAAAGGAGAATCAAATGTTTAATTGAGTGATTTGAATGGAACTAAGTCATTTCTCTGCCAATTGTGAAATTTGATTTGTATAATGAAAGCAGGATACAACGTATAAGTTTGAATTGTGATTGTGTACTTAAACAGTTTCTCTATCCTGATATAAATTTTCTGACCTCTACTCTAAGCAGCTTTTATTTACTTGTTATCTAGACAAATATGGATATTTTCGGGTAGTTACAGTTTTTCTCACAATTCTTGACCGATTGTGATTAAATTCGACCACCGGCAGAATAGTAGTTTGACACTCAGAAACGAATTTGGAATGAAGTTAGTGACCACGGCGAAAGAAAATTGCACTTTTATTAAATGGTATGTATCCACTTTCTGGTATGTATCCACTTTAAATGGAACCTAATTTCTGGTTCGATTAAAAGCACTTTCAGTTTGTACGATAGAGTTCGGTTTCTTCAGCGTATTGCGAGAAAATACTGGAATACGGCTCTGGAAAATGCATAAGGAAAAAAAAAATACTTAAGAAATTGCTTAGTTCCAATTGGATTTCCACATTTTTACAGCTGCTTTTAAAAATCGTATTGCAATTCTATTTTTTTATCATGAAACCGAGTACGAGGGCTGCCGTAAACATTTTTTGGAAAAGTAATAAAAAAATAAAATTTTGTATCAACAATTGCTTTATTGCTTTGCAAAATATTCGCCTTTAAGATCTATACACTTTTGCATACGCTCAAACCATTTATCGAAACACTTTTGCCAGTCCGAAGATGATAGCTCCAAAACATGGTTTTTGAACGCTTCAATCGCTTCTTCAGGCGATAATTGTTGTCCACGCATCTTATCTTTGATTGTTGGGAACAGGAAGAAATCATTGGTTGCCAAATCGGGGCTGTAAGGCGGATGATCAATCAATTCGATCGTTTGAGTGCTCAAACACGATTCGCCGTTTTGGGTTGTTTTCTCTCAGTTTGTTGAAAACCTCGGGCAAACAAATGGTAGTGTATCTAGCTGAATTGACTGTTTTTTGAATTTCAAGAGCCATAGTAGCCACATGACCGGTTTTCGTAAAGAAACGCATACTACCATTTGCTTTTCAATGCTTCGAGCTTGCACAACTTTTGTTAGTTTTTCTTCGAATTGGAAGACCAAAACAGTCGATTACCTTTTTCTTTCTGGCTCATACTCATATATCCATGACTCGTCACCTGTCATGATCTTGTTTACGTTTTTGGAAGTACGTCCAACGAATTTTTCAAGCATTTGACGGCACTAATCGACAAGAATCTTTTTTGTGCGTCTTTCAACAAATGTGGAATCCAACGTGCACATAGCTTCCGCTGTTTTTGGACGACCTTCACGAGGCTCGTATTTGAATGATCGTCGTTTGCGTTTAAATTCATTGTACCAATTATTAACCCTAGCGAGGATGGTGCTTCGTCGCCAAAAGTCGAATAAGTGATTGGAAGCACTGTGGTTGAGTTAGCCTCTTTCGAAAATCATAAAAAATCATCATAAGAAAATTTTCACGCGATAATTCCATTTTTTCACTGAATTCAATTTTTTAAGTAAACAAAAAACAATGTTGCGATGCGATGCGAACTGACAGATGACTTCTGAGAAACATAATCTCCACAAATGTTACACTTTTTGACTGATATAGAGATTTGCATGGGAAAACACAAACTAAAGACTTTTACGACTACCTATGTAATTGAAGTGGAACTCAGCTGAAAAATAAATGACGTAGTTTGAAGGTCAACATTCTTATCTTGTAGTAATTTCAGATTGGTAATTCTTCGGAACTAAATGAGGAATTATTGATGTATATAAAGTTAGCCCAGGATTCATCCCACGAAACGACGGTGGTAACACTAAACTCAATCGTTTGATGCTCAATCGCTTCCACAGCCATTATATAAAAGTGTCGAATTAGGACGAATGCTTTTTAGATGAGGTCAACTTAATTCTTCATATAGGATCAATTTAATCCAATAATTTTATAAAATTTGCTGTGGAAGCGATTGAGCATCAAAAGATTGAGCAATTTAATGATTTTAAGAATTTAAAATTCAATTGCGCTACTTGGACGTACAGAATTTTCATGAAATTGATCCTGTATGATGATGTTAGTACGCCGTGTCTAAAAAGCATTCATCCTAATCCAACACTTTTAAAGAATGGGCTGTGGAAGCGATTGAGCATCAATAGATTGAGCAATTTAATGATTTTCAGAAATTTATATTTAGTTACGTCACTTAGGCCTACAAACTTTTGTTGAAATAATTATATTAAAATATTTCTGTGTACTGTAGATTTCGATTGTTATATCGTGATAGAATAATATACATAACATAATATCGTGATAGTTTTTGTAGTATGGCCTGAAGCGTATATTTGATTTTTGTGGGATGAAAGTCTGGGATAACTTTTTTTACCTGAATTATTGTTGGAATTTTAAATTGGCCCTTTCGAGTTCAATATCAGAAACTTATATTTTTTATTCAACTTAATTTTTTTTTTCTAAATCGGTTGTTTTTCAAGTATCTGGAACTAATTTTGGAGTTTTTTCCACATTTAAATTTTGGGTAAGTTGAAATGTCGTTTACTGTGAATTGCGTTCCAGGAAAAAATTCCAGGAAATTACCGTTTTCGGTAAACAGTATTTTTCAGTGATTTGTTGTTTTCGGTGGTCGCCGAGGTGCCTTCAATAAAATTTGATTAAAAACGGTTTGTTCTAGTTTTCTAAAGAATTATTAACTCTACTCGTATAAGGAAAATGTATCACGACTAAATAGAAATAGAAAACAAATAGGATTGAAACTGTTTGATCCAGTCAGTTAACCTTTGTCATTTATATGGTTATAGCTGAAAGTGTAATTGCTAAAAAATATTTTTTTTTACATATATGCCAAATTCATAAACTCCCATGAAATATCTAATACAACTGGAATGTACAAAGTTAAGCTAACAGAAATAATCAAAAACACAAGCTCCTGAAGGTAAAAACTATACACCTGGCGGCGATAATCAAAAAAAGTTTGATAATTTTTATCTCTAATTTTTACGCGCGTGTCATTGTATTATACACAAAGTACTAAAAATATTAAATGTAACATTTTATTTATCTCTCCCAGCATTTTCGAAATGGATTACATTGTGTGTACGAAATGTGTACGAATGTGTGCACATACTGACATATCAAAATAAAAATTTATAATGAAAATTTATCCGAAATTGAAAATGTCGATTTACACTTGACTGTATACGGAAAAACTGTTATTTTGGATTTACTAAATTGATTTCCCTTTTTTCATTCGACTCCCACTCATTACTTAATGGATGTAGGCACCATAAACCAACATACCAAAATAAATTGTTTAATAAACTTTTGATCACGTATTTTGTCACAACGAAAAAAACAATAAACCAAAATTAGTTCTTGCATAAAATATTCACTTACTTTTGATGGAATGTGTATCCAATATTTCCCATTAGTGCATGCCAATGTTTTGGTCCTTTAAACCATGTCGGAAAATGACAACGTTCCGCTGCTGGTGGTTTTCGTAATGTCATGATACGCGAACCAACTTCAGCACTATCGAGGCCATTGCATGTTGCATCGCCTGATTGTGCTAATTTATATTCAGCATCTTTGGACGAACCACCTGTACGAATAGTAAATAAATTAAATTGATTTTCTAGCATTTGGGTTTTAGAACTAAATAGAATTTTACTTACCGCCTCCGTCAGATGAAATCTTTTCATAAACAAAACAACGATATCGATCTTCATTCGAAATTGACAGATGGTGTGTATTTAATGCATTCACTAACCCAACTAGGTAACGGGCATTACCATCTTTCCAGGCTGCCAGACATGTTAATTCTTCAACTGAAATAATATTAAGACGTTTTATGATTTAATGAATTTTTTATTATGATTTAAAAATTTTTTTAGTTAGAATGAAAATCGCTGAAGTGGTGAAATCGCTTATAATAGCAAATATCTGGTGTTTGACGTGGCGTAGTATAAAAAAGTATAGTATTTCATCGCCGAAGTCAGAGAAAGTGGTTTTCGAGGTGGTGTCTGGCTATCCGTCTGTATTATTTATACAACTCAGACCTTTTATAAATGGGGAATAAGTCAAATTCAGTGGAAATCTACCCAAGGAAATTGGTAACTTGCATATGACCTGGTTGGTTTCAATGCTTGTACTCGTCAGGAAATTTGATCACACTTCCCCGTTTTAAAATTTAATTCTTGGTGGTAGTTTTGTTGACTTTTATGAACTTAATGTATGTCATTCTATTTTTAAGCTTCTCAGAACTAAGCAATCTCCTAATTAATTTAATAAGTTATTGTTCGGTATGTCTCATTCTTCAAATTTCCCTTCCTCTTCCGATTACTTTTCTTAAACGAGCTTGAACACAACATGGAGTGGATTTGTTTTAAAAAAATCTTAGGTTTTTAGAGTGGAAGTATTCTTGTTGTTTTTTGGTCTTTAATACTTCTATAAGTGCCATAAGTGACTTTTTCGCCTTTTCCAATTATTTTAATAAGTCAAACATTTACAAAAAAAAGTGGAGGGGTATAATTGTTGTAGCCAACACCCGACTTTCTTTTACGACATTTATACGAGTACATAGATCTCGAATACACCACACTTAGTTTCTAAAGCGAAACATTTAACCTGTCGGATTTGTGATAAAATTGCGTTGCATAATCAAAAATCATGCTTCAGTTCCAGAAAACGAACAAAATCAACACTTGCTCGAAATTAAATCTTCATTGCAATTGATAAAGCTCGAGTTGCCATTTCTGCGGGTACGCAGATGTTCATCACATTTCGCATAGCTCTCCCAATTTATGGAAAAAGCTTTAGTAGGATATTTTTCTCGAATAGTCTTGCCTGTATAAGTGCCGAAGTTTGGTGAAAATAAAGTTTTTTTTTATCAAGAGTCGTCATTTCCGGCAAAATTTTAGATATAATCTGAACTAATTTGCTGCTATATACTTTTCAAAATATTTGCAAACAACGAAAAAGCTCCTTTGGGAGCTGCTACTTCCGGTGAACCGATTTTGGACAAAAATTACTGGGACCTTTCCAGTTATGGAAAAAGATTAAGTATTAAGTTACATCCCGATAAGTCAATCCGTCTGAGCTGTAGCGAGGACACAGAAGTCAATCAAAAAACTCGAGGTTCAAAATTTTTATGATTACTATACAAAAAAGCTTTTGTCAACAATTGGCCTTTCTACATAAATTTTGAAAAATTGATCTGAACCAATATTGTTGCAAATTTAATTCAGAATCTTTTAATGTATAGTCGATTTTCTCATAATTGACATACTTTTCAAAATATGTTGCAAACAATGAATTTCGGTGGACCGATTTTAGCCAAATATCAATGGGATAAGTATGAAGTTTCATTCGGATCAATAAATCCGTCTGGGATGTATAGGGGACTTTTGAAAATATTTTGCTAAAACCGAAAAAGCCCCTATGGAAGTGGTCAGTACTGGTGGACTGATTTCGTCCAAAATTCACTGGGATGTCCCAATTTGTAGAAAAAGTTACTTAAAGTTTTCATCAATCCACCTGGGCTATACAGGGTCGCATTTTTGTTGAAACACAGTTTTTTGCCAAAAGAAGGTAATTTTTGGTAAATTTTTGAAAAATGATTTGGACCAATATTAATGCTAATTAGTTTAGGATCTTTGAGTTCATATTCGTTTTTCTCGGTTATGCTATACTTTTCAAAAGCACAAACCGGAAAAGCTCGCGATGGAAACTTACACATCCGGTGGACCGATTTAAACCAAAAATCACTGGAATCTCCAAATTAATGAAAAAGCTTATAAGAATGAAGTTTCATCCCGATCGAACAAATTGTCTGGCAATATAGCAAAAGGTAAATTAGAAAAAATTTTCATGATTCATGAAATCATTTTCATGATTTTCAAACGGACCCAGATAATTTTTCTCTAATTAACGCAAAAATAACGATTTTTGGGAAAAACTGACATCAAAAGCTTGAGTTTATGAACTTATGAAACACACATACAAAAGCAACACATGGCATAACCATTTAGGCGGATATCGACTAACCGGCAGATGTCATTGGTTCCTTTCAACCTTATCGAACAAAAACTAGTGAAATTTTGTGAGCGAGCTTTTTGTGATTCATAAAATACTGTATAGTTTTCGTCTGAGTATACGAAGACTACACAATAAAATAAAGTTCGATGTTGGACACCATCCATGGTATGGTTTGATTCTGGATGATATTGGATTCGAAAACCAGTATAATAATTAAATTTTGTCTACTTTAGTTTGTGTCTAGGATTCACAACCTCTGATTTTTTATTGTTGAATTATTAAGTATATTGACTGTTGACTTAATATGCAGTTATGATGTGCTGGAAATAAGACCATACGGTGCAAACAAATTTACTCAAGATGAACCAATACAATACCGAAAAAAAATTATTGTACACTAATTATGTTAGTTGTAAAAGGCTTCTCACTTTGGGCGGGTCGATGTTGACAGCCTGTGGCGACCATGTTGTTTTGTTGGCATCTGTCTAATCTGGTGTTTTTTTAGTCACTGATGTCAAACCACCATGAGAAGTTAGATGATTGAGCAGCACGTCCAAATGATAAAATTTTATTATCAAAATGAGTGTTGATTAGTACAAGCGTTGCGCGCGTTGGGACCATTTTACGGTAGATGCGGTGGTCCTTCAAAGTCGGCTCTCCAACGTCTGGTGACCAAATTCAAGACAACCGATTCACTAAACAATCAGCCAACACTCGTGCGTCAAAGGAACGCCAGATTGGCCGAAAACATTGCCACAGTGCGTGAAAGTGGAGAAACCGGAAACCCCGAGGCATTCAATTCCTCACCGTGCACAACAACTCGGCCTTTCATAGACTTCAAATTGGCAAATTTTGCATCGGGGCTTGGGCCTACACCCGTACAAGATCCAACTGACCCAGGAGCTCAAAGTTAATGACCACATACAACGCCGTTTGTTCGCTGACTGGCCTTCGGAGCGTTTGGAAGAGGACCCCAATTTTGGTCGAAAAATCATTTTTAGCGACGAGGCGCATTTTTGGATGAATGGCTATGTTAATAAGCAAAATTTCCGTTTATGAGACACTGCCAAGCCACACGAGGTTCACCAGGTGGCAATGCATCCACAAAAAGTTACTGTTTGGTATGTATTTTGGGCTAGCGGCGTCATTGGTTTGTACTTTTTTAAAATGAGGTTGGTGAGGTTATCACCAACAACGGCGAGCACTGCAGAATGATGCTAACCAAGTGGGATTATCTCTCGCAGAGGTGACATGAATTGGCCACCAAGATCGTGCGATTTGACCCCGCTAGAGTTTTTCTTGTGTGATTTCCTCAAGTCGCAGGTCTACGCCAATAAGCCGCCGACCTTTACTATGGGTTAAGAAGAAAAGCAGAAGGAGATCTAGCGTAGGAGCCGAACCAAGCCATTAGAGTAAGCTTCAAAGCACAAACTAATAACGTATACAATAAGCATTTTAGTTAGTAATTGATTGATGCCGTCAGATTAACTGCAGGATGGCTAATAAATTCGGATGATGACTACTTTCCTAGAATCGGCTAATACACAATAAAAATTCTTTAAAACTATTTTGTATGTAACATGGATATTCTGAATTTTAAAAACCGGCCAGTAGCATTTAGCTGAATGCACTTGAAGTAAAAGTTTCGGAAAATATCATACCAAAGGTTTGTGGATGAAATTGAGGTTTTGAAAAGATTTGTATGCTGTTGTACTTTTTTTGGTTTAGGCTGAATACCCGAAATTAATTTCCACAATGTCTATTATAAGCATCGTATAATTCGATTTATGGTTACACATTCTTTGGTATAAAATTTACGGTCTTAATGTTCAAAAAATTGTTGCATGTTGCAAGTCGATTTAAATTTTGCAACGCACCTAATTTGTGAGTAACAACAATGTTGTTTTATTAATTCGTACACTGTTAAAATATGTCCAAAATTTAATTTTGTCCATAAACTTCACACTGGTTCTGCCACTTGTTGTTGATACAAAAACAGAGATGCCTAATACAGAACATCGCAGAGTCCATTTAAACAGCAATTTTTGAATCAACTAAATTCTAGGCATAAATAAAGCAGCAGATTGCTCGTCTGTTTGAATCGTTTGAATCGTCACTCAAAACTAATTGTTTGCTGCAGCTAATCCGTGCCTATGTATATTATTAATAGGAAAGCTTGCTATTGAAAGAGTCTGCGAAAAACCTAAGCTACACTGGACTCGTTGCTTAAGGCAAATACCAATGCTATTGCTTGCTGTGATATCTTTCTTTGGCTTTTTAAATATTTTCTTAAAAAGCGTCGACATCGCTGCTGCAAAATTATTGAAGCAGTGGTTGTGACTGACACCAGTGGAGGTTAGCTGTCCTAGAACGAGAGATGGCGTCACTAGTTTTTCTCACCTCATTTATAGGACCAATTTAATATAAATCATGCTTCTTTGATTCGGATGGATGAAGATCCCTAATTAGCCAGAATCTATCAGCTGGACCGGGTTTCATTCAGTTTTTGATGTTATGTTATTTTCAAAACATTCGAACCTTCTCATTATAGGCATTTCCTACCGGTTGTTATTGGTCCAGAATAAGAAATTAGTGAAAGTGGAAAATGGCTAATTACAAGCTGTGATATTATTTGGCTTAGAATTGTTATTCATAATACTGGACGCTCTCCAGATCAAGAACCCTTATCTATGTTACGACTGTCATGGATAATTATCTCTGCACAGGTGGAAAATATATATATCAGAAAATCCACTGGACCAAAACGATAAGAAAGTTTTAGCAAATCTTTGTCATCTCAGCTAAAAAGATCAATGAGCCGAGCACTGGGCAATTCATGTGAAGGCTCGCTACTAAAGAAGCCGAGTTCTCGAAACGAATTCTCCATGGAAGCGAATACATCAAATACTGCAACCAGCCGTTTTAGATAATTACTCAGCGAGCTGCTAATGGTGGCTGTAATTAACAGAATAGTGCCCGCTTATTGAAAAAAATGGACCATTTGCCAAGTGCAACTTATCTGACATTCAAAATAGAAGTCTCGGGATTTGCTCGTTCCGATCTGATTCTAGAAATGTTTCAAATGGTCCACCATAATTAACTAAATTCAACAAAATTGAAACATCTAAGGGGCTGATTTTATATCAGTTATTATTGTTTTAAACAAAGAGCGCTGGTTGCACTGGCGCATACTAAGGGAGTAATTAGGTATGGAACCGGTGCATTCCCGCCGAAAGTATAAAAAACACTCAATATGACAAATTGCAGGCACTTACGGTCTCTCGAAATGTCGCACAGGTTATTAGAGGATATAGAGTTTATTTGGTGGATTTTAGACAAGGTAGTGTTCGATACTTGTGGTGGGGGCGGATTCCACCGCTATAAGACATCTATTACGCTCATGTTCAAAATAAGAGTCATCTGTCTAGTAGTTGTGTCTTGCTCCAGAAGTCTTGAGCCAATAGAGGTAAATACTTTGACTTACGAATTGTAACTAAATATAAGCTCTTATAGTGAAGTGAATAGAAGCTCGTATAGTTTAGTGAGATATAATGTAATCGCCTGTTCTATAAGAACAAAAGGAAAACCAATTGAGATACCATCAGAATAATTTTAGGTAACTCACTATCGGCCCCTATGTATCTACACAGGAGTTTGATGTCTAGTAGTAGATCAGCTATCCGATGTTTTTCATAAAGCTATGTTAGGAGTGGACCTCATAGTGTATATTACCGGACCTTATAGTAAATCTCGTCCTTATTATTGCTCGAAAGAACCTGTCAAAATATAGGAGGGTTGACTGAGTAAGCAAAGCTGTTTAAAATACTAGCTTCTAGTTCTATCACCACAAGTCACGTGCCACCAAATTATTTTCATGAGTGTTTCAATCTTATACCACAAAGGCTAAGAATAATTAAAGTAGAAAGGCTGCGTCACAAGTCAAATACTTAACAAGGATCTGATGGCATCATTAACCACCGGCTTAATCCTACTCTGGTTAGAAATTATCTTCAAATTACTTTACATTAGTTACATATGGGCAGTAACGACGTCAAACCAGAAGCAAACACTCGAGTTCTTTCTTTTCTGGCAACGGACGATAATCAAAGAGTTTGGATAGATCGCAAGGTTAAATACAAGTTAATACCGGCTGGATTAGGTCTTCCACTAGCAAATATATAAGTAGAGACACACAAGCAACGTGGGACATGATTCACTCTTTGGAATTCGATTATTAATGGCCTGTTGTCACTGACTGTTGAAGGGTGTGGCTCTAGAGCAGTTACTTATGCGGATATTATTACTTTCGGTGTCTGTTAAAAATATCCTTGCACGAAAAGAGAATACATGCAATAGTTGTTGTTTGAGCGTAAATCCACATAAAACAGAGTTAGCCCTTTTAAAGGCAAGAGAAGCAACAACAGGTTTTGTGAAACGTGGTAAATTGTATGTTGGCTCCACCCCTCAACTATTAGGTCTATTCTAATATCTGGAGCTACTGTTGGGTGACCAGATTTAAATACTCTGGTTAATCTAACTCTTTATTGAAAGTGAAACTGCTTTGTGTTTTAATAAAACACGCGAGAGAACCCAACAGAAGCATGAGAAATTATCTTTCATTTCAAAACTCCGGTAAAGCTCAATTCCATCTCCATATGGACATCTAATAATGTTCTCTTTTCTAAGTAATATAAACATCTAAGACTATACAGATTACGCTATTCCGTGACTGTATACTGAGGAGTTTAGGTATTAACTATACTTCATAGATGGGTTAATGGGAGGCAAGGCGTTATATAATGATCTAAAAGTAAAAATATCAGTGATCTCACTCCAAAACGCGGGGATTATAAAGATACATGAACTCATTGGCATGGTTAGGATAGGAAGCTTCAGGAACTAATAGAGTACCTCACATATAACAACTTAAGGCAGATCTGGCCAACATTCAGACCACTGAAATGTTTGAAGTTTTTTAAAATGTTTGCAGCACACCCGATCCCTTTTTATGCTCTCATTGTATTTTGCTATGGTCCCAACTCTTACGTAAGCAAAGTTCCCGAGCATTCGTGATTTTAGCATCTTTAAAGGAACCTTTTACCTATGGTCAGAATCTCTCTTGCGGTAAATAGCAACAAGATTTTTTTGCCGAAAATTTTCTACTATCTTATACAGCATGGTTCCAGTTTCAAACCTTCTTGTAGTTTTCAATCGCGTAACGCTAATGGAATCAGGCGGAGTAGTAGACTGGTTGCAGAAGGCAGTCTGATTATATACTCAATGACGCTATACATGTCGAGGTGAGTTATTGGGTCGCCTGAAACGGGTCTTCCAATAAGTGGCCTGCTATATAAAAGCGTATAAAGGTTGAACTAAATTCCTAAAGATTACGTCATCGTAGTATGCAAGTCTCGCAGTCGCTCTAAGGGTTTGCGTGGGGTCGGTAACTCACCATGAAAAATGATTATTCAAGAAACGAAAAGTAGAACTACTCAACTAGTTTTATCGTTTTATACCACCTTGAAATACTCGGTCTCGAAGAAGTAAGATGGTTGAAACAGCCTATCTACAGTCAGGACACTATCTCATGTATTGCGGTAACAACACCAATCACAAA
The DNA here is from genome assembly GCA_963691935.1 of Nephrotoma guestfalica. Taxonomy (NCBI): domain Eukaryota; kingdom Metazoa; phylum Arthropoda; class Insecta; order Diptera; family Tipulidae; genus Nephrotoma; species Nephrotoma guestfalica. Next base: position 257,135,203 of record OY829913.1, read on the forward strand.
TCGAACAAAACTACAACGCGGGAAAAACACAAGATCAATTCCCCTCCTAAATGATAATCCACCACGGACGCATACAAACAAGAAATTAAAAGCAATTTGATCATGAAAGAGAATTCTCTGAGTTCCCGGTACAAGACGAGAACCAACTCAATACTGAACATATTTTAGAGTTTTAATCTTGGCATCAGATCTAACACCAACTATAGGAGAACTGTGATTAAACTGCAAAATTCCGGACAACTGGAAAAACGACAACATCATTACGATTCTCTTAACGGGCGATCTGGAGCGGAACTGGAGGTGAATTACTGTCCTCAATCCGATGCAAAAAGTACTCACTCTAATCATACTTGGTCGTACCTCAACAACATCAATACTATCGACACTGTAATTCGAAAGTCTGAAGAAAGGAATTCGCCACTTTATTTTCTCTTTGTCTTGTCGACCTCGAAAGAGCATTCGATATGATGAATGATAAACGATATGATAAATAAGATATCTCGCTATTCGCCGCAAGTGGCAGCACCATCACAAAAGAGAATTTATTTTGTTATATATAGTAATTACCAGCGGAAATTTTTTATTCATTTTGTATCTCTTTTTTCACTAAATAAAAAATCCCCCCCCCCCCCCCCCTCAAAATGACAAATTGATTGATCTCCGAAGTAATGGAACTCGGTAAATTAAATCTTGAAATTTAACAATATTTCGTTTTCCCGCTATTCTAAAAGAATGACGATGAAATTTGGATAATAGTATTGATCAGGGATTTTAAAGTAAGTTTTGGACAAAATTCTAGGATCTGTTTATTCTGGACTAAACTTGGCCATTTCATAACCAATCCTTTTGAAAATATAAAAATGTTTATTAATTTATTCTCAGTTTTTGGCCAATATTTCAAAAACGTTCACTAGTAAATACCAATACTTTCGGTTGTTTTTCTAATAGCTTAGGTCATACTGAGACTACGAGGAAAATTTGGGGAAAATTTATAGATCAGAATTTTCACTATAATTTTTTGATTTTCTGCAGCCACATAAGTTATTTTCAGTTTCGGTTACTAGTGGAAGTTTTTGAGATATTGGCCAAAAACAGAAAATAAACTAATAAAAAAATTTAAATTTTCAAAAGTATTGGTAATGAAATGGCCAAGATTAGTCCAGAATGAAGAGATCCTAGAATTTTTTTCCTAAGTTTTGGACCCCTAATCAATACATTTATCCAAATTTCATCGTCATTCTTTAAGAAATGGCGAAATGACGGAATATTGTTAAATTTCAAGATTTCATTTACCGAGTTCCTTTACTTCGAAGACCAATCAATTTGTCATTTTAAGGATCACTTTTAATATTTTATTCCGCTGGGATGTTTTATTTAGTGAAAAAAGAGATACAAAATGACTAAAAAATTTCCGCTGGTAATTACATATCAAAATTAAAATAATAAAATAAATAATTATATAACAAAATTCTCTTTTGTGATGGTGCTGCCACTTGCGGCGAATAGCGAAATCTTATTTTCCGCTGAGAAATTTCCTCTATCTTATACAGCATTAATTTGCGACGCTCCAAGAAATCTTAGAATGTAATAATTAACCTCATCTGTGAACTTTATACTGATGCCATCTGATGGACACAATTAAAAGGTAAAGAAAACAACTCATTCTCCATCAAATGAGTACTCACACAAGGAAGTGTCCTATTACCACTACTCTTGTTGGTCGTTCTCGGTGGTGTTATGGCGCAAACTAACACCGAACAAAACATGGCGGACTACAAAGATTGTCGAAATAACAAGAAAGCACATGTATTAGTAAAACAGTTGACAAAAGCAATGTTAGGATTGTTTAAGAATGTTGTTGTGAAAATCAACTGCTCGTTAATAAGCAATTCATAAACTAGCAACTTCGGCAATGACAATAACAAAAAATTATCCCCGTTTTAATACGATGACGTAGACCCATTTGTTATTAACTTGAGCAATTTTTGCAGAACTAAAATAAATTGGATTTAGACGTTCACTGTATCGAGAATTGGTCAGCAATTTTTGTTTGTGTGGACATTTCGAATTTCGTGTTAATCCATTTTTTGTTATTGTTATTGCCGAAGTCGCACAACAATTAATCCTAACTTTGCTTTTGTTAACTGTTTTACTAATACATGTGCATTTTTGTTACTTCGACAAATTTTGTAGTCCGCCATGTTTTGTTATTTTTTAATTTTGTCGAAAACTTCACATTCGTTAGACTATGCATCATTCATGATTGATATCTGGCTCAAGCTACTCAAATATGCCGGCATTGAAACAAAATTAAGTATACTAGCGTGAATGCTAGAAAAGTTGAGTTCAAGATCCACATTCGCAAAATTAAGTCGATACGCATCGGATAAGTGCTTCTGTTTGACAGCGAAACTTGGAGAGTTTCGGATCAACGGAACAGTAAACTTCAAAGCTTTATCAATAAATGCCTGAAAAGGTTTATAAAGATATTTTTGGCATGTCGGGGTTACCAACGAAAATCTGCCGACCCTCAGATAATAGTAGCCAATGAATTGGTTACACCACAGTGAAAGCAACAGGCGGCAACCAGTGAAATAATATTTAAAAAATGTTCGAAATGGAAATATGCAATCAACTTACCAGTGCTTTCTATTCCTGTAATATCCGGACAAGCCTGAAAGCTCAATAGCAGTCGACTTTCCTCCGTACAACTTTCAATATGCGAGACCGGGCTACGACATTCTCCGTTCCCTCGATTGTACGAAAAAGTAAATGGTCCTGTAAATACAAAAAAAAAAATATTACAATCCCCTACAAACACACGAAACTGCGCATATCACATACCTTTTAGTGGACATTTAACTGGTTCAGCATCTTCCTTGAACATGCTATATAGTAGCGCATCGCCTGGTATCTGCTCGCATAAATTGTGTAAAGTATCACGTCCCTTGCAATAATCTGGGGGACATAATTATTTGAAAAGAAAACAAAAAGATAAGATTAACATAAATCGCCTACCAACAAAATATATTTTTATATAAAAAAGACCACGAATGGTTTTTTTTTTTGTTACATAAATAAATTTAATTACACGACAACGAAAAAATATAAAAAATTAATAAATAAAAAAATTAACAAAATATGTAAATTGGCGGGGGGTGTACAACAAAATTTCGTCGTTTTTATTTTACAAAAAACATTAAGGTCATTTAGTTGAGGTATGATTACGTATCTATACCTTACATACAAACATAGTTTTCTTAATTAATTTTGCACTCGCTGAAAAGCTAATTAAAATTAAAACAGTTTATATTTTTTACATAAAATCAATAAATATATACAATCTATCGCTTTTGTACAGAGCTTTAATAATTTTTTGTTTGATTTTTACAGAAAAAAAAAATTAATTAAAAATTCATCTTATTAATGTACGAGAGTACAAAACCGTAAAGCAGAAGCTTTTAGTTGATTCCGAGTAGAAAAAAAAATACAAATTTACCGTAAAATAAAAACCAAGAAAATCGTAAATTAAGTTTAAAAAATAATTTTCTTTTTCACTTTGTGTTTTCTTTTTTATTTTCCACAAACAAAAGAATTAATATAGATTTATGAACTTTTAAGCTCTCTATTTTAGTTTTTCTCCCGTTTTTAGTTCCTACTTTATTCCGGGAGCTTTTAATCTGGTATTTGACAAATTTCAATCATTATTTTTTTTTGGGAGGGGGAGAGTGGGGAGTACTGATAGTCGGAATTTTCTAACACCCAGACACGAATTTTGATGTGGTGCGATATATTCATGGTATGGGTGGTTTATTTGTTTGTTTGGGGTTCCTTTTGGGTAATTTCTGTAAATATAGAAAAGTTTGCGTATCTCCGTTTTTCGTTTCATTTCGTTTGTAAGGAAAATAAAAATAATAATTTTTTTTTGTGCTGTTGTTTGTTTGTAGTTTGGTCGGGCTTAGTACTTTTCTTCATTCGTTTGAATATTTTTTTTGTGTTTAAAGATTATAAGTTATAAAAAATAGGAGGAAAGCATATATACGAAAAAAATATTGTTTGTTTGATGTAAAATAAAAAGTTTAGCATAAAATATAATCGGCAGTAGCGTACAGTTCACACACAATAAATTTGATGAATTATGACGGTAATTTATTCAAACGTGTATAATGTCACGGTGTAAAGTTCTAAGAAAATGACAAATTAGGTACAACAACTGCACACGAGTTTATTCATTTAGCGTTTTCCAAATGCAAGCAAGCATTTAATATAAATTCCACAGTCGGTCATCATAAAAGCCCGAATGCACATAAAAAATTATTTTTTTGTACCTCAAAACTATGTAATATAAACAATGTTACACAAAATGTTATCGTCATTCATAATTTTTATGTTTATAGCAAAAAACCAAAAAAATGTTCATGTTGAAAAGATATTTTCAACCGGCGAGTGCATAGCGCACAGATTTTATGTATATACAAGCAATGTATAATTTTAATTTTTATTTTTAATTTAAATCATAAAATTAAATAAAATATTATATCTGTTTGCTTAAAAAAATTACAATATAATATTACAGTTGTAATCGCAGTTTAATAGTTTGGAGTAACGAACTGCAGCTTTTTTCGTAATATACTCGTAATTTTATGAAGCTTCAGGATTTAAAATTTTATAAAACCACGAATGTGTAAAGAGGACCAACCGGTTGCAATAAAATATACAATTTATCCAAATCTGCTTAAGGTTGTTTTACTATCTTATGCACAAAATGTGGTTTAAAGAATATTACATTTTCAATGGTGAACGTTTTCTGCATATTAATTATTCGGTCGCTCATCATGGACTGGACGATTATTTTTTTGATTAACTTTAAGGTTTAAATAAAAATATTTATCTAATAACGATATATAGTAGGGCAAGGGCAGATTTAAACTTAAAACTCAGAAACATAGACAGGATGATGATGGAACTTCGTGAAATAATTTTCATCGAATCTTCGGAAGACGATCAAGCACAAGAAAAATATTTCATAGAAAACCACTATGATAAAATAAAATAGCAATACGACCGGATATCCAAGACAATATCTACAGAACTAGAGGAAAAAACGTACGATATAAAAAATTATCTTTGTACACAAACAGTTCGAAAATCCATTGAAGGTGCCTAAACTACCACGCAGCACTTAAACGGATGGAAGCCTAGATATATCGACCAAGAATATGAAAACGAAACCTGTCCGGACATACTGTTCCTGCTCAACGAGGACATCAATTTAGTGCTTACGATTACAGATAAAAATCTAGGCAATGAACTCGGTCTTTTAGAATTAAAATTTATATTGCACGATTTCGTTTGCAAATTGGAATTATTTGTTGGCATTCGCAAGGACACGGTCATACCGCATTTAACATCCCATTGGTCGAATTTGTAATCGATTTAATCCAAATTTTTCAAAAAATTATGAAATTTTTTTTAGAAACTGACCGAATTCATCGCTAAAAATGAGTCATCCGGTACTTTACACTGTGTCGAGAGGGCTTCGCAAAAACTTGTTTCGTATTTTGATTGAATTTCGTAACAGTTCGAATTATAATATGCTTACTGCTTTGCTTACTAATTACAGCAGGATTATCCATATGTAACGCAACAAATTTAGATTTTAAGGAGCTCACGTTAAAAGTATTGAAAACTGTTGCCACCTATAAAACGTACGTACATGCTACCAAGTGGTACGAGCAACTAAGTGGAATCTCATTTTATTGTTTAGAAATTTACAGTCGAGATTTATTGCAACGGGTTTGGTACCAGCCGATGGTTCTCTAGATAAAGGCTCGTAAACATCCTTACGGTTAAGTCGGTGAAAGGCTATGTAAATGCTAGTCTAACGATGTTCTAGAATAATCTAAATTGGATTATCATTGAGATTAATATTTTAAAGAACTAAAATGATTCTTTAAAGACATTCCCAACATTTAACCGATTAAACTTTCCATTACTATATCGAGCACTATGCGCTTCATCTATTGCCGCTATGGACGAGGAAATCCATTCCAATAATTCGGAACCGACCGCAAAAGTCGGTCGTTTCATGTTAAATGTGGAGAGATTTATTTTTGGTGATTTCTAAAAGGTTCGAAATCGAGAAAGTCCAGCTGAATTACGTCATGGCTATTTACCATGTTTCCTAAAAAATATTTTGCACACGGAAATTGTCGAAACTGGTCAAGCTGGTGATTGATATGATTGATTGAAGTGGAGGCGTGAGCAGAGTGAGCAAAACAACACATAAGCGTAAGACATAATAAGTAAAAGTCTAAAAAGAATTAAATATTTAATTTTTAATTTTATGTTAAACATAATGATAATGGAATTTTCTGTATTGAAAATTTCGACAAAATAGATTTAAGAGACCCTATTCTGGTTTTCCCGCGGAATGGGAATTGGGAAAATATTTTGCTGTAATTACAAATTGTACTAATTCCCAAATATTTATTTCCCATTCCCAAATGTAAAAGTCACGCCTAGATATCAGTAGTAAATAATTTCTAAACGCAACCTTTTTTTAACGATGAATACTTGCACGCTAGAAGAACGAATGCATTAAAGTTGTTCAAACTTATTATGGAAACCATTGATCTTTAAAAAATACGTATTGTAAAGTTCGTAATTTTTTTGGTGTAAATAGCCATCCAAAGCCATCCAGACTGGTTCTGTCGAGGATCGAAAAAGGTCTGGCAGACCAGAAAGTGGACGTTCTAGTGAGAACATTGTTGCTGTGGCCTAAAGTGTCGCGGAGGAACCTTCAACATCGATATCACGACGTTCTCATGAATTAGGCATTCATCTGTCGACTGTTTGGCGAATTTTACATAAGGATTTGCATTTACATAAGGATTTGCATTATCAACGCAGAACATAAACTGGTGACATAAACTGGCCACCTAGAGATCATGCGATTTAACGCCATTAGATTACTTTCTTTGGGGTTTCTTGAAAAGTAAAGTTTATATTTTTTTGAAATCAGTAATTTTTAAGTGTAAAATAAATATTTAGGTCTCCTCTAATTTACATATAATATAGTGTATACGTCTAATTCTGCAGTTTCTCAGTAGTGAATATTTTAAATTTTGTTACTTAACGTTTTTGCAATGAACCGAAAACGATGCGATATTTGGTTATATTTTACCAAAACGGATGAATCGCATGCGAAATGTGATCTATGCAAAAAATATTCTTTCACACAAAGGGGGTTCAACTTCAAAGTTTAAAAAATATTTAAATGCAGAACACCCTGGTGTGAATCTCGAGCCAGCGTCAAAGCAATTAATTGGTGAACAAGCATCTGTGTCTGATGTACCGAATATACCAGCAACTTCGACAGCGACAGGTACTACATTTACAGTAGTTGAAAAAGTATCTTCTGTTTCAAGATCAAGACAAGTGGGCATGAACCAATATATTATGCGACCCCCTACAATTAATTGCACGTCAAAAAAAACAAATAGTTTAGTCTTGAAAATCATCATCAAAGATATGCAACCATTTTCAATTGTTGAAGACCGTGGGTTTCGAGACCTTTTGACCGGTTTTGTTTCTTATTTTACGAACGGCACACTGCTGAAAATATTAAATTTAAAATAGACAGTATGCTTCAGCAATGCAATCTGCATAAGAAAGTACACACGATCGTAACTGATAATGGAGCTAATATCGTCGCCGCATGTAGGCTTACCAAATATAATCATTTGCCATGTTTTGCCCATACACTAAACTTAATCGGTCAGGACGCACTAAAACTAATAAAACCAGCTACAAAACTGAAACATTTTCAGGAACAACTTAATAATGGGGTGGTTCTAAAACTAAAAAACGACGTCCTAACTAGATGGAATTCCACATTTTATATGTTTCAGCGGTTAGGGCAATTGCAAGAATGTATTAATGCTGCATTGGGCGTTTTAGATAGTTCAACTGAAAGGTTAGGTTCAGATGAATGGGTAATCTTCAATGAGTTATGTCGGTTACTCGAACCTTTCGACTTAGTTACTATAGAGCATCAAAATGTAACATTGTCTAAAGTGATTGCGCTTATTGACGGTCTTACAAAGGCTCTAGTGAAAATTAAAGCGGATGTCTGTAATGCTTCTAGTGAAGCTTTATTTGGTGCTTTAACATCTGGTATTAACAAGCGATTTGACAAAATTGAATTTAATTTAATCGTTAGTAAACCTACGTTTTTGGATCCCAGATTTAAGAAGCGGGCTTTTTCGAATACACTAGCTTACAACAAAGTAAAAGACTCGGTAACAGTAAATGTAACTGACATGCTTCGAATGCAGGAAATTAATGAGTCACAACCACAACAAACCCAGCCAGCATTGAATGATTCTGGAAAAAAAAAAAATTTATATGGGATGATTTTGATAACCGTAATCAGGCCATAACAACACCGCAATCTGCTGCAATAATTGAGGTTCGTCAGTATAGTGAAGATCCTGACATTGAATGAGAGAAATACCCTTTAAGCTGGTGGAAATCGCGAGAAATGGTATACCCACGATTAGCGAAGTTAGCAAAAAAGCACCCATCAATTGTAGCAACTTCCGTCCTTTCGGAAAGAATTTTCTCAAAAAGTGGACAAATCCTATCTGACAGACGTAGTCGTCTTAAATCCAAAAAATTTTGAAAACAATTATATTTTATTTTTTATTTGAATTTTCTTTTAATACGTTTTGATTTTCATTATAGTCCTTGAAATGTTCCTATAAAAAATTTAATTTTTGATTTCTTGTAATTTTGTATTATTATTTATTTTATTAAATGAATTATTATAAAATATTATTTATTTTGTTTACATAAAATTTCGTTTAAAATTTCGTATTGAAAAGGCACATCCAGTAACCATAAAATTAGGTAGGTAATCGTACTCTAATCTGAATAATCCTTCAGCAAATAATTAAATAATACTTTAACGTAGTTCTTTGAGTTATGATTACTTTGTAACGAATATAAAATAACGAGTATTTAGGTCAAAAGTAACTCAATGTACCGAAACTGCACATCTCTAATCACTTATAAGACCAATATTAACATACGGGGCACCTATTTGGTATAATATTGCAGCGGCAGAAATGGAGAAAATCCGAGTTTTTGAAAAAAAAATTTCTATGAGTGTGTCTATCAAAATTTAGAAAAGGAGTAAACAGGAATCGTTATATATCTAATAGAACGTTATATAATTGTATCAACTTTGAAAGGATAGGCATATTTATTATTGAGCAAATTAGAAATCGTATTAGTAGGTCAAAAGCAAACACTGAAAACTCGATGATTTTTTAACCTTATCTAACAGATATGAGCCTCCTCATAGATAGAATAGAAAACAAATGTCCCCCTCTATATATTTAGATCAGCAATCGCTAATTTAAGATGCTCGTGAAGTTTATCCAAACTAATCCAAAAAATACAACAACAACACACTTATTGTAATAGTATTGATGAAAGTAAACATTCAGGCGAATACACACATTCAGGCGAATGTACATTCCAAAGTCATTCTAAATATTTTCTAAGCATTTAGCACGAACTTCAGTAATACTGGTGGACTACTGAAACAAAAAGGAGTGTCCCAAGCAAGTATTATGATTTTCCAATGGATCTGACAGGGTGTTCCATGAGTTTTAAAAATGTAAATATTTTAATGGGCCTTAGGTACATTCCAAAGTCATTCTAAGTATTTTCTAAGCATTTAGCACGAACTTCAGTAATACGGGTGGACTACTGAAACAAAAAGGAGTGTCCCAAGTAAGTTTTACGATTTAATTTACCACATTTATTAGTATACTTAAGCTAAATCCTATTTGGATAATACTTTTATTCTTCGGTTCATCATTTGGTGAGTATTTTACTAAACGTTCACTGATTGATAAAAATAAATCAACATCAATGTTGTAAGTTCCATCGATTTTTAATACTCGCAAACCCCCTTTCGGCAATTTTCATCAATGTCATTTGGTTTAAAAATAAATTAAAAAATATCACGGGCGAATGACTTTCTAACCGATTTTTCCCGAAATCATGATACATCACAATCGATTACTAGTATTTGAAAACTTCTCTTCAGTAATATTCATCAAAGTCGTGTGGGTTCAGTAAAATATTAAAAAATAAATCCGAGCCTCTCCGGAGCACCAAACGACTATTCCCGAAATCAGAAAACCCCATAAGTACTTTAGAAAACAACTCGGGCCTCTCCGGAGGATCCCCTAAACGATTTATCCCTAAACCAAGCTCCATCGCAATCGATTCCTAGCACTTGAAAACTCCCTTTCAACAATTTTCATTTAAACCATCCGAACCTTTACCAAAACACATGATAATACATAAATATAAATTACTGCCCGTAATAATACATATTTATTTGATGTATAGATAAATATGAATATTAGATAGTTATATTCGTTTTTTAATGTTTTCAATCTAACGTTTAAAATAATATTTTAAGCCCAGTAATTTCTCGATATTACAAAAATGTAGAATGTAACATTTTTAAAACTCATGGAACACCCTGTCAGACCCATTAGAAAATCGTAATACTTGCTTGAGGCACTCCTTCTTGTTTCAGTAGTCCACCAGTATCACTGAAGTTTGTGCTAAATGCTTAGAAAATACTTAGAATGACTTTGGAATGTACCTAAGGCCAATTAAAAAATCACATCTCTTCTAAATTATTTAATATAAATTCGCCTGAATGTTTACTTTCACCAATACTATTAAAATAAGTGTGTTGTTGTTGTATTTTTTGGATTAGTTTGGACAAACTTCACAAGCATAATCCAAGATCATAACTTAGCAATACTCATATTATACCATACAAAAAGAAGAAAAAATATTAAGTCAATAAAGCCAAGCAACGTTAGAGATCCAACTCAAAAAAGATTTAACACAAATAATTCGAGGTTGATAAAGTAGAAATCTGTATACCGACATCTGTCAAAGATAAACGTCAAGTACGCTGTCATTTATTTAGTTGACATTCTGCCATTTAAGAATATGGAGCATTTAACAATCGACCAACGCGTTAAAATTGGGTGTTAGAAAAACAGGCCGTCGATGCTGATTTTTCGAACAAAATTTTCTTCAGTGATGAAGCTCATTTTTCGCTTGGTGGATACGTTGATCCTGTGATTTAACGCCTTTGGATTACTTTACGCAAACAATCCTCAAACTCTTGACGAATTGAAAACTAATATTCGTAAGGTAATGGCCGAGATACCGCCCGAAATGTGCCGAAAAGTCATTGAAAATTACCGCAAAAGAATCAAGGCCTGTAAGAAGTCCCGTGGAGGACATTTGAATGATATCTTGTTTAACTAAAAATGGCAAGGATCAATCTGTAAAATGAAATAAAAATTACAATACATTCCGAATATCTTGTGTGTGTTTTTTAAGTTTACTTTATCAAGCTTGAATTGGATAACCCTTTATATCCAATAAGTCGGTATTCAAACATTTACAAAACAAACAAAAATATTGGTGGGTTCAACATATTAATTAATAATGTTTTTATAACACATTTATTTTCAATATAAACCCCTTCTTTCTAGCCATTCTGTACTTTAAGTTTAACAATAAAAAAATAAGGATTCATTTTTAAAATACCAGTTGCTTTTTAAATCCAAAAGTAATATAACTAAACTTTATTTTTAGCAATATAACATTTCATAAAAATAATATCAGCTTGTGTGTATTACATATGTCATAGATATGCATTTATTTGTAAAATAATATTAACAAACTAAATTAAGTAAAACGAGTTGAGAGCCTGTATATTCCCCGGAAGGCCAAAATTTAGTAACTATAAAAAAACGAAATATTGTAAGTTTTTATAGATTAAATTTTGACTTACTAGTGTAAAAAAAATTAATAATGTAATATCTGGAAAAAAAAAATATTCTAACACACTTGTAAGATTCGGTTCTTATTTCACTACCTTAATTCGATTGTGCTGGTAACGATGGTAACGATTTATACGGATATTTTTCATAATAAATCGTTACCATAAAAATAGTCGGATACGTACAAATTGTGATTAGATTATGCCAATTTATAATAAATAAATTCATTAAATTTTTTATTTTTTAATAAATAAATTTAAATTTAAAGATATCCTTATTATAATACGTTTATGTACACACACACTAATATATATTTAATAATAAATAATTTATTTATATATAAATAAATTTTTAAATATATATACACAACAACAACAACAGCAATTAATTTTATAATTAATATTCAAATTTATTATAATGATTATTTATATATTTTTATTAAATAAAATTTTATTTTTATCTTATGTTTTTATGTATTGTGCAAAAACAAAAATCCCCACAAAAAGTTTTATCTGATTTTGATTTTAACCCAAAATATAACAAAACCTAAAATTTTTTATTTTTATTTAAATAAATAAATAATTAGAATTTAATTTATGTATTATATTATTATTATTTGGACAAAAAATGTATGTACATAAATTTTTGAAATTTATTTCGATTATTTATTTGTATTTTTCAAGTATAGAGAAAAATGATGAGACAAACTTGGTCCACAATATAATATGTCGGATATTACGTATGGACGACCGCCTCCTACAGGTTTCTGTATAATAAATTATACTTTTAGGAACTGGGATGGTTATTCTACTTTTAAGCATAAAATAATAAGAATGCGGATATATAATTGAGATTTTAAATGATTTGTTGAAATAAAATTAATTCAAACTAATTAATTAAAATTAGTTGGTTTAAAATGCCTGCTTGTTGCTTTTAAAGCCACACTAGAATTTTCATCAGTCCATGTGATTCAGAAGCAGCTCCGCAGTTTTCTAGATTAAAAAGAAAATCAAGCACTAAAACAAAAAATTGGAGACATGGAGCTTCTAATCTCCAATCTTAAACGCTAGTTAATCTGCCTGAAAACAGACAAAACAAATTCAAAAACGGAAAATAAAGCGGAAAACTGAATACTCAACGGACGAGGAAGAGTTAGATAGGGAAACTAAGAAGGGAAAAGCTAAACAAAACAAGTGAAATAAAAAAAGAAAAGCTGAGTCCTCACCAGAATGAAGCACAGCCAAATGTAAAACTATTCAGAAATTCAAAGTGTAATGAGTACTGTTACGGAATAAGAGTACAAAATCACTGCTCTGAACAATAATGTACGGAAGATTAACACTTCCAATCAAAACGCGGAATATGGAAAAATAACAGTGGTACCACGTACGAAAATAAAAACGATCGGTGTAGGCCTATTAACCAGAAGCGTCGTGGCATTGATAATTGTGTCGCTGAATCAACCGCCGTTTTCTTCTAAGATGAACAAGTAAGCTAAATTTACTTAGAAATTCGGGGCCAGTGATCAGACGATTTACATTTACTGAAACGAAAGCGTGTGGAAACGAGCGTTTTTTATTCGCTGGTGAATGTGCTATTACAAAATTATTTTAATTTGTAATACGCTACATGACGATATAGGGGTATTTCGGCGCCGTGTACTATGAAATGAAGCTATATCAAGCCAATTGAGGTTCGTCCTCAGAGCGGCCGAATATAGTAATAAATAAAAAATTACGTAAATTGAATTTTTAATTTAATTATTTCAAGTATTAATGACATTTGGTTTTATTAGATGGCATTTCTTTATGAATATGTTTAGTACATGTACGCTGTGTACACCTAGGTAACCCCAAGGTAGCCGCTTCCTCGTCGCGGGGAGTGAGTACTGCTTCGGCAGTAACAAAATGATACCGGAAACCAAATGCCAGTGGTATAAATTGGCTAAAACAAACAATGAGTACAACAAATACGGAATGTAATACTCCAGGTGGTACAGCAGCAGATATTCATTTCATACGGATGAAGAAAAATTAGAAAAAAAAACAAATTGGATGTTGAACAGGAATAAAGGACCAAGCAAGGAAAGAAAGCTCAACACTCAGACGGTAGCAACTTTACCATAAACTTCAAAAGAGTTCACTATGCAAGTTAAACATGAAGAAACAACTAGCTCTAGAACAACAACTAGCTAAACCAAAAGAGAAATCACCTTCATCGATTAACGTCGCTGGACTATCATATTATTCCACTATACAATCGATTATGAAATATGTTACAATGGTTGTTTCTATTGGACTTCTATTGGAAATGTCGAATTTATCGAAAAAAATTACTTGGAGTTTGATCCGTAGGATCAAGTTATTCAAATCCTGACAACTTCACTTTGGTTCTACTTCGCATCAGTTAGTGCACCCCACTTGAGCAGCTACCTCTGGTGTGGCATTCATTTTCTAGTTCCGGATGAAGAAAAAAATTGCAACTGTGTGAATTTTTTGCACCCAAGTGTAGAAAAATTATAAAACAATTATCAAGCTCCAAAGCCAGGGAACTCCTATTTTTGGAAATGGTAACAAATATACTGAGATATCCCCAGAGATCTTAATACAACCTCAGGTATATGGGGTGTTAGCAGTTATAAAAAATTATCAGGAGCCTCCCATCCAGGGGTGGGAATAGTTTAGAGGTTTTTGTATTATGACCAAATATTACAAAAATTCTTAAACCACATGCGATATCCCTAGAGATCTTAACACAACCTCAGATATATGGGATATTAGTTGGAGGCCTTGTCAGTTAAAAAATATATTCAGTTGCTCCTTATCCAGGAGAGGGGACATTTAATAAAAGTTTGTATTATGACAAATATCCTTAGAGATCTTAACACAATCTCATTTAGATGAGGTTTAGTAGGGGGCCATAGTTATTAGAAGAAATATTCAGTTGCTCCCCATCCAGGGGAGGGGACATTGAAATATGATTAGGTCAACTGAGATATCCTTAGAGATCTTAACACAACCTCAAAACACAACTTTCAAAATGAATAAGGACACGCGTAAAATTATAATAAAGTTGTATTGTGAAGGAAAATCAATGAGAGAAATTGGAGAAGTTATTGGGAGATCCAAACCCACTGTGCAATATGTAATAGAACACTATGCTAATACCGGAACACTAAAAAGTAATCCGCGAACTGGACGCCCGAAAAAATTAATGAAACTACCAAACAATTTATAGTGCGAAATGCGAGGGAAAATCCACGAATTAGTGCTCCCAAAATTGGAGATGAAGTGAGAAATAATTTAGAAATTATTGTGTGTGATGAAACAATACGAAATGTTTTACGGGAGACGTTTAATATGGCGTAAGGCCAATGAAGAATTAAATATGAAAAATGTTGTTACCACCGTCAAGCATAGCGGTGGTAATGTATTAGTGTGGGGTGTACGGCTGCATCGGGAGTAAAAAATCTAGTGTTTATAGATTCTGTTATGGATAAATGGATATATTTAAATATTATAAAAAACAATTTAAAACAAAGCGCGTCTCAATTGGGTCTAGAAAATATATTTATTTTCCAACAAGATCAAGATCCAAAACACACGTCGAAGATAGCGCGGGAATGGTTATTGTATAACGTCCCGAAACAGCTCCATTCACCACCGCAATCACCGGACCTAAATCCCATAGAGCATCTATACCATATATAATAAAAATTGATGCGCCATCTGAGATATCCCCAGAGATCTTAACACAACCTCAGGTATATGGGGTGTTAGCAGTTATAAAAAATTATCATGAGCCTCCCATCCAGGGGAGGGAACAGTTTAGAGGTTTTTGTATTATGACCAAATATTACAAAAAAATTTAAACCACATGCGATATCGCTAGAGATCTTAACACAACCTCAGATATATGGCATATTAGTTGGAGGCCTTGTCAGTTAAAAAATATATTCAGTTGTTCCCCATCCAAGGGAGGGGATATTTAATAAAAGTTTGTATTATGACCAAATATAATAAAAATTGATGGGCCAACTGAGATATCCCCAGAGATCTTAACACAACCTCATTTAGATGAGGTTTAGTAGGGGGCCATAGTTATTAGAAGAAATATTCAGGAGACCCCATCCAGGGGTCTAAACAATTCATACAATTTAGTTTTATGACCAAATATAATAAAAATTGATAGGCCAACTGAGATATCCCCAGCGATCTTAAAATAAGGTATATAGGGTGTTAGTTGGGAACCATATCAGTTATACAAAATTATCAAGAGCCTCTCATCCAGGGGTGGGAACAGTTTAGAGATTTTTTATTATGACCAAATATAACAAAAATTTTTAATACCACATGAGATATCCCTAGAGACCTTAACACAACCTCAGGTATATGGGGTGTGAGTTGGAGGTCATGTCAGTTAAAAAATATATTCAGTTCCTCTTCATCCAGGGGAGGGGACATTTATTAAAGTTTCTATTATGACCAAATATAATAAAATGATTAGGTCAACTGAGATATCCCTAGAGATCTTAACACAACCTCAAAACACAACTTTCAAAATGAATAAGGACACGCGTAGAATTGTAATAAAGTTGTATTGTGTAGGAAAATCAATGAGAGAAATTAGAGAAGTTATTGGAAGATCCAAATCCACTGTGCAATATGTAATAGAACACTATGCTAATACCGGAACACTAAAAAGTAATCCGCGAACTGAACGCCCGAAAAAATTAAATGAAACTACCAAACGATTTATAGTGCGAAATATGAGGGAAAATCCACGAATTAGTGCTCCCAAAATTGGAGATGAAGTGAGAAATAATTTAGAAATTATTGTGTGTGATGAAACAATACGAAATGTTTTACGGGAGACGTTTAATATGGCGTAAGGCCAATGAAGAATTAAATATGAAAAATGTTGTTACCACCGTCAAGCATAGCGGTGGTAATGTATTAGTGTGGGGTGTATGGCTGCATCGGGAGTAAAAAATCTAGTGTTTATAGATTCTGTTATGGATAAATGGATATATTTAAATATTATAAAAAACAATTTAAAACAAAGCGCGTCTCAATTGGGTCTAGAAAATATATTTTTTTTCCAACAAGATCAAGATCCAAAACACACGTCGAAGATAGCGCGGGAATGGTTATTGTATAACGTCCCGAAACAGCTCCATTCACCACCGCAATCACCGGACCTAAATCCCATAGAGCATCTATGGGATGAATTGGAACGAAGAGTACGAAAATACCCAATATCAGGACGAAATCAATAAAAAAGCAGAGACTACAGCAGCAATGGAACAATAGTGGGTCGGATATCACTCAGAAATTGGTGGAGTCTATGCCTAGACATAGGCTAGGTTAGGTTTCAGTGGTTGCTTACTGCTCACTTAGGCCAATTTTTAGGCCCATTGTGATACCACTCATTCACTCCACATCATTAACCCACCTACTTCACCTACTCACACAACTACAGTATACCACCTGCACATTGCAAGCTCCATGTCAACCTGTACATTGACATGGAAGGTGGGTCGGCATGTGACACGGAATTCTGCACTCCATCAGAGGATCTTAGTTGTATTTATTAGCATCACCGATCGTAATCGATGATGAAAATTCGATTTGCATCTAGCCTCTGATGGGATTCGAACCCAGCACCTCCCGGTCCAAGTGCCGAAGCTTTAACCACTGCACCACTTGTCCGGTATGCCTAGATATATAAATGCTATAATAAAAGCTAAGGGACAATTAACTAAGTATTAAAACTTCAAGTACATTTATTTTTTGCTAGGCGTACGGAGACTTTTTTGATGTAAAATATGGATGGATTTACCTTACTTAATTACCTAATTAAAATACCTGCATATAATTAAAAAAAAAATTTATATTATTGATATTTAAGGACCTATGCAAATAAATATATTTAAAAAAAAAAAAAAATTTATTAAAACATTGTAGTTGTCGTTGATAATAGAGCCGAAACTACTTCGTACGGAGACTTTTTTGAGTAACTGTATATCTTTGAATCAAATCAAAAATTTAAGTAACTAGTCGAAATAAAGCGGTTAATTATTATTATACAATTAATTTTAATAGGATTTAATAAATACATCCAAGAAAACTCGAATATTCGATAATGTTCCGTCTTACTCAGGTAATACCAATAACTCAATCACAATTAATGAAACTAGCAAAATATTAGCATTTTCTTCACATTCGTGAGTCGATCGTAATATTTAATAAGGATAAGACTTTTTATTTCGGAAACTAGAGGTTTCACACACTTGAGGCTAAATATTTCCTAATTTGACTCCCTGCAGTCTTAGAAACGAAATAGTAAGACCAGAAAAGCCTGGTCAATCCCCAATTTAAAGGTAAATGTCATAAAATTATGAAACTGAAAAAAGGAGTGGCAATGTTCGAGCATTGCTAAATTATACTTGGGTAGCTAATATGAATGTGTATTTAACTGATTGGGTTTACACCAAATCAACCTTTGTTTTAACCCATAAAACTTCGACACTCAACATAAACCCAAATTGAACTATAAAATTTTATTACGTACGTATAACAATTCGTATATTAAGTAGAATGTTTAGATACAAGCTTTTAAGACACTAATTACCTTTTGTATATTAAAATGGATGGATATTTGTAAGAGATGTGATACATTAAAAAAAATTTATAATGCTTACTTCAACATATACCGAAACATATTGTGTTTATACGGGTGATTGATTGATTGGCTCAACCCACAAAAGAAATCGATACGTTATAACCCATACGTAACAATTTTGTGTGGGATAGGACAGTGCAAAATAAACACGAGAATATATTGAACGAACACAGGGTGTCCTCGCACATTAAGTCCTTATACATAAATGGTAATAATGGTGTATAATAAACCATTATACATACTCGTACTCGTATATAGATACAGCAGAGCTACGAATGTTAAAAATTATAATTAATATTGCATCTGTGCTTCACATGTAATAACAAAAATAATAATTTTTAATAATTATATAAAAAAATATTTTGTTGTTTGTTTTTTATTATAATTAATTTAATATAATTTTTTTTTAATATTGCTTTTTGTGTGTTAAACTCGTATAGTAATATTGTGTCGGTTGACTTGACATATAATTACGTAATATACAATTATTTTTATTTAATTTAATTTTTTTTTTGTTTGTTACACTTTTTTGGTTTTTATATGTTAAATTATTAAAAAGTTTTATTAAAATTTTTTTGTTTTGTGTCAGGTTTAGTTTATTACTAGTATATAACGAGATAGCAACTATTATCTTATTAGTTTTTATGTATATGAGTTTCGAAAATGTTGATGTGTGGTTTTGCTCTGCACAAAATAAACTTTCTTGAATCGTAATTTTTATGTGTACGAAACGTTAAAGTTTATTTTATACATTAAAAAATTAAAAGCATAAACCGAACTTCAACCCCTTCAAAATCTCAGGTTGATCCAGAACTATATGTAAGGTCGCTGCCTTATTTGCCAATTGACCCTGAAACTAATACATAAAATATCTTGCAAACTACTATTTTTTGAAGACGGTTGCCACAGTATGTGTGGCAAAGCTATAATGCATTACCTGACGGATACTGTATGTTTTGATACAAATATAATTATATTTTGATTGGAATATCTGCAAATAAAACTTGTCGTTCAGAAATATAATTAGCCGTTCAGCTATCAGCTTACGAGAATTAAACTTAAATTTAAAATTGCACCTCAGAATCATTACAATAAGGACGATATTTTTTTACTAGTTACGAGCTAGTTTTAGCGATTTAATTCTCGTGTTAAAGATTTTGTGTAACATAAAATATATTTACAAATGTTTAGAATATCTGTGTCTTTTGGTAAAGATTAAAGAGAAAATCGCAAAATTAATGGTTTTTATTAATCCACTGATCCGAAACTAAACCGACCTTCAGCTGAGTACAGCTCGTGATTTTGATGAGTCACCATCAATTCCTTTACGAGAACTAAAAAAACAGGCAAAATCTTGCCTCTTAATTTTTGGGGAATTGCCATTTGTTAATGTGTTGAAAAATCGGATTGCATAGAATGTTTTGGCGATTTTTGGGTTTCAGTGTATTAATTATTGGCCAGATCATAGAGAGTCGAGTAGTGGCTAGTATCAAACGATGCCATCATAAGTGCCTTTGAAATAAAATTGGTCGCATCAAAAAACTACGAGATTTTCGCATTGGTTAATGCGTAGGAAAATCGGATCGCATAGAATACCTTGTCGATTTTTGGGTTTCAGTGTATTAATTATTGGCCAGATCACAGAGATTCTGCCGAGTAGTAGCTAGTATCAAATGATGGCATTATAGGTGCCTTTGAAATAAAATTGGTCACATCAAAAAACTACGAGATTTTCCCACTTGTTTATGCGTTAGAAAATCGGATCGCATAGAATATTTTGGCGATTTTTGGGTTGCAGTGTATTAATTATTGGCCAGATCACAGAGACTCGAGTAGTGGCTAGTATCAAACGATGGCATCATAGGTGCCTTTGAAATAAAATTGGCCTCATAAAAAAACTACGAGAGTTCCCCATTTATTAATGCGTTGGAAAATCGGATCGCATAGAATATTTTGGCGATTTTGGGTTTCAGTGTGTTTTTGACCAGATCACAGAGATACTACCGAGTAGTGACTAGGTATCAATTGATGGCATAAGAAACACCTTTGAAATAAAATTGATCTCATCAAAAAACTACGAGAGTTCCTCATTTATTAATGCGTTGGAAAATCGGATCGCATAGAATATTTTGGCGATTTTTGGGTTGCAGTGTATTAATTATTGGCCAGATCATAGAGACTCGAGTAGTGGCTAGTATCAAACGATGGCATCATAGGTGCCTTTGAAATAAAATTGGTCTCATCAAATACTACGAGATTTTCCCATTTCTTAATCTGTTGGAAAATCGGATCGCATAGAATACCTTGGCGATTTTTGGGTTTCAGAGTATTAATTATTGGCCAGATCACAGAGACTCGAGTAGTGGCTAGTATCAAATGATGACATAAGAGGACCTCTTTGAAATAAAATTGGTCTCATCAAAAAACTACAAGATTTTCCCATTTGATAATGCGTTGGAAAATCGGATCGCATAGAATATTTTGGCGATTTTTGGGTTTCAGTGTATTTTTGGCCAGATCACAGAGATACTACCGAATAGTGGCTAGTATCAAATGATGGCATAAGAGGTGCCTTTGAAATAAAATTTGTATCATCTAAAAACTACGAGCTTTTCCCATTTGTTAATGCGTTGGAAAATCTGATCGCATAGAATACCTTGGCGATTTTTGGGTTTCAGTGTATTAATTATTGGCCAGATCACAGAGACTCGAGTAGTGGCTAGTATCAAACGATGGCATAATAGGTGCCTTTGAAATAAAATTGGCCTCATCAAAAAACTACGAAATTTTCCTATTTGTTAATGCGTTGGAAAATCGGATCGCATAGAATATTTTGGCGATTTTTGGATTGCAGTGTACGTTTTATTATTGGCCAGGTCACAGAGACTCGAGTAGTGGCTAGGTATCAAATGATGACATTAGAGACACCTTTGAAATAAAATTGGTCTCATCTAAAAACTACGAGAATTTCCCATTTGATAATGCGTTGGAAAATCGGATCGCATAGAATATTTTGGCGATTGTTGGGTTTCAGTGTATTTTTGGCCAGACCACAGACATACTACCGAGTAGTGGCTAGGTATCAAATGATGGCATAAGAAACACCTTTGAAATAAAATTAGCCTCATCAAAAAACTACGAGATTTTCTTATTTTTTAATGCGTTGGAAAATCGGATCGCATAGAATGTTTTGGCGATTTTTGGGTTTCAGTGTACTAATTATTGGCCAGATCACAGAGACTCGAGTAGTGGCTAGTATCAAATGATGGCATAATAGGAGCCTTTGAAATAAAATTGGCCTCATCAAAAACCTACGAGACTTTCCCATGTATTAATGCGTTGGAAAATCGGAACGCATAGAATATTTTGGCGATTTTGGTTTCAGTGTATTTTTGGCCAGATCACAGAGATACTACCGAGTAGTGGCTAGGTATCAAATGATGGCATAAGAAACACCTTTGAAATAAAATTGGTCTCATCAAAAAACTACGAGATTTTCCCATTTGTTAATGCGTTGGAAACTCGGATCGCATAGAATATTTTGGCGATTTAGGGTTTCAGTGTATTAATTATTGGCCAGATCACAGAGACTCTACCGAGTGGTGGTTAGTATCAAATGATGGCATAAGAAACACCTTTGAAATAAAATTAGCCTCATCAAAAAACTACGAGATTTTCTCATTTTTTAATGCGTTGGAAAATCGGATCGCATAGAATGTTTTGGCGATTTTTGGGTTTCAGTGTACTAATTATTGGCCAGATCACAGAGACTCGAGTAGTGGCTAGTATCAAATGATGGCATAATAGGAGCCTTTGAAATAAAATTGGCCTCATCAAAAAACTACGAGATTTTCCCATTTGTTAATGCGTTGGAAAATCGAATCGCATAGAATATTTTGGCGATTTAGGGTTTCAGTGTATTTTTGGCCAGATCACAGAGATACTACCGAGTAGTGACTAGGTATCAAATGATGGTATAAGAAACACCTTTGAAATAAAATTGGTCTCATCAAAAAACTAAGAGCTTTTCTCATTTTTTAATGCGTTGGAAAATCGGATCGCATAGAATGTTTTGGCGATTGTTGGGTTTCAGTGTACTAATTAGTGGCCAGATCACAGAGACTCGAGTAGTGGCTAGTATCAAACGATGGCATAATAGGTGCCTTTGAAAT
Organism: Nephrotoma guestfalica; assembly: GCA_963691935.1. Lineage (NCBI taxonomy): Eukaryota > Metazoa > Arthropoda > Insecta > Diptera > Tipulidae > Nephrotoma > Nephrotoma guestfalica. The sequence continues at coordinate 257,157,956 of OY829913.1, forward strand.
AAAATTGGCCTCATCAAAAAATTACGAGAGTTCCCCATTTATTAATGCGTTGGAAAATCGGATCGCATAGAATACCTTGGCGATTTTTGGGTTTCAGTGTACTAATTATTGGCCAGATCATAGAGACTCGAGTAGTGGCTAGTATCAAACGATGGCATCATAGGTGCCTTTGAAATAAAATTGGTCTCATCAAAAACTACGAGATTTTCCCATCGGTTAGTTAATGCGTTGGAAAATCGGATCGCTTAGAATGTTTTGGCGATTTTTGGGTTTCAGTTTATTATTGGCCAGATCACAGAGATACTACCGAGTAGTGGCTAGTATCAAATGATGGCATAATAGGTGCCTTTGAAATAAAATTTGTATCATCAAAAAACTACGAGCTTTTCCCATCCGTTAATGCGTTGGAAAATCGGATCGCATAGAATGTTTTAGCGATTTTTGGATTTCAGGGTATTAATTATTGGCCAGATCACAGAGACTCTACCGAGTAGTGGCCTGTCGTGCTTAGCTACTGACTCTTCGGAGATATTAATAGAGGCTTTAAGAGCGGAAAATTTAAATGGTAGGCTAAAACCTATAAACTCACATATAAAAGCTAATCCAGAATCTGAAATTCACTTATGCTTATCTTGTTATGGAGATCTGTCTAAAATCCTTCAAGCACAAGGTGTAGAGGCAAATATAGGCAAATATAATAAATATATTTATTACGGTGGCTTTAGCTAAGACCATTCACTATAAAGAACGAGTTAAGCGAATATTAAATTCTTTTGGGGACATTTTTAATTTAAGGAACTTGAACATTAGTATGCGTGGGTTGTATTCTTGGTAACTAGAACTATTGAAAGATAAAAATGCAAAAGTGGCTAAAGGAAGACAAGACGAACTTTATCCTGCGGTAACTGAAAAAGTGACGTCTAGTCCACAAATTTCTATAAGTATTGCAAATAAAAAAAAACGGCGTAATTTTGATAAAAATCAGAAGTCAGTCCAATGTGCTTCAAAATCATGCAAAAGAACTGCGAAATTTGGTAGCGGATTTCTTCAGCAAAATAGAGAAAGGTCGTTTCAACAAGGATGTAGGACATATCCAACAGTTCCCAGGAATATCATTTGAATTTGACGAAGATGGAGAATTTTAAGGGAAACCTAACTATTTCCAACCTGCAGTAGTCCCACAGTTCAAAATAGAGAATTTGTATAGCTTGAAACAGCGTTGGAATCTACCATCTTTGACGGTACCAGCAGCTGCAATGTTCACGATTTTATTTATCGTTTAGACAAAATGGCAAAAGATGATGGATTTCCAGAGACAGCGTTAACCAGAGCACTTCATTTTTTTCTGTCGAAAACCGCTGCAGATTGGTACTGGATTTTTAAACTGGACAACCTTGTGAACAAATTCTCCACAGACACTAAGGAAATAAAGAGACTTTCTCTGAGTTTGCGTTAAGTATACAAAAATTGAATGCAAGACTCCAAAATTGATTATCCCAGAAAGATATTACCACCTAGAAATTGAAAGCACTGTGGTGGAGCAGAGATTTCTGTTGAATAAGTAGCTATGAAACGTCAATGTATTTGGGACAATTCCTACGTTAGGTCGTGTAAAATTCATAACTCTAGATTTATCGCTTACAGCCAACCGATGGAAATAGAGCCATTTACTAAGTTTTGATAAACCACTTTGTAATGCAAGTTTAGATTCTGATGAATTGCAATCAAATGGATAACTCAATGTCAGGTCGTCGGCGAACGCTGTGGTCTGGCCCAACAGACTGATTTAGAGAGTCTAGACTAGACTTAGAAACGAAAACTTTTCATTGATTTTTATTCGATAAACGCGTACGGCTATCACACCTGAAATTAAAATTTTCTAAAAGTAAGGAGCCACAATCACTCAAAACAAAACGGGTCTTTGAAAAATTTAGCCCAGAATTCGGTTAGTATTCAACGCTAATGATTAACAAAATAACTTAGAATCTGATAAATTTGTTCATGGATTTTCTATGAATGGACGCAAACGGCTATCTCACCTGGAATGGCAATTTTCTAATGGTTAAGTGCCTGAATCTCTACACGTAACGGTTCTTTGAAAAATCTAGTCCAGAATGAGGTTAGTGTTTTTGATTGACAAATTTACTAAGAAACTGGACATTTTTATGGATTTTCTTTGAATAAAAGCAGACGGCTACACCTGGAATGGCATTGTCCTAGTAGTAAAGAGTCTCAATAGCTCAAAACATAACGGTTCTTTGAAAAAGTTCGCACAGAATGGGGTTAGTATTCAAGGTTTTTGGTGGACAATTAGACTTAGAAACGAGAAATTTTCATTGATTTTCTTTGGATAAACACGTACGGCTATCACACCTGAAATTAAAATTTTCTAAAAGTAAGGTGCCTCATCACTCAAAACATAACGGTTCTTTGAAAAATCTAGATCAGAATAAGGTTTGTATTTATTGTTTTTGATTGACAAATTTACTAAGAAACTGGAAATTTTCATGGATTTTCTTTGAATAAACGCATTTCAAGTGTGGCACATCTGCGTTTACTCAAAGAAGATCCAGCAAATTTCCGGCTTTGAATATAACTTATCAATCGCAAGCTTGAACACTTTGAAGGGTTAGTGTTCTAGATTATTTAAATAACCTTTATGTTTTGAGTAGTTTTGGCCTATTACTATTGGAAACTGTCAATTTCAAGTGAGGTAGCCGTCTGCGGTCTATTAAAAGAAAATCTATTAAAAATTTCGTTTTTGTCAACAATTTGTCTATGAAAAACTTTGAACTATAATCCCTTTCAGGTCTTCTGTTTCAAAGAACCGTTGTGATTTGAGTCATTGAGAGAGGGCCTCGCGTTTATTCAACGAAATTTAATCGAGTTTCGATTATTACTCGTAGTACTTAATTGGTCGATTAAAATCATTGGATACCACTCTCTAAATTTGTGAAGAATCCTGAACGTGCCATGTATTTTATTCAATTTGTCATAACAGGGTAAGAAATATTTTCATAGCTAGCTTATGATGACATTTACAGCGCAGGGAAACTGTTAAACTGTTATCCTATAACACACTACGTACAATTTAATATGTCCATTCCCTTGAGGACGCATCTACTAAGTGCGTTAAGGACATGTAATCTACTACTATTACATTCGATTATCACTTAATGACCCAAGAATTGTACCTACCTGAGTCACGATTCGGTGACCGAACTGACTAGGTATCCTGATCCTACGAGGTTCTCTAATTCTGCATGTTCTAATAATAGAAGAACTACAAGAGCCATGTGTCGTTATACAATTCCTAAGTTTCTAATTCCGGTTAATATTTTGACCATGCATGCTCTGTGAAAAAAGCGATTACTTTATTAGTTAGGATAACTAACTTTCTTGTTTGGTTTCTTTTTCTCACCATGAAGATGAAGAAGGCATTACGAATTTTGTTGGTTAAATCCAAAACCATTTTGATTGTAAAAGCAAAGCTATAGTTCAACACTAGATTTTTTTTTCAAAATATATCATAGGGGTGTCATCAGGGGTGACTTTTATCCCATTTATACTGCTTACCTTTTTTATAATATTTTTATCCATGAAATTAAAAAATAATTCATTGCTTATTGTTTTTTCATGGTTACTTCGAGGAGACTAGATATGCTGTAGATCGCCAACGAGGCAATTTGGAGGGCACTGAGCGTTTGGCCAAATGTGTCCCAGAGGCTGCACATGTTGAATATGTTACATCTTATAGTAGTCGAGTCGCAATCGAGTCCTGTACACTTGCTTCTTACGGATTTTCTTAAGGAAATTTTAATAAAATCATTTCATAATATGGCGAATTCAAACGGTTCACCTTAATATTTTAAATTATAATTTCCATACTTCTGTTCCTCAGTCTAGGATACCTAGAGGACCTCAGCTGCCTCTGTGTACAGCACCTAGGTACAGCCAGGTAGCTGCGTCCACGTTCACTTCACGCGAGGTCGGTAGTAGCAAAGTACTAGACCAGGGACCAAATACCAGTGGTTTTAACTTGTCAAAAACAAACAATGAGTACAACAAATACGAAATATAATACCCCAGGTGGTACAGGAGCGGGGGAGGTGGGCAAATCATTACTTAATCCATTTGGACAACGCTTCAAATTATCAAGGTCAACAAGACCTTCAACTAAAAATATATTTCCGTAGGAGAAGGATAGCTCTAAACTCAGTGACCAATTAAAAGAAATAAAGGAATTTACAGCTAAGTTGAAAGAAGAATTTTAAAGAAAGAAATGGAGAACTCCAAAAAGTAACACAAAAGTAAACAATTCTATTGGGAATATTGAATTTATCGAAAACAAACTACTTGGAGTATGATCCGTAGGATCAAATTATTGAAATCCTGACAAAAATTATATAAATAGCCTTGGATCAAAATCCCTTTATTAAAACGTCCCGATGTTTAGAAAGATTAAATGTTCCTGTGTCGAGAATGTCGTTTGGAACCTATTTGTAAAGGGGCTTGGATAGCTGCCTTCACCAAAAAACTACTTAACACCTTTTAATAGGGCTTTGTAGTAAATTTTATTTGTTCAAATAACCATATTACATCGCACATCGGCCCTAACAACTTGCTCTTCACAAGAGCACCCAGAAAGTAACGTGGAGATCGAATGATGAGAGAATGGAAGACCAAATCGATCACACATTACACCTTACAAAGATGTAGACATGGACGGCGATCATTTGCTTCTCAAATAGAATCGAGGCTTTAAAAGGTAAAACATCACTAGAGGGGATGTATCATACTCCTTTGAAATAACATCTGATGGTCGACAGGGAGATGCAATGACGTCTGTGCTATTCAATTTGTTCGCTCGAGAACGTCAGGTTAAATGTTTGGATATGCATATGTTCTCGTGCTTCTTGGCTGAAGCTCGACCACTACACAAAAATACTTAGTTTGGAGACGAACCAGAAGCATCTAACTACCTTACTACTCAACATATCTCTTCGGCGCTGGAGGCAGGCGTATTTCCTTTCATTCCGATATCCGCTGGTGGCATATTATTTGTTTGTTGTAGAGGATATACGTGTCGCATATTATTGGAAAGATGTTCAAAAATATTACAAATTTGGCTGAAATACCTTTGCACCTTAAACTGCCGCATCCTGATAAAATTATTTGGTACACCTTATGAAAGGTCTTAGACCTAGTAATAATTTTTTGATCACTAATTTAGTTTACAAATCCACCGTTTCGGCGCTGGTGGTAAATTCTCTGTTTACTCGTGTATTATAGAATACATATGTCGCGTATCAATGAAAAACTACAAATTTAGAGAAACCACTTTAGTACTCAAATCCATCGCTTTGGCACCATTCTAATATATTCATGTGGCATATTGTTTGAAAGCTCTTAAACCACACAAACATTTTACAATCGATATTTTAGTTAACAAGTCCACCGTTTTGCGCTTATGACAAACTTCTTTTTTACAGAATATACAGTCAATGCCACAATTGTTTGTACCACATGTTTTTGCAAAACAACGGCTATCGTAACGGGACTACTAGATTTTTTCACGATGTTTTTCATGAATATTGCATGTGAGTCATGATTTTCACCTGCAATCCATATTTTAAACAATGGCAAAAAACCAAAACCGGATATTTCATTGGAGGTGCGAGCAGCGAATGTTGCGGGGTATTCTGCTGGAGTACCAATTAAAGAACTAGCAAACATGCACAACTACCATAACAATTCGGTACTCTACCAAATCAAAAAATCAAAGTTCCAAAATAGTTTGAGAAATGTTAAAGGAAGAGGTAGAAAACGAGCTACAACTACCAAAGAGGATATAGAATCGTTAAAATGTGCGTTCAAAACGACCTAAATACCTCCGCCAGACCAAAATCAGCTTAACTACTGTTCGAAGACGGCTTCGTGAAGCTAATGGTTAAAGCATGTGAAATAAAAAAGTAGCCCTTAAACGACTTAAGTTTGCGCGCATTACCTAACTAATACCGCGGAGTTTTGGAGCAATGTATTATGGACCGATGAGTCTAGCTTCTATTATACGGCAAAAGAGGAGAATGCACGCAGTGTTATCATGCCAACTGAGAAAAATGGAGAAAAAGTGATGGTGGGTGTGTCGGCGATCTGATTTTGCTGCCTGAGACAGTAAATATCCAGCACATATTTACGCATACTCAACGATAAGATAATGCTCTTGTTTCCGGGTGCCAAGGGATTGGACCACACTTTATTTTACAGCAAGATAATGCACCAATTCATAAAAGCAGAATGATTATGAAATATTTACGAGATTTGGACCAAGAAACAATCGATTGGCCGCCTCAAAGTCCAGATTTAAATCCATGGGAGAATCTATAGCATTACCTAAAGCAAAAGATGACCATTGTTATTGGGAGACAGTCCAACGAAGCTTTTGCCGAAATAAAAACTATTTGGGATCAAATTCCAAAAGAAAACCTCGAAAATCTAGTCAGTTCAATTCCGAGCCGCCTACACGAAGTTATTTCTAATAAAGGTGTGGCCGGAATTCGGCCAAATTAATTTTTTTTTAAAGTGAATAAAGTGATTTAAGTGTTAAACAGTGTAAGGAATCTCTAGTGCATAGAATAAGAATTTTTTTTGTGTGAGTATGGCTGCGGTCATGCCTTTTCGGTGTACCTGACCTAATTTTGGGTGGGTCGTACACACACAGATGAGTTTCTTAAATTGACGTTTTCGTGGCAAGTCCCAACGGTTCATTATATGCACCAACAAAAATGTTGTGCGGTTTTCGTGTACTTTGTACAACGTACAATTTTGCAATTCTACACTGGCAAGAGTGAGTGATGCGATTCCTGAAGTAATGAGCATATCCCTTTCCTGCCAAGCGACAACCTTGCGGGTGGATCATTCCGCACCCCAGCTGGAATTGTAAAATTGAACCTCTCAACATCCTCCGTTTATTGACAACAATTTAGCTTGTGGCTAGAATTTATCACATGTTAAGTTTTGTCGTTTTTAAAATAAGATAAAAATGGAATTTCCAATCTATAACTTTATATTTAAGAGACGCGTTTTTTTCACTTCTGTTGTTAAAATTTTAAATTATCATCCTTCGGGATGGGGTCGCCAGTCTACTCGTGTAGGTAATAGTTGCATCCAGGGTACAACTTGATTGGTTGGTCATACTTAGGAGTCTACAAGTGGGTGTGCATGAATACAAGTTGGCCATAAATTATTCGAGTTGGTATCGCAAAGTTATGGAAATTCACAACAGCAACCGGCGTGTTGTTGTTCCTATTTGAGTGAACGATTCATTCAAGGGAATTTTGAATGACGACTGTGAGATATGAGGGCAAGAGTATTGTTTCAGTCAACTAGTGCATCCAAATCAATTTCATTTCCCTTTTTCCTGTCCTTGTTTGATCCAAGTAGTGGATATCTTGACCGTCACCTCGTAGCGAGGGCAGGATTGACTTTTTAGTAAAATCGTTTTATTTATAAACTTATACGTCTCAATTTTAAATTAGGTAAAGATAGGGTTTCAATTTAGTTAGGTAACAGTTAGCTAAAATGGAGTTTAATATAAAAAAACTTAGCAAAGAAGAATTGTGCATTGAGTTTGAGGTACGCAACCTGGTAGATAAAGCTAATCAGGAAGTAACCCAAACTTTAAAGGAAGCGTTAATACGAAAATTAGAAGAAGAGCGTGAGGATTCATTTTTAGCGCCAAGTAAGGCACACGTAGCCGCGCAGAAAAAGCCGCAGCGCGAAATAGAGGCATGTACTAAGAATCTTCTACTGCTGTGTAAAGATATGGTTAAGAACTTATAGAACAATACTGCTGTGGCCGATTGGTTGCCGGAAGCGATGATAAAACCGGTGCATATCCAGGGTAGAACCAATTGGGTAAGTAAAACCCAAAAGTTCTTAAAGAAGTCTGAGACCTTGAAAGAAGCTGTAGCCGCAAGTGAGAGGATAATAGCCCTGGTTAAACGAGGTAAGTTGACATTCAAGCAAGCTCAAGAAGAGTTGGAGAGTTTCGTCATTACAATAGCTGAACAAGAGGAAAAAGAAGTAGTACCTGTTGGGGCTATCCAGGACGCAGGTCCCAGTGGCAAGGTGCCACATGTCGATGTTTCAGCTCCCACACTTGAAGATCTAGGGGAGGACCAGTTGGAAAATTTCGAACTCAACCAGTTGAGACTGGGTAATGATTCTCACTCAGAATCATCACACAGAAAACATTTTCAACAGACTCTACACAATTCTACGGGACTCCCTCAAGCATTAACGTGGATTAATACAAAGTTAAGGCAAGAGGTAAGGACGTGGAAGAGGAGATTCCAGGGGCTCCACAGTGAGCTAACCATCTAACGTTTCTTAGCCCGTGTGATTCACATTTTTCGTGGAAAATTGCGAATGTTGATTAACCAATTATTACAAAATCCGAATTGGTGGTAATAGGAAAAGCTTGTTTGTCCCATTTTGTATTACGAAAACTAGTTTAAAACATCTTAATCATACATCAATCCGGAATCTGCGATGAACTATTCAACCAAGCATAAATTTTCACTTTTCACAGATAATAATTATTTGGGATTTTAATTAAAATTCGAATGTTTTAAATCGCGATTCATAAGTTTCAATATAAAATGTCCGAATTTCATTAAATAACCTCAGTTTTATAAATTCATGCAAAACAGCCAGCAGCCGATTATATTACATAATATTGAACCATGTTTAAATATCCACATAATATAAAAGCTTCTATTACAAAGCTCTGATATTATAACCTCGCTATTATATTACTGAAAACATACCAGAATAAAATTTGGGTGAACAATTTAATACAAAAAATAAATAAAAAATTATAAATTAAATTGAATTCATTGTTTGGTTGGATATTCAATTGAAAATGAAAAAAAAAAACAAATATAAATAAATAAATTATTTTGTATTTACAGGGAACACTTATTCCAAACAATTTCAAGTGCTTTGTACAAATTTTGCGGTCAATAAAGTGATATACATAAATATATTCAAATGAATATAGAAAGCGGAGAGCTTTTTTATGGTTTATGGTATGCACAGTACCCTATTTTGAATATTATTAAAATATTTATAACGGGTGTTTTTTTAGGAGGTTTGTTTTTCCGATAGATGTCGTTTTATTTTATGACAGTTGTTTTGACAGCTCAAAGTGGCATTTCTACTCAGTATTGTTTGGCAAATCATTATGAATAGGTTAACTCCAGAACAACGTTTTCAAATCGTGGAAATTTATTTTCAAAATCAGTGTTCAATTAAAAATGTTTATAGAGCACTTCGTGAATTTTATGGTGCACATAATCGTCCGTCAGAGACCACCATAAAGAACGTAATTACCAAATTTCGGTCTACATTCACTCTTTTGGATGCCAAGCCACCGACAAGAATGAGAAGAGTTCGTACAGAAGAAAATATTGCTGTCGTTGAGGCCAGTGTCGAAGAAAACGACAATTTATCGATTCGTCGTCGTGCTCAGCAAATTGGACTTTGTCCATCGACTTTATGGAAAATTTTACGTAAAGATTTGGGTTTGGTGCCATACAAAATTCAATTGGTGCAAGAATTAAAGCCACACGACCATCGTTTGCGCCGTGAATTCAGTGATTGGTCGTTAAATCAATTGAACGAAGATCCATTTTTTTACCGTAAAATTCTCTTCAGTGATGAGGCGCATTTTTGGTTAAATGGATACGTCAACAAACAAAATTGTCGCATTTGGAGCAAAGATAATCCACACGCCGTTCTAGAATTACCAATGCATCCTGATAAATGTACTGTTTGGTGCGGTCTATGGGCTGGTGGGATCATCGGTCCATATTTCTTTAAAAATGAGGAAGGACGACGCGTTACCGTGAATGGAAATCGATACAGAACCATGTTAAATGAGTTTTTGTTGTCAAATCTTGAAGATATGGATATGAATGAAATGTGGTTTCAACAAGATGGTGCCACTTGCCATACAGCACGTGAAACAATCGACTTATTGAAAGAAACTTTCAACGACAACATTATTTCGAGAAATGGTCCGGTGAATTGGCCTCCGCGTTCGTGCGATTTGACGCCACTCGATTACTTTTTGTGGGGATACGTGAAGTCATTGGTTTATGTGGATAAACCTCAATCGATTGACGCTTTGGAAACCAATATTCAACGTGTCATTGCTGACATACGCCCTCAAATGCTTGAAAAAGTGCTGGAAAATTGGACCTCCAGAATGACATTTGTGAAAAATAGTCGTGGTAGCCATATGCCAGAAATTGTGTTTAAATGTTAAATGCCAAAAAATTATCTACCAAATAAAAAAAAATTTTGGTCATTTCATAATTTTATATGTGTTTTATTCAAAAAAGAAATCGGCAACCTCTTAAAAAAACACCCTTTATATAATGCAGGAAGCCTGTAATTTAAATAATTAGTAAAATGAGATGTATACATTTTAAATAATATATATATAAAAAATAAATAAAAATAATAATAATTTAAATTATAAATAAAAATGGAAATATTGTATACATTATAAATTTATGAGCTTTCGTACACACAAAAACACATCAGTAATAAAATTATAACAAAATGTTTGATAAACTATAAATTTTGTCTGCCTTATTTAAAATAAAGCTGCAACAAAAAAAAGTTTGATTGAAATTTTAAATTGGTTTTGGTTTTATTATTACAATTTTTTTGTTTTTGTACAAACGAGTGCAGTAATAGGGACGCAAAAACAAAAAATTGATTTTTCATAATAATAACTTTTTTATATTCCAAATATAACAACAAAATCAACACGAAAAGTTTGATTAAAAACTTTCATAATTTTTTGGCTTTTTTCAAATTAAAATTTACTGTTTTGGTCAAAAAGTTTCAATTTTTTTTTTGTGAGTGTATAACTACCCAAACTATATCCTCAAGAGACAATTGATATTTTTTTTGTTGTTTGTTAGTTTATTGTATAAGACGGAAAAAAACTGCTACTGTATACACACAATGAAGGATTAACAAGGAAAAAAATTAATAAGTTTAATTGCAATAAAAAATAAAAATATAATGAATAAACTTTTTATGAAAATATATAACTTTATATTTCTTGAGCTTTTTATATTTTAATATTTTATTCGACATAATAAAAGTTTCGTATGTAGGTCAACACGATCAAACAATTATGAAGTGATTTTGGTATCACTGACATTTTGCTGTGTTTATCGCAAAGTTTACCCTTAACAATTTTCTAATTAAATAATAACACACCAACAAACTATATAAAAATTTTCCAATTAACATTTTAAGCTTTTACAAGTTTTTTGTACATGTGTGTGTGTGTGTTAATTATGTTATCTTTTAAAACCGAACCAAAAACAAAACTTTTAAGTTTAGAAAATTTTGAATGTAATATAAATATCAAGAAATAAAAATTCTTACCTTTGATATTATCTTATATACGTAAAAGTGCTTTTTTATTAAAAATATAATTAGACAAAAAAAAAGCTTTAGAAAATAATACATTCCAATATAAAGGATAACTTTAAAACAACATTTTAGAAATTCCTGAAAATTGTGTGTCAGTAAAATTTATATAATTTTTGTATGCAACTGAATACAAAAGGAAATTACTCCAGACACAAAATGAAAAAGAAATATTTATAAAAATTATGGGGGAAATGAAAAACAAAGAAAGGAAATTTATTACCTTCGAGGTGAAAATATAATAATCTTCTAGTTTTCAATTTAAATTATATTCATTTTGTTTATTAACTGGGAAGAGCTTTGAACTTTAAACGGTTATTATTGGGAACTAAGTCTTTGGGTGCATTTACGATTTAATTGAATTTAGAAAAACGGTACAATGTTGTTTCTTATTGTTCAGTTCCTGATTTGTATTCCATATTTTGCGAAACTACTTGAATTACACAGCAATTGAGGATAAAATTACATGACAAATATAGTAGCGTGCTTAAGGAAAACAAAACAAAAGGAAATTATTATAATTGGACCAAGCATGAAACATTTGAAAAGCACAAAAGAACCTTATTCTGCAATTAATTGTATTATCGTTACTAAGTACAATTTTTAGGGTAATTTTCAAAGTCAATTGGAGCGAACTCGCCAAGATACTAAAATCCTGCATGTTCAGCTAACTAGATATTAACAAATATCCGTCCAATTATTAGCGGAAAAAATGATTGCAACTTAAATAAATCTAGAGCGAGCTTTTAAAATTGTCAAGTAATCTTTTCACTGTGCTAGTTGAAAAAGTGACAAGCTGGGCACCAGGGGATAAACTTAATACGAGTACGCTAAATTCAATGGTGCCAGTCCCATTTCAAAGTTAGTCCCCAGTTTTGAGATATCGCTTTCGACATGTTTTGGCTCTGAGCCAAGAATTTGTTAAAATATACACTCATTTTCACGTTGATAGCTCTTGAAGCATTAAGATTTTCGTTTTACTTTATTCAGCAAAGTTGTTAAGCAAGCCAAGACAAACAACTTTGCCGAACATATCAAGCCCGAAAAACCATATATACCATATACGTGTGTTTTACTTAGGCCCAGGTTAGGTTAGATTAGGTTAGTGGCCCGTTGTGATACCACATGATCGAATTTCTCTTTTACCCCTGTTCAAAACCATTTGGAGCTACGTACGTAGCACAAAATATCTCGCACTCCGCAGTCCGCGAGATCTGAAAGGCTGTATGATAGTGTCGGACACGAGCATAGGAAGTTATCTAAAGTCTCCTCCTCTTCTTCGTCCATACAACTTTTACAAAGTCATTCGTCTGTAGACCCAGCCTTCCCGCATGTTCTCCAAAACGGCATTTTGGCAAAAGCTTCTCACGGAAGACTCCGTCCCCTATCTTGCCGTCTAGAGAAACATAGATCCACCTGTGCAGAGATCCGTTTACACAGGTAAGGCTAAATACAACTGGAGGTCGACATACTTCATCCAAACAGGACGCTCATTTCAAATAAGATACAAAGAACAGATCAATGACATAACCAAATTTAAAAAAAGTTCATAAAATCAAGTTTCGCACAGTACATAATAAATTTAATAAAAATTTAACCATTTTGCACAGAATCAAAAATGAACCGAAATTAGACAGGTTAGAAGATCTTGGTATACATTTCGGGCAAAATTTAACTCATGAGTCATGAGACATTTGTAAACTGTACGTTTACAAATTTCTCATGAGTCATGACTCAAATTGCGGCCAAAATTCACACGCTGAAAATATACAAAAACAAAAACACCAACAATTTACTTAACGACAAAATCAACACAAAAACCAATAAAACTTACAACGTATTATCCAGAACTTAAAAACAAAGGAGGTATATAAACTGTGCAAAATAAGTGGTAAAACCGCTGATTCATATCGACTATACTTTTGGGCGCCGTCCTTGAACCGCAAAAACATCTGCATCAAGATATCAACCATCAAATGTCACTGCGCCATGCAATCACATTGAAATCTCGCAAAATCGTTTGAATATTATGGTACAACGCCTGAAACTATCGCAGCGGCAAGCCATTCTTTTGTCAAAGGATTTAAAACAGATGAACATTTTGGCTCCAAATGTTCGTATATATGGATCAATAAATCGTCATCGTCATTTTACGAATTTTTTCAAATCAATTGAGAATAATTCATTCGCCTTTTGCACTGATATATCCGTGGTATGGTATTCACAATGCATATAATTCTGAAGATTGGCGATTGTTTATCGATTCCTCCAAAAGCAGTTTGATGGCAGTTCTCCGTTACGGTGCCAACTCAAAAAATTCCATTCCAATTGCAATGGAAAATCAATGGAAATCAATGGATTCTGATCGTTGGATTTATAAAATTATTGGTATTGGTCATTTGTCCAGACACGAACACTTCGAATCGTGTAGATGGACTGTTTTTCACAAATTTTAGAAGTAAATCGTTCCATAGGGATGAACAAAAGAAAACGACTAGTGACCAATCCTTAAGTATTGGTCAACTTGCCAGACTCGAATATTTCGAGTCGTGAGGAAGGTTGAGTTTTTAATGAATTTTAGCAATAAATCGGTACGTAGGGATGACCAAACGAAAACATCTAGTGACCAATTCTCAATGACAGTCGACCAAACGATTTTTGTCGTTGGAATTATAAAATTATTAGTATTGGTCATTTGTCCGGACCCGAACGCTTCGAATTGTGCGGAAAGATGAGTTTAAACCGAATTTTTGCAATAAATCGTTTTGTTGGGATGACCAAACGAAAATAACTGGTGACACATCTTCAATGACAGTTGACCAAAAGATTCCGATCGTTGTAGTTATGAAATTATTAGTATTGGTCAACTTTAGAGACCCGTACACTTCAAGTCGTGTGTAAGTAATTATGTAGGGATGACCAAGCACGATCAACTAGTGACCAATCCTCAATGCGTTTTGAATAACGAAAAAGTTGAATTGATTTTATCTTATGTCTTCCACTTTATTTACAGTTCTTTGGAAAAGATATATTTTATATAAATGGTATATTCCAATTGGATTTGTTATTAATTTTGTAAAATGAAATTACCAAATAAGCGACGAACCTGATTTTATTGAATTAGTACAATTTTGATTTTGTTTTTTCGCAATAAAAAATGACGCATTGGTGGCCAAATGCCAAAATGTGTTGACCAATCCTGACCTAACGATTATCTAACGTAATTTGGTTAAAATGGTATGATTTTTTTGGTACCCGGGATTTTTTCATTATTTATTTACTGTTTAATCGTAAGTGACAAACGATAAAAACTAGTGACCAATCCTGACCAAAACTTTAGATGGGGCGCTAGAAAAGCAGAGCCGAGTAATACCAAGTGCAACCATATCAAAAAGTAATTGTGTAAATACACCTCTAAAAGAATATTGTTACGATCTCGCCTATTGATATGATGGGTAATTAATGCAGATTAATACACATTTTTTTGTAGTGAGACTAGTGACATCTAGGTTTAAGTAGTAGCATTAGAGATAGTTTTATAACAGTTTTGTTATATTGCAGATTTTAGAACTCTAGAACAGAACCGTCGAGAATTTACTTCTGTATAAATCCGGGCGCGTCAACAATTTTCCATAAATATGAGTGCTGAACTCATTGGGTGGGCCATTCAGGAGATACGGTATGTAAACGGAGCGAAAAATTATTAGTGGCGTTTAAGTGAAATAAAATTGTGTGATGTATTGTAAATTATGAAAGTGAATTAATATAAATATTAGTGAAAATTACGGGTTGTTGTGTGTTTGCCTTAAGTGAGTATTTAGAATTTTTTTAAAGAATTTTCATAAATATTCCTGAACCTCGACATCCATAGTGAATAAGGTTGACAATGTATCAAGGATTGGTTATGTAACGAAGAACGACAATGACCCAGGGTTGTGCAGCAAACTGGATGAACGTGATAATGCTGAGGCGATGGACAAAATATGGTCGGTAAGTATGGCTGACAAAAAAAGCAGACCTTGTTGTAGGTGCGGCAATGCTCCCGGATGACGCCGAAGAGCAGCTAAGTTTACACTATATAAACATAACTTGAACGAATGCTGACTAGATATGATATTATTGGAGTGGTCATGTTCGGATCGAATGAAGTTCCTCTGGATAGAATATCCAAATGTCTATGGACGAGGTCCACTAAATGTGACTCTTAGCGCAGCAAGGGTTGTAAAAACTGGTGGAAAGTTAGGGCAAGCAAGAAACAAAAGGAGAGCGATTGCTTAAAATATCGAGGAGGTTTAGCGACGATGTGAAAGATCACCGAGGAAATGTTGGTCAAAAGGGCGTTGTCAATGGGGGCGTTGGCTGTTTGCAAGGATAACAGTATGGATGAAGAGATGTGTGAGCAGGTGATACCGAGTATGAAAGAGACACGTGGCTTGCCATTAGTGGTAGAATGGATGGTCGTCAAGTCATCTTGCCTATTGGGTTGATGGGCAATTAATGCGGCATTAGCGAGACATTTATTAAAAAAAATCGCTCATTTAAGGTTTGGAACATTATTTACAATTTTGTGAGATTGGTGACATCTAGGGTTGAGTAGTGGCACTAAAGGTGGTTTTTAATCATTTTTGTTGTATAGCGGATTATAGTAGTCTAGAACATAACCTCTAACCAGGAATCTAGGATACTCGATCGATGTATAAATACGAGTGCAACTAACACAATAAGTCAGCCTTAGTAAATCATTCAGGAGATTCGACACGCGAAAGATTGAAAGCCAAAGTGAACAGTGCGAAATACTATTAGTGGTGTTTTAGTGAAATACCTATACCTATAATTGTGTGATTTATTGTAAATTGTGGAAAGTGAATTAGTAATACAATAAATATTAGTGAAAATTGTTTGTCATTGTTTTAAAAGTGTTAATTCTATAGCATTATTTACAATCCAGTGATACGAATCGGATTTGATAGTGGAAACTCATAACAATTGGGAACAGCGGTTGGATTGTGAATATTAGAAGATCGGTTTTAAGGATTTAACGGTTACGGAGTTAAAATTCCAATTAAAGCAGCGTAATTTACAGGTTGCAAAAATGAATTAATATTGCGACTACGTGAGGTTATGTAGAAGCAAGTGTTAGACCCGGATAGTTATGAGTTCGAGGAGGTAATCGAGAAAAAATAGATGATAAACATGAGATGGTGGAGACAGTACCCGGGCCACGTGGAATCTGACGCAATTTTGGGCTGTTGACAATTTGACATAACAAAATCAACAAAATGTTGATCAACCTAGGCGATACGGAGCAGGTTGATCATTTAGATAATGGTGGGGAGCAGATATTAGGAATGTTTGTTGTTAATAAATGGAGCCGAGAGGTAGCGAGAGACAGCAGATAAGGAGAATCACAGCTGAGCTTGAAAATGGTGAATAATTCAACAGGATTATTAACACTGTTCAAGAATAAAGAAACTAAAGAGCTAATCTCTACTGAATGCAGAATCGACGTCTCATAGTGAGACATTTATTAGCCAGTAAGAACCGGGAGAGTTAAATTGGTGAGGAAGATTTCAATGATTTTGGTGGAAGGATTGGTTATGTAACGGAGAACGGCAGTAACCCAGGTTTATGCCTCAATCTTGATGAAAGTGATAATGCTGAAGCTGGAGGTGGTGGTTTCGGAAAAAATTAAACACGGATTGCAACACATGGATGATTTGTTGCAGGTGCGGCAATGTTTTCGGATGATGCCTAAGTGCAATTGTGGCAGCCATGTTTAGACAGAACAGAAAAATATACTTTGAATGAATGCTGGCTAAATTGACATGGGATTATTGGTGCGGTCAACATTGGATCGGATTAAGTTCCGTTGTATAGAATATTGAAATGTATCTGGAGCAGATACCGGGTAAGGCGAGTTGAGATGGTCCATCAGTAGTGACTGTTAGAACAACAAGGATCTTCGGAAGCGATCAATGGTGATTAGCAATTCACAGGAAAATGGCCCAGCGTGGACCGTATGTGTCTTGCACCGACTCATGAATGAAATAGAGATGTCCAGAAGTAAGGGCGAGTAAACCAGATGGAAGGCAATCGGTATGAAGACGGCCTATGGAAGAGGTGCACAAAGGACCAGGAATTATGACGAGCGACAGCTATATTAGATTAAACGGGCTATACCCTATGTTGCTTAAAATCGAGAGGGTCAAGCGGCGGCGAGAAAGATCACCAAGAAAATGCTGAATATGGAAGAGACGCGTAGCGCCTCAACAATTGTCGTCAACATTTCATTCTACAATTTATTAAATCATTGCATCGGTTCGAATTGCAGACATTATGCAGACAAATAATGCCAAATGTGGAAATAATTTAGCTGAATTCACGAAAAAGTTTTTTTTGCCTCTTAGAGGCAAATTCAAGCTTTTTAATCAAATGAAACCGAAGGTCAGGGATGCGAGACGGCCAAACAATTCGACCAATTCCCACCTCATCCAAATAATTATTGACAACTTTTGCAACGAGGGATCTGGTGTTCTCATGCATTAATAGTTCAAGTGACCTCATTTTTTGACGAGCAGTGTAGTTGTATGTTTGTGTATCTCTTTACTAACCAAAATCTCCAAGGCACTTACATACATTTTGGTGAGGCATTGAAATTCACAGAGGAGAAAGTCAAAATCCGCACGCATTGATAGAGAAGTTGGTTTAATTTTTGACTACTGCTGCTAATCGTTTGTAACTAGTATGGCAACTATAGTACTACACAGTGACTACTTTTTGTATAGCTGCTTTATATGAAATTTGGAGTTTTTTTCCATAAACAGAACCGTCGATACTGACGATTTATAAATTTTGATATTTTAGTTAAGATTCCCGTTTCACAACAAAATTAACCGTAAAATCTTAGAATGAATCGGCGCAGTGCCACGCTTGAAATGCAATACGTTGTACTTTTCCACAAGTAACTGTCCTTTTAAAAGTTGACGTTTTGACAACAAACTATTTTCAGGTGATGAAGAAATGTGAACCAAATGTCTTAATTACCGCTAATTTATATTTGATTAGGGTTCTCGTTCTCTAGAATCTTAAAAACAATAATCAACATTAGCTAAGCGTCCTTACATCCAATTTTAAACACGCGGATGTAACTCGTGTTCTGTTATAGATCGAGAAAATGTCTGGGACGACGGTTTCACCAGTTTTTTTCGTTCGAATATAACGGATCCGAGCAATGTAGCTACTTTAAAGAAAGTTTTCACATTTAAACTTTTGTGATATTCGGTTGTATTTTAAATTATTTTCGAAAATGTGAAATATTCCAGATTAACGAAGTAAGCAACACCGGATTAACAAGAAACCACCAAAATAATATTTCGGTCTGTTTGCCCAACTATATATACATTTTAATGAATTTAAACGGGAATCTACTAAAAAGCTTTCAGTTTTGAAGGTGGGTGTTTCTGGTATTTTGAATCTCGGAACCTTAAAGAACGTCGTCTTTTGTGACACGCTTAAAAAGTACGAGAACCGTATTTATGATCAGCTTTAGTTTTGATAATTATAAAATGTATAGCCAAGTCATGGGCGATTGATTGTGCACGCTACTTTTACAGAACCCAAGTGACAGTTCATAGCTAAACAGAACAGCAATATTTTTCCATATTTACTAGCCAATTACCACAACACCTGTAACTTGAATTTATGAAAAACACGCAATAGCTCTCACCAGAAGGCGAATAAAATTTCCCAAAGTAAAGGAGGCAACACGATTTCCTTATAACAGGAAGCAAGTGATATCATGCGTAATTTTGTTGTGAACGACCATCTAACAGATCAAAAATCGGCAAACATTTGCTAAATTAAAAGATGTCACATGATCACTTCTAATAAATCAGAAAGCCATTAATTCCCTAAATTTATCAGAAGACTAATAAATTAGCAAAATTTATGGATATCTCTTAATGCGCTAACAGCCAATCTGAACATGAATGGAATTTTCTAAACTAAAGGTTTTTACTGTTAATTTGCCAAGAAGCTGTTAATGTCAGCCAATTAAAACGAGAATAAAACTTGCTGAATTAAAGAATATTACGTAACATATCTCGAATAACCTGGACAAACATTTTCAAATTATAGGGTAAGCGGGTAAAGATTTTCATCAAAGGAACTACAAAGGTACTACTAAATGTTTTTCGGAGAATGAGAACATAAAATTTGGAAACCAACAAACAGGCTACTAGTATTTTTTTTATCAAACACCAATTACAGCAAAACTGTTTGATAAATAATGTGTTGTCGATCAATGCAGTGAAATCAAGGACCCTTATTGAAGATCGGACACCACTCCCTACTTTTTAAAATATTTCTTTATCCTATATTTATGCTAGAAAAGTTATAAGTTTTTGCCATTTCGATTCTTTAAAAGAAAAGGACGAATCAAGACATCTAATCTACTCTAAGCGAACCCAGTATTAATGCAAGTGCAAAGTATATAGCGGGCAGTTTCGGTTTCCTATTTATAAACTTAGTATTTGTTCGTTAAACTCTAAAAGAGAAGTAGCTTTTTCGCTCTTCACAATCGGTGAATTTTAAAGTTAGGCACTTTCAGGTCTTAATCTACTTAAAAGTAGAAAGTATTTCTTATGGCCAAATTGGAATTAGGCGCAATTTATACTTTGTTGAATTAACAGTATATTCTAATAAATGAAAAGCTTTTTAAACAACAAGTAGGAGGAAATTTATTAGTACTCAAGACATTCTAGAGCCTTTTAAGATACGATTTCAAAAAAAGAAGTACTGATAATTTCAGTTAATATAGTTTGTACGAGTCACGAGGTGGAATGTAACCGCTCTTCCAACATTCGATTCTATAAAACCTTGGTTAGCGAGCCGATATGCATTTTCCTACATTACTTCTCCTTACCAGGACGACACTAACGATATGCAATCGATTTTCTAAAAAATTTCAACCAAAATTCACTCACTAAAAAGACAATAATTCAACTTTTCTGCTGTGTGAAAAAAAATTCAACATATATCCTCCGAGTAATTTGACAGCGAACCACAATACAAAAAAAAAAACAGAAAAGCTTTTCCATTACGAGCGGAAAAAAATTCTGGTAAAAAAATTTATAAAGATAAGAAAGAAAAAACAGCAAGCAGAAGAAATGAAAGAAAGCTACCATCATACATAATTTACCAAAGTGTATTGCTAATGCTTTTCGCCCCCCTTCCCCTAGAAACAACCAAGCAAAAAGTAATTGATGACACTTTAAATGTTACATTTATTGTGTTTGAAGCTTTTCCTTCCAAGGTAGATTTTTTATTTCACTTTATTTTTAAAGTTTGTTTATGACACATCAAATTATTATAAAATATATATGAACGATGCCTTATCTCGAGTATTTCGTTTTTAGTCTGTGCTAAAAAGATATTAGAAAGAATTCATGGAATTGAGGCCCGTCATTTTACAGTGTACTCATACCTACACATATGTGTAAGGGTTCCCGGAATTCGTAAATTTTTAATTTGTTAAATTGAATGTGAGCCAGATACTGGATATTTTAAAAAATTAAAGTACTAAATATTGATTTGTATTTCATTTTTGGGTGGCGGCGCGCTCTCGCTTTGTTTCGAGAGCATCAACAGTAAATTATATTTTACCATAAATAATTTTTTGTTTTTTATCGGAATTTTTTGCCGATTTTTTTTTTTTTTTTTTGGAAAGTATCCAAATGATAAACTGCTAGTGCGGTATCATAATAAAATTGATTTTTTTTGTGCAGTTCCATAACCAAAATTGATTTTTTTTTACTTCGAAGAATCATTCAATATTGTCAATTGTCCCGATTTGATTTTTTTTTACAATTTTGGCTACGTTAAAAGGATTTGCTTCTTTTATTTTATTTTTCGGGTTGAGTGAATTAGCTGTTAAGCAATGTAAATTTCTCAATGTGATTTTGTTGGTTCTGGCATTCGTTTGATGTGATTTTATATAAAAAATTTATTACATACAAATAATGAATTTTATGATAAATTTGTTAGGGTTAAAGTGGACTCGACAATTTTATATTGGTTGGTCACATACGAGTACAACAGAATTCTTATTGTGTTTGTATTAAAAATATTAATCAAAAGCTTTTAGCATAGAAAGGGTTACTTTTCTAGGAAGAAAATATTTGTTATTAACCAAATGAAGAGTGTAGAAAAATGATTTGTTTAATGATATAACATCAAGCATACTTGAAGTATTGTTGAGAAATTGATTATTTAAATCAGTTAAAGTTAAAGTGGGATGGATACGTTTGTTATGGAAGTTTGATAAGGTTAGCGAAACTAGTAAAAATTAGTAGGTAAATTATAATTTATTAATACATTTTTTCTTCTGAATGTTTGTCTAGACATAAGGTTCCGATTCACGTTTATTGCAAAACCACCATTTTTTGTGGTTCCATAGCATAGAAAGTAAATAACTCCCTCTAGATTTTCCGCTATGTCATTTCAAAACAAGCAGTACCCGAAAAAATTGCAAAAGTTTGTGTACCATTACGACGATATCAGTCAACAAAACTTAAATGTTGGTGTATCAAAAGACGCAAACAAAAAACCAAATTCCTTTGGTAATTTTTCCAAAGACGCAATTTCAAAACTGCATCATTTGATTCCCGTTTAGTTTTACTAGAACCTAACAGATGTCGATAGTTTATAATCTTGATTGTGAGTTCCTCTCCAATTTGAGTGTCGCGCAATACCACGAGTACACAGTCACAACATGATATTGATAAAGTGCACAGAATTTCAAGTTGGTTCAAAAAAAAGTCTGGCCAGACTCATGGCCCTTAAACCTCTGATTCCCCAACAAATTTGTATCTCGTATAATTCACTGATGCATACTTTAATATAACTGCCATTGATATTCAGGGCTCATACACAATTAAGTCCAATACAAAATTAAAATTAGATACTAGGTTTCGTTTTATTTTACTTTTTTGGGTTAAGTAATATTTTTTTTTCATGATAGTATCACGACCGATTATTTTTTGGGCTGACATTAAAAAATGTCTATTTTTGTTTCGTTGACAGAACAATTTCTGGGTTGATATATAGAAAATTGAGTCCTTTTAAACATGTTTGGGCTGACACTTGCGTATAGTCAAATTTGGGCATATATCTTCATATACATATAGTTTGGCTCAGCTAAAACAGCGTATTATTTCTTAATTCATTTTTAAGGCTTGAGCGTTTATTGCAGCGACTCGGTTGGATATTCCTCATCGCGTATAGATCACTAGACATTTCTAAAGGAATTTGAATAATTTCTGGATCACAAAATTTTAGCAATTTTTGCAGTTTTCCCTCGCCGAGTTTCAGAGCCATTAATTGTATAGTTATTTTTTTTAAAGTACCGCAAATTATGCCGTTAGCGGTATTTTTTAAGTGCCGCAAATGGTCATGCATTTTTCATGATTTTGTGCAGTAACTGATCAATGCATCCTTTTGTAACATCGTTATCTCATCAATAATAAAGAGCGATGGTGATTTTAAAACTTCTGCATCAGAAGAGGAGAAACGCATAAACGAAACGGAGATATCGGGTAGTGGCACTGACAACGCGAAAGACATCAGAGTTTTGTACAGAAAAACTTCCCGAAGTATATCTTCACTAACTCTTTCTTTGTGGTTTTCATTCATTTTAAATGAATTTAGAAGGATACATTTTTCATATTTTTACACATTTTTTAGGATTTGGAAGAAAGATTAGATCAAAAGGATTTTAAAGTTCTGTATAGAACCGGTGCGAGAAATAAAGAGACCGCTCACTGGGTGGTAGAAGTCGAACCAGCAACCAAAAACATGTTGCTAAAGTGTGGATGACTGCACGTGGACTGGATACGATGTCGTGTGAGAGAGTTTGTGACTCCAACTAGGTGCTTTAGGTGCCAGCGATATGGTCACATTGCAAAGAATTGTAGATCGCGCGCAGAGACCTGCTCTCACTGTGCACATCATGGTCATGGCTACAAGGTCTGTCCCAACAAAGACAAACCAGCCAGTTGCGCAAGCTGCAAGGAATTACAAAAACCTCATGACCACCAAGTAGGTCGCGTTTCGTGTAACGCATACAAAAGTGGTGTACAACGTTTGAAATTAAGAACTAAACATGATGATTAGTCATAATCAAAGATATTGTAACAGCAACCTACGTACCCCCACCTCAACATGCAGGGCGCTAAAATAGTCGAATCAGAGATATGTGAACGCATCTCCACTCACGACAAAGATATACTATGTATGCAAGAACCACACTCGGTCAATGGTCAAATAAGTGGCATGCCTTCTATAGCCAGAGTAGTAACTACAGGCTGCTCTGAGAATCCCAAAACTGCAATTAGTATTCACAATGCTGGCACGAGCATGATGAAACTAAGTCAGTTAGTTCTGCGATAGCTACTGCACATGTGTTGAAATATCATCGGAAGCTGGTTCACTCTACCTATTTTCAATATATGCCCAATACAGTGAACCGATCGAGTACCATCTGTGCAAAATCGAAACGATCTTACGATCTCTACCGGGTCAACAGAAAAAGGTAATGATCCTCGGAGACTTCAATGCAAGAAGTAAAATGTGGCATGACCGCTTAACCGATGAAAACGGAAGAAAAGTAGAGGACTTCGTGTCTAGGAGTGATCTCTTCATAATGAACTTGCAGGGGCACCCAACGATGTTCTCGTCTAATGGGAATTCCAATATCGACTTAACCATAGTCAATGGAGCCTTGCTGGGCTCAATAGTTGGACATCTAGTGACCATAGAGTCATTACGTTTAATTTATGAAATTCGCCTCAGAGCAGTCCGCTTGCAAGTAGCAAAACTCCGAGATTCGCCATTAAGATAGCCGACTGGGGTCTGTTTGCTAGACACTTGGTTGGCTCTTGGGACAGTGTAGAAGCACTTCCAGAAATAGATTCGATAGATGAAATTGATGCTGGTGTGGAGCTGATCTCAGCACAGTTAGCCAGAGTCTGCAACAACTCAATTCCCAAGAAGAGAGTTGCGAAGAAACAGAACAGTTGGTGGAACTCTAATCTAAGGAAACTTAGATATTCTATGCACAAGCTTAGAAGAACCTACCAGGCGGAAAGGAACCAAATAGCAAAAGAGTTAAAATTGTCTCGCTTTAGAGTAGCAAAAAATAAATAAATACTTCCATGAAGTATTTATTGCAAAACAAAATAGTTTCCAACGGTACGTCACAGAACATGGTAATAAAGACCCATGGGGACTTGTATATACATTTTCCGCTGGCAAAGCAAGATCCCCAGAAGTCTTAAACACCATCTGGAAGACAAATGGAGTCGTCACTGATACTTCGCATGACACACGCTTGGGGTTACTCAACTTACTTCTTCCGGACGAAACGCCAGACGAAAGTGGGCCTCAAGCCGCAATGCGCGAGATCGCTACCGACAGTAGTTGGAACGATGCGGAAGACCCCCCATTTACATGGGAGGAGGTCACCAGTGCCTTAACTTGCTTCAAGCGTAACAAGTCCCCTGGACTGGATAACTTGAACGCTGAAATAATCCAGCTGGCATGGCCCATCATAGGGTCTAGCACAGTAAAATTATTAAACAGCTGCTTAAAATTTGGTTACTTCCCCAAGGCGTGGAAAAAGGGTGAAATGATCATAATCAGGAAACCTGGTGATAGAGATCCACTATGTTCGAAATCTTATAGACCCATAATGTTACTACCAGTTATGGGGAAGCTCCTAGAAAGGTTGCGTGCCACTCCCACTATACCGCGAGTTGAACAAAGCGCACTGTTCTCGGACAAGCAATTCGAATTTAGACGTAGCATGTCTACTGAGGATGCGATAGTCCGCCTAACCAACACTGTCAAAACCCTAAGTTCTAAATATGTTATGGGTATATTCTTGGACATTGCCGGAGCATTTGATAATCTTACGAGGCCTAGTGTCATTGCAAGTTTATCGGTCTACAATCTCCCTAGAAACACGATGAATGTTCTTAGGAGCTACTTCAGTAATCGATACGCAATAATCAGAGAAATGTATGGTTCTGTTTCAAAGCAAATTACAAAAGGATGTCCTCAGGGCTCTATTTTGGGTCCTCTAGTCTGGAATATCGTGTTTAACACAAGCAGGATCAACGACTTTGAAGAAATTGCTTTCGCGGATGACAAAGTCATTCTGATACATGGCAACTCGAGACTCGAACTTCAGCGCCGGGGTCAAATCGCAATAAATAAAATGATCCAATGGTGTGAAGTAAATAAGATGACACTATCAGCAGAAAAAACAGTGATGCTGCAACTAAAGAGCAAATTTGACTCTAGTGGACCACCAACAATATCACTAAACGGTAAAATCATGAAAATGGTCAAGTGCGCTAGGTATCTAGGTGTTGACCTTGATGAACGAATGGGCGTAGCATCCCACGTTCTTAGAGTCTGTGAAAACGCTAAGAAGCTATTCCGCTCTTTGGCGAGAGTGTCAAGAGAAGGATGGGGACTTAATCACCAAACACTGAAGTTAATATACAAAGGTGTGGAGGAGGCGCTTTTCGTGTATGCGGCGGCTGGTTGGTATGATAGGTTAAACTGTCACCATATCAGATCACTAGAAAGTGCTCAGAGGAATATCCTGCTAGGAGTAACAAAAGCTTACCGAACGGTATCTAAAGATGCTGTAGTGGTTTTGGCCGGCGTATTCCCGGTTGATATTCTAATCAAAAAACGAGCGAACTTGTACTACCTAAGAAGGCGTGGCCAAAATAATATAGGTGAATATGTACATGCTGCTGATAGTAGGCAGGATCAATATAATAATAAAAATGATATCGAAGCGATGGCGATTGACCTCTGGCAACAAAGGTGGAATGAATCAGCCAATGGAAGGCATACCTTCGGCTTCATTGCTGATATAAAAGAAAGACTAAAAATGAAATTACCACTGACGAGCTCGATGTGCCAAGTTATCTCTGGACATGGTACGTTTAAAGCATACCTGCAGAGATTTAAGATAACGAACCAGTGTCAATGTTTATGTGGATCGGAAGTAGAAGAATGTAACTAGATGACGGTTATGTCACTAAAACATAAGTGGTAGCGTTACTAAGCAACGATCTACTCCCGAAGTTTCAGCCATATTGTGCTGAACTGATCAACGTCTTAAAAGAGCGGAACAGTGTACAATAGTAGACCGGTAAAACGGAGTGTACATGTCTCCCTGTGAGTAGGGACGGTAACGTTATAATTTTTGAATTATAACGGCTGAAATCTACAAACACTGGTATCGGTGACTGCACTAATTGATTTACATGAAAATTGGCTAAGTAAACAGATACAAATTTGAATAATTCTTAGTTTAAGGTTATACCTAGGTATAAGAATTGATGAAAATTTTTATAAAAATGTTGACTACGACGAATGAATGAAAAATTCAATATGAAGTATTCCCACCATTGTTTGCAACACTTCATGAAGATGCTGTGGAATGGAATTCACGAGATTGTCTAGCAGTTGCGTTGGAATTTGATCCCAGATATTTTTTATTGAAGCAAAAGTTTCATTTGACTTCCTTCCAATTTCTACCGCCTTTTATTGCTTTAAATAATTCCACATATTCTCAATTGGGTTTGAATCCAGGCTTAGAGATGGTCAATCAAGTGTTTGTTGATCCAAATCTCTTAGAAACCTCGTGATGATTTTACTTTTGTGAATTGGAACGTTGTCTTGCTGCAATATAAAATGCTCTCCGATCGAATTCACATCCGGAAACTAATGCGTGCTCGTTCAACAGTTCCAAGTACGTACTTGAAGTTAACTTTTAAGATAGCATTATAAGATTACCAACGCCATTGTAGCAGAAACACTCCCATACCATTATTATACCGCCACCACTAAGGCGAGCTGGCATAGTAACGGTACGATTTTTTTTGCTCGAAGTCGAATAAAAATATTTTTTACCGTAGGTTCCATTTCCATGTTTAAGTTTGACATGACTCGTCTGTCCGCAAAATATTACGCCAGAAGTCCACAGACTTTGACTGGTAGGTGTGTGCAAATTTAAGTCGCTTCCTCTTATTTGTTTGGCTTATGAACGGCTCCTTTTAAATATTATAGGCTTTGACATTTGCCTCGTCTAGTCTTTTTCCTACAGTCATCTGAGAGATTTTGAATTTTCGAGTGATATTTATTTCATTCTGAGCTTGTTTGATTGTTTCTCGATGGTTGCGTTTTAGGAGATTCGCTATTATTTTATCTTCTGTTGAATCAACTATCAATCCCTCGCTTCGAGTTAAATGCAGCCTTATTATTGGCAAAATTAATGAAACACGTTCAAGATACCATGAAGCTTGAAAACGTTAGTACATACGCTTGGTCAGATTTAACAATAACACTCTGGCGGATTAAAGCAGACCCAAGCCCCTTCTAAACGTTTGTGGCAAATAGAATCTCGACGATTAAGAAGACATTACCAACAGCAACTTGGCATCACGTGAAGACTCAGGAAAATCCCGCGGACGCCGCCTCATGTGGCATAACACCCAAGCAGCTCATTGACAACAACTTAAGGTGGCATGAGCCAAGCTTCCTAACAACTATGCCACCGCAGTGGAATACTGAAGAACCTGTTCCGGATCCACCATCAGATTTACAAGCAGAGCTGGAAGAAAAGAGAGTGCTGGCGATGGTAATAAAAAGGCCGCACATACTTGCAGAGTTATTTAGCAGACTGTCTACGATTTATAAATAACTGCAAACAAGAAAATCGTAACAAGGGTTGGCTAACCGGTAATGAACTTAAGGCATCAGAAATAACAATTATAAAAATAACACAAGAGCAAGATTTGACAGAAGGCTAAAAAAGGACAGTAAGCTAGGTTCATTAAACCCTTCCTCGACGGCGAAGGCTTACTCCGTGTAATGGGACGTCTCCAAAACTCCAATCTGACAACCGCCAGCAAATAGCCTGTAATTCTAAGCAAAAACAACATAATTACTCCCCCATCACCGGGAAGAAAACGGCTCGAGGAAACCCACCAAAACACATTAAATGGTGGCACACAGCTTACCCTTGCAATGCTGAGACAGAAATATTGGATCATCGATGGAAGACGAGCTGTAAAACAAGTGATACAAAAATGCATAACCTGCTTTCGCCACAAACAAAAACACATGGAGCAACTAATGGGTAGTCTACCATCAGCAAGAGTGAGCCCGGGAAGACCGTTTTCTAAAACGGGAATTGACTATGCAGGACCCATCCAGCTAAGAACCACCAAGGGTCGGGGTAACAAATCCTATAAAGGATACATTGCCCTAATCGTATGCATGACAACCAAGGCCGTACACATTGAGATAGTGAGCAGCCTAACAACAGAGGCATTCATAGCGGCCTACAAAAGATTCGTTTCTAGACGAGGGCTTTGTACTGATATAGTCTCTGACAACGGAACCTATTTTGTGGGTGCAAATTCCGTAATGAAGAAGACGTACAAATCAGCTATGACCACATTATCCGAAGACGTAGCAGCTACGTTAGCCAGTGATGAAACGACATGGCACTTCATACCACCTCATACCCCACATTTTGGCGGAATATGGGAAGCAAGAATAAAATCCGTGAAATTTCATCTTAAAATAAATTCAACTCTAACATTCGAAGAATTAACCACTCTCACCACTCAAATCGAAGCGGTCCTCAATTCTCGGCTGCTGGTTGCACTAACCAACGACACAACGGATACAACAGCGCAAACACCAGGACACTTGCTCATTGGAGATGCTTTTAAGGCTATGCCGGAAGTGACAACCAGCAACATAGGATTAAGAACGAGATGGCAGATGGTCGAAAAAATGGCGCAAGACTTTTGGGAGCGATGGTCTTCTGAATACATTCACCAACTTCAACAACGGAGCAAGTGGAAAACCTCCCAGCCAAATTTGGCAATAAACGATCTAGTATTAGTGAAAGATGATCAACTACCCCCAACCCGATGGAAATTGGGACGGATCACAGACACTCACGTCGGAAAAGACGACTTGGTACGAATAGTAACAGTAAAGTGTAAGGACGCAACCTAGAAGCGACCAATAACAAAGCTGTGCAAACTCCCTATTAGCGACGATCCAAGTGAGATATTACCTACGAAGGCCATTTCATCGCCCAAGGAAACAGCTAGTGGGATTACAACTCAAAACAACAACCCGGTATCCAGGCAATCAGGCATCCTTTTAGTGTGCTGCCTATTTGGTTTCGTGAGCACCAACATCGAAATAAGGCCGTGCAATTATTCCATTGGGATACATTTCGAGTAATTGGGCAAGTTGGAGATTGTGGCGACAAAATGGACATCAGTTGTTCAATACAATTTATCTTCCTACTGGGAGGAAATTGACAACTTTAAAAGAGCCCACACAGAGTTACAATCAGTTTGTAAGGAGCTGTCCAGTTTAAAATGCGACAGCATTCTTCAGCAGCTCTTATTTCAATATAATTATTTGATAGCAGACAACGAGCTATTATTTGAAAGTAACAAGCATCGTAAATGAATGAAGCGAGGCCTCGGTGACTCAGTGGGCCCTGTACTAGGGGACCTATTTGGAGTACTCACCCAGCGAGAAGCTGGCAAGTATGAATCCTATTTTGAACAAATTAACAGTGACGAAATTTATCTCTTGACTCTCATCAAAAATCAAACAACTATTGAGGATAACACCATCAATTTTTTGAAACATAATACAAACCTCACCACGGCATCTATAAACAACTTAATTAAAGACCAACATCGTTTGCGGCAGGAAATGCTGCAGTTAAAAGAATATAGAACGTATGAAGACAGAGTGCGATCAACGCTAATGACCATTTTTGAAATGATGCTAGTTCTAAAGAGCCTCCAGAACACGCAAGTCAGTTGGAAGTAGAGCTACAATTCATTGCATTACCATTACTTTACCAGGACACGACATTCACGACCTCCACCATGTGTATGAAAGCATGCAAATCCGCAGCCGAGTAACTCAAAAAAATGTAATAATTGAAATCACTTTACCACTGTCGTTCGTGTGGGACTATATATGTAGTCCCAATTCCCAACATCATCCATGGAGGCACTCATTCACAAATCATTAGCTCCACTGACTATATAGCAATGGACAATCGGCATGAACACTTCGCATTGTTAACCAGAGAAGACGTATATAAATGTCAGGTATTTAAGCCTGTACATCTCTTATGCGAAGTATCACAAATTAACAACACTCCTTCAAATCAAACGTCATGTGAGGTAGCGATATTACAACGAAAGAACGAATTGGACACCGTATGTGGCACTACGATCCACTATCAAGCTTCACGCTGCCAACCAGTGGATATATGTGATACCCAACGAAATCACAATCGATGTCATATGTGGGTCTAGAATCCAATCTTCGGAAATCGAATCCGGCTGGGTGCTCAGGGACTCTGACTTTCAAATAATTGCGGTAGGAACAGCTAAACACAATATCAATAAATTTGCTCAGCACGCAACTCATTTAATGCATACGGCTAACAACCTACGGGAATTCAGTGCTGTAGTCAAAAATAAAGCGAACGAAGTGGATCAATTTAATTTGCTAACCACGCCAGAAACAACCGGATTGGATGATCAGCTTGAATCATTGAAAAATGATGAACAGATTACCTTCCATCATCAGAGTGCTCATCATATCCTCCATTACGCAATGATCCACATTTTATTTTGGAGTGCTGTAGTAATAGGAGTCATCTGGGTTGCAAACAAATTAAGAGGAAGATGCATTGCAAACCACCGTCCGCCGTCTCCTCTAGGGAGAGCCAACGAAGGCATAATTTAACAGATGTGCGACATCAGTAACGACACGGGTGGAATATACAGTTGGTTTAATTCTCAGTGAATATTTGGAGCTCACCGGTGGTAAACCAAATACTCACCTAAGTACAGAAATCTAGGCAGAGGCCAGATTTTTACACTCCTTTTGGGGTTGTAGCTCGTTTTCGCCCTCTCCCTTGCACATTTTTCAAGCTGCCCTTAATTTTAATTTTTTTATTTGATAAGCAATCGAATTTCGATGGCAGTTGTACATCCGTGCTAATTCTTTTATAGAGATCCCTACAAAATAGCACCTAAAATCGCGGCTCTGACCTCCAAAGACAATTCCTTTGTTTTCTTTGTAACATCTTTGTCAAAACATTAATAACTATCGGGATTCCTGTTATGAGAGAATTTTTTCTTGCCATGCACAAATAATTTTGTGATTTTGTGTCATTTCGAATAACAAATAAATTATTTTTTTGTTTTAGTTTTTGTTTAATTTTTGGGTCAAAATTTTAAATTTACTCGAGTGATTTGTTAAATTTTTGCGATGTCCAAATAATTTTGTTAAGGACTGTATAGTAATTTGATTAACGGGCGAAAACATTTTAATTAGATTAGATTTTATTTGTGATAATTGTTAACATTACTATGTAAGGATGTATGAACCACTCCTTACATCGCGGAGTATACGCGTATATAAACAGATTCATTCGTCGAATATCTCGATTACGTATAGAGGGGTTTGTTTAAATATTACACGTACGAGTATGTAACGCGGGACGAGTTTAACTCAATATCGCGAATATTATGCGTCATGTACATCCGCATATACTCAAATACACATTTTAAGGATAATAGATTTTTTATCTCATAATTTTCTTATTTGATGTATTTATGACAAAAAAAAAATGAATTTGTTGTTCGTCATTATGGATGAGTAAGAGAAAATCGGATGTTGTGAACGATGTGATACATACATTTTTAAATATGACAAGACAGTTATGAACGTCAAAAAAATGGATGTGCTACGTCTAATAAGCGCCTTCATACTCTGAGCATGTCGTATATTTCAATAAATAAAATTTTGAATTATATTTCTGCGGTTGCAGCATCGTGCGGTTTAATTTGTGGTCGACTTCATGTCGAGATGACAATTACATAACTAATTTACCTGTAACGATAATCTGATTTGTAACATTTATAGGAGAAATGCTTTATGCTTTATGCTATTGATTAGTATTTTATTGTGGCATACGATAAGAGTACATAGATATCGCCCATGTACGGTACATAGATAGTATACGAGTATATGTTACTACATAAGTAAGATAAATTAATTTTTTTTATTTTTATTTTATTTCCATCCCCTTGAGGTGTATCGTTATTAAAAGTTTATTATTTTCTAAACAACATATAAATCATAAAATTGTTTTTATTTTTGTTTTGTTTATTTTATTATTTTATTTATTCTTCTGTGGACGTGAATTTTTGTATTTACTCTGTACCATACATTTTTGCAATAAGCTGTTGTTTGGGTTTATTCCATGCAATGTTATTATTTTAATGTTTAAAAGGTTTGGGGATGGCATTAGAGAATTTATATCATTTGTAAACTATTATGAAATAGTTGAATATCTATAGCTATATGTGTGCATGTGTAGACGTACATTATTATTATAATATTTTTAGTTTACTGTTGCATATGTTTGCATATGTATAATATATAGCGTTGTGGGTGGCAGTTTTGAGGTTTTAAAATTTGTTTTAATGTTTAGCAGAAATACGTATAAGAGATAATTTGAAAATATATAGTTTAGCTAAATTTATGAATTTATATATAAGACTAACGAAAATTCAATACATATCAGTATATTATACCGGGTGATTTTTTTAAGCTGAAACTTTCAAATATCTCGACAAATAAGCACTCTACGAAAAAAATGTCTAGGAGCCGTTATTTTTTATTGCAAATTCGGATTCTACTTCTTAAAGTACGTAGAATGTCTTTAAAACATTTTTTTCGATTCATGATAGATGGGGCTGTTAAATTAAATTTACATTACATGTTTTTCGATAGCGAGTAAGGGATTGACAGCCTCCACGAAGTATTCATAAATGGATACGGGCGTACTCTGAGCAATATTTTGTAGAACGAACGGTTGCGGAATCCAATCCCTTCGTAGTAGTGAAGCAGAACAGTTAATTAGACAATCAAAACAATGCAATGGTATAAACTCACTCTCTGTGGAGAGTGGAGGTGCCCTATGGATTCTGGGGAGGGCCATCTATTGCATTATCAGGGAACATCAAATCCGTTCCAGAGAAGACCAAATTTACGAAGATCACCGATAAAGAAAAATAGAAGCAACTCGGTAGCTGACCAAGCCGATACCTTTTCTAATGCTATACCTAATTTTACTTTGCAAATAGCCGAATCTAGTAAAACAACTATTGACCTAGAAAAGGAGAATATGAAACTCTGGGCGAGACTAGAGCATATGGAGCAAATATTTACCAAGCTAAGCGAAGAAATTGAGTATCTAAAGCAAGAAAATGAAAAAATAAAAATGAATCGGGATTCAAAAGAAGATTGCGATATAGGAAGCATTGAACCAGACAAACTCATCTATTCCACTGATGAAGATGATTTACAAAGAGAGACGGACTTGATCCTAAAGAAGAAAAAACAGTCCAGGAAGAGTAAGAAAAGAAAAGCTGAATCATCACCTGAGGCTGAGCAATTAAATGGTACGGAGCAATCTAGTCCAGATTCAAACGATACTCTACCTAAAGCCAATCAACCAAAAGCTAGTAAATCTACCAAGAACATTACACCAAATTTGATGCAACCGAAAGAAAAATCACTCTCACCAATAAATATTGTGGGTGTAACCAGTTACCCTGAAATTCAGTCACTGAAGAAATCGGTTACTGACAAAGACTATAAGGTAACAGCGTTAAATAATGACGTTTGGGAAATTAATACTCTGGACTCAGATACTTACAGAACCTTACCTATGAAATTAAATGCTGAAAAGTATCAGTGATTCATTTATGAGAACAAACAGGCCCGACCTATAAAAGTCATGGCAAGAGGTTTGCATCACACTTGCTCAAGCAAAGAAATAATGGAAGAATTACAAAATAAAGGTCTTAAAATACTAGATGCTGTGAATATTGTTAAAAAAGAGAGAACAGAAATCCAGAAAGGAAAGCAAATTATCAGTAAAAGCGAACTCCTTCTTTTTATGCTGGTATTTGACAACAAAAAGAATGTTAAAACATTTAAGGAATAAAGGAATCCTTCACATGAAGATGAAAATCGAACGAATGAGGAGAACCACAACACGCATACCCCAATGCAAGAAACTTCAGGCATTTAATCACATCCAAAGATATTGCGGCCAGAATCCAAGATGTGTAAAACGCTCAAGTAATCATATTACCCAGGCTGTGAGGTTAAACAACCAAAAAAATTAAGAGATAAAACAAGAAATCAACCGCAAAATCACGTAAATCGAAGGATTCAAATATCAAATGAGATGGATCAAAACCCACAAACACGCAACACAGGGCAAAGAAGTTTACTTCTTCAGGAAGTAAAAGGTTTGGGTTCAACCAAACATATGGACTCCGAAAATAACCAAATTATGAAAAACATTATGAACCGCATTGCAGCTATTAGAAAGCGGCTAGATGACCAAAGAAATCTTAACAACGGGATACTTGATCAACTGAAGAAAATACAACTCCCACAACGCAATCCAACAAAAACTGTTAAGTAAGAACACCACTTTCAAAATAGCAATCTGGAATGCGAATGGCATTATGCAACATCAGCAGAAGCAGTTCTTTATAGCTCATTAAATTCAGTAAATATCGTCATTTTCTTAATACCTGAAAGCCATCTAGTTAAATCTTCGTTTGCTCCATTCATCCAGCGGAAAGAGCAAGAGGTGGTTCGGCATTACTAATAAAAGAAAATATAAAACGCCATTTAGAATCAAATATCGAAGAAGAATCTATGCAAGTCACTAATGTAAGGATCAAAATTAAACACAGACAGCTTACTGTGTCTGGAATATATTGTTCTCCCTGGCATAGCTTGGAAAGGGAGGACTACCTTAAACTATTTAAATCTCTTGGACGTGATTTTATTATTGGAGGTGATTTTAATGCGAAAAACACATGGAGATCTAGACTTACGACGTCAAAAGGTAAAGAATAGCTTCAAACAGGACAGACATCAAAACGTGAATTTTACTATGATGGTTCCCCAATATACTGGCCCAGTGACGGAATGAAGATACCTGACCTAATAGACTTTCATGTAGCAAGAGGTATATCCCAGAGCTACATTCACATTGAAGACAGTAATTCTCTAGTATCGGATCATTCCCCGGTTATCATGAAAGTCAGTGAAATGGTAATTAAAAGGGAGAGTGCACCCAGATTAACAAACCAAAAAACAAACTGGGATCTCTTTCGTGAAGTATTGGAGGAAAAAATCAATCTTCAGGTACCGGTAAGAAAACCCCACCAGTTGGACGATGAATTAGAACAACTCAATGAAGCAATTCACTATGCTGCTTTGACAAGTACCCCCATTATACAAAATAAGAAGAAGCTTAACATATCCTACCCAATGGAAGTTAGAGAGTTGGTAAGAGAAAAACGACGGGCACGTAAAACCTTGCAAATAACTAGAACACCGGAGAACAAAACAATTCTTAACAATTTAGGTAACAGTCTCAAATCTCTTCTTAAAGAAGTTAAAAATGCATCAATCAACAGATATCTAGTTAGCCTAACCGATGAAAAAATTCTGATTATCCTCTGTGGAAGGCGACGAAGGGACTCAAAAGACACAAAATACAAGTGCCTCCACTTAAAAAGGAGGATGGAACCTGGGAAAGATGTCAATCCAAAAGCTAGATGATTCTGATATACGCCCAAGTAACTCTCAAAGAATTAAAAGAAGAAGTAAAAAGCAACATGATTGTTAGAAAAGCACCAGGATATGAATTGATTACTTGCCAAATAATCAAGGCTCTACTAGGTAAAGGATTTCGTAAGCTATTACACATAATCAATGCAAGCTTTCGGTTAAAATATGTTCCGTGGCAATGGAAAGTAGCAGAAGTAATCATGATAGCAAAACCTGATAAACCACCTAACGATAAAAAATCATTAAGGCCATTGTCATTGCTGCCAATTATGTCAAAACTCTTTGAAAGATTATTACTAAAAAGACTTAAACCAATAACTGAGAGCCGACAACTAATTCCTCCACATCAATTTGGATTCAGAGAAAAGCACTCCACAATTGAACAGGTGCATAAAATTACCAAAATTATTGAACGAACGTTAGAACGCAAAAAAGTACGCTCCAGCATATTTCTGGTCGTCACCCAAGCATTCGATAAAGTTTGGCACAGTGGACTGGAATTCAAGCTGCATAGAGATCTGGCGAGGCAATTCTATGCCATACTAAGATCTTATTTATCCAATAGACATTTTCGTGTGAAATATGAGGATGAAGACTCCGAACTAAAACAAAATCTATGCCGGTGTCCCACAGGGGAGTGTCTTAGGACCAATCATGTATTTATTATATACAAGGGATATTCCAACAACAGATGTAGGAACCATAGCCACCTTTGCAGATGACACAGCAATCATGGCAATAGGAAGTAATGTCGCTGATGCAACGAGAAAACTCCAGAAGATTACCAATGAGGTTTGTAACTGGACTAAGCGCTATAGATTCAAGCTTAATGAGACGAAATTCACGCATATTAACTTAACATCTCAAAAGGATTCCCATCTACCGATAGTAATTAACTCACGACCGGTGCCATATGCAAACAAAGCTAAATATCAGGGCATGACTCTCGATGCTAAGCTCAAGTGGAGAGAGCATGTCAAAAAGAAAAAAGAAGATCTTAATAATAAGTTCAGAAAAATGTATTGGCTCATGCTGCTATATCGGCAAATACTGAAGCCGATATGGACCTACGGTATTCAACTCCGGGGATGTACTAACCAAACAAACGCCAAAATGATACAGACGTTTCAAAATAAGGTTCTCCGTAGCATCGTAAATGCTCCGTGGTACACAAGAAATGAAGACCTCCACAGCGACTTACAGATGGAATACATCAAAGATGAAATAAAAAAGCACGCCGCCAAACCCCTATATATGGAAACCCCTATATTCGCCATATGATAGATAACCCTGTCGTTGAAAGAAGACTTCAAAGAACGAGGCCACTTGACCTAGTAAACATACCAAATTAAAATTAATATTTTAAATAGGTTTAATTAATTTTGGGACTAACCATTGGGTTTCACCCCAACAAATCAGAATTATTTAAGAAATG
The DNA here is from genome assembly GCA_963691935.1 of Nephrotoma guestfalica. Lineage (NCBI taxonomy): Eukaryota > Metazoa > Arthropoda > Insecta > Diptera > Tipulidae > Nephrotoma > Nephrotoma guestfalica. Next base: position 257,195,727 of record OY829913.1, read on the forward strand.
TAAAATTTGTAAATTTGATAGGTAAATTGCTAGGTGATCACAGTCTCAGTTGTAATTATTAAAGGAGAAAAATGTTCCTGGGTTACGATAATACAGGGTGTCCGCCGGGAAGGTATACTACTTTGTTTTGCCGCCATTTAGGCGAATATTAGTATTGACAGTTCATACTTGACAGTCGTGAAGTAGACACGTGGCAAATTTATTATGGAAAAATATTCGATAAATCATCGTGTATTAATCGTTAAAACATTTTATCAAAATCAATCATCGATTACTGTGACGATGAGAAAGTTACGTGAAATTTTTGGGAGAAACAACGTGCCAACAAAACGCACTATTTATCGTGTAGTGAATGATTTCGAAGAAAGATGGTCTGTAAGTGATAGGCCCAAGCATGGGCCACAACGTACTGCAAGATCGGCTGAAAACATTACTGCTGTTCAAGAAAGTGTTCAAAACAATCCATCAACCTCAATTCGACGCCGTGCTCAGGAGCTTGGTCTTCAAAGAACAAGTTTGGCCACCATTTTGCACAAGGATTTGCATTTGTTTCCATTTAAGATTCAGTTGACACAAGAGCTTCTTCCACAAGACCATTTACGCCGCCGTACATATGCCAATAGGATGTTACAGCTCGCCCATGACAACCCCGATTTTCATGAAAAAATCATAATGAGTGACGAGGCACATTTTCATTTAAATGGATACGTGAATAAACAGAATAGTCGGTTCTGGGCAATGCAAAACCCTCACATTATTCATCAGTCACCTTTACATCCATTAAAAGTGACAGTTTGGTGTGAAATTTGGTCAGGAGGAATCATTGGACCTTACTTCTTGTAAAAATGTGCTCAAAAGGGCTCAAAAATCATAAACAAACAAAGTAGTATACCGTCCCAGCGGACACCCTGTAGTTGTTTCTTGACGAGTCATTTTACAGTAATAAAAAATTTAAGAAATCCAATTTGTTTAAGACTAATTTCGAGTATTTACATTGAAAACGAGTTTTTAATTCAAACGTAATGCAGAATCGTATGCATAGGTTCTCAGTAGGAGAAATCGAAAATTAATTAATATCGTTGTTACAGCGTCATCTATCATGTATCGTTGTTACAGCGTCATCTATCATGCAACATTTGAAAAATGTTTCAAAGAAATCCTACGTACTTTAAGCCGTAGACTCGCTATTTTATCGCTATTTTTTAAATTTCAAAGTTACCACCGCCCCACCTACGAGAAGGGGAGGAGAGGTACTAATTTTAGCAATAATGTATGCCCCTCCCCCTATATTTTTCGAGATATTTGAAAGTTTCAGCTTAAATAAATCACCCGGTATAATCGCCCAATGTGGTGCTTAATCACAGCACCCTACGATCAAAAAATTTTTTCATGCCACGTTTTTTCATCTGAGACATGAGTTATTACAAATTGATCACAGTACCGAAGTAAATTAATTGTTAAACATGGTATTTAATTTGTTAACGAAAACTTTTGCAAAACCTCAAGCAATTGGTTTACATTTGGATTTCATGATTGTAAGATTAAGTTTAATTCATTATCTGGAAGGAATGTGTAAAAAAAAGTCTGTCGTTTGGATATTCTTAATAATTAATTGCAATTTTTGATATTTTAGTTTATAATTTTATTTTAGAATTAAATAAGCTCAAGCTCTACCAATTTAATTAACTGCGATATTTTACACATAAAGTAATAAAATTATTTCGGTTTAGAATGTAATTTTGTGAACTTATAAAAATGGACTGTTATCGTTGAAATTAAAATGTTCTTTCACTGAATCAAATCGAATATTTTACTCGATCGTCTTAACGAAACTTAAATAGTAGAATATCCTAAAACAAGATGATCTGCGCATTACTGCAAATGCCATTTTAGTTGCTCAATGTTCAAATATAAAAGTGTCTAATTTGACAACTTCTATTGGATTACTAATCCACATATCAAGTAAAGCTTTCAACTTCTTATGCACTCGTAGTATTTTACTTGATCATTGCACAAATTTCAGAAAGGATGTCTAATATTTGATTTAGGGGCCACTAGTATCTCTCAACAATGATGAACGAGTACAAAATTTAATTATGTTAAGCAATGCAACTAGCTTTAGTAAAACTGAAACGTCCCGCCATAACTAGACCTAAATCAAATAACTAAAAATGCTTTCGATTAATACATTTTCAGACACATAAAAAATTATTGGATGAGGAACTCGCGGAGTTCGAAAAACTCGCAGTGACCAACTAAATTTGATTATTTGGCCAGAGCTCGTTTAAAACACATAGTTACTAAAATTCTAGTACGATAATCCCAGGATTACAGAAAATATTCCGGATTCCACGGTCCGACTATTATACTGATATATTGTTAACTCGCACGAGCAGAAAGTGTTAAATAGAGCATTTCGTCTTCAACAATGAAATACACTGAAATTAACTTTTAATATTGTACACGTCTTTACCATACGAAGTAAGGATATATTTGGCTGTTGTAATGTTCTTTTCAAACATTTGATTTGTTTTATATCATTATCTAACCGTGTCTTGTTTTTTGTATCAAATAATTCTCGACTCCGACAATTTTTCAATATGATTTTTGGGGCTATGTGTAACTCTTTCTTGGAGTGCAATTAGAGAATACGAATATTGTAAAAAGGTAAGATAAATTATCGTTTCATCGTTTACAAATTATCTTACTGCTTAGAGAATTAAGGCACTGGTAATGGAATATTTTCCAACCAGATAGAAACTAATATTTCTATATCCACTAGTTTTAGCGCTCTCCAAAGTGTGGCAATATTGGGGTTAAGGTTTGCCATCCGATACCTTCTTTTACCATAAATGCATTTAAATCGACTGAATGTAATTCCTTGTCATACAACTTCTGTAATTTTAGTAACTCATTTCGAGTTCGCCAATTAACCCTTTATGGTTAAATCATAAATCACTTCCACATGCACCTTTAATATTTGAATGACCCACTTGTGACTCAAAAAACGGCCCGCAGAAATCGATTTCGGATACTGTAAATGCTCATAAACGGATCCGCATGAACGGATGCAGTGAGCGTAAGTTTCTTTTGCAACTCATTACTCGATGTTTTTCGAAATGTCTGATACCATTTTCATAGACATCACATTGTACCATTTTAATAGAGGTTCACAATTTTAAATTAAAATAGAACAAAGAAAAATATGTAGCAACCGCTGTTGGCGCATACATGGCGGAATCTGGAGGTTCAATTTTCGATCACTCTTAGCAACAGTTGCGACCGTAGCTAATAACTCGCCAAATATTGCGTTCCAAGTGTTCAATTGTCTCTGGCTTATCGGCGTATACAAGTGACTTAACATATCCCCAAATAAAATAATCTAATAGAGTTAGATCACACGATCTCGGTGGCCAATTAACGGGACCATTGCATGAAATTAGTCTTTCATCAAATGTTTTTTTGAGTGAATTAATTGTATCCCGCGCTACAAAAAAGTTAGAAATCATATCTCTATACCGTTGACTGTAATATTCCGCACCCATTACCATTTTTGAAAACATATGGATCAATGATTCCGCCGGCCCATAAAGCTCACCAAACAGTGATTTTCTCTGGATGTAATGGTGTTTCGGCAAAGCCTTGTGGATTATCTCCACTTCAAATCCGACAATTTTGTTTATTAACGTACCCATTCAACCAAAAGTGAGCTTCATCGCTGAACAAAATTTTGCTTTGGAAAATCAACATCAATATAATTGATTGGCCAAATTGGCGGCATGTACGATGGTCGGATGGCTTTAATTCCTGCAAAGTTGAATTTTGTAAGCACGTAAACCAAGATCCTTAGATAAAATCTTCCATAAAGGACACACATCTCCAGGGATGGACACATCTCCAGTTGCTGAGAACGACGTTGAATTGATTGATATGGGTCTTCCTCAATGTTACTCTGTACAGCGTCAATAGCTGCTTGTCATCTTACTGGATGTATATTATCATTTAGAGTATACGTGACAATCCATTGTTAACCGAACGAATTACCGGCCCTGATGGACGATTATGACGACTGTAAAATGGACGGATGAGTTTGGCGAACAGAACCAGTATTTTGATAAAAAAATTCAACAATTTGAAGCGTTGCTCTGGCGTGAGTTTATTCGTTATGAAATGGCAAAACAAACTAATGACAAAGCAAATGTCAGCTGTCAAACAAAACAGTGTTGCCAACTTTAAGATGCAAGCCTCTATAAAACACCCTAAGTGCAATTTTTGATTCATTAATTTCATTCGCACTTAATTCACCACGATGTCGATCCTCAGTAAGTTGTTTACAATTATACATTAATCACAAGCAATATGCCATAATTTTAAACATTCGAATAAATTTAAATACTTAAGTAAAGGTAGGATTTAAGTAGACTTCTTCAGTTTTCCTTTTTCCTATACGTGTTCACTTCAAGCCGAGGTCCACACCGTCACAAATCCAGTTCAATCAATTTATTCGGCAGTTGGTACATAACACCACTCTGCCGGCTTAGACAGTTCCCGAATTCTCGAAATTCGATTCGAAACCAATCCATTATCTAGCGTAGCACTAAAATTTATTCGATGTAATGTTGTTTGAAAATCCGGCCAATAATCCATTGTCCTCATTCTGGATGTCCAAATACTTATTCTAATCGATTTATAGTTCAGATTTTTATTTAGTGGAGCCACGCTAGATCGAACATTTAACAATTAAACATGGTATCCTTTGTCGTACGTATACCGCATATAAAGACAAACACCATAACCTGCCTTGGAGACATCACCAATTCCATGCAACTAAATATTGATGGCACCAATAGATGGCTTAACACATCGAGGTATTTCCACCCAAGGAAATTCGGCCAATTGATTGTGAAATTCTTGCCACGACTTCACGAGCTCCGATGGCAGCCGATTGTGCTAACAAGCATTTCGATAGGAGTACACAAACCCAAGGGATCAACAATCAACTTCGAGTGCTAGTGTCGACCCGCCTCTGTTACCGTTTGGTATGTATTGCATCACTTTAGTGTAAGTGATGCAATACATAACAAACGATAACAGAGGAATTATTTTTCTTGGTGCATCCGAAGGCATTGGGTAAACATTTCTTCTTAATTTGATACTTGAAATTAGACAGCAGAATAAAATTGAATCAATTTTACTCGATGAATATTGCACAGCAATATCAGAATTCAGCAGCTAATTTTTCTTTCAACATAGCTAGAAATTCTGGAATTGCAACAGTATTAAAAACGTGCAAAATTATTATTTGGGATGAATGTACCATGGCACATAAAAAAGGCCTTGAAGCTCTTGATCGTACTTTGTGCGATTTGCGAAAAAATAACCGACCAACAAGAGGAGCTCTTATACAGCGAGCAGGTGATTTTGATCAAGTGTTGCCGATCATTACGCAATCAACACCCGTTGATGAACTTAATGCCTACCTGAAACCGTCTGATCTTTAGAAACATGTTACGAAAATCACAGTATATACAAACACGCGTGTGAATTTACTTCACAATGTTACTTACTGCTAGAACATATACCAATCAGCTTTTGGACATGGGTAACGGGAAATTTCCAATTGATTTTGTGAAGTGAAGCCGTCAATTCAGGACGTTGTAATGAAAGAAACACATTTCAAACAACTTCCAAAATCATGATTGGCATTGGAACTTGTAATCTTTGCTCAAAAGAATAAATTAAATAAAGAAATGCAATTGCAACTCCTCAGCCGACCAATGAAATACAAACTATCGACACAGTTATTGATAAGGATCAAGCTGTCAATTGTCTAATAGAGTTTCTTAATTCTTTGGAGCCATCTTGTATTCCACCACACTAACTATTTTTGAAAGAGAATCCACCAACAATACTTCATCGTAATTTCAATCCACCGAAATTGTGCTATGGAACACACCTTATTTTTACTAATTCATTAATTCATTATAATTTGAACTTTCAACATCATTTCTCTTACATACCGTCAACCGGAAGCTTGACAAGCTTGGATATTGATCGTTTAAAAATACCGATTTTTGTTTGTACTTCTACTACTCTGACCTTATTGTCTGTGCCTAGAACTACTGACACAATTCTACCTAAGGGCCACCTAATTGACGGCAATTTTTCGTCAACAAGAATTACTATATCGTTCACTTGTAGGTTCGGACTATCTTGATTCCAAAAATATTCAACCATTTTACTTGTCGTTTGCCACTTCGTTAAATGGATGTCGGGGATGTTTGAAAATGAAGGTTCATGTATTCATGTATTCCTACCTGTCAAGAAATGATTCGGAGTTAATGGTTCTGGATCATGTGGGTCGTCTGATAACGGAGTTAAAGGTAGACTATTGAGAATTCCTTCAATCTGAATCGTTAAGGTTTCAAATTCTTCTAAAATCATTACAACACCCTTGGTAATGCGTTTTACATGAAATTTGAACGACCTAATAGATGCTTCCCATAATCCCCCAAAATTGGGAGCTCTAGGTGGGATAAAATGCCATATTATTTGTTCCTCAGCACAGACCGATGCTATTTAGGATTGTTCGGTTTCGGAAATAAAATTTTGAAATAACTCTTTGAGTTCCCGACTTCGGACTGCCGACCTTTAGGGTGCAAATTATGCAAGAAAAGGCATCATACTTTGTTACATCTTGACCAAAAGTATTCTTCCTGGGAAAATACAAATCACAATCTTAAGAATCAGGAGGACCGCATCCAAGCAAAACCAACGGACGATACAAAACGAACCATTGCTACACCGATGGTTGATCATCCAATCGAGCAAAACTTTAGTATGCAAAAGAATCCAGTTAGGGGAAGAGTAATATTGCCAACGGCAATTGTACTATTAAAACGCGCAAATGGAAGTTACATGGAATATCGAGCATTGTTAGATTCTGGTAGCGAGTCCAATTTCATAATGAGTTCCATGGCGCAAAAGCTCCATGTTGAAATCAGTAGCATTAAATCAATTGACGTCACTGGAATCAGTTCAACTTCTACTAAAGTTGATGAAATGATTTCGAGTCAAATAAAATCACGGTATACAGATGCATTGTTTGATGTTGATTTGTTCGTAATCAATAAAATTTCAAACAATTTACCACAAACCAACATCAACAATAATCGCTGGTCTATACCATCTCACGTAAAGTTGGCCGACCCCGATTTTAAAGCACGGTCCAATTGACGTGCTATTAGGCGCAGAACTGTTCCCAAACATTTTAATGTCAAATAAAATTTATCTAAGGCAAAATTTGCCAGTTCTTCAAGAAAGTTTGTTTGGATGGATAATATTTGGTAAGGAAGAACGTCATTTGAACCATAATGTCAATTTTCATACCTCATTTATTCAACAAGAAAAAGAATCGATTTCTCCATTACTGACAAAGTTCTGGAAGGTAGAAAATCTCCCACCCAGGAAATTCTTGTCAGCCGACGAAGAGAAATGTGAGAACAATTTCCAGGATACACATTATAGAGATTCTAACGGAAGATTCAATGTGTTCCTGCCTTTGCATGAAAACGTGACATTAGGTGACTCAAAACAGATGGCTGCTAAACGGTTTTGGTATTTGGAAAATAAATTAAATTCCAACCCTGACCTAAAGGAACAGTATATTTCGTTCATGCGAGAATACCTTTATTTAGGTCACATGAAGGAGATTAACGAAAACGACCAAACTGATTCATTAATCTATTACATTCCGCACCACGCAATTCTCCGCCCAAACAGCTCATCGACTAAGCTAAGGGTCGTTTTTGACGCTTCGGCAAAAAGCACGAACGGTGTTATGAATTATGGAATGCTGATTGGAGCAACCTTTCAATCAAATTTGTTCAACATTGTATTGCGTTTCCGGCGATACCGGTATGCCATGACCTCCGATATTACGAAAATGTACAGACAAGTGCTGGTCGATCCAAGCGCCAAACTGGTCTTCAACGGATTTTATTGAGAGAAAACTATTAAAAACATTCGAACTTGCAACGGTCACGTATGGGACTGCAGTAGCTCCCTTCTTAGCGACCAGGTGCATCAAACAACTAGCCCTTGATGAAAATTGGAGATATCCTCGTGTATCAAAGGTTTTAATTAACGATACTTATTTTGACGACATCGTTACTGGTGCCAATACATTATCAGAGGCACAGAAGCTTCAGGCTGAACTATGTTAATTGACACAAAGTGGTTGTTTTCATCTGCATAAATGATGTGCGAATGATGAAAATCTGGTAAAGGATGTCCCTTTAGAGGACCGTGAAGAACTGAAAATTAACGAATTCAATGACGGGCAATGCATCAAGGCTCTTGAATTGCTTTGGCAACCTAAAGAAGACATTTTTTCATTCAGAATGCCAGAATTTTGTAGCGAATTAAAAAATTACTAGCACCAATCATCATAAGGGCAAAAATCTTGATGCAAGAATTGTGGAAAAACAAGTAGGATTGGGACAAGCTTGTGCCCACCGATATCAAGGAAAATTGGTTATGATATCGAAACAATCTTTCAATCATAAACAATGTTCAATTACCAAGAGGTACCTTTCAAAGATTTACTTTTCGAATTCAAGCGACTATAATTTCCACGACGCTTTACTATCGCAATGGCAATCAATAAAGGATAGGGGCAATCACTGAACATTGCTGGTGTGAATGTGGAAAACCCACGCTTTTCACGTGGCTAACTATACGTTATTTCAGAGTAGAAACACCAACAAATCTTTTCATTCTCTCATCAACTGGAATAATCACAAATATTAGTTATCCAAATGCTTTACACTAAAACTTAAGACTAATACCAATATCAAATAATGCATTACATGTCAAATAATGTCATTACAGCTTTTAATGTATTTCACTATGATGCTAGATAAAAACTGGCCTGATTTTTGGCTCGGGTGTTCTCTGTAGCCCCTAGCCCCAGCTATTTACGAAGTGGTCTAACTTCACCCAGTCCAAATTATCACTAAGCATGCGTCCAGCTTTTAATTTATTTCACTATGATGCTACATAAAATATGGCCTGATTTTGGACACAGGTGTTCACTGTTAGTGGCACAACTCAAATTCGTTGGCCCCTAATACGAAAAATTATAAATATGGGATCCAGCTATTTACGAATTGGTCTAACTTCATCCACTTCATATGACCTTTAAACTTTCGAATTATGTGATATTTATTTTTCAATTTTTTTTTCGGCGAAAGTTTACTGCTAACTTCATTAACATGCAATTTTCGGCTAATATCAACAGAATTTTGTACTACCACTTGATATTAAATACGTCGATAATGCAGATTTTTTCCGGCTGAAATTTTTGGGTAATTTCAGTTGCATGAAATCCAAAATTATTTTTAAACCCTTTTCGATTGAAGTAGACGAATGATTTTATTGCAACCCCTTTTGGCCAAACTTTAGAAATATAAACCTTTTCAAAATGCTTCTGGTTAACCCCAATTTGAAAAGATATATATTTTAGAAGGCTCCTATCTTTTTCGAGATTAAATGCTCGGAAAGACAGATCGTTTCTATGAACGTAAGTAGCTATAAAATATTTCTGTTGAGCGCTCTGTTCTGCTGCCCTGAATAAACTTAAATGTCGTCATACTGAAATTGAAGCGTCAGGATACAAGTCTAGTTTTAAACCAAACTGGGATATAGTTCGATGAGTTTGCAACAAACATGACAAGCAGTGGTGGTGAACAATAAAAATAGATTAAGCATAAAATATTTTAAAAGCCATATAATAACAGTAATATCAAGATCTTTGAATTACCCATATCTGCATGTACAATATTTCTCATTATGGATTAATGACATATATCCCATACATTCCTAGGTTATTTATACGTCCAATTTTTCTTCATAAAATAAATTCCCCCTACCACATTATATATATATGCCATAAAAGCCCCAATAAATAGTCACGATAATTACCCGAATCAAATCTTCGGATATAATCCCTAAACCTCATTCATCATTTTTAATGATCCCGAACAAAACGAAGAAACTGACGCCGCCATATTATTTAGATAAGATAAGAAAGGCAGCATATAAGGAATATAATAGAAAATTTTGTAGTTTTTTATATAACTGTATATTTTAACGGTTTTTTTATTCACTGTATACTAATTGCAAGACCCTAAGGACTATGCTGCACAATATAATAATAATTCTTTTCTTTTTTTTCCTACATATTTATCGTATACGATACATCCATAGATAGGAGAGATAAGAAAAATAATAAAATCTTTATACTACATAAATATACACCTTAAAAGATGCAATTATCTTGTTATTGTGCTTATGTTTTTTGTTCCTCCTGTGTTGCTCGACAGTAATAGGATGCTATTAGAAAAAAGTAAACGGCTTTTGTTCCGGTCTTTCTTGTGTGATACACAACATCCTAATGTACATTACCATTCATTAGCTGACTATATGGTACCCGTATCTACCTCTATACAGTACGAGAGAAATTTATAAAGATCCACCAGATAACGTAGAGTAGTTAATAGAAAACCTGGTGCACATTCTACGAATTGAATTGTTGAATTCTATACGGTGCATTTTTACAGAAAAAATTTACGATAATACTGTGCCTCATTAATTTCCTTTTTGTACGACTTATTTCTTATTTAGATATTATAATATATTTTATTATACAAAAGTATCAAATATTTAAGCTTTTAAGAATACAATACGAACACAACTTTAGAATAATTTGCTTTTTACAAATTTTTTTTGTTGCCTTGCAAGAACGAGCTTAACGTTATTGCAATTAAATTCTTATTAAAAACGGTTACGTAATATTATAACCAAATACAAAATAACAACAAAAAATGTTACTAGAGTGGAATTTAAATTGAAGATGTTTGTATAGGGTGTGAACAAAAACAAAAATACCTGCGAACTGTCTAAAACGTAAAATGACATAAATCTTTTAATCTGTGTTTTATATTTTACTTTAATCAATAACAGCCATAACTTTTATGTCCGCGTGTAAATTTAGTCGAAAAGAAAAAAAAATTAAATTAAGGATAATAATAAAGGATCTCTAGACTAATACAAAATATTACCCTAGCTAATTTTCCAGTCATAATTATAGTTATTAATAAACAGAACGAACAAAAAAAAATGTCACAAGTGTCATGAATGACATTGTCATAATCATAATATTCTAGAACAGACAAGAATAAAATATGGAAAAAAAATTAAATTATATAAATCATGTGTCTCGTGAAGAATTTTCCAAAAAATAAACAATAATTATATTTTTCCAGTGTGTACTCTCCCCCAAATCAGATTCATACTCTCTAGCTAGAAAGAATATCTACTGTACTATTACCAAGAAGTATTATTTCCACTTCAAAACACCCCTTGCACACAGCACAAAACAAAAATCTGTGTTTTATATAAACCAAAAATGAAAAAGGAAGAAAATTTCATTAAAAAAATGACAAGAAAATTTGTTTCATAAACAACAAAAGGAAAACAAAACAAAAAAAAAACAAAAGATGGAAAATTTCTGCAAAAGAAAAGGAAATGCGTACACAAGGAATCTCATCTTTCGATTAATCAAATCAAACATCACCAAGAATATAGAAGTTAAAATTTATAACCTTTGCTTATTGTTTATATATATATTTGTTGGTTTTGTAATATAATATATTAGACGGTGTACAGCAGGTGAAATAATTAGATCTCTATCTCTCATAAACTTCTACACAGGGTGTCCCAGAATGAATGGATAAGCCTAAAGCACCTTATAGTAGAGCTATTGCGCGCTCAAAACAAAATATTCCGATCACCACGGCTACAAATAAATTAAATCCATCGGTTTTTTGGTGTTAAAATATATTCTTAATGGACTATACTAATAGTTATGCTGTAAGTAGTATGAGTAACTGTTGTACTTTTTTGAAAAAAAAAAAAAAAAAATTTAAACTTCAATTTTCAGCATGAAATGTGGTAAATATTTTTTTTTATAAAAGTTTGAGCGTCTTTGGTGAAAAAAAATGTATGAGAACCTAAGTGGCCAACTATTTTAAAAACATGCGTGTTTAATGCAGATTCTAAAATGATACAATACATCCTTTTATCTAATGTAGATACGAGGTTATTGCTATTAGTATGCAGAAGGAATAAATTCGATTAAATACAACGATACACAACGTTACACATTGATAATACTTTATTTAACCAATGTACATTTATAGATGCTGCATTTATAAATGCTCAAACTGTCTGCCACCGACTCTGATACACGCCCGACATTTCCGAATAAAAGCTCTTTTGAGAAGTCGCGCATAATGCCGTTGAGTAATTTTTGAAGCGGCTTCCTGGACACAACTACGTAACTCTTCTAAACTCCTGATCAGTTTAAGAGCGAACCTCTTCTTTTAGGTAGCCTCAGTAGTTACTTCTGCATTCACCATACAGTGGATCAAAAATAAAGTCGGACACCTACCATTTAATTCTTTATCACAGAATAAATAGTAAAATAGAAGCTTTTTTAAAAAAGTTCAATACTTTGTTTAAAAGCTCTATTCATTACCTTACAAAAACACCAAAATAAAAACCAAAATTTTATTTTATTATAACAAAAAAAATCAATAATATAAAAAAAGTAAAAAAAAAACTCAAAAAGAACTCGGACAGATGACAATACCTACTATGTTCATGGCAATTTTGATAAAACAAAAAGGGGAAGTCCCCAAAATCAACATGCAATGAAAATATGTATCTACAATTCGAAGAAAATATTTAGTCATATTGTGATATCAACGCCGAGCAGTTGCATTTTTACTAGTAAAATAAATATGGGAAGACAACGTGGCCAAACATCTGTAGAAGTTAGAGAACTGGTTATTAAATACTACAACGACCATAAATCTGTTAGAGAAATAGCAAAAATAATAAATAGGCCACATTCAACGGTTCATGACATAATTCGACGATTTAATTTATCGAAATCTCTGGAAAATAAACCAAAATCTGGTAGACCCAAAACATTTTCGTCAGCAGATGTGCGATGGATCGTCCACCAAATTAAAAAGGATCCGAAACTTAGTGCTCCGAAGCTTACCAAACATGTTTCCATGGAGCTGGGAAAAAGTGTAAACCCAGAAACGATAAGATTAGTACTGAGGAGGCAAAACTTTCATGGAAGAGTACCTCGTAAAAACCCATTCATTAGTAAGCGAAACCGCAAAAAACGTTTACAATTTGCAAAAACATATAAAAGTGCCAATTTAGAAATATGGAATAAAGTAATTTATTCAGACGAAAGTAATTTTAATTTATTCCGATCAGTGGCACTATTCTGGTAATTCAATTTACTGGTAAGAATTTATTTGTAATTTCTGTTCAAATATTTTTTTTCTAGCCTACTGAGGAATAAAGTTTGATGTAAATATTTATAAATTGGGAATAATTTTTACATACCTAAATTGGTAGGGAAAATTATTCCCAAATTAATTTTGTTTTCAAAAATATTAACACTAACTTTTTACCTCAGTATGCCAGAATTTTTTTTTTTAAATAAAAATTAAACATAAATTCTTTCCCCAACTCCCTATTTGCGGGGAATTACCAGAATAGTGCCACTTAGAAGTGCCAATTTAGAATTATGAACTACTTATGGAGACAACCAAACGAAGAACTACGAAAAAAAACTTACAAGCTACTGTTAAACATGGTGGTGGTTCGGTGATGGTGTGGGGGTGTATGTCAGCTGCTGGCCCAGGAAAATTATGCATTATTGATGGCATCATGGATCAAACGGGATATTTGAACATTTTGAAGCAAAATTTAGTGCAGAGCGCTGAGCAATTGGGAATAAAAGAAAACTTTTATTTCAACCAGGATAACGACCCAAAGCACAAAGCTCAAAATATTCAACTTTGGTTGCTTTACAATTGCCCACATGTTATAGACACGCCTCCACAATCACCGGATCTGTGATTGAACATTTATGGACGATCAGGCCTTTATATCCATCGTTCAGACTTGAGCTATTGGCGTTATATCTGAGACGGATGGACCTAACTTTTGAGCAAATAATCTCGAGGGGGATATCTCCTGGATTCCAGCAATTAAATTTTTAATTCAAATTTAACCCATTTTAGACATGAAACCTATGCTGAGATTTTGATTTAGATCAGAGCTTTATATCCACCATTCAGACTTGATCTATTGGCGTTATATCTGAGACGGATGGACCTAACTTTTGAGCAAATAATCTCGAGGGGGATATCTCCTGGATTCCAGCAATTAAATTTTTAATTCAAATTTAACCCATTTTAGACATGAAACCTATGCTGAGATTTTGATTTAGAACATACCTTTATATCCACCGTTCAGACTTGAGCTATTGGCGTTATATCTGAGACGGATGGACCTAACTTTTGAGCAAATAATCTCGAGGGGGATATCTCCTGGATTCCAGCAATTACATTTTTAAGTCAAATTTAACCCATTTTAGACATGAAACCTATGCTGAGATTTTTCTTTAGATCAGAACTTTATATCCACCGTTTAGACTTGAGCTATAGGCGTTATATCTGAGATGGATGGACGGTTTTGAGCAAATTATCTCGAGGGGATATCTCCTGGATTCCGGCAATTAAATTTTTAATTTAACCGACTTTTCATATAAAATGGAAAAGTTCAATACAACCATAGTAAAACATGGATACAGATAAGGCTCTAATATTCAATATTTATGGAAATTATTTTAAATATTACAATTATTATCTGTATAATATCGCATTATTAATTTAGTAACTTTTCGGGATAATTTTAGCTTTCTCATATTAATTAATACAAATTTCGTAGATACATACATGAAAAAATTATTTCGGGATGAGATATGCGTTTTCCATACAATTACGATATTTTTCGGGATGGTATGGAAATTAGCAAAGAAACGCACCAAAATAGAAAAGGTGTTTTTCAGGCTGGTTTTCTGGGCCAACTTCACATACATTTGAAGTTTAGATTTTTTTTTTTTTCAAAAAAGTGCAACAGCTACTCATACTATTTACTGCATATCCATTAAGAATAACACCAAAAACCGATGGATCTATTTATTTGTAGCCGTCGTGATCGGAAACGTAAAGTAATGTGAAAAAATGGATTTTTAAAAAAATGATATATCTTAGGTACTAACTTGGGATATATTTTTTTTGTATTTTATTTTGAGCGCCCAATAGCTCTACTATAAGGTGCTTCAGGCTTATCCATTCATTCTGGGACACCCTGTATAATACACATTCGTTCATTAAAAATTTAAAGACAATATACCCAACATACGTAAGATTAGTAGATATTTACCAAACCAAAAATTTTGTATATACAACATTATTATGATCTCCACCTCCGCACCGAATTTATACCATAATTGAATAAAATAAAAATTTATCAGACATTTTTAAGAGATGTAAATAATTTAAATAATATTAAATTTACATCTCGAAGAATTAAAAATAAAATAAAAACAAATTTAAATCCGTATGCTGAATAAGAAAAACAGCACTGCATGTGTCTAGACAACCTGTTTGATATACTCGTAATTAAAAAATAAAAAATAAAATAATGGTAATATGTGGAAAAGCTCATTTTCCTAACAACAATATTTTTTTTCTTTTTTGTTAATAATCAAAATTATAATACGATTTGTAATGTTTGCATAAAATATGAATAGAAGAATTTTTAAATATGTCTGTTTCGTAAGTATACCGTATGAAAAAAAATTTATGATCCATACTTATTACTTTACATGGGAATTTTGCAAAACAATTAGGTTAAGTATTTTATGTGTTCGTTCAATATCGCTACACACCATCCAATTTGGTTGGTTGGTTGGCGATGTCGGTCATCCGATCCAATCAAATTGAACCAACCGCCAAGTGCATCTAAATACTAATGGGCACATTGGTTCAAAAAATGTATATGACGTCATTCTATGTCAAAGATTCAAGGCTTTGGCTATAGATGGCAGTATAATAATATAAATGTTTCGATTTTTTGTATAATCTTTTTTTAGTGAAATCAGGGTGAAAAAACAGTATAGTCTACAATAATATCAATTAAAATTTATTTTACGGGCTATTGGTAATTGATTTACTATTCGTGTAAAGTTTGTCCTCAATCTGTCCTAAAAAAAATAAAATGAGTTTAGGACAAACTTCACGGTTCTGTACAAATTTGTGAAGTTTATCCTAAAATGCGTGTGAAGTAGACGAATCATATTGGAATACGCAGAATCCAATTGGATTCTAATTGATTTTTTAAGGTATTGGTGCATGTGTACACTGTTATGAAATGAATTATTTTTTCAGGAAAAATGTCACTAAAATTGACTAGGGATTTTTAAGCAAAATTATAAATTTACTTAGTCTTGTCAATTTTTTTTGTTTACGTTTTCTTATACGCAGTTTGCAGCTGCAAGAAAATTATTGAAAGCTGCAATGACGAAAATTTATCGTAAGCAACATAAATTTCCAAAGGTTACGTCAAACGGTTGCTAACGGCTTTAATTAGTTTATGTAAATTTATAACATTTACTAACTGTGTCAATGTGATACAATTCGTATCGTGTTGGATTCAGATACGTTATTAGGTACAGTTTGTGTACTAATCTATTAGTACATAAACCAAAGGTGCAAATTTTAAAAGCCGAGTACTTTGATTAGAATTAAACCATATAGGTCTAATTAGATTATTATTTAAATGATTTTAATATCGAAATTTAATTATTAATGTGGGTTAATAGTAAAATGGTAAGCCATTTATTTTAATTAGCTAATAGACACACTATCGGAACCTGAGTCAAGATCTCTGGTAGGGAGTGTTAATGGCCATTTTCAGTTACAAGACAAATTTGATTTTCTTCGAAAAAAATTCGTCAACAATTTGCGACCTGGGTTGGGGGATGATATATGACCTGATCAGATGAGGAATTTAGTTAGCTATTAGACACACTATCGAAACCAGAGTCAAGATCTCTGGTAAGGAGTGTTAATGGCCATTTTCAATTTCAAGACAAATTTGATATTGTACGAAAAAAATTCGTGAACACTTTGCGACCCGGGTTGGGAGATGATATATGAGCTCAACGGATGAGAATTGTAGTTGGCTATTAGACACACTATCGGAACCAAAGTCAAGGTCTCTGGTAGGGAGTGTTAATGGCCATTTTCAATTTCAAGACAAATTTGATTTTCTTCGAAAAAATTCGTGAACACTTTGGGGCCCGGGTTGGGGGATGATATATGAGCTCAATGGATAAGAAATTTAGTTAGCTATTACACACACTATCGGAACCAGAGTCAAGATCTCTAGTAAGGAGTGTTAATGGCCATTTTCAGTTTCAAGACAAATTTGATTTTCTTCGAAAAAAAATTCGTGAACACTTTGCGACCCGGGTTGGGGGATGATATATGACCTGATCAGATGAGGAATTTAGTTAGCTAGTAGACACACTATCGAAACCAGAGTCAAGATCTCTGGTAAGGAGTGTTAATGGCCATTTTCAATTTCAAGACAAACTTGATTTTCTTCGAAAAAAATTCGTGAACACTTTGCGACCCGTATAGGGAGATGATATATGGGCTCAACGGATGAAGAACTAAATTAGCTATTAGAAGCACTATCGAAACCTCAGTCAAGTTCTCTGGTAAGGAGTGTTAATGGCCATTTTCAGTTTCAAGACAAATTTGATTTTCTTCGAAAAAATTCGTGAACACTTTGGGGCCCGGGTTGGGGGATGATATATGGGCTCTACGGATGAGGAATTTAATTAGCTATTAGAAGCACTATCGAAACATGAGTCAAGATCTCTGGTAAAGAGTGTTAATAGACATTTTTACTTTGAAGACAAATTTGATTTTCTTCGAAAAAATTCGTCAACACTTTGGGACCCGGGTTGGAGATGATATATGAGCTCAACGGGTGAAGAACTAAATTAGCTATTAGAAGCACTATCGAAACCTGAGTCAAGTTCTCTGGTAAGGAGTGTTAATGGCCATTTTCAGTTCCAAGACAAATTTTTGATTAAAAATTCATGGATCCTTGAGACCCGGGTTGGGAAATGATATCTGAGCTCAACGGATGAAGAATTAAATTAGCTATAAGAAGCACTATCCGAATCTGTGTCAAGATCTCTGGTAAGGAGTGTTAATTAATTCGTGGAAAGTTTGCGACCCGGGTTGGGAGATGATATATGAGCTCAACGGATGAGAAATTTAGTTGGCTATTAGACACACTATCGGAACCAAAGTCAAGGTCTCTAGTAAGGAGTGTTAATGGCCATTTTCAGTTCCAAGAGAAATTTGATTTTCTCCGAAAAAAATTCGGCAACACTTTGGGACCCGGGTTGGGGGATGATATATGAGCTCAACGGATGAGGAATTTAATTAGCTATTAGAAGCACTATCGGGACCTGAGTCAAGATCTCTGGTAAGGAGTGTTAGCACCTAATCATATAGGTCGCTATCGTGTCACATTGTTGTGCATACTTGAACAAGTTTAAAATGTAACAATCGTCTTTACATGAGTAATGAGGAAAATTTTCGAAAATGGCTTGTCCTAATATCCCCCGTGAGGCTGTTTTTTCTCAACAGTCTGGTAATTTTTGGATAGTTTGGTTCATGTAGCACCTAATCATATAGGTAGCTATCGTGTCAGATTGCTGTGCATACTTGTGGTTAAATGAACGACAAAAATTCATAATAACGAGACTTTGCAGTTGTTACACTAATCGTGCGCAAAAATAGTGTTGTTTTTATTTTAAGACACATTTAGGACAAATTTCACCAACGTTAATTTGTTATATTAATATTGAAACCTGCATGTAACATTTCGTTAAACCTCTTAATTTCACGTACTGTTTACGAACATTACTGCCACCTACAGTTCAGAAAATATACTAAAGACAAAAATTTGATTACGTATCAGACCAAATTGAGGCTCAAAATTCTGAGTGAGAGAATTTTCAACAAGGGTCGCAAACAATCTTTATTTCTTAGATATGACGACACTCGCCATTGCTCGAAGGATCTCCCGTAAGCTGAACCAGTCTTTCGATAAGAGCCTACGTTGCACTCAATTTGAACCGCTTGTATTATAGTTAGAGACAGCGAGACTTCAGGATTTTCTTATTGAGTGTTGGATATAATATTTTAAGTGTTTGTTCGTAAAAAATCATATCGGAAATGGTCTAAGTAGAAGTCAACTTAAACTCTTACGGACTGACTGGTTGAGACAATAAAGAAAATTATAGGGAAAATTCTAATTGATAATTTTTGTCCAAATAATCCATTTATGCGATGCAAATTTTACAAAATTATTAGTTAAGAAATAGCCGAATTCTCTCTAGCTCAAAACCAATTTGAGTCGAGTAGAATGCACAGATACCATATTTTCATCTAAACTTTATATTTCAATCAAAAATCAATTTTGAAACCAAATTTCATAAAGATTGGTTATGAAATGGCCAACTTTAGCCCAGCATGAACAGTTCCTAGAATTGTGTGGAAAACTCACTTTAAAAATCCCTAACCAATACTACTATCCAAATTGCATCGTAATCCGTTAAGAAATGGCAATAAGGTGGAGTATTGTCAAATTTCAAAATTTCATATACCGAGTTCCTTTGTCATTTTAAGGATTACTTTTAACACTGTATTCCCTTGAAATGTTTTGTACGAACTATTGCGATTCGTAATTGATAATTTCAGTTCTAATGATTTATTTAAAATAATAATAAAATTGAAATTAATAAGCCGTATTCCCTAGAATTTTATCAGACAGACTAATATTGATGCGTCTCATGTCTGAAATCATTTGTTTATGACAGGTCATATATGAAACGTATATGACAAGCTGCAAAAGATTACTATAAGACTTGCCATTCTATTTACACTGACACGCCCTCCATCTGCCAATGACATCACGTTATACCATTCAAATTCGAACAGTTGTATAAAATTTGGCCAGGACTTCATATTTCGGACCCACTTACAGTTGATAGCCTTCAAGAAGTGCAACAAAATATCATGACATTGGCGAGTCAACTTGGTTTTGAAAACGTAGTGGATTCTGACATAAAAGAGTTATTAGCGGTACAAGGAGATGATTTATCCGTTGAAGAATTGTTACAATTAGAGCAACAACTTCCTTCAGAGATAGTAGAAGCGGAATCCGTTTCCCAACAATTGACAACAAAACATTTGTCCAAAGCTTTAAACAAAATTGTTATGGAAGAACGTAGTGGAAAAATATCGCGAGAAATAAACAGTGTCATCAGCTGTTACAAGGAGCTTTATGATGAAAAAAGAAGGAATGCAAAACAACAAACATTGCATTCGTTTTTCCAACCAACAAAAGAGATTGAACGTAACAGCAACGATGAGGTAGGAAATATAAGTTCTTCTGATGAAACATTTTATCGCCGTACGAGTCTATGAACTTTTAAAATCGATGTTTTACTTGTTTACGAGGGAAAGGTGTACTTAATTAAAAGTTCCGTTGGTCTTATATATCCTCCTTTATATGTCATATTTTTAATTATTGTTTTAGAACCGGTATTGTTCCGGAAATGTTGAAATCAGCAATTGTGCTACCTCTTCATAAAAATCTAGTTCCAGATGCGACTTAAATAATTACCGACATGTTGCTCTACAGCCAGTTTTATTAAAAATAATGAAAAAAATTATTAAATTTAGAATGGTTGCATTGCTTTCCACGGAGTCTGATTTACTTGAATTTTTAAATGGCTTGCATGCGTCGCTAAATAATTCTGACTCTTGCGCTGAGCTTTTTGTTGATATAAAAAAGAATTTGACATGGTTGGTCATAACCTTTTATTGCATAAGCTTTCTAAAATTGGTTTCAGAGGAAACATTAATCATTGGTTTAAATCGTATCTTGCAAATCGTAATCATGTTGTTAAGGTGAATGGAACTATGGACAGCCCTTATGTCTTAAACATTGGTGTATACATAAACTCAATTTTTAGTGCAAATTTGGCAGGCTCTATGGATGCCTTTGCAGACGATATGAGCTTATTCTATCGAGGGTTCTCATAAACTGATGTTTGCCATGAAGTGCAGTTCCATTGAAACTGTTGAGAGCTTCACGTACCTTGGAGTTATAAAAAAGTCTCTTAGCAATGCGTTACGAACTTTATATCTATTAAGCGGTATTGTTAAAATTCTACTATGCTTGCATTAACTCTAGGCTTGAATATGCGTTATGGTGTTGGGGTGGTTGCTATCATTAAACTTTAAAAATTATTATAATTGTTCAGAAATATGCTATTCGTATTATGTGGTTTAAGCCTTCACGGGTTTTCTGCTTGGCCATCATTTTTGAGTTCGTAACGTATGTTTATAAGGTTTTACGTTTATTTTATTTGCGAAGTGGGCATCGATTATTGAGAGCTAATGTGCGATACAATATTAGAAACAATGAACGTTTCTTATTTGTTGTTCCACAATTTTTAGTGAACATTTTAGAAAATATTTCCTGGCAACTGCCTCTTCCTTTTGCACATTTACTTAACGTTTGGCTTTTTGAGCACCATAAATTGTTCTTTGTTAAGGGGTAGATCAATCCTGCCGTTAAATCGGTGATGATTGCCCCCTACTCATTTATTTTGATTTTGTATTTATTTCATTAATTTTTTGGCAAAGTTCCATCTACAAAGATTTAGTTACTTCCTTCAATATACAAAGCACAGACAGATGTTTGCATAAAGTAATTGTTTTGTAGTTTTGGTCTATTCATTATTACTAATAATTCTTTTGTTATCATTAGTAGGAATATTATAAAATAGTTTACATAAATATTTTTTTATTGTGCTACATAAGGTAAGCTACACATTACCTGGATAGGTATTATTACTATTATCATATTTTCTATTTATAGATAAAATTTCATATGAAATACTGTAATAAAAATTTTATTCAATTTTGATTATAATAAATTTATGAATAGAAAATTGTTTAATATAAAAAAGCTCTGCTCTACTTTCTACGACTAGGTGTATAGTCGTCTCTCAACCAAAGATATATTGTCTGGATCATAAAAATCCTGCCATGAACCGGTATTTAGTTTTATTTTAGTTACATTATGTTCTTATAGTATTCCACTTTTTATAGGGATGGCATAAATAAACATTTCTTACATAAATTTTTAATTGAATTTGAAAGCTTTACATAATTTTTAGGTTTAAAACATCTCGGATAATAAAGCTATCATTATTACGAAAATTTAAATTAAGTTTATTTTGGTTTTCCAAAATACAAAATTCCAATTTCTAAAATTGCAGTAAGCTATAGTTCCAAACAATAATGTTCAAAATATTTTACAATACTTTTTAATCAAAATAAAGTTGTTTGCCAAATTTAATAAATATTGATGTTTAGTCATTTTATGTTGGTTTTTAACACACGTCTAACCCATCCGCTGCCAAGCCTAAATTATATGAAGTTATGCCCATTGCCATTTATATTTTGAGTGGTATTGTTTGCCAAAGTTCTGTTATTTTGTGGTAAAAGCACATATATTATCATACATTTTAGTGATAAGGCAATTTATGTTTTTTGGTTGGACGCAACTGAGGCACATTTGGTGGATTTTCCTCTTTTGGTACAAAACGAACACCCAAGCGCCGCATTTCTTCTGTGCTAGCTTTGGAGTAATGGGCCGATGCTAAATCCGGCTAAAACAGCGTCTGTTGGTTTGCATGGTGGTTTCTTATAAATTTTTTAACTTTTGGTAAACATTCGACCTTGTACCTTTCACGTTTTAACTTATTGCCAACCACAGTTAAACTTTGTCTGGAAACTTCTCTTTGGGTATGAACGTCACGTCGATATTACTTGTGCCATTGTCAAAGTAGGTTTTGGGTTGCCATTCGTTGCCATTTAAAGTAAAATAGGTCTCGTCATCTTGCAAAGGATTTTGTACAAGTTTTTTTAAACGTTGTTACTGGACCTCTGTTGGATAACACATTCTATCTAACCTTTACCAAAGCTGATAAACAATTAATCTCCCAGCTTGAGATACCAGAATCCAGTAAAGTCATGACTATCCACGAAGCACAAGGATTAACCTCACCAAATGTGATATGTATAAGAATCAATTCTCAACCACTTGGGCTGTTCGATAGTGTACACCATGCCATAGCTGCAATTTCAAGACACACCCAATCATTTAGATATTTTTCACCAGTGGCTAATGATAGACTACACTCGCTTTTAACGAGAGCTCGAGCCTACACTACTACTCTAAAAGTAAATCAATCCATAAAATTCAAGAAAAGGTTGGTTTATGAGAAATGTGCAAATTACTATCAAAACGTCAACATGTGTTCGTTTTAAAATCAAACTACCTAATCTATGTAATTTGTGAAACTTCATTAAAACCCGGCATAATGAGCAGTGAATTTTTTCAGTCTTTTTGTATCCTTTCGAAACTAGCTCAAAGAAATCGAGTGGTGGCGTACTGATAGCAGTACATTCTAAACTCTGGAATGCTCCAGTAACTTTAGCCCTATCGAGAGTCGAACAAATTGGTGTAAAAATCAAAATTAACCAAACCAATCTATTCATTTACGCAGCGTATATACCACCTCAGTCAAATAGTGATCATTACGCAACTTGCATCGATGCGATTGATGAAGTTATTAATACAGCAAACTCGTCAGATTTAGTTCTTGTGCTTGGTGATTTTAATCTTCCAAATATAATATGGAATCTGGACCCGGAACGAAATTGTATTTTTCCAAACAATATAACAACGGATGCTGAATCTTTATTTGTGGACGCCATGCTTGGTTATAATTTGAACCAGATAAGCACAATTACTAATAATCGTGATAGATTACTGGATCTTGACTTCAGCAACGACATTGTCACTTTCAAAATTTCAGAATCCGTGTTACCTTTTGTATTTAACGATATCAATCACAAGTCTTTAGATATTGTATTTGACTCAACTAATTTAATGGCGAGTTCGGAACACCTACAACCAATCAAATACATCTTCAAAAAATCAAATCGTGCGGGACTACAAAGTTACCTAGAATCCATCAACTGGCAAACAACTCTCAATTCCAATGATATAAACGAAAATTTTGATAAATTTAATGACATTATGCAGCAAGGCTTCGAACTTTATGTACCTATGTGCTGTAAACCACAAAATGCTCACACTCAGTGGTTCGATGATAGACTAGTTAACTTAAAAAATCGGAAGTCGAAAGCGTATGCCAAAATGTTGAAAAGCGGGTTAGAAGCCGACAAAACAATGAATAAAAATACGGGTCGTATCTCGATCAAATTCAACTTTAGGAATAAACGCGAAATTGACGGATACCCTGCAAATATGACATATAACAATACCAGATCCTCAAACTCCAAAGATATAGATGACAAGTTCGCGAAGTTTTTCCAATCAGTCTATAAACCAAGCGTTACTAGTGGATTGTACGAACAACCCAGCAATACCAACGTAACAATAACTCCTCCTGTTATATATGAGGATAACATATTATCGGCTCTAAAGGGATTTGGAGACGGTTGTGGCCTTGACAATATTCCCTCTTTTATTCTGAAGGAGTACGCTGACAATTTAGCAATTCCATTATGTTACCTATTCAACCACTCCTTGAGCACCGGGGTATTTCCCGAAAAATGGAAAATTTCAAAAATTACACCAATTTTTAAATCGGGCAAACGAGATGACGTTACATGCTACAGAGGAACTACATCATCAATTCCAAAATTGTTTGAATTAGTTTTATGCAACAACTTTAAATCCACAATTGCGTTTATGCCTGGCCGATCCACATCAACTAATCTGGATGAATTCACCAGTAAAATAATTAATGAGATAGAAAACCATCATCAAGTTGATGTAGCGTACACGGATTTCAGTAAAGCATTTGATTCCATCTGCGATCAAAAAGCACTCCGGAGTTTATTCGCATTTGGGTTTTTACTCGATTACATAAATTGGTTCAAGTCTTATCAAACCGGCGACAATTTGTAATAATGGGAAATGAGAAATCAAACGTTATTAAAGTTACGTCTGGTGTTCCCCAAGGATCGCACATCGGGCCGTGGATATTTATTGCTTTTATAGATCAAATAACCGAGATAATCCAAAACTCAAACGTGCTCATATTTGCTGATGACGTGAAAATTATTCGAACAGTTAATGGAATGCTAGATACGAAGAAACTTCAAGAGGACATCGATAGATTAAGTGAGTGGTGTGATTGAAACTCGCTTTACTTAAATATTAAGAAATGAAAGATCATGTCTTTCCATCGTAAGGGAAATCCGCTAATTACTTCCTACAAAGTCAATAACGAAGTATTGCAGTCAATGAGGTTATAGATTTAGGTGTTACATTTGTCGAAAATGCTAGTTTCAATAGGCATATTGAAAATTGTATTGCGAGAGCTAATGCCATGTTTGGATTTGTTAAAAGGTGGACGGGTGAATTAATTATGTTAGATATTCAAACCTTATGTTCACTCTATTTCGCTTACGTTCGATCTCAACTGGAATACGCTGTACTGGTCTGTAATCCATACTATGCTGTACACATTACAAAAATTGAAAGCATTCAAAAGAATCTTCTGATTTTCTTGTTAAAAAAAAAGTGACTGGAATTACGACCACAATTTAAAATTCCATGAAAATGTGGTTCGGTTACCTCCATACTCAACAAGATGCACAGATTACAAAGGCTTTCATTGGTAACGTTTTGCTTGGTCACATTGATTCAGCATACATTTTGGAAAACATATCAATTCATGTGCCTTGCAGAACATTTCGAAACCATGAATTTTTAGCACAAGAACACCATTCCACAAACTATGGAGAAAATAACCCCATTAATAGGTTGTCTAAATCGTTCAACATCGTCGACGACCTATTTGACTTTAATTTATCAAAGGACCAGTTTAAAAATATACTTAAGAATTATTTTTAAAATTTTTAATTTTTAAATCAAGATTTGATTTTTTAATATTTTTGTTTTAAATTAAATTTTGAAATCATACATGTAAATCACAGAATAGATTTCTTTAAATAAATAAATAAATAAATAAATGAACCTTTATTTGTTTTTCGGACACTTTAGGAACAATTTTTCTTTTTCTTAGCATGATGTTCATTTCGTTTAAGCATTTTTTAACAGTATTTTTGTGGCACTGGAATTTAATTCCTAAAGAACGATATGATTTTGCCACTTGGCACTGTAATTCGCTTTAATGCCCTTCGTGCTTTGTTTAATGATAATGATGACTTCGGACCGCTTCCCGCTTATCTTTCACTTGCTTTTTTATTCTTAAATCTTCTAATTAAATTATAAATTGTGGATCTTTAATAGTTTAATTTTGAGAAGTATTTTAAAACATCAGAAGTTGCTACCTCTGGATTTTTTCTAAAAAGTTACACACGACTTGTCGCCGCTGAAATTCGTTTTGAGACATATTTTCGTGGCTAATGTTTCGAATCGACTAATTTTTTCACAACTACAATATAAAACAAAATAAAATTATTGGGAATCCCCTAAATAAATAAAATGTGTTTTGTCTTTACTATCGCATTTTGTCCAAATTTTCTTGCCCATACGATAATCATTATACATGCATAAAATCAAAGACGAATATACTCGTCATTGGCAATGAGAAGGCAACGAGACTTGACATCGTTTTTCGAATTTTTAGATGAAATAATAAAAATTCAGAGACACAAGTATAGCGTAGTTTGTAACTGTTATCAGTAACCAGAATAATTTTGTAGTGTGAGAAGTTCAGATCAATAAACTATTAGTTGTGAAATAGAAATCTCAACAAATCCAGGTGCCCAAGTATACGGTCAACGTCAAAATTCATTATTTATTTCATCCCGTTTACAACGCAATTTAGAGAATGGACGACGATATATCGGCGTAAATGCTCGATCGATTAGTAGGCAAGCAATTTACTAGCCGAAAAGAAATTTCAATATAACCAAAGGTTAACTATTGTTTGGCGAATTTAAAATAATTCGCTAAGATATTGTGTTGATACTTTGTATGTAAAGTCAAAGTATTTTTCGTAGATTTTGTAGTATGGTCAGCAGTGCAGTTTGTCGAATCATCTGAATTTTTTATTAGAGATTTTAAAATCTGGTAAAGTATAAAATGTAAGTCAACAGATTGTATTGATATTAAAATATGTAGATTTTAATTGGGGGGAAAATCTACAAATTTGCTTGAAACAAAAAACGAAATGTTCGATATTATTTGAAAGCAAATTTGAATCTTACACTCAACTCACTTTACGACGTAATTTGTATCGTTACAGTTTCAATGTACACCAGCTTCAAAATTATTCTTACGTTGCATCAATTTGATTTAAATGTCATTGGTTACATATTTTAATGCAGGCTACAGCACTTTACTTCTAAAAACGATGAACTTTTGTAATTACTTGCGTCGCATATCAAATTTTTTTTCGGGTGTTTAGCAAGAAAATTTACCAAATTATATTTTTGAATAATTTTTTGTTTTTTTTGCGATTACATAGTAAAATTTGCGGCCTCAAGAAATGAACAGCAAATTTTTGTGTTGTTTTACTGTGCAATTGCAAAAATACACAAATAGTTTATAAAAAAAATTTAATTTGAAATTCAAATTTTCTTTGTAAAATTGATTGAGTAGCCAGAATTTCAGCTAGCAAATTGTTTGCGTGGTAGCCGATGAAGTATCTACCCCATCAACTGACAGTAATTTTGACTCAGGAGAAGAATATTTGTTAAATGATAGTGATTTTGAGACTGACTCAGACGACAATCTATGTCGTATTGTGATGTATGATTTGGAAAAATTCCAAAGAGAAGATGAAGTTCCTAGTACTTCGATCAATGTGCAATATATAAATGCAATATATACTGGTAGTGGCAATATTTGGAAAGAAGTGCAAAAAATCCTCCAGTTTTTGAATTTCGTGGAAAGGGGTAAAGCTTGAATCTTCCGCCAAATTTCAGAATTCCAGGTGAACTTATTGACATATTATTTTCCAATGAGTTTTTTGATATGATGGTTAGAGAAACTGATCAATATGCTGCAGAAATAATAAAACAAAAATGGAGGCTGAGAAGTTGTTCCAGATTCTTAAATTGGGAAGTCTACCATCCATTTTTGGAATAAAAATGAGTTTTATAAATTGCGTTTTTGGAGAACTCATATGTGCCGAAACCGATTTCAAATATTAGTACGGTTCCTGCACTTTTGGAATGGCACAAACCACGAAAATAGTAACAGTAACATTTTAATAACGTGATGAATTGAACAGCGTGAAGTTTCCAATAAATTGACAAAAAACCTTACAAAA
Source organism: Nephrotoma guestfalica (assembly GCA_963691935.1). NCBI lineage: Eukaryota > Metazoa > Arthropoda > Insecta > Diptera > Tipulidae > Nephrotoma > Nephrotoma guestfalica. The sequence continues at coordinate 257,224,174 of OY829913.1, forward strand.
GCTTAAAAGTGAATATACACAAATATTCTGATTAAATTTTATCTACACTATTCATGGGTAGTAAGGATCAATAGTTAATGATAAGGCATCGTAGAGATGTCTACGCTTAACGGTATATGAAATCATGCTAATTAGGCAATTTTTAATGTTTTCTAGAAGCCAACATATTTATGCGGTGGCGCTGTCATAGATTTTTTTCATTTTTAAATTTTTTTGTAAAACGTATAGTGGCGGTTCGAAGGTCAGTGACAAGGCATCGTTGGGATGTCTACGCTTAACGTTAAGCGTAGACATTCTACGATGCCTTGTCATTGACCATCAAACCTCTGCCACTACACTTTTTACTGACGCACAAATTTAAAAAATTAAAAAAGTCTATGACTGCCCTATCGCATAATTATGTTGGCTTCTAGAAAACAGTAAGATTTGCCTAACTAACATGATATTATTTACCGTTAAGCGTAGACATATCTATCTATCTTTAAAAATGAAAAAAATCTATGACTGCCCCATCGCATAAATATGTAGGCTTCTATAAAACATTAAAAATTGCCTAATTAACATAATTTCATATACCGTTAAGCGTAGGCATCTCCACGATGCCTTGTCATTGACTTTCAAACGGCACTACACTTTTTACTCTGGCAAAATTTAAAAATTAAAACAATCTAGAACTACCCACTGCATAAATATGTTGGTTTCTAGAAAATATATTGAAAGTTTTATGGCTCATTGTTGTGGCTAAATATCCTTGTTATTGTGAACTTATTTTTAATAGCATTTTATTTCGTTTTACAAAACAAGTTTTTTTTTCAAAGTGTAGGTGTTCACTTGGTGGGCTGTTGTAAAGTTTTTTGTCATTTTTAGTTTGTCGGAAACTTCATTATAGTATGAATTGTGAATTTAAACTTGGAAAAGATCTAGGTTTTGATGAGTCTTTAGTATTGGTGTGGCCTATAAGAAGCAAATTTGGCGTAAAATTATACGAAATATGTGAATCGCAGGGTATGATACTACGAATGCAAATTTATTGTGGAAAATTGGAAATTCCGTCAGACGAGCAGATACAACTACGTATCGCTGGCAAAAGAATTAATATTGCGCACGACATATATTTGCGGAACTTTACGATGCAATCGGAAAGGTAATCCGAAAGAATTGGTGAAAAAACTGAAGAAAGGAGAATACAGCTGGAAGCGATCCGAATCGGTCGTTATTTGTAAGGGGAGAGATAAAAGAAACGTACTGACCGAAATGGAAAAGTCTCCATCAAACGCAATATGGTAAGGGATTATACAAAAGGTAAGGCAGTTGTAGACCGTTCGATTCAAATACTGTCCCACTATAGTGCTATGAGAAAAATTCTTCCTTGGTATAAGAAAATAGCCGTATACATATTGTCAGCAACCGAACGCAGAAAAAAACATCTCTTCAATTAAGAGAAGATGTTACAAAATATTTGCTAACCGAATCTACATCAATCATACCCCAGGAACAAAATTCCTGGTTCCCCGAAAATTCTGCGACAAACAATTATGCGACAAGCAATTCATCGAAAAACAAATGTGAAAACTACAACTTTACAATAACCAAATGTGCGTGAAAACAATTTTCCAAATAACTTATTCATCGAAAACTCAATTCATCGAAACAAAATGGCTCATCTAAAAATTTCTTTTAACCATCAGTACTTACAGGTAAGGATTTCCTATGGAGATTTCACAATTCATGTAAAATAGTTATTGTGTAATTTCCAGGTAATTTACATAAATATATTATTTAACATAGATATGCCATAGTTTGTCCTCTATCTAGAGCAGTAAGCCGCTTGGCGATTTCTTTAGTAGGAGCTGAGATATGAATACTCTCGTCATGTGAAGCTCGAAAATCGACGAATACTCTTGCATAAGATATTTCCCAAGCAAATGGCAATGTTCTAAAAATGCTCCAATTATCGTGAAAATTCACATGGCAAATCTCTAGGCTATGCTGAGCAATTACGCAGAACTTCATTTTTGCCTAACATCATGGGAAACTGCTCAAATCTGAGCCAACAGTTAGGGCATTTTAGTTATTATGAATTTTTTCGATGAATTGTATCTTCGCACAATTCGTTTTCGCACATTTTTCGGGTCCCAAGGGAAATTACTATGGAGATTTTACAATTCATCGAAATAAAATTATATCGATATTGGGTAGATTTTGAAACAGATTATTGTGATGAGGTGCAAAATTTATTGGAATCATACTGAATTGCTATAATAATTCGAACATTTCGGGAAGTTATGGTGCAAGTGGTTGGCCCCAAGTTTCTCGGCGACCATTTTAAATTCAGCCTTTTATGTACATACTCTTCTCTTTCAAATCTTCAATGTTTCCTTGGAAGTGACTTGCGAAACGAAACTTCGGGGGTTTCGCACTTGAAAATGTTCATAAATCACACAGTCGAATTTAATAACTGGAAGTGGTTTGATTAGTCGAAATAATCTTCCTAAGGCGGGAGTTCTCGGGAATTTCTAGTATTGCCCATTTTATCACATAAAACTCTCCAGACTTGCTTGTGTATGCTGCAGATCACTTCAATTTAATCACGAAACTTCCTTTAACCTTCCTTTGTCCCTTGTTAATAATTTTAAGGTTCTCCTTCTAGGAATTCCAAACCCAAAGCCTTTCTACTAATTTTAGTTTTATTGTTTGCTTTTTTACATTTTTTCTGGTAGGTCCCAAGTTCCACTGACAGCCATATTGGTATTCGTCTGCTCCGAAGCTTTGTCAGGTCATATACGCTTATATCAGCCAGATATTGTAGTAACAATGCTTATCTCTAGACAAGTCGCCATTATGTTGCCGTCATATCGAGTAGAAGGTAGAAGTAAAAAGTGTTTATATTAATTTTCAGAAGAATGCTGGATCTAAAATTCTCGGGATTACTTGAGAATATGATTCAATACCCGTTTGCTCTAAGATCATAATTTCTGTTAATATTTAGCAGCGGTTCTTGTATAAGAACTATGTGTTTTCTATATGTTGCTAGTCTGAGAGGGAGAGCTACCAAAACGGCTTTGTTGTAATGCAGGATGCTACCGCAGGCTAATTGGTCACACTACCGTCTGGTTGGTTGGTTTCCAATTTCTTCAGTTTGGCCTCCTGTATCGTTTTTGGCTCTATCCTATAATGTACTCCAGGAGTTATTGGCCCAAAGTCAAATATGTAACGCCATTTGTATTTGGAAGAGAGACTAGCGATTGGGTTTTTATATTCATAAGGAAAAATAATGAGTACATTTTTGTTTCTCAGGAGTAACGGTATTTCTAATTATTGGTCGGAAGATAAAGATTGCTTGGTTAAATAATGCCCTGGAATCATCCAAATTTGGCTGGGTTGAAAGACAAACGCGTGCTCTTGATTTAATTTTAATTTCCTCCTTGCTACCACTGCAAGCTTCGCACTTGCTGCGCATGCAGTCAGTTTAACACGCCCTTAACCCCAACCCGCTTTCTCGTGTGCGTTTTCAGCTGTCACAGTTTCCTGACTCATTTTACAGAGTTATTGGGCTTATGGGTTAGTTGTAGTTCAAACACTAATCCAGTAACGGATTCTAAAATACCATATTTATGTGAATTACCTGGAATTTACACTGATTTTTTAAAGATTGGGCGATCGAACCAACGCGTGACAGAAAAGTTAAATTTATAGAAATTTAACACAGGTTTACAATTTTTTGCGACATTTGGTGTGCCGTAGTTTTAGGTTCAGATTTTCAAACTAAACTCGAATTCGTCACCCTAATCTCCCGAAATGTTCGAATTATTATAGCAATTTAGTTTGATTTAAATATATTAAGCACCTCATCACAATAATCCACGTCAAATTATTCTTAATATCCATACAATTTTATTTTTTAACCAATGATGTCCTACTTTGCTGTCCGTATCACAAAATTGAACAATTAATAGAAAATTGATCAATATTTTTTAATATGCATTACAATTCTTTTCGATGAATTGTTTCTTTCTTTCGAATATTTGATTTTTCGATGAATTCCGTAAAACAATTGTGTTTCCGTGTACAATTGTTTGTCGCGCTTTTGTGATTGTGTTAAATTGTGTTACGCATAATTTTCGGGTTGCCAAATTCCTTTCTTTATCTTGATTCTGTTCCTACTACACCAAAAAAGAAAAACCCAACTCGCAAATTTAGAGTTTATACAACGAAAAACATTCGCAAGGAGACTCGATATTACTGCCCGATCTGTCCTGATAATCCTCCATTATGTATTGGACTTTGTTATAAATCCTATCATGAAGATAATTATGTGAGTAGTGTCTATAAAATTTTGTTATAAATACACGACGAAGTTGAATTTTGTCTAATTTAAATTTGTAAAAGAACGTTGTGGCCACAACAAATTTGCTAATTCAAAAGCCTGTATGTTATAACTTATTGAAAGTGGGCCGAGTATACTCGCCCTTGGCAGCGAATGGGTTAATTATTTTATATTTCATAATATTTTTCTTGTTTATTGGTTGTATTTCTTCCCCTGCATCAACCTTTTTGAGGTGGTTATGCGAAAGAGCTAATTCTCCTCTTCAGGCCCGCGCCTAAGTACACTGCCACTTGTGCGCAAAAATGTTATAGGCCGCCCCTTCAGGTAAGAAAACGAACTTACTGGGAAATAAAAATCCAGCGGATTCTGATGTAATATCATCCATATTCAAATTGTCGACCATCTAATGTTCCATTGATATTAAAGCTAAATTTCTAAATCGTTCCTCTGTCTCCTCGTCGATCCTTGATCTTAGAGAATTTTTAATAATTTTTAAGTTTGAGAACGATCTTTCTCCGGAAGTAACGGGCATTGGTAATGTGCTCGTATATAAAATGCGTAAAACTACACACAAATTTGGGACCGTAGACTGCATATTGTTTTTCAATACATATAAATAAGAATGTTTTCAGGTTCCTTTTTCTTACAGACTCAAAGAGTACCTTTACAATATTCATTTCGATAAACAAATCAACACCATTTAAAGTGTCAATAGTTATCTAAATTAGGAATCTTTTAGGAAAACCATTTTCTGGATATTAAACAATAAATTAACGGTGGAAATGGTTCGAATCCCGATAGGGGCAGGATCCAAAGGGAATTTTTATCAACAGATTACGATCTGTGATGAAATGGAACACATCTATGACCCCCTGTCGGAGTGCAAAACTCATGGGCCGACCCATCTTAAATGCCAGTATAGGCTGGCATGGAGCTATGCAATGTGCAGATGGTAACAAAATCGGACCTATGACCGTACGTCCTCGAATTGGCCTACATTGGCGTAAAAGTAAGGACGGAAAAAGCTAACCGCGAAAGAGTTGGGAGAGCCTTGGCCCCAGAACAGATTGCAGCGATAAAAAAAAAAAAATAAAAAAAACGGTGGAAATGGAAAAATTAACAATTAGTCTTAACTAAACTTAATATTCTACACGATTTAGGGCACAATTAACACCATGAGCGAATGTGGAAGAGAAAATTTTCTTATGACTGAAGAAGTTGTAGCCTGTACGCTATATACCAATAGCGAAAAAATTTAAAATTTAGCAAGTATTAAATGTTGGATGGTCACTATTCATTTATGTTTGGTCACACCCCTGAATAAAGGCTTAATACGAAAATTTGTTTAGAGCTGATCATTTCTGTACGATCCCTGCTTAACGACTGAATATGAAAATTCATTTAGAGTTCATAATTTTCGAGCGATGAGCAGTCTCGGCTTTATATAACGTTGGCCATTGAGGAATAAAGCCGATTTATTGAGAAAATATGTTAAAATTTCATCACTTCCGCATGATTATGACCGTTTGGCTCTGACATGTTGGTCAATCCTAAAACTTTCTGACAACAAATGTAATTCAATTCAAATTAGTCTTTTCTTTAACAAACTTTTTATCCGAATGGAAAATCCAATTGGTTTCATTGTTGATTTTGAATGTTAGGTTCTGGGCATTTAGCCAAACTTAATGGCCAAATTTCCAAAGCCAAAAACTCGTAATGAATATAGGCACTAGTGAACTAGTGGAATCAGTTTGTAGTATTCCAATTTGATTTATTGTTAGTGTCCAAGTGTTAATGAAGCGCTCAAATAAGCGACAAAAAAATCATCCATTGGTGATCAAAGACAAAATGTGATGACCTAATGATTTTTTTCAATTACTTCAATTCACAGGGAATTTGAACGACGAAACTACATAGTGTGCAGGACTAAAACAATACTCGTTTCATACTTTTAAATATTTGTTTTTACTTTTAAATATTTTAAAATAATTGTTCTTCTTACCAGACTAAACTACAAAAATTAATTAAAATATGTATTTTGTTTTAAATGTATTCAAACATTTCTTTACTTCGAAACCGATTTTTAGCAACCGAAAATAAAACCAGGCCAGATCCTTAAGCCATAAAAAACGTTGTCAGAATATAAACGTTGTCTTTATATAACTGGAAACTAAACTGCGATGATGGCAGAACCAAGAATGAAATATTTGCGAGACATTGTGATGATGGATGGGCTATCATAGTCTAAAAATCTAAGTAGAAGTCTGCAGCCCAGATATAAGAACATGATATCGGAGTATTTTCCACGCGGCCAGTTCCCCGTTATAAAATGATTTGTACACGACTTTTATAATATTTTTTAATACAATCGGTACTTTAATTTAAATTCAAAAATCAAGCTCTTTACTTTGCGCGTAAACTTCTCAAATGCTTTTAAATAAACGTTTCATTTGAACAACTATAAAATTACAGAGTCAATTTAAAATGAAAATCTACTTAATTACCAAGTTTCATTTATTTTAAACATACGATAATTTTAATTACTCAATATGATAAACCGTTCCACATACATACTCGTGTAATTCACATACATACATACCATATATAAAAATCACTGAGTTTCCACTGAATAAGATGTGAAAATCAATTTTTCATTTTCCCAATAAAATAAAGTTCATTGAGTTCAATTTTTAGAAAGCACTGGGAAATTATTTTCATTTCGTTTTGTTGTAATTTAAATTGATTGATTGAATTTTAACACGCATGTATAAATTTATGTTTATTTCATTATTCAAAAATTAATCAATATCAATATTTTTTTTTAATTTTTATTTTAATAATTTTTAATGTCTGATGATAGAAAAAATTAATTAAAGTTGATTATCATCGGAGTAGTTTTTTATCTATACATCACTACTATACGACATGTATCGACTATAAAAAGTTTATTTCTACAGATGAAAAATCAATAAATTGAAATTTTCTTGTTGGGAAGAAAATGCAATTTAAATAAAAATTAAATTGTGGGGTGAGAAGAACCAGGATAATGTTTTGTGAATTGGTATCTTGGCTAACATAGACAGTTTTTCACATGGCTTTAAAAACTATTTGCACTGTTTAAATTTCCAACCTTAATTATCTGGAAAAATTACAAAACGACACACAAAATTATGCAAAAAATTTAACCCAATTCAGCAGTAAAAATACAATATTGAAATAACGGTATATAAAGGGGTACATAATATTTTTTCGTTACAAGGAAGTAGGACGAGAAAAACTTCCGCAATTTTGAATAATGCTTTTTGTTTGAATTATAAATTTTAATTGTTTTTCTTTGCAAAGAATTGATAGAGCATTCAAAAAATATATAAGTTTGAGTTTTCAAAAACTGTTTGCTAAATTTTTAATATTTGAGTAAAAATTTCAAAGTTTGAGTTCCGTTATGATCGAAAACTAGGCTACGTTTGCGAATCGCCTTTTTAATTTGTGTTGTATTTTAGTCATCAAAGCGTGAAATTGTTACGCGAATTCCTAGCTGATGTGAATGTTAGGATAAAAAATTAAATAGGCGATTCTAAAGGGGAGGCGATAGGACAATTTCGCCACCCGATTTAAAATAAACGGTTTATATATATATATATATATATATATATATATATATATATATATATATATATATATATATATATATATATATATATATATATACTTTTTGTTTTTTTCGTGTTCCTTATGTAATTTTGGCATGCAAAAGTGTCAGTTTTGACATTTTTCGCGCTTTTAATAGTGTCTATACATAAAATGTTGTATTTTGTGTTCTGTAAAAGTTTTTGTTTTTACTACGTTAGAAAGGTGAATAATTATGGTTAACAAATAAATAAATAAAAATTTCAAAGTACCGTTATTTTCGAAATTATGGCAAGATATATGTGCGCACGGCTTTTTATCGCTAGAGAGCGTAGCTACCAAATTCTTAATACTATTTATACAGGGTTTGAAAGGTAGAGGTTCAGCCTTTTAAACAAACTATAAATCTTATTTGCACTGCATCTAGTTTGGCTGCTACATGAAAGTTGAAAAATTACAAAATTTTCATTTTTTTTTTGTTGTAAATGCGAATCAAATTTGGGGAAACGGGCGACATATATGCTATTCCTAGGAATAACTTTGATCACAATTAAGTAGAGCTTCAAATGAGTCTAAAAGCAAAACTTTATGTTACATAATTTGAGCTTCAGAGGATTTTAAAAATTAAAACGTTATTTTTTTTGTTCAGTTTTATTATTCATTACAAGTTTGTTTAAAGTTAAAAGAAAATAGAATTTCTCGGTCCTGCACTAATTTTATGATTTTAAAATACAATACTTGAAATGACTCAACAAGCACAAATTAAGAAATACATTTAAATATTACAGAAAGAATTGTTCCTCATAAACAACTTTTATTTACAACTATTGAATTGGAAAACATTTTAGTATTAATAAAGTTTAAATCGTCATTTGGTTGCCGATTTGTCTGCCGGCTTTGCTATTGTCAACTATAAGTGGATCTGGCGGCAATAAAAGCATTAGCTGAAAAAGCCAAAAAGTATTTAAACCGCGATTTATCCAGACAGAGAATTTGTGGAAAATACAGCATAAAATTATACAAATTAAACGATGTGCCAATTATACCAAACCCAGCTTCCGAACTTACAAGTCAACTTCCATCATCATCTGGGTCTTCTTCAAATCAATCGGAGCTGGATATCACTGCCACCAACGGAAATGTTCTGAAACGGTTATATGGAAGAGTTCTCTTAAAGATGTATACGATTGGGTGGATCACCAGCAAATAAACACAGGCTCTTGAACCAGGTTATAACAAAAAACAACTAGAAAAAGTAGTAAAACTCACTTGTGAAAATATGCTACGCATACCGGTTCCAAAAATATCACCAATAGATGAGCCAGATGACGAACATGAGCTCATAAGCAATATTATGGAAGCATACAACCAGCAAAGGACATCATCCGCAAATCGAATGTTCCTTTTAACTTTGTTACCAGAGAATTGGTCAGTGCTTCCCAGGACCTAGAAAAACTAGATCTGGAGTCCCTCCTGAAACAATTACATTAATAGAGGAATTCTACAGAAGTATGGACATCAGTCGTCAGCTTCCTGGAACCCACGGCTTTGTTAGTGTTCCTGATCTTGATGGAGGTCGCATTAAAAAACAGAAAATGATAGTTTTATGCAACTTATCCGAGGCATACCAACATTTTTTGGAACAAAATCCAAATCGAAATATAAAGAATATAAAGAATGCATATTAGCTGGAAAACCAGGAACACATAATGTTTGTGTGTGCATAATTCATCAGAATGACAATTGCGATCCTGCCATTATGAATGAAAAACAGTTATTAAAGAACATAGCCTGTGAAAATTTGACGTGGGATTGTTGTGAAGGTAAGATTATTAGTTATATGTATTATGCAATTCGAAAATATTTAAAATTGGTCTAAATGGACGTTACTTTTATCTTTGCTTACAGGTAAATGCGGAGAATGTAAGTCCGGTGTATAAATTAATAGAACAATTGAAAGACGCTGCAAAATCTAGAGTCAGTAAAAAGTAATTTTCAAGAAGGAGAATATGTAGTGATTTGTGATTTTTCGAAAAATTTTAAATTTGTCACTCAGAATGACAGACAAATTCTCTTTTCTTCTAACTTTAAATAAACTTGTAATGCATAGTAAAACTGAAGAAAAAAATAACGTTTTAATTTTTAAAGTTTTGCTTTTAGACTCATTTGATGCTCTACTTAATTGTGATCAAAGTTATTCCTAGGAATAGCATATATGTCGTCCTTTTCCCCAAATTTGATTCACATTTACAACGAAAAAAAAATGAAAATTTTGTAATTTTTCAACTTTAAAGTCATGTAGCAGCCAAACTAGATGCAGTGCAAATAAGATTTATAGTTTGTTTAAAAGGCTGAACCTCTAGCTTTGAAACACTGTATAAATAGTATTAAGATTTTGGTAGCTGCGCCGCGCCCTCTAGCGGTAAAAAGCCGTGCGCACATATATCTTGGTATAACTTCGAAAATAACGGTACTTTGAAATTTTTATTTACTTATTTGTTAACCATAAATATTCACCTTTATACCGTAGTAAAAACGAAAACGATATCTTTTACAGAATGGAAAATACAACATTTTATATATAGACACAATATTAAAAGTGCGAAAGCTGTTCAAACTGACAATTTCGAATGTCAACAAGAACAAAAATTTAAATTTAAGAAGGTCATAAATATATATATATATATATATATATATATATATATATATATATATATATATATATATATATATATATATATATATATATATATATATATATATATATATATATACTTATATATAAATATATGATTCACGTAGACCACCCCCAAAAACTCTTAATAAAAGCATTTGAAGAATTGAAATTGGAAGGGAAACGTAATAATTATTTCTGCAAAAATCAAACGGCACGAAATCAAATTGATCAAACGCCGCGACGCTTGTACTGAGTCAAGAAAACTACCGTACATTTTTATGAATTTAAAATTTTAGAGAATTTGGCCATCGGAAGTAAAAAATCCATGCCTGGCTTACGGTATCTGCACTAAAATTATTCTGTTTATCAAAAATAATTACTACTCACCGTAAGTATACTAGTAATTTTGGACAAAATTGTGAAAGTAATTTTTAAAGTCGTTTAACTCATTACATATTTAAGCCGATATAACAACTCCGGCACTGCGTATATATTTTTTTAAAGCAACAGCCGTCTGAAAAATTCGATAATGATTGTTGTGGTTTAATCAATTCGATCTGAATGATTTCTTATTTAGTCGAGTTGGCAAATGCGAGGTACTACTGAAAATGCCCCGAACATTTCGCAAACAATCCAGAAAAACTATTTTTACCGATGTGAAGCCGTTTACAATTGATTTGAATAATGCTAGCAATACTGACTGGATTTACCACCGTGGGAAAGGTATTGCTCAAATTCGTCATTGAAATTAATAAATTCCATAGTTTTTGCCTGGACCTTTTGTCCACCTTCTCGATTTTATTGACTATTTTGATTTAACTGAAGCCTGCGCGATATCTCTTGCAAATGTGTAATAATCACGTGATGTCATAGTCAAGGTTTGGAATGAAATGCCTCAAGAAATGCTTCTAACTGATGCTAATAATTTTAGTAACCATTTCAAGTATCGATCGTCTACACTTCTTCTCTCAGTCAGAGTTTTCTAGATGCCATTATAAATAGCACCAATACCAATTCAGCGCGGTTCTCTTAATAGGAAGATCCCAATTCTGATCACACTCGGAATCATTGTACATGTGCTAAATGCTCGGGGATATTTTATAATCGAACACTCGGGTTTAAAATATTTCATCTTAGTCGAAATTCGATCAGAAAGTGTTTTTCAAACCATCGAATACCTTAGTTTCGCAGAGAATGGATTTTCAGCTACAAGAGTTGATTACTTGAAGAGCTTAATAAATGATTATTGGAATTAGTAAAATACTTAGTAAAACTGGTGGACCCACAAGTCAATTTGGTCCAGTTAATTGTCTAATTTACTTTAAAATTGCTAACTAAGTTAATTAAATATTTTTGTGGCCGTTCTGTTAACTGACATTTAAAATACGACTATTTCGAGGGATATTTCTTCAGTATCGATGCTCCATCTGAAAGCTCTTTTGATGTTAAGCTCAAGCTTTTGATCTACATTTAGGAGCCATTAAACATTTTGTATCACATTATAAATAAATGATAAAATCATTTCTATCTGCATTTTAGGTAATTCTAATCATCGTGAAAATCATTCTTCGGTTTTATAGTAAATAAAGCTTCTGTGAATTATATGGAAATTGTTTTTAGGTATTTTATACAAACTATGATGACACCTCTGAAGTTTAAACTCTCGCACTATTCCTAATAAAGATAATCAAAAATGACTGTCAAACAATAAATGTCTATGATATTTCAGGCAATTTGATTACATTGCCAGTTGGACCCTGGTTGGTTGGTCTTTGAGGACCCATTTCGACTTACATATTTTAATATCAAACCTAATTACCGAATTAAATGTCGTGGCCATATTGATCTAATAATAGTGATTAGGTCTATTTTACATTATTCGCTATATAACTAAAAAAAACTCTGTTAAAAGCTGCACTGTTGTTTCGTTCAGTTTAATTTGTAATATGCGGCAATTTTGTGGGACCCTTCGTTATAGTGTCTATAACGAAAAAATTAATAAGGTGGCAAAATCGGTTTATTATTTACCTTTGCAATAAAAATAATTGACTTTTGTTTCAAAGTGGTTAAATAAATGTCCTTTAAATATTAGTTAATCTTCTTCTTTCAAATCCGAAATATGTATAAACAATTTAGGAACAAAACTCACAAGTTTTATAAGAGTAAATCCTTTTGAAGGGCGCGTGAGAGAGATAATGTGACAACAACTACACCAACAATGCCAAGTAACCGTTGCTAAGGTTAGTATAAATTTAGATGACCGCATGGGAGAAGTATAAAAATAATTCGGCATGTCAGTACGTCTCATCCGGTATAGCAGTATGCCCCTTCCAGCAGATCTGGGACCTGTCTAGGATTCAATGGAATTATTTTCCATTAGACTTAACATCTGAATCACGGCAAAGTGCACATTGCGGATCATTTTAGGTATCCGTGGTGGACTTAAAGAAAAAATCTGAACCCATATATGGATCTTAACGAAAGTTCTGGAAGGTGGTGGCTGTGTAAAATGGAACTCTGGAAATGCCGAGCAATTCATGCGTTCTCGACGGTGGTTGCTGGAAAACGCTAAATTGGATCAAGCACTAAGTTGGATTAAGGTGTTCATCGCACCGTGCTGATATCCGGCCAGGCTGAGGGCATGGAGTAAAACCTAACTCAGTGTCTAACAATGTATTCGGATAACTGACGTCCTCCAGATCAAGAAACCTTGTCTATGTATCGCGGATCTCAGTATAGGCCCGGCTCTCTAACAAATCCCAAAACTATACTGCTGAGATAGGTTTGACCTGTTTTTCGTTCCTAAATAACAATTAATACTGAAAACGCTAAAGAAGCTCAACGAGATAGCGGAAAACCCCGTTTACAATAGAACCAATGAGCTAAACGTATGGTGCGCGAAAATTGGATTAAGATGATAAAACCCTCAACGCCACCTACCTAACTATCATGATAAAGAATTTGATACTCGTCAATCCTGTCGGATTGCACGATGGCTTCGAAGTCAAGTCAAATTGACAGTGTATGACCAACGGTCGCTGTCGGTTTGGCCTGGAGGCGGACTGAAGATTGACGCTAGATTAGATGATCCATGTAGACCTAGAACATTGGTCTTGGGTCCCATATGAATCTAGCGATCCAAGGGAGTTACTGATAATGTTACAGATGAGCTATCTAGCCGTACCAACTACGACTACAGACCGTCTAATATTGTACGAAATAAAGAGTTGCAAGCTGCATAGGGGTCCAATGATATGATCAGTTATGGGTTCAGTGCAGTGCCACTAAAGTTATATAAAAACCCCTATGGAAATTAGGCCGACTCGGAGATGTCAAGCGCAATGGGGCACTTGGGGCACAGAAATATTCACTATCAGACGATCTAGTATAACTGTGTTGGAAGCTGACTAGCCAACCTAAATGTTTAGATACTTGTAAACCAACCTACAACATTGAAAGAGAGACCCTTGGCTGCTGTTCTGCTCAAAATAATTAAATGCTTTTGATACAAAATTACAGCAACGCTGACGTAGCAACGACTACACATACACGCCTACTACCAAATCACCCAATCTGATGAAGTGCGGTTACAAATAAAAAGTTACTTTGGATTTCATTCTTTGTACCAACAACTATAAAAGTACCACAAAACCTCTCTAATAAATCTGCTGTTAGGAGCAGAAGTAAGGCAGTCTTGGATATCTTCAGAATTTTTCTAGGAAATTCAATACTCGTACCGTTTCCAAAACCCCTCCACACTGGATGGCCTAGTAAAAACGTAGTCTGATCCTTATAATAAAGGTTTTGCAGCAACCACTTTGTTAAACCTCAGCCAAATTGGTGGTCAAAAGGGCCCCAAGCACCAAAGGATAATAAAATCCAAGTGCTGCTTAAGACTGGGACTCCTATAAGGGTATCCTCGGAACGTACAAATACGGACTGGAAATGTGTACCAGAAGTAGTATTCAGAAGCTTTTACGATACGTATATTCTCCGAGCCATATTTAGCGATGAATCCTTAAAGCTTTGCAGCAATATTCAATGCCATTCTGTAATTGTATCACATTCCAAGGAAATGAACTGAAATAAAGGTTATGTTTATACCTAAGGTGGGAAAAGCTCTAATAGCAATTCCGAAAACCATAGACCTAAGATTATAGAAGATTACATCAAATGCTCGATAGGAACGAATATGCTGACGAGATTTCAACACGCGTATTAAGATTCTGTGAATGTAAAGAATTCTACATGATAACCTTTCTGTATACAGAAGAGTCCTCTAACAACGACAGACCAGGAGTAGAAGTGAGCAAGACATTCAAAGTACCGAAAGGAGGGGTCCTTTCCTCAATCATCGGAACTATGTTATAAATGGCTTGGCGGAGTTAACGTATTGAAAGAGCGTTCAGCCTACTGGTATTTTTCTTTGAACTTCGCCAGATTGATCTCACTCTTTCACTTTAAATACTATCAACTTGACCTTCACAAACAAAACGAGACATCTGGATGTTATTTTAGACAGCAAACCAAGCGAGAAACCTAGTTTATTAAAAAAGGTAAGGAAAGTTAGTGTAGTACTTTACCCTTGCATAAGTGGTATTGGGAATAAATGGAGTCTGGAGACCTACATGGTATAGTTACTGAGAAATTGTATTACCACCAGAGAGGTAACGTTGGGAGTGTTCCTTAAAACCTTGAACTTCAATATCTCTTTCGATCTAATCGAGCACGGCAGCGTATTCCAAGCTACAATAATTGCTATAAGGAAGCCAGAGACCGCTTTAGGTGTGTAATATTTAATACCGAAAAGAGACACTCGCATTGATAGAAAGTCAGGCTTCGATTAGAGCGCTATAATCAATTTCCCTAACGTCAAAAGAGGCTATGAATTCTTATCTATTAACGAGATGATAAATCAGTACCAGAACAAATGTTGTTGTAATACTTTAGGAGATACGAGGACGCCTCAAAGTGCCTCTTGTGTTATAACAAGGCAAATCCAAATTTACTAAGATTTAGACAAACAAATTCTATGCACACGCATCATATCAATGCGGTTGTGGGTGATAATTTATTTAACATTTGCATTCCACTTGTCCCCGTTTATCGTCTAGCAGACACAAATTCTTGAGAGCTCCTCTGTTAAATGATGTTGAATTTGGTCCGTATAAGATGACCTAGAAATTGCAACATTAATATTTGGTTGTGGCTGTTCCCGACCGAATGCGATAAAATTCGGTTTGTGTATGAAGGAATTGGTATTTGAACATAACCTCTGAGCAAAGTTCAAGTTAATATGACTTTTAAACGAAGTTTAGAAATTTGATTAGGATAAATGGATGGCCATTTATAACATTAATAGAAGAAGTTCTGAATTTTGTTCAAGAAGCACCGAGAAGTACCATGAGTGCATTTCGACCACTGACCTCAAAGGTTCGAAGTGATTGCTAGGGGTATATCGAAGGAGTAGAGTTACAAAGACAATTTGTTCAACGGTTTATTCCATTTTTAAGGGTTCACATAAATATGGCGGTTGAAATTAGAATTTTTTTTATTATTTTGCTGTTATTATTGCTATTTTAGAATTTTCTTAATATATTACGATCGATTTCACTTTACAACTGTGAAATCCGACTAGATGGAACTCAGCGATTGGTTAACCGACTTAGTTCAAATTCGAATTGTAAAATTGTATAAATTGTCATTATGAACAAAGTATGTTTAATTTATTATGTTTAAATCCTAACAGAAACAGACGAAGCTTCAAAATTCAGTAAAAACATATGAAAACAATTTCCGAAAAGTGAAAACCAAATTTTACAAATCCTTGTAAAATTAGTTCTAGTTCTTAGAGAATTGCTAAGACGAAATATTATTTCTGATATAATTACCAGTAGTTCAATGAAATCTAAAAATTGTAAATTCCCAATTTAATGTATACAACTAAAATATATATTAAAAAAATATTCACCTTATTATTTTAAACACCCTGCTTCTGTATTTTACTTATAAAATATAGATAAATAATTTATCAAGTTTTACAAAGAAACTTAAACAATACAAAATTCATATTCTTTTTGCACTTAGACGATATAACACTTTCAAATGCAAATCACCCCGAATTGTTAAAAAAAAACAAAAAAAAAAAATTATAATAATATAAATTTCCAATAAGTATTTAAAATAAATAAGGAAAAAGAGAAAAAAATATTATATTTTAATAATTGATTCTAATAAAATTGTTGGACCGTACTTTTCTCTGTCTGCAAAGTGTTTTTCTTTTTTTTTTTTTGTTATTATTTGCATTTTTATAAATATTTTATTTATACTTGTTTCTTGTTTTCTTTTGTATTCAAGTGGGGGCTATAAGAATAACAAAAAAAATACAAACTACTTAAGAATTTTTATTTTATTTTAATAGAATTGAAAAAAAGGGATATAAATTTTCTTATTTTCCGTATTAAGAAACATAAAAAAAATAAATAACAGAATTTTTTATTTATTAAATTCGTTTTCATCAAAAAGAATTGGAAAATAGTATTCTGAAAAAAAATCAAAGCTCTAGAAAACAATAAATATTAAATAAAAGCTAAAAAATCAAAAAAAAAAAAATCATTTCGAATATATTTTAAAATATAAAAACGACAGAAATTTTGTTGTTATCCGATTTTTACACTTTTCAAGACTCTTTGTATATACGAAAGCCTAATCTCTTAAGGGTACAACAAAAATTGAATTAATAGACAAAAAAGCTCAACATTGAGTTTTATATTATAATTTTAAAAAAAATATTATGTATAGCATGCTTAATTAAAATAATTAGGCTTTCATAAATATGTATAAATAGATTGCGTTAACTCAACCTTAAAAAAATGTTAACACTTAAATTTGTATTTTATATAAATAAACGGAAAAATACAACACCAAATAAATAAATAAATAAATAAAATAAATAAAAATTAAAACAAAAAAAAATGAAATAAATCAAGTCACCAAAGGGCAGCCCATCCCAACCATAAACAACATAATGTATTTTATATATTATATGATTATTAAATATTTTGTATTTTTAATTTATATATAAAACATTTTAATTTTTTTATTTTTATAGCGCACACAAGTCCAAATAAATAAACATACGACACTTAAAATAAATCCACTTGTAGTTTATCCATCTTAAATTATTTGTTTTATATTATTTATCCCATTATATTTTTGGTTTTTGTTTTGTTTGATTATGTAATTTGCAAGCATATATATATTTATAATTAAATAAATAACATAAAAAAATTATCACATAAAAATTATATTTATAAAAAAAAAATGATCAAAATATTTTTTTTTTATTATTATGAATATATATTTTTTTTTATTATTATTTATATTTATAATAAATAATTAATATAAATATTTAATGTTAATAATATATAATATCAAAAGGACCGACAAAAAACATATTTCTTTATTATTTATTTATATATTTATTTATATTATTTTTATGACATTAAGTTACAAATTTCATAATTTTTTAAGTCCATGGCTATATTAAAAAATTATAAAATTTTTTTATTAAACAATAAATTAAAATAATTTCAAAATGTACAAAATAAAATTGGCCATCTATACATAATAAGACGTTGAGGGACTTGAAATAGTGCTTTACATACAACGACATGTCGTTAAATGTCATAAATTTTATTTTTTATTATTCATTAGAGGATCAATAAAAAATTTATCTTAATATTTCAATTTATATGACATATGCCAAAGTTTTGTATTATACAAAAAAATAAATTTATTATTTATTGATTTTTGTTCTTGGAATTTTGGCCGTTTTGAAATAGATAGAAAGAAGATGTCACGCAGTTTCTTGTGCGGTACTTTAAATTGGGACGCTTGCCGCAGAAAAAACATCAGCGCACGAAAAATGATTTGACAACCCAGTGATTTATATGCAATTTAGGAAAAATAAATAAATAAACAAACCAATAAATAAAAATAACAATTTAATTTTATATTTTAGCTAGCATTTTCTATAAAATTAATTGTTATTCTATTTATTAAATTTATTTATTTAAAATTTCAGTTGGATTTACTTGGAAAATTATATAGAAAAATATTTTTAGATGGGCGAAATCCAACTATACGGCAAGTAATTTAAATATTGAAGTTTGAATAAAATGTTTGATGCCATTTTATTTGTACTAATTAAATTATTGTAATTTATTAATTAATAATGTAATAATAAATATTATATACAAAAAAAATAATAATATGTGGTGAACAAAATTTTTATAAATAAAATTATTACACTTTGTGAAATATTGTACAAACCGTTTTTAATTAATTTTAAATATTCGACATTTACAAAAGAATCAATTATTCACCGGTGTCTGATCCTTTCTAAACGTAAAATAAGTAAAATAAATTAAAAATTAAGTCGCGCATTAAATTATGATAAATTTTATTTATATATAAAAAAAATGTAAGATTAAAAAATTATACTAATAATTTATAAATGGAAATGCAAAAATTATTTTTATTTATTTATTTTAATTAAATAAATCGTGCATTTATATAATATATTTATAAATTTAATAATTTTTGGATCGGATTATATCAATAAACACAGCACACTCAACCACTCGATATGAAAATTTAATAAATAAAAAAAAAAAATCTATAAATTAATTAAAACATAAAAAAAAATATTTATTTACAAATAAGATGCCAACAAAAATATATTTACAAATAAAATTAAAAATTATATTTTATTTACAAAATATTGACATTTTTGATGACAACCAATATTATCGTTACTAAAAAAATAGTACACCTGTATAGTTATAATAATAATGAACCACAATTCATTTATTTATTTATACAAAAAATAAAATAAAATTATAAATTTAATTGGATTAATTTCGACGTTTAAAAAATTATTTTAACTGTGTAAAATTATTATTATTATTTTTTGTGAATGTTGAAATTCAATAATGACTGTGTACTGATTTTGTTTGATGTGTTTAATTTAAATCTAGTGCAGTTTAATTTTATATAAAAAATAAAACAAAAAAATAGGAAAAAAAACAGATTTTTAAATCGTAATAATCTGGTAATTATTAATCAATATTGTTTAAGGGGTGGGGAGCATTTTGTTTCACGTTTACTTATAATATTTTAATATAAATTTTAAAATAATTGGGCCATACGCGAGTTTATCTAAAAAAATTATTTAAATTATAATAAAAATAGTCTGGCATTTAAAAAGTTAAAAAAATTAGTACAGATTAAGAGGAGGTACGTCTAAAAAGTACTTATTAAAGCGTATTGGTATGAAAAGATAGATCCCAGTTTCAAGAAATTAAATAACCCAGTTTGTAGAGCGGCGTCACTCCTGATGATGAACGACCTAACAAGTCAAAATCGATCGAGTAATTTTTAAACTTTTTGAACAAATTTTTTAATCAATCTAATTAAATGAGCCTTTATTTAACGTTTCGTTTCTCAGCCTAAATGGTGATAGGTCTCTGTGAGTAGCTATAACGATGACATTTTTCAGGAAATACGTGTTCTCGACAGTATTATAAATTGTAGAGCTAAACAACTCAAAAAATTTAGTCAGTGTGGTGCGGTATTACCTACATTGCGTAGATAATTAATATTTTACATGTGTAGAGAATGTATGTAGATAATTAAAAATTCGGCGTCGAGAATGTACACAATGTCGAAAAATATTGTTTCTGTTATCAATCAGCATTTCGGCTTCATATATATGAATATGTGGTACTATGCTCGGAAAACGGAATGATAGGAAAAACTGGATATTTAGAAACCTAAAGTAGAACTTCATACACAGTTACAGTTTTAACCCAAGTATAGAGCAAGTCAAAATAGACTACCTTGTGCAATGGTACTCCAATGCGCAAAATCATCATTACGCAATAAAATGTTAATGAAGGTCGATACAGTATTATTTTCGAAGATGTATATGACAGCCGGCATTGCAAAGATAATTTATTTTATAGCCGCGAACTTAGCCTCATATGGCTTTATGATTAGAGATGAATCCTATATGTAACAACGTTTTATTTGGTCTCGTTAAAATATATTTTGATTGTCATTATTGTCACAATTGTTATTGTTCAAAGTGGATTACATCGGCGACTGTGTAGCACCTATACTACAAATAACGTATCAAGAAACGTTTCAGGATCGTTCTAAATACTTGGGATTAAAGTTAAGGGAGGTACCGGTATACGCGTATTTATCGATATGCAAATCGCGAAAGAGCTGCTTCAAAATATCTTTTAAACCGATTCCAACAAATACGCGAACATTTATGTAATCCAAATCAATTGGAATTGTACAATCAAAGGATTTTAATTTACGAGAATGGAATTGCTACGTTGCCTTAATATTAAAAGCATTGGTTAACCAAAGTTCCGGTCGAGACGTTAGGCAGGACCCGAACAAGACTAAGGTCGTTTACTACTGCATTATTTTATAAAAAAGTATTCGAACATAATACAATTCCATAAATTCAACGAATAAATTTACGCAATGCAATACAATATTTAAAGGGTTTCATTGGCGTAAGCAAAATACTCTCAAGTACTTCTTGGTATTCATAACTACTCAGTAAAAAACTGTATTTTCTTAAGGTACCCATATACCGGCAAGTATAATTGACAAGCGTGCTTGGCGTCGCATGCTTGATACTTTTCCCACACACTACACAATATTGTAGTGCGAGCATTATTTCTATTTGGCAATGCGAGCATAAAGTGTAAAAATATAAAAAAAAATCCTGGAAAAATTTTCTGAAGAATAGATGGTAAAGGATCTTATTACTTCAACTAAAACACACCTCTATCGTCCTTGTGGCTGTGGTAAAGAGAAATTATGATTTCTCGGAAATTATGATAACGCGAGAGTTTTCGAACGGTGGAGTGTTTGCAAACACAAATTTTGGAAAGCAATTAAATAAAAAACATCTATATATTCCTGAATCCCAAATAATTCAAAATGGCGAAGAGGCTTTTGCACTTTCGCAGAACACAATAAAGCCTTACTCGCAAAAAAGATTAACTAAAGCAAAAAGAATTTACCGTGTGACTGACACGAAGTGTTACCAAGTTCAGACTGTTATTGCTGTCAAACCAGTGACGACAGAGCGCTCAAATTTACAATAATGACAGGTCATTCCATTGTTTACAAGCGTACAAAAGCATTTTAGTGGGAAATATTCAGAAAAAAAGTTATCTGCAATGTAATTCAAGCGAAGTAGTGTGATTGCTCTATATTTGGCTGGAAAACCACAGCCGCAGATTGTTAACTAGCTAAAACATCTGCATGTGAATAAAATGTTTGTGTATCGCACCATAAATCGTTATAACGATACTGGCAGCATTGCAAAACGCCATGATGGTGGACCGAAACGCAATGCAACATCGCCGGATTATCATTCGGAAAGTGAAGGCCAAATTATCTCACCGATGCTCAAAAAAAAGTAAGAGTGGAAAGAGCAAAGGAGTTGTTACGCTTGCACGAAAGTGGCGATTTGCCGAATTTCGTTTTCTCCGATGAGTCACCGTGCATTATTGAGCAATATGTGAAGAAGAAAAACGACCGGATTTACTTGCCCGGCCGTTCGTAATGAACATTTGGACCAACGGATTGTCACTCGAAACTAAGCGCCGCCGATGGTGATGGTTTGGGCCGCCGTAACGGCCGAAAGCCGTTCACTGCTCGTTTTTTTGGATCGTGGCATCAATATAAATGCTCAAACTTATCGGTATCATGTGTTAGAGGGAGCGTTGAAGCCTCGGGCACAAACACATTTCGGCAACAGAGTTTGGACATTTCAACAGGACTCGGCGCGGAGTCATAAAGCGCGCGTCAATCAAGATTGGCTGAGAAACAACGTTCCGCGGTTCATTTCCACTGCCCAATGGCCACCAAATTCACCGGATGCAAATCCGCTAGATTTCTCGGTTTGTGGTATTTTGAAGAACAAGGTTGGAACAAAAAATACCAAAGTGTCGATCATCTCAAGCGAGCGCTTCGCCGGGAATGGGCCACAATACCGCAGAGCCACTTTCGTGCTGCATGCAATAGCTTTGTCGGCCGTTTGAAGGCCATATTCGCGGCTAAGGGTGGACAAATCGAAAACTGCTGAAAAATTTGAATATTTTTGAACACTTTTTACTTTGATTCAATAAAATTCATCAAAAAATAAAAATTCTGTGGCGTTTTGTTTTGGTAACACTTCGTGTCAGCCACCCTGTACAATTGTAGATTATCTCGGGCTCGGCGAAATGTAGCAAACGTTTTCGGAATACTGCATGAAAAGTAGTATTGACATGTTTTTACATAATTATTTACGTAGGAAGCAGAGCGCCTATCTGCGAGAAGGTTTAGATGTGGAAGATTGTTCTGGCCAACTTAAAACAAGGTAGCTGTAGCTTAAGAACACACTTTTTTAAGAATACTCAGAGTAAAATTCTCTATTGAGTTTACTTTTTAATTCAACCTGATAAATTTTACTCGGCACACTTTGAACTGTGTTTACACCGCGCTAATTCGGTTCCTCATATTTTACTCTGAAATCATTGTCAGTATATGAGGAGTGTGCAAAGTAAAACAACATTTTATTACTCTATTCACACCGGATCATTTTGCACTGTGTAACCTTTGCTCTGTGTACAAGCCTGCTTGCTAGAGTAGAATAAAAAAATTGAACCATTATTGCCGGCTATCGCCGTTGTATGAATTTAAATAATGCAACAGTTATATGAGACTGACAAGCACAATAATACTCTCTCTCAATCATCAAAATCATTTTTACAGGATGTCGCAAGGGTGTATTGGCATCTTTATGCTTTACATCTAAATAAAAAATTTCCGTTCCATTCATCTCCAATCATCTTCTTACAAGTACTAGCAAATAGTTTGTTAATGCCAGCTAGCCAATATGGCCGATTTGTCCACATTTAACTATCTCACCATATTTAGGGAAGAACTATATCAGCTGCCACAATTTGACAAAATTGATTGTAGTTTTTCCGTGAATGTATTGACATTTAATGCGCAGTTAAATTAATTCATGAATGAGACCAATATTTGGCAGTTTAGTAAACAAAACATTTATAGTTCAATTCAACTCCATATATATGTTTTAGTTTGGCCAAATGTCAGTCGATGTCAGCAAAAAATATAGGATTCGGTTTTTTTTTAAAATATTTTTATGAAAACTTATAACACCAATTTTTTAAATTACTGACTAAACTAATTTAATTTTAGTTCATAGCAGTCAATAATAGATGGCACAAACCACAAAATAATTGATTAATAATTTATTAGTGTCAATTGTCGGGTAAAACTTAATATTAGGTAAATTATACGATAAATGCCATTCGATTTTTAAAACTTTATGGTAAAACTAGTCGACCCATCGCTTGAAAACTATCAATCACTAGTACAAACTATCGCCAAATTAATTTTATCAGTAATTTATCGAAAAATTCCTCCGGAAACATAAGTTTAAGATATATAAATCATTCAATCACTACTGGCCCAAAGATATTGCAGCCGGGATCCAAGATGTGTAAAATGCTCAGGTAATCATATTACCCAGGCATGGCAGATATACCACACAAGTGTACAAATTGTAAGGGCCAACATCTGGCTATTCGAAGGGTTCAAATATCAAATCAGATGGATCAAAACCCACAACCAAGCAACACAGGGCATAGAAGTTTACTTGCCCAGATCGAGAAAAGTTTTGGTTTCATTCCATTCTCTACAAATCATGTGTGGATGCAGAAATGGTCCAGCCATCAGGGAATGTTTTTCCAATTACGACCAAATGTACCTATAATTGTTCCGATTTTAGAGTTTACCCAGTTTATAGACAAAATTACCTAGCTTCACTTCAAATTTCATGTTGATGTCATGTCAGGAATTGCCAATTAATTGACCATATAACTTTGCTAGGGGTTCTAATTTTAAGATGAATCGAATTATTGGTTATTGATTAAACAGTCTGCCATAACCTTTTTATTATAAGTCGTACGTAAAAGTATGATACATGAAAAGTTCTTAGAATTCGATTCTCTACAAATCACGTGTGGATGCGGAAATGGTCCAAACACATGGGCTCCGAAAATAACCAAATTATGAGAAACATTATGAACAGCATTTCAGCTATTACAAAGCGGCTAGATGACCTGGTAATCTGAACAACATGAAAGTAATCTGAACAACATGATACTTGATCAACTGTAGAAAATGCAACTCCCTCAACGCAATCCAACAAAAAAAGGTTAAGTAACAACACAACTTTCAAAATAACAATCGACATTTTCTTAATATCTGAAAGCCATCTGGTCAAATCTTCGATTGTTAAAATACGGGGTTATAACTTATATCACTCCATTCATCCAGTGGAAAAATCAAGAGGTGGTTCGGCATTACAGAAAATATAAACCACCATTTAGAATCAAATATCAAAGAAGAAAGAATGCAAGTCTGCATTGCACTGCAATATATTGTCCTCCCCGGCGTAACTTCAAAAGGGAGGACTACCTTAAACTATTTAAATCGCTTGGACGTGATTTTATTATTGGAGGTCGATTTAATGCGAAAAACACCTATTGGAGATCCAGACTTACGACGTCAAAAGATAAAGAATTACTTCAAGCAGGGCATGTGAATTTTACTCTGGTGGTTCCTCAACATACTGGCTCAGTGACGAAGATACCACACCTAATAGACCTTTATGTAGTAAGAGGTATATCCCAGAACTACATTCACATTGACCCCGGTTATCAAGACAGTCAGTGAATATTAACAAATTCAAAAACAAATTGGGATCTATTTCGTGATGTATTGGAGGAAAAAGTCAATCTTCGGATACCGACAAGAAATTCTAACCAGTTGGAAGATGAATTAGAACAACTCAATGAAGTAATTCACTATGCTGCTTGGGCAAGTACCCCCATTATACAAAATAAGATGGAGTTTAACATATCCTGCCCAATGGAAGATAGAGCACGTAAAACCTGGCAAATAACTAGAACACCGGAGAACAAAACAATTCTTAACAATTTAGGTAACTGTCTCAAATCTCTTCTTAAAGAAGTTAACAATGCATCAATCAACAGATATCTAGTTAGCCTAAACGATGAAAAAATTCTGATTATTCACTGTGCCAGGCGACGAAGGGACTCAGAAGACCCAAAATGCTAAAGAGAAGGCTGATCTGTTTGCGGAGTATCTCGAGGATACCTTCCAACCACTAACAATACAAACGGCCGGCCAATGAAAATATAATGTCAATCCACAAGCTAGATGATTTTGATATAAGCCCAGTAACTCTCAAAGAAAAGAAAAAGTAAACAGCAACATGAATGTTAGAAATGTCCAAGGGTATGGACGTATGGATGTCCAAGGGACTTGATTACTTGTCAAATAATCAAGGCTCTACCAGGCCAAAGATTTCGTAAGCTATTATACATAATCAATGCAAGCTTTCGGTTAAAATATGTTTCGTGGCAATGGAAAATAGCAGAAGTAATCGACAAAAAATCATACAGGCCAATTTCATTGCTGCCAATTATGTCAAACCTCTTTGAAAAATTATTACTATAAAGACGGAAACCAATAAGTGAGGACCGGCAACTAATTCCTCCACATCAATTTGGATTCAGAGAAAATCACTCCACGATTGAACAGGTGCATAGAACCACCAACATTATTGAAAGAACGTTAGAAGGTAAAAAAGTATGCTCCAGCATATTTTGAATGTCGTCCAAGCATTCGATAAAGTCTGGCACACTGGACTGGAATCCAAGTTGGATAGAGATCTGCCGAGGCAATTCTCGTCTCTTATACGAGGGTGAATACTCCGAGCTAAAGGAAATCTCTGCCGGTGTCCCGCAGGGGAGTGTCTTAGGACCAATCCTGTATTACTTATATACAAGAGATATTCCAACAACAGGTGAAGAAACCATAGCCACCTTTGCAGATGACACAGCACTCATGGCAACGAGGAAACTCCAGAAGATTACCAATGCAGTTTGTAAATGGACTAAGCGCTGGAAAATGAAGCTTAATGAGACGAAATCCACGCATATTAACTTTACATATCAAAAGGCTTCCCATCTTCCAATAGAAATTAACTCACGACCGGTTCCATATGCAAACAAAGCTAAATATATTGGCAAGGCACTCGATGCCAAACTCAAGTGGAGAGAGCATGTCATAAATAAAAAAGAAGAAATTAATATTAAGTTTAGATGCTCTGAGCTTACAATACACAGCAAGCTGCTGGCAAATACTAAAGCCCATATGGACCTACGGTATTCAACTCTGGGGATGTACAGGGTGGCTGATGAAAGCTGCTACCAAAAAAAAAATTAATAACCTTTTTTCTATGTAATTGATCTGTTCCAATTGTTTTTTATTTTATAGATTGATTTTTAGATTTAACGAAAATGGAGAATTGGGACACTGAGAAAAGAATTTGGATTGTCCGCCGCTTTCACGCATTGGAGTCCGTAGTTTCGGTACAAAGAGAATATAGGCGCACGTTTAGCGGCACTCCTCCTAGCAGATGGACTATAATGAGACTCGTAAACAATTTCGCTGAGCATGGGCCAATCGCAAGAAATCCTTATCATCGAAACTTTTCAGTTCGGACGTAGGAAACTATCGTTGTTATAGCTGCTACCATACAAGACAATCCCAGAGTTTCGACAAAGAGCTTATCTGTTCATATGGGTATCAGCAGACAATTATGCACAAAGATTTGAACTTATTCCCCTATAAAATTGAAATAACAAACAAACTCAACGCAGCAGGCTTGCTGATTCGCTTGGAATTTTGCCAGAAGATCCTTCAAATGGTGGAAGAGGACGAAAGCGTCTTAAACTGTCTTTTTATGTCTGACGAGGCCCATTTTGATCTAAACGACAATGTTAATAAACAAAATTGTCGAATATGGAGTGATTCTAACCCACAGATACTCGATGAGGCGGAATTACATCCACTTCGCGTAACCGTGTGGTGTGCAGTTTCATCAAAGTGCATTGTCGGGCCTTACTTCGAAGAGAACGGTGTTACTGTTATGGTCACTGCAGGCCGTTACTTAAAAATGTTGAAAGAGTTTTTTTTCTCCAGAACCACGCCGAAAGAGAATCACTTTCAACTCTGTGTGGTTTCAACAAGATGGTGCAACTCCTTATATAGCCCGGCCAGTTATGACAGAATTGTGGGGTAATAAAGAAAAAATAAATAAATAAATTACGTGAATAAAACAAAAAGTTGTTTGAGTTTCTTAATGTAGCAATAATCATCAGCCACCCTGTACCAAGCAAACAAACGCCAAAATGATACAGACGTTTCAAAACAAGGTTCTCCATAGCATTGTAAATGCTCCGTGGTCCTTATAGAAGGAATACATCAAAGATGGAATAAAAAAACATCACCAAACAAGAAATAAGACTCCAGGAACATAAGAACTAAGACTCCAGGGTTTCACTCCAACAAATCAGAATTGTTTAAGAAATGTAAAATTTGTAAAAATTTGAAAGATAAATTGCCAGATGAGCACAGTCTCAGTTGTAATTATTAAAGGAAAAAAACTAGCGAAAATTGCACGTAGCTGTCGACGTTGCAAGTAGTGGATATTGTTGTTGTTTGGGACTGAAAAGGCCTCTAAATAAGTTGGCGAACATAAACCCAACAATTATTAACCAAAAAACTGGTTTGGGGGGGGGGGGGAGGGGAGACTAATTAGATGCTAATTTGGAAACGAAGCCTTGTTAGATCCAGCATTGCACAATTGAATTCGAAACCTAAATAATGTTTTCTAGTTCTTTTGAATTTCTAAATAGTTCAATTGACTAATGTACAAAGGGGTATCCCCCCCTAATAATGTAGGGTATTATTATATTTATTATAAATCTTCAATTGACGTATTTGTGATAATTTACGTTCAACTGAAAAAACAAAATTTAATATAAAACAAATAAATAGACATAATTAAAAATAATCTTCCCGCACCCGTTGTGTTATTTCTTAAATAACTTCTTGAGAATTCAATTAATTAGACGTAATCACTTTAAATAAAACAAATTGTTAATTGAAAACAGTAAGTGGATCCTAAACCTAGATTTTTCTACAAAAAATACCCCTTTTAAGTGTGTATTATCTCTAGACTAAATATTTATTGGTAACCTGTATTTAAGATAAATATAAATAGTGAGCGCGTCGTGATTGTATAAATTATCATCAAAACGTCAATATTACCAAAAATCAATTTAAATAATAATGAAAAGCACTGTTGGAACGGGTTCATGGTATATTATATCGAAATAAAATTTAAGTAAAAATTAAATAAAATAAATTAATGTGTTTTGTTTAATTAAAAATAATAATAATAATGGCTGAGAAGAGTACGGCCCAACAATTCATATATATTTTGTTTTGTAATGCTGATGGAAAATTAAATTAAGAAAATAAAAAAATTTCCTAGTATCGGTTATTTATTTTGTTAAATTATTTTTATATATGTGCATATATAAAATAATAATTTGTATTATAATAATATAAAAAATATATTATTATGCCGGTTCTTTTTGATTTAGAATTTTTTTTTTTTTTGGTTAAATATTAATATTATTTTATTTATTTTATTATAAGTTATAAATAAAATAAAAATTATATTTATATATATTTACAATAATAAAAAAAATGTTAAAATTAAAAGATTTATATATTTTATAAGAATAATATAGGGTAACACGACAGTATATTATGTATAGTTTGGTGGCGAGCTTTTTTTTACTAAGTATTTTGGATTCAACCTGGTTTATTTTTTATATAAACATTTATTTTCGTTTTTCTTTGAAATTTAAAATAATAATATTTAATTGAATGTTTACGTTTTTATGAATATTAAATAATTTTTATTTCCCCATAAAACATTTTTTTTTATATCCAAAATAATAATAATCTTTTGTATAAATATTTTATAAAGCTATTTTTACATTTGCACGTTGTTGCTGTTGTTGTAAAAAAGCTTTTAATTATTTCTGTGTTTTATTTTCTCAAAAGAAATCAAAATTCATATAAAACGTAATAAATTATAAATGAAAATGAGAAAATGTTTAAAAAAAATATTTTTTTTTCTGTTAAATTCATTACTGACAGTTTATTTCCATAATAAATCTTGTTGCGAAATATTTTGAGTTTGAACAAAACAACAAGAAAAAATTTGTTTACACCAACATTTTTGTGTTCAGTGTAACAACAGTCAGAGAGATTAGAGATTTTTATCGTAAGGACACATTTTTATAGGTGAAATTGTGGCGGATTTTTTTTTCGTGTTGTTGAGTTTATAGGTGGTGGATTAATTGAATGGGGGAGGTGTGGAAAGAGGAATTTTATTTATGGCTTAAATTAAATACGAAAACAGAGTAAAAATAAAATTATGCAATGTCAGGTATCAACGTGGTTTTGCAAATTATATTAATGTAAACCATTACTTTTATACTAAACAACAAATTGAAATTACCGGATGGTTCGTTGATTCAACAAGCCTCTTTCATAATTTTATTTAAATTTTGTAAAATTGTGTCAAAGTAAAGAGGTTTTGTTTTGGATTATCTCACTAGTTATACATCTGCCAGTTTTTCCAATGAGTGTCATATAGATGGAAAGGGGAGAACTGAGAGATAAACCAAACAGATTCTTAAAAATATAAAAGGGGTATACATAGACCTACATAAACGTAAAATCATATCGAATTGGACGGTTGTGAAAATTTTCCTAAACAACTCCGAGTTATTCCTAAAATACAACAACAACAACTAAAACTTTCAGAGTATCGGTAAAACTGCAAACTAACGAATAAATTCCAACCTCCTAAAATTATCGTATATCTAGCTTGCCTGAATTTTTCTGGTGTTTGACTTGTTTTGTGTAAGTCTCAATCTACTCTAACAGAAAATGAGTAACTTTTAAAAAATTCTTCGGTCCCAGACACTTAAGATTGACGATTTTTGAAGAAGTTTTACGATTTTTAAATATTCTGTAGAGAATAATCGTATATCGAGATTGCCTGAATAATTGGGAATTATAACTGCTGAAATGACGGTACGATCTGTAACGTGAAACAAAATGAGCAACGCACACTGTCTACAGCAACAACCGCATTTAATTAAATGATTGTAGTGGTATAGTTGAATCCCTCAAGTTTTTCCTGAATTGTTTCCAAAAACCGCACCAGAGGCATTCAACAGTTAAAATCGCACTGCTTGCCTAGCAAAAAATGGTGGGATGTTAAATACTACTTTTCAAAGGAGGTTGTTGCTTGTTCATGCTATACATTGGAATTAATATTGATTTAACTTCCTGTATGCCTATCTTTGCTATGTAAGGTCCAAATTTTGATGTGAGTCCAGGGTACTTTCAATCTGGATTCAGTACTTTTACTTACTACTTACTACTACTACTACTTACTAGTAGTTACTACTTCTCAAAAATTCAGTACTTTTGATTTCTTGCCAATATCATCCCTGGCTCACATCTCAGGTATCAACTCCGTTCGCGTTTCATTCGTTACCCACCGAACAAACAAAAAGAAAAGGCGAAATGTCACAAGAAGTATTAAAACAAAAGAAAATTTTTCACAAATTCAGTTTTCTTTGGTTGACGAGCACACAAGTCTCGTAAAATAAAATTCGATAGTGAAGACACACCACCCTGTTTTTATAATACAATACCAGATCGTACAGGACCGTGATGGGACCACCGACGCCGGTTTTTACTGGCAGACAGGGAACTGCGAAGAAAATTGTGTGGTGTATTTTTGTTGTTGTTGTGCGAGCATATGACCGCCGCCGCAACCATGTAACAATTTTTTATTTTTATGCGCGCGAATTGATAGTCAATCTGAACTTATGTGGGCTATGGCAAATTCCCATGGCGCCATTTTTTTTGCCAAAAAGAAGCTTTTTACCATAAAAAACATAATTATGTGCTATCGGAAACAAAAATTCATTTTTGGTCAACTACGAGCGCATACAATCGACGTGAATTAATCCCGATAGATTGTATCGATCTGTTTAATCTTCTGAATTAAACAGAACGACCAAGTGATTTTTTTAAGCTGAAACTTTCAAATATCTCGGAAAATGAGATTTCTCATATTGAGAAACTATGCATACGATTCTACAATACGTTTTGGGTATCTCGTCTTTATCCGTCATTAAGCCGAAGGAATTACGGAACGTCACGACCCGGAGAGACTAGAACCACCATACCATACCGTCTTCGAGCCAACAATTCAATAAGGTAATTTCTTCTCTATTCCAACTATTGTACATTTAAACTCGACCGATCGAGTAAGTCACATAGTCAGAGCCAGTCAAACAAAGCGAACGGAAAATTTAAAATACAAAACGAACCGAATGAACATACCAGCAAGAATGATAACAATAAAACCGCGCAAGACTATAATATAGATACAACCCGTCAACTCCGAAGTTCATGCCGCCGGCCATCTTCAGTTACAGCCCATATGGCTAAATAACGTAGAGGTTCGGTTCCAGATAGCTAAGCTTAATTTTTAATTGCAACAAGTAAATTTAGAAAGCGGTGGATGACTGGCTTACGAACTGGCTAACAAAAAGTTCGAATACGATGGTGAAACAAACTATATTGGAATGAGAAATATGTTTAGCACCCTCGGCAGAGAGACAGTGTTTTGCCGGTAAGAATTCTACGAAATGTATAGTTCGCTCGTACTGGATCTGAGAATTGATCGAACCGATCAAAATTGCGATGTTGGCAATCGACGAAATTGTACCCATCGATCAGATGGAAAAAATGGCTGATATACGAGATTCTGACCCCACAGCAACAAGTTAACCAATCGGCTAACGATAAATTTCTGGTATGAACTAATTTTTTTTACGGTAGAAGAACGCATAGCACGACTAGAAATAAAAATTAACAACGCGGACGTTCCAATCACGATTACGATAGCGTTCAAGATCAACCACACGGTCGCCTTCTCGTAGTATCAACATAAATCCACATTTGTTGATATCCCGAAAGATACAAGGAAAACACGCGAAAATGCCGAAAGCCGTTTTATGAACTTCTCTCAGGCACCAGTAGTGACAATAAAAAATACAAGTAGATGTGAATCGTCGGATCATTGCGCTGATTTTCTAAGTAAATTTGGCTTACTTGATTGATAATCTTAGAAGAAAACGGCTGGTTGATTCAGCGTCCCAGCTGTCATCCAATGTCACGACGGTTCAGGATAATACTCTTTGCTAAAAAGTATACTTCCCTAACAGAAGAGCCAAACTACAAGTTACCAGCACGGCATTCCATTGTCCATGATATGGTCACGAAGGACATTTACCTGTATCTCGACTACAGCGACTAGATTCGGTGCCTCATAAAACTGGATTCTTTCTACACTTGGTGAAATTAGAGATTTGCCTACCATCGGCATCTCATGAGAGCATGTGAGGACTATCGGCGACCAAATACGATTACGATACCGGATTGCTACCCGATACTTCACATATGAAATTTCTCAATTCACTTGCAAGGTTGTATGGTTTTCTCCAAAATATACCTTATAACGACCTTGACGTTTGCAAAACGGCAACCAAGACCACTTCGTTTTCGTATACATTTCGTATATATGAAAAAAATTCGAAATACGTTTTCGGTCGTAAGAAATTGTCTCAACCACAAGATAACATCTAATGGTGTTCTAAATTGATGCCATTACGGAATTCCCAGCCCCCACAACAATCAAACGCACTTAGCAATTTATCGGCATGGTAAATTATTACCATCGATCCATTCCGACACTTGCTGAAACGCTTGGCTCAATTCGCTCCAAGTTGGTCGCCTTACTGAAGCAGCCAAAGACTCCCAAGCACTTCGCATAGCCTGACGAATAGCAAAACGAATTCATGAAACTTAAAAGTGCATTAGCTGATATAGCGATGTCAGCTCACCCACTGAACGACGCAAAATACAGAGCGACGACTGATGCATCGAGGACAGGATTTCACCATTTACACCAAGGGAAGAGATTCAGTTACTTGATAATGCCACTATTTCAGGCAAGCTAATCGGTTGGGCGTTTGGCCATTGTATAGTATGCTTTACAAATTTTAGCCGCGTTACACATTTGCAGTTGTTCTATTGGCCATAAACCCTTTGACTTACGTATCTTAGAGCCTAGAATTGATGATTGTTTTATCGTAGATTACTCTACATTATCGATTAATTTCTGTGAGAAAGAATCATCTAGGAGTAAAGAAGAGAGGCTATCCGAGAGGCGTTATACATATGTTCGCATTGAGCTCGAGAACCCCGGCATCACCAGTTTTTATTGTACAAATATACAATAAGAGCAATTTAGCGAACCAGTGTACTAATACTAATTTTTTTAAGCAACCAGAAAGCTGGTAGACATTATTGTAATAATAGAGTGCAGACATGTGGTACAAATTGCTAACTTCTCTAAAACAATTATTTTCTAAATATTGGGTAAACATAAAAATAAAAAATTAAAATCAATAGTACAAATTTTGTCCACCACTATATTCCCTATTCCTGAGAATTATTTCCCTGGACAGAGGACAATTTACAATTCTTGTAAACGTCTTTAATAACAATTTTTCCGAGCGCTTCGCTCCTCACCCAGATGCGAACACAATTTTCCTATCCAGAATCC
Organism: Nephrotoma guestfalica; assembly: GCA_963691935.1. Lineage (NCBI taxonomy): Eukaryota > Metazoa > Arthropoda > Insecta > Diptera > Tipulidae > Nephrotoma > Nephrotoma guestfalica. Next base: position 257,258,584 of record OY829913.1, read on the forward strand.
AAAGTTCTATGGATTTTTTGTTAATAATACGTAAGAAAAGTTTAGAGCCAATTTTCGTTAAAGTGTTATATAGGTAGGCAGACAAGCAGATAACTTTCTTTTATTTTGGAAGTTTCACACAAAGTAAAACTGGAATTTTTATCTCACTTTAAGATCAAATTTTTTAGAGGCGAGGACTAAAATTAAATTATACTTGGAAAGAAACCTGTGAATGTTGAGAATGAGACAGCTTTCAACCAACTAAAACGATTTGTGAATCATCAATTTTAACAGTGTGCAAGAGTCATCTAATCCAACTAAGGAAAGTCCACTCAAAACGAAATGCTGGTTGCCGAGTTATCGAAAATCTAATTTCACGCCTAGTAAAGCAAGTAGAGAATAACTTGGCTCTCTATTGTTCGCTAAATACAAAATCAAAAAATTTATTAAATTTTTTCATTATGTAATATGTTTTGTCCATACATACTAGTAGTCCTTAGGCATATCGCTCTTTGGTCATTTATGCTACAGTTCTATGATTTTGCAACCATAAACGAATATGCAGTGCTCGTTGCTCTTTCATGATAAAACGTCAATTTAACGCAACGTTTTTAGGAAAAATTTTAACATTTTTTTGAAAAATTTTAGAATTTACAAAACTTTTATTGAACTATTTTAGCACTATGCCCGAAAGTTTCCACTGCAAATATCATTACGATCCAAGAAGCATTAAGAAGTTATAATCCATCAGAACAGAGCATTACACGAATGTCATTTGTGTGGTTATGCCCGCTCTCGATTGATAGTCACACTCGGGTGCCGATTGAGAGGTGTGGCGGTCATATTGACCTGCGACCGCGAATGCAACGATACAAGGTGCCGCTTTCTCTGAAGTGGTCATTCATACATTGGTTCTAATACAATAGTTTTCGGATTTTTTTTTTTTTGTAGAGGCCCGTGTTTTTTGCAGCGTGGTCCGCTCTAATTGTTGATCTGGCTGTCGATTGCTTTTTTATTTTGATGTATATTCGGGAATGTTTGGATTGCGGTGTGTTGGGCTAACGTTGAGTTATTTTACAGGATAGATGGTGAATGTAAGGCGGTCATAGTAGTTTTGGGTTTAATAGTGAATTTGGATTTCTCGTGTAAACACCGAAGTCGCAAGAAACCATTAGTTAAAGAATGTTACTTTGGCATTCTTGACCGGCCTACTTATGGCAGGTGAATGAGTGCATTGTTATATCGGATTGTCTTAGTCATGTCACTGCGGCAGTTTATCTGTTCATCGAAAAAATGATCCAGTTTTTGAAAACTTAAATGACGAGTTTAACCAAAATGTATTATATTACTGATGGTGCTGTAACACATTATAAAAATAAACGTAATTTTATGAATATAATTTTCATTTTCATGCCACAGCCCATGGAAAGGGACCATGCAATGGAGTAGGAGATACTATCAAGAGAATGGCGTTCAGAGCCAGTCTCACTGATGAATTTGACGGTATCATTACGAATGCAGCAGAATTATTCAAAGGGGCTAAAACTTTAAAGACTGATATGGTTTTTGAGCTTTGTTCTGACATTGAATATAACTCCAAAAAAATTCAACTTGTCAGTAGGTTCGAAAAATTGGAAACTGTAAAAGGAACTCGCGATTTCCATGCAATTATTCCTTCAGTAGAAGGTTACATTAATTTTAAGAAATATTCAAATAGTGAAGATTATATTAGATTTAAAATGTAATTAATTATTAAATTAATTTTTAAATGTTACCAATAAATTTTGTTTTAAATTTAAATTTACCTATATAAAGAGTTGATGGTGGTCTTATTAAGTTGTATTTTGCAAGAAAATGGTATGTTGGAGGGAAAATAAAATACAACTTAAAAAAGTTAAAAATTTTATATGCAAAAAATAGAGTAGGTCAAAGACAAAAAATATCACCCAATTATTTTTGGTATGTTTCATAGAATTAAATGGCGAATAAAAAAAAATAAAAAAAAATAAGTTTTTCAGAAAATTGAGAAAAACCAGTTTGGTGGCCATTTTGAAAATGAAAAACTTAAAGATGATACTATTTTTGTAATATATTCTTAATCCTTATTTTTTTACCTTTAAAATGAGCCCTATTATGTTTTCCGGATAAATACTTTTTTTTTATATTTGTAAAAATACATCACTATTTTCAACAAATTCTTAATTTTTTGACCGACTGTATCTTATGCAACAACAACAACAAAAAACCGAGTTCTACAATATTGTTTTTTACCCAGTACAACACATTCAAAACATGAAATTTGATTTCACGAATTTTTCACCATTTATATAAATATTTTATTAAAATGGACATTATTTTTCAGAAAACGCCTAAATGTTTGCTACTCGTTATAGAAATTTTGAGGAAATCGAATAAAATCAAAAGCAGTAAACGAGTGCATCCATTTCACCAAATAATAAAGATCCAAATCCACCCCCGTCTTCAGTATCTTTCTGGATAAAATATGCTACTGCTTTTAAGTATACATTCAACTTCCAAAAACTTTTATTTTGATTAAAATAATTAAAACAAAAACAACATTTCTTAAATTAATTAAATGTTCTTTGAGCATAAGCATAGCTAGTGTGTATCATATACACCAGTTTAGTAAGAAGATCAATATATAAAAATCTTTTCTTATTATAGTTTTCAAGAAATTTAAATTAGAATTATTTTAGATAATATTATTGCTTAAAACTTTCTTTTTTCTAAAAACCATAAAATAAAACTTTTTATTATTAAAAATATAATAACTAAATAATTTTTTTTTGCTTTCTGTAAAATATAAATAAGATAGTTTTAATGTGGTTTTGTCTTACTAATTCTGATTATAATTTTATATTTTTAGAAATGAAAGCATCTCAAAATTGTATTAATTTCACGTTACATGATTAGATATGTGATACAACCCAATTTGAATCGACATTTTCAATTTGGGGGTAGAGTTCTAAATTATTAATATTTGTTTCGATTACAAAACAATTAATAGTCGATAGTAATACCACAAAATATTAAAATTTTAATTATAATTATTATTTATCATTGATAAGTTTTATGGCAAAAATACTCGTAACGCACACAGACGAACAAAATAGAAATTCGAGAAAATCTCAAAGAGATGGATGAATTCGACTTATACGTTACATTAGGAAAATTTGGTGAATTGAAATATTTTTTTTTGTTTGGTTGGGCATTCCAAAAACTCTTAATTTATTTTTTTTTTGTGGAAATCTAATAAAATTGAAAAATTTTTAATTGAATTTGTTACGAATGAATAGAAATAATATAAATTGGAAATAAACCAAACAATTTTTAGTTTTGTTTATCATTTCTCTATTTGGCTAAATTTCGTATTCATCTTTAAGCCGATCAGAAAAAAAAATTGAAATAAAGAGGACTACATAGCGATTTAAAAAAAAATCCGGAGCAATGAGTTGTGTATCGAATTTTGTGTGCACTGTGGATTAAATCTGTATGTATGTAATCTTGTGTGAGACAGAAAAATAAACAATTCGTATAATATGGAATTTGTTAGAATTGTGTTTGGAATTTAAATGAAACAGAATATTATATTATGAAGTTTATAGACGCGAGCAGAATGAGTTAAGCATCCTAAAATTTGGTAAACAGTATACAAGTTTGTAGCTCTCGTGTCCTATCACATTTGATGGGTGGTAATCCAATGGTTACTCCCGTTTGAATTTACGTAATTTATTCTATTTCTCTGTCCTAATTAAATGCAACTGTCCAGTTCTAAAGGTTTCTGCTTTTGAAGTCTTCTTACTGCATTGGTGGTGTCCAACAATGAATGTGTTTCTTTGCATTATTTTTTATTTCCTCACTGACATATTCCATTTAAGTCCCTATATAGATTATCATTTCTGATGTACAGTGGAGCGATGGCAGTGCCACGCAGCAATTTGTTTTGATAATATTGTATCATTTGGGTATTTGTCGTCTTGGTACAACCCCAAAGTTAAATACCATAGGTCTATACTAGTTTAAGTACAGGGTGGCTGATAAAAGCTGCTACCAAAAAAAATTAATAACTTTTTTCTATGTAATTAATCTGTTCCAATTGTTTTTTATTTTATAGATAGATTTTTAAATTTAACGAAAATGGAAAATTTAGACACTGAGAAAAGAATTTGGATTGTCCGCCGCTATCACGCATTGGAGTCCGTAGTAGCGGAACTCCTCCTAGCATATGGACTATAATGAGGCTCGTAAACAATTTTACTGAGCATGAGTCAAATCGCAAGAAATCCTTATAATCGAAACCCTTCAGTTCGATACAGAAAACTATCGCTGCTGTAGCTGCTGCCATACAAGACAATCCCAAAGTTTCGACAAGGAGCTTATCTGTTCATATGGGTATCAGCAGACAGTCACTGCAGACAACTATGCACAAAGATTTGAACTGATTTCCTTATAAAATTCAAATAACAAACAAACCCAACGCAGCAGACTTGCCGATTCGCTTGGAATTTTGCCAGAAGATCCTTCAAATGGTGAAAGAGGACGAAAACGTCTTAAAATGTCTTTTTATGTCTGACGAGGCCCATTTTGATCTAAACGGCAATGTTAATAAACAAAATTGTCGAATATGGAGTGATTCTAACCCACAGATACTCCATGAGGCGGAATTACATCCACTTCGCGTAAACAGTGTGGTGTGCAGTTTCATCAAAGTGCATTGTCGGGCCTTACTTTTTCGAAGAGAACGGTGCTACTGTTACGGTCACTGCAGACCGTTACTTAAAAATGTTGAAAGAGTTTTTTTCTCTACAAACTATACCGAAAGAGAATCAATTTCAACTCTGTGTGGTTCCAACAAGATGGTGCAACTCCTCACATAGCCCGGCCAGTTATGACAGAATTGCAGCCAAAATTCCCATTTCAAGAAACTTCACTTTCCGTTGGCCCCCCAGGTCTCCTGACCTTACTGCACCTTATTTTTTCTTGTGGGGTTATTGCAAATAGGAAGTTTACAAAAAAAAACCAACAAATTTTAATTGCTTTAAATCCATTCGAAAGATAATTGAGGCAATTCCCGCTGCTACTCTTCAGGCAGTAATGAATAATTTTTTGCTGAAATGTCGCACATGCGTTAACGTGCGCGGTGGCCATTTAAATTCCATTATTTTTAAAACGAATTAAGAAAACTTAATAAAAATGAATTATCTTTCAAATGAACCAAGAAAAAATAAATTACGTGAGTAAATCATAAAGTTATTTGAGTTTCTTAATGTAGCAATATTCATCAGCCACCCTGTATTTGCCATAATAGGATTTATTGTGTATTGTAAGCTTAAAACTTCTACGTATTAGTCAATACATTTTCCTATACTTGATGTTCAATTGTTTTCTTTTCTTTTCAACATGCTCTTTCCATCTAAGCTTGCAATCGACAGTCATGCTAAGGTATTTGGCTGTATTTGCATTTAGAACCTGCCTTGAATTAAGTTCATCTGTAAGATTTAGGAATTTGATAGAACTGGGGTGCCAAACTTTGTCGAAAGCTTGTGCTAATCTAAGAACATACTGGAGCATATTTTCTTTTTCTCGAATGCGTTTTCTATTATGTCGGTTATTCTGTGAACTTGTTCTACCGTAGAGTGATTTTTTCTAAATCCAAATTGATGTGGTGGAATTAAATTTTGTTCTTCTATTATTGGCTTGAGCCTATTGAACAGTAATTTTTCAAATAATTTTGAAATGGCAGGAAGTAGTGAAATTGGCCTGTACGACTTTTTGTCGTTTGCCGGTTTGCCTGGTTTTGGAATCATAATTACTTCGATACCTTTTACTGTCGTAGGAATCCGTTCTCGGCCAGTAATTAAATCATAACCTGGAGCTTTTTACGCAATGAAATTGTACTTGATCTCATCTTTCAATTCCTGTAATGTTACAGACCGTATATTATGGTCATTATTTTTGCTAATTGTTATGTTTTCATCTGCAGTTTGCCTAGGTTTGTTAAAAGTTGCGTTCTTAATTTCTTTTATAAGTTGTTTCAGGCACTTGCAGGTTTATTTACTCTTCAATTAGTTCTTGGAATAGGTCCCAGTCAGTTTCATTATTTGTTAGCTTAGGCAAGTTATCCTTAGTAATTATCATTGTGCTGAGTGTCATGCTAACAGGTGAATGGTCGGAATATATCCCGTCGCTATTTTAGAGACACATGTAGTCCTCGAAAATCCCTTTCGTTACAAACAAGTCAATGAGATCTGTTATTTTATTTATATCAGCAGGCCAATATGTTGGTTTATCTCCAGAACTCGGAAAGCTCTTTTCCTTTACTGATTGTAATTTTTGATCCCCAATAGGTGTTTTTTGCATTAAAGTCACCACCAATAATAAACTTGGATCCCAGCGAACTTTTATGGTTTTAACTTACATACTTTCTTCTTCGATACCAGGTTCTCATAGTGTTTGACATTCTATTTCACTATTACTGATGATTCTCCCTCCGCTTTTCCTCCTGGGTGAACAGCATACATGATGTTTCTGTCAAATGGCTCTCCGATATAAGACAAATATCTATTTTTTCTAAATTAAGAAACATTTCTAACTCTGGTATATCCTGCGCTAGTCCGTTCGCGTTCCAGGTGACAATTCTTAATGTTCTGCCATTTCAATATAAGAGGGTTGTTGTCTCGTTCGTGGTTTCTTGCTTTTCTAGACGCTTATATAAATCTTCTAGACTACGTTTTTGCTTCGTTCTTAATTTGCGAGTACCTATAACTGGTGAATTTAGCTCTTTTTGGATTTTGATTTCTGACTTGATTTCACTTGAATTCGCAGGATGCCCTTTACAGTTTATGCATTTTGCAGGGTTGGTTCTATTTTCCTTACACTCTTTCGCGTTCTGTTTTTCAGAACATTTTACGCATCTAGGCACCTGGCCGCAATATTTTTGCGTGAGGTTAAAATCTGCATCTTTTACATTGAGGTTAAATAAATAACGCGAGGGCCGAGTCACGGACGTTTGACCCACCACGCCCAAAACTAGAAAGCTAATCTGTCTCCGCAACTATGCCGATAGCACAAACCTTTTTTATGTCTTTTCTTAATTGCGGGACGATTTTAAACTGCGCGGAATGGTCCTAACGTTGAAGAGGCTGAATAATAAAGAAACATGTGTTTTCATGGGTTAAAACATACACAGCAGCATTGTTTGGCGTTGCTTATAAATTAATAAACCTTACACTTTACAATTTTTGAGTTAACCAGTTCAATAACGGATAGAAAAATGGAATACACGAATGAAGTTCTGGAATTTGGCGGTACTATGATTTTCAAGGTGGGATTGAAAGTATGATTTCTGACAAGTAATTTGGACAATGTTCTGGAGTCTTGTGATGACAAATGGAACTAGATAGATTACGATCCAAATCGATTTATAGAAAAGAATTGGGATTCGAACATAAATTTAGAACGAATAAGTCTATACTAGACAAAACTGAGCCATTTTTAAAATCTAATAAAGGTGGCTAATAAAAAAAGACCTACATGATGTATTTTCCAAATTGTAGTCTTCCTTCCAAAACCGATTCAGCTGTTACATTAAAATTAGTATACAGGATTTGTCCGGGTTTGAAATGCTGTTTAGAAAATCATGGACACAATTACCGTAAAGCCCGCGATAAAATCTTATCGAAATAAAAAAATTAACAAAACTGGGAACTTTACTCTAGAAAACTATCGAGTTTGCTTCACTCGTCCAGTGTAATTCTATCGGTAGAGGATATTCATTCCCTTACAAACTTGCTGCCAAACGTAGTTCCGATTGGTTCTGAAAATGCTTAAAAAGTTGAGGAAAATTATTAGGAAACCGAAGAGTGTGGCAAAACAGAATCACAAACAAAAGAAGAAGTTGTTGTTTTGCAGAAAAACAAATCTGCAGGCTGATTACGATAAATTCCTGATTGCGCAGAAAATCTACAAAAAACAAAGTCTAAGATTTCTGCGACGAAATCTATAGTATATCGGAGATCACCAGGCTCTTCGTTTATCTAACGGAAAGTTAACCTTTTTTCTCGGTCAATTTCCTGATTACAATATCATTAACTGCGATCCTGTTGCCTCTGTATAAGCAGCACTTTTGCCTTTACAGTTGATTGGTCTCTTTCACAAATGCTAATTACGTGTTACATGTGCTTCCTCTCTTCCAAGTTTGCGTGGCGTTTGGTTTCATTAATAGCTCATGGAGAAGTCGAGTCGTTTTTATAGCCAAAACTGGCTGGTCAGGTTAAATCTAGAAGTTTTCGCCCAATAAGTCTGCCCTCCAACTATTTGAAATCCTTAGAAAGATTCAATGATAGATTCATTAGGGAGCCCTTCCTGTCAATTTCTCCTATTAGTAACATTCCCTGAGTTGCATGCTTACAGATTTCGATAACATCTCTGAATAACAAAGAATTCCACATGGGTACCTTCCGGGAAATAGCCGGAGCATTTATTAGCACATCTTTTGGTTCAATTATCAATTCGTATACCAGATTTGGAATCGACCACACCACTAATGAATCAGATTGGACAGAAATTTTGCATTATGGTAGTTCAGTTTGAAAAGTTATAAAAGTCTGTAAAAGTTATAAAAGTTTGTCCGCAGGGTGGTGTACTTTCACCATTGCTGTGGCTCTTGGTTGTCGATGATCGAGTTCTACAGTCCGGGTTTTGCAACCAGGGTTATGCTGACGAGCTAATAATAACTATCTCAAGAAGCATCTGAATTCATATCTAACCTACTGCAAACAAGCCTCATACGGTGGTGTCTTGATGTGTCAATATGAATCTACTCGAAAATCCATCTTAAACTGATCTGGTAGTATTCACCAAACGCAGAAATCAGGATAGCCTTATTATTCCCACATTGGAATTCCCATATTGACCATAAACTTCAAAAAGCGAGTTTTATACACTGGCAATAATACAGAGGTTTTGACAGTTCCAGAGGGTTGACTCCGAAAATGTTGTGCTTTATCTACAAGTCACTAGTTCTACTCTTGCGAACTTATGCGCCTTTTGTGTGGTGGCCGGTGGTCAACTTAAAGTGATCGATTGTGAAACTTAATGGCCTACAAAATATTGCGACCCATACTTTGTCGTTTTCTTTGTTGTTTTCACTCATTGCCATGGAAACCATTATTTTTCTTTCAATGGGGCGTGGAATGTGTGGCACTGGCAAACTTCTCAACAAGGACACCTCGTTAATTCCAGTTGCCCAAGTTTAATTTTTTTTAATTATTTTCGGTGGTCTATCCTTCGAGAAATTTACGGATGTCTCAATAATTAAGGGGTGAGCTATTCAAATCACTAGTCTTCTACTCTTACGGTTCTTGCGATAACCTTTGTGCATGCTTCGGTGTCTACTATCCAAAGCTTAACCTTAAGGCGTCGGTCCTCATTGTTCAGCTTATCAAGGTAAATTCATAACTGTGACTCATGGTGTACTCGAAGCGCTAAAGGCAGTGCTTAATAAATCTTTTCTGCGGTGTTAATAAAGTTACAGTCATGTTGGTGCTGCCAGCCCACTTTGATATTAATGGCACAGAGATTGCTAATTCTCTGGCAAAAGCGGGTTTGCTCAGCAGGTATCATTCATTTATCATTTAATAGTGGTAAAGAAGCAATCAAACGTTTCTTCCTAGATCTGTTAAGGCAGCAATGGTTGAATAATATCGGACGCCGTAGGGCTAAACAATTTATTGCTGAGCTGAATTATCTTTTAACCAAATACGCGTATACCTTAAAAACGATTAACTTGTCGTTCGTGTCGACAGAATACCGTAATTGCAAGCACAATCATTGTCAAATACTAAGGTTCTAAAATGCCTCGAAGCTAGTTTTCTTTAATAGTAAAATAGAACAGCGAGGGCCTGAAGAAGATGCAGTTGACAGTCACACCTAAGGTTGCTGTGAAACATGGCACACGTATCAAAAGGCTCGTCGTAAACTAAATTTACTTGACTATGACTAAACCTGGAAACTTCGTTAATAATGCAATAGTGCGAAGGAATGACTTCGCCATATAAAGTTGACGTTCTGTTCAAAGATTTTTTATAAGACCAAAATCAATACGCATACAAGCCAAAAAAACATTATTAAGCCAGAATGGAACAAGGAGGAATATTTGTTCTTGATTGACCCGGAGGCACAAAAATTTGTTTAACTAATGTACTACATATGGGCTCAAGCTTCGAGTAAAGCTGAAGTAACCCTTGCTATCGCCTAGTCTGGAATTGCGGTAACTCTCATGGATGGAGGGTGAACAACCTATTCTGCACTGAAATTACAGTTTGATATAGTTTATGAAAGAAGTTTTGGTCATTCTACGCGGCACTACGCGCTCAAATTAAACATTTCGAGAGAAATTATGTATTCAACGAATTTAAAAATACTGCATCTAATAAAATGTTGGACCTACTAGCACAGTAAGCACAAAATTTTTGCAAAGAAATTTTAATCTTCAAAAAATCTCAAACCATAAATTAAGATTTAAAAATAGCCCGGAGTTTTTAGAGTACACTATACCAGCTGAAGATGCAAACCCGAACTTTGCCAAATGGGGCTCTTCTCTCTCTGTCCCGAATTTTGAGCGATAAAACTGCTCAGCATGTCACTGTTAAACTTCGGGAAATTAAAGGTCATGTTTAGCCGTGAAGTAAAATGGTATCATCCGTTGGGTAATTTCTTAACGCTAATTATTCTAGGTAAAGGAGTCAAATACCAACCAGAGTTGGTCAATTGCTTGAATCCTGCCGAATTGCCAAAACATCGGCTCTGATTTACAATTGGTATGCGGTTATATTACTACGAGACCTGGATCCACCGAGGTTAGAGGATAGGACGTCTGAGAAGTTGCTAATAAATGTGTTCAAAGTAACTATGAAATGGGAAGGTCAAACCGTTTTCTTCCGCACCGAATACAACCGATTCCTACGAATTTATTTAGTTTCAGGCTATAGCTTCCAGCATGACAATAAAGATGTCGCAATGGTTATCTTTGCATTGCTGTGCGGTCAAATTTTGAATATTGTAGTACTTGCGTATATCGTCAAGTATTAAACTGAGTTTTTGAATTGTTTTGAACAGGTTGAATGGTTACAATTGTAGCTATTTACCTATTTTCAGGGTCATCCTGTGCTAACAGCCACTTTAAACTGGTGGTCGGTCCTTGCTCTTTGTTCATAAGCTCGGAACATATACATTAAATAATTTCTTTATATATTTCTTAGCTCACGTCGATTTCACCGATGAAAGAAGGCTTATTTAAGGTGAATGTGAGAATATAATAGGTAGGGGAAAAAGTTCGTGGCCTTTTTGCCGGTAGATGGCTATACATTCATATACTCAGTAACCATTGATCGTATCGGGCAATTTTTATGTGAGTTGTACATGTACTTTGACATACAAAACATTAAAATCGGTGAAGTGAATAAAAAGTTACAACCCACGAAAAGTGGATAAGATACGACAACGTGGTGCAAAAAAGATCACGGACTAGGATTTAAACCAAGAAAGGTAATGCTGTGTGTTTGGTGGGATTGGAAAGGAATCGTGAATTATGAGATGCTGCCATCGGGCCAAACGATTGATTCTAAGCTTTACTGTCAGCAACTAATGCGTTTAAGGCAAGCAATTCAGTTGAAACGTCCAGAATTGACCAGCAGAAAGGGCGTAGTGTTCCATCATGATAACGCTAGACCACACACATCATTGATGACCCGGCAGAAACTGAGAGAGGTTGGCTCGGACTACCATTTGTTTCGGTTCATGCAGAACCATCTGAATGGTGTTACCTTAAATTCAAAAGGGGCATGCGAAAATGAGTTGTCTCGATTTTTCACCTCTAAACTACAGAAGTTCCACAGTGATGGGATCATGCCTCTACTAAACCATATTTGGTTTAATAAAGTTAATTTGAAATAAGAAAATTGTTTGTTTCTATGTCACCCAAAAAAGACCACGAACTTTTTCCCTAACCATTTATATTTAAAAAGGACGATAATTTTCCAAGCTTGCCTATAGAAATGCTTATCATTCTTGACTTAAGTTCCATGTTTAATTTGTCGAAACTCGGCAAGGAAGTTACTTGGTTTAAAAACTTGCGCCAATTCGGGAAATATTTGATAAATTCCCCTACCGGGTGTCAACTGCGGTATACAACAAGTTAGTAAGTTCCCGCGGAACTACATAGGCAACATTTAATAATCTGAAACTAGAAATTTACTGTCGACAGTGGGCAAATCATACTTTGTCTGTGTTCCAAATGAAAATTTAACAAATATAAAAAATTCTATTTTTTAACTTTCAATGAGGCGAATACTGCAAAAATTAGGTTCAGAGGGGTTCAAAAGGTTGATACAACTTTGCAAGAAAATGGTGGCATTTAAGACCAATTATATTCTTTATCAACAAAATTTAGGATGGATATATAGGATTTTAGCTTGAATTGTATTTTTCTGGCCTACTGCTAAAATTAGTTTCGTGTAAAAATTTTTGAAACAAAGTTAAATGGGAAACCATGGCTCCCAGAAATTATTATAGAGAAAAATTATATCCAATTGTACTTTGTTTCATAAATATTTACACCAAATTAATTTCAGTAGGCCACAAGAATACATTCAAGCAAAATTGCTAAGAAAATATTTTTCCTTAAACCCCAATGCCAGGCAAAGCCATTTTGACCAGTGCCATAGATTTGTATAATTTTCAACGTTGCAAGAATCGCAAGGTTAATGGCAAATTTTTCGATCAAAAGCTTCTTAAAATATAAAAAAATAGAAACCTAAATGTATACCTTTACAACTTCAAAATGGGACTAAATATTTTATTCAACAAGTATTATAACAATTTTAAATTTGAGCAGGCTTTTGAAAAATAAAAGACAGCATTTTTTATTAATAGTTTCATTAAGTTACAAAAACGAGGATTGGAAAATAGTTGTAAAAACTTTAGGCGTAAAGAAATCAACTGTCTATCGATGGGTGATTAACCAACAAATACCCGCAGGGCAACGTAAGCGGAAAATAAAAATAACTAATGAACATCGAGTATTTATTGAAAGTTATATTGAGGAAAATCCTAGAATAACTTTAAAACAACTGAGAGATAAATTCCAAAATAATCATCAAATTGTTGTTTCTACGGAATGTTTGAGAAAACACTTAGATGGATTAATGGATGGTCGAAAAACATTCGAAGAGAGCCAGAAAGAGCAAACATTTGATGCAATAAAATAAAACGATGTGATTGCGTTCACAAACTTTTAGAACATCAATCAAACAATACATCCATACTCTACATGGATGAAACTAATTTCAATTTATATATATATCGAGAACCAAAGGTCGGTCCAAAAAAGGAACTCGTTGCCCTCACATTACAGCAAACAGTAAATACTATGTTTGTTTAACCACTAATTCTTTCTAGATAAATTTCAACATGGAATAACCAAGATGTCACTTCGATCGAAGAAAATGCTGGAAATGGCGAAACAAAATTTGATTTCCATTAACCAAGTCGGTGAATCGGTCAATGAGGAAGCTAATTAGCAAAGTCAATATTTGATTCGGAATCCAGATGGTGAAAACATAGCAAAAATACAAGGCATTTATTTTTTCAACAATAGAGTGATTTAACCAGCTTGTATTTATTTTGAATACTTTTTTGAACATATTTGTATAGAAAGTGCAAGTCCAGCCGGACCGGAACTCACAATTAGGTTTGAGGAATCTGGTTTACAAAATCAGTCCATTATTCGGGATTATCATGAAAACAATGCGATACAAATACAAGGTAAATATTTATAATTCCAAAATATCAGTATACATCAGCACTGGATACCACTATTTTGGAACAGAGAGCGAATATCGGCTGGGAGTGGAACAAGAATTTTTAGACGATCGATCGAATCAGTTGGGCTTCAATAGCAATAGCGAAAACGAATATTTTAATGACAGTGTTATAGATCCGGGTCAGATGACTGTGATTCTTCTCTTAATGATGCAGCATTACAAATTGAACAAAATTTATCGTCATCAGAATTAGGTACTTCAACGATCGAAAAGGAAACCCAAAAATCCAGAAAATTAAAGCGAAATTCTTCGTGCGAGTTACGTTGCAGGTTTAATAGAAATCGTTCACAAAAAAAAAATACAAAAACTGATGCTCAAAAATTTCGACAGATTTCCTGTAAATATTATTTGAAGAAGACCGGGAACAGATTTGAAGTTTGCCAGAAATGTTTTGTACTAACATGTGGTGAATCCCAAAAATTTCTTCGATGCATAACACAAAAGCTTTTTGTTTCGGGTGAGCATAGAAAACAACTATTGCAGCGGTAAAAGCACACATAAATAGCTTCCCGGCCTACGGATATCATTATACGAAACGTGATCAGACCGAAGATATTTACATGCGGATCTGAACATTACACTTATGTATAAGTTATACTTACAACCCTGCTTCGGTTTGGAAGTACACACAAATACTTGATGGAATGAATATAAAATTCAATAGACCGAAAACTGACACATGTCACAAGTGTGATATCCTAAAAAAGAAGATAGGACTATCCAGTGGACCCGAACGAGACCAGTTATTTTGAATCAAAGCCAACATCATGCAGCGACGGATAATGCATTTGAAATGAAGAAAGCAGACAAATTATTGGAAAAATCAAATAACTCCGTCTGTACGTATACTTTTGATCTTTAAAAGTGCCTCTCGAGACCAAATGATCACGCTGCTACGAATCAACCATTTAACTATATGTGACACGAAGCAATGGCTAAGAGAGGCGGAAATGAAATCGCTTCCTGTATTTATAATCATCTCAAAACGTTACCACCAACCACCAGGTTAAATGGTTACTATTTACCAAAACCTTAGGAGAAGTTCAGTATAAAAATTCTCTCGGAGAAAATGAACAATTTCAAGTTATTAATTTTGCACGGAATGGTATTTCTTCCATCACAGAAACCCATTTAAAACGATGCTATGACACGCCTATCAGGATTAACACAAACAAGAAAAATGATTTGGTTTGTCTGCTGCCTTTAATCTCCCCAGAATTTCATGGTTTTTATTATAACTTGCTCACTGAAGATGGCCGTGATATTCATTCAGATCTTACAGAAGGAGCTGAAGACGATTCTTGCGAAGAATGAAGGTGTAAAGAGAGCTATAGTTTTTATTATTAATAATAATTGAATTTATTTGTAATCTTTTTGTTTTTTTAAAGAAATACAACTTTTATAATTTAAAAAATAAAATATGGTTTGCGTATATTTCGATTAAACTACTCGTAATTCCAGATAAAAAATCTTAACATTTTTTTATTTATGTTGCTGGCCCTACATCCCTTATGATACAGGAATTTTACCGCCGCATTATCGAGGTGTTTTTCGGATTAATGAATGATTGGCCTGTTGTATGCCAGGTCCCATTAAGAAAACCGTTCAAAGCTGAGATTGATGAAAAATTCGCGAGTTCGAAAAAAAATCTTAAGGAATAACTTGACTTATAATCTGTTGACGTCAAGTATCATTATTTGTAAGTGGGCTTAAGTGACTTAAATCTAAACTTTCAACAAATTAAATAGAATTGAAAGGACATAACTTCGTAATTTGCCAAAAACTGACGAGACACCTCAATATCCAGAATATACCATAAGCATAATTACTACATTACCGAATTAATAAAAATAATAAACCTGCAAACTATAAATTTCGTGATTTTCGAATAAAGTTTAAAGTTCATTTTCGTTGTATTGAAAGCTTGGGATTTAAGACTTACGCCCTTTTCATTATAGAGTTCAGAAATATATTCTAAATTAACTGGACTAAATTATTAATTTTTTATTCCCATTTTGAAATTGTTTAGTCCCACTTTGAAATTGTTTAGTCCCAATTTTTCAATAAAGTAATCGGTTAAAATGTCTAAATCAAAGAGACCGTAGACTGAAGCTGTATACAAAAAAGAAATCGATACAAGGGAAAATTATTTTCCAACTGTTGTACCATTGTTAATAATGACCTACCAAAATCATTCGCTATTCAAGAAATGTTAGAACCGAAAAATTACAGTGTCTACAACTTCTATCAAAATAAGCTGGACGGAAAATGGATTGAAGAGTTTGGAAAAGTCTTTAATTATTTTAAATTATAAATTCGGTTCAAAAATCTATAAATATTTAGTTTTTAGCTAAAACAATACACAAAACTAGAAAACCATAAAATACCCCAAAAACACCTTTAAGGTTTTAAGTAAAAAGCTTCTAGATGTATTATGGAAAAATGAAAGCTTTGCATCTCCACCTATTTACAAATCGTTTTAATTTTTGTTTTTTAATGTCAGCAATGAATTAAATTGTTTGTGTAATTGCAATAAGACACGTGCAAAATATGAAACACTGACTATGTTGTTTCAATACGGGGTTACATAATTCACCAACAGCACAACAACTACAACAAACCAAATGGAAATTTTTAAAAAGAAAATTGAAAAAGAAAATTCATGTTTATATACATATATGATTTCCGTTGTGAATCCAAAAAAAAGCTTTATTTATACTTGGTTAATTTCTTGTGTGTTTGCACCAAATGAAATGAATATAATGTTTTTCTCTGGAAAACTGATAAGAATAAAATATATTTGAAAATTAAACAAACGAAATTTTATTGTAGTTTTTTTTTTATCAGAATAGTTTTTTTTTTTTAAATAAAGAACCCCCGCACACAACAACCAAAAAGTAAAAATTAACAAACAAAAAGAAAATATTTAGAAAACAAATGAAAAACTGAGGAAAATATAAAATTATATATATATACTGAATGCTTACAATTATGGATATCGTCATTGGATCGCATTATAAATTGATCCGATGATGATAATCTCGAATGCCCGTTCGTATTAGGATGAGCTCCCCCCCTATGATCACTTTTTAATATGTTACGCATTTGTGGCATTGGCATTGCAGCCATACTATTTGGTTCCATGTACATATCTTCACACTCACTTTCTTTATATTGTAGAACATTTTTATGCTTTTCATAGATCACCACACAACGATGACATCCGCTTCTGTAAATAAAAAAACAAAAAAACAAAAAATATTAAAACCATTGTAAATCGAACAGAGCCCAGTTATAAATACAGAAAAACCACAAGTTTTATTTTTTTGTATTTTTTGGGTTTTTTAGTTTATAAATTTTTGTGTTTGTGATTTACGATTTTTTCCATATACACATTTCCACGGGTTTCCCATTGTTGATTTATTTATTAATATTCAGCGATTTTTTTGTGTTTGTACAAAACAAAAAAGATAAAACTATTTTTTGTGCATTGTATGTATTTTTCAGTTAGAATATGTACTCATAAAATACGTACCGAGTGTTCGTTTAGAAACATACTAGATAAAAAAATTTAAAGTG
Source organism: Nephrotoma guestfalica (assembly GCA_963691935.1). Classification (NCBI taxonomy): domain Eukaryota; kingdom Metazoa; phylum Arthropoda; class Insecta; order Diptera; family Tipulidae; genus Nephrotoma; species Nephrotoma guestfalica. Next base: position 257,276,046 of record OY829913.1, read on the forward strand.
TCGTGTATTATCATTTTAATTCTGAATGTTAATTTTAAATTGTAATATGTGGTCCCTTCTTATCAAACCGTAATTAAGAAACAAATGAAGCAACTCTCATTTTATTCCCATTCTCCGTTTCAAAATTGCCATCATTGAAGCAAAAAATTTGAGACTACTAGTTTTCGATAAAACATTTAGACTTTTCAATTTAAAACTGGTAAACTACAAAGCGAAAACAGTGTAAAATTCATTTGTGAACTAGAGAGCCGACAAGTTTTCCACAGATTTTTCCACGGCTATACGTATACAAATCTAATTGGAATTTCATTCAACCCAACTAAATTATTATTGGAAGTATAAACGTGGGTAACTGCAGCAGGAAAACTTTCGAATTTTAAAATGAAACTTTGCATACCGATTAAGCCCAGTTTGTGATAATTAGTGCTCACGGAAAAAATTAGTGCTAGTCCAGGAGCCGCAAAAACGGGAAAAGAAAATTTCAAATTTCGCTTGAAAGACGGAATAAATAAAACCAGATTTCTAGAAAAATCCTGAAATAATTTAAGCCTAATTTTAAAACTTTCTAAAGGCCGCTAAACTGATGAAACTTGTGCTTATCATAGAAATATGATTTTCATTAATTTTCATTCATAAATCTAGGAAAATCAAACTAGCCCCTGAAAGATACTATATTAATAAACAAAGTACAGAGGTATATCGTTCAATAATATTTGTGTTGAACAACAAATTAAACAATAGAAATAAAATGTTTTCAAGTCCAAGTCGTAAGCAATTCAGATAGCAAATTCCTGTCAGGTATGTTCATTGTCATCCGAAAAATAGAGTGGCTGATTTTGTGCTTATCCAGAATTGGCCCAATTCCAATGAACAACAACCACCGTTGATCGAGATACCTCTGTATTTTATTTAATAATATAGTATCTTTCAGGGGCTAGTTTGGTTTTTCTCGATTTATGGATTTATGAATGAAAATTTATGAAAATCATATTTCTATCATAAGCACAAATTTCATCAGTTTAGCGGCCTTTAGACATTTTTAAAATTAGGCTTAAATTATTTCCGGTTTTTTCTAGGAATCAGGTTTTATTTATTCCGTTTTTCAGGCGAAATTTGAAATTTTCTTTTCCCGTTTTTTCGGCTCCTGAAATAGCACTGATTTTTTCCCATGAGTTCTAATTAGCACAAATTGGGCTTAATCTGTATGCAAAGTTTCATTTTGCAATTCGAAAGTTTCCCTGCTGCAGTTACCCACGTGAAATATATAAGTATTTGTGTATTGTACACTGTTAAGTCTTATAATTAACAAATCGAATTAATTTTAATTCAAACATATTAATGTAGGAGTAAAGAACATACTTTAATATAAACTAGATCATTAATCGAACATTTTTATTCACAAATTAGTGAACATGTAAAATTGAGATAGCAACAAGAGACAGATATAGCTATCATCAACTTGTATTGAATAAGAAATATACGCACATTAAAATATTTTTCCCAATTTTCTGCATTTTTATTTAATGAATTTGTAGGATTTAAGTCAAATTAAAATAAAATTAATAGCTGAATGATAATGTAACTATAGCTTAAGCAAAATAATTTAATTTTGTTATAAAAAATGCGAAAAATGCGTTATTTTTTGTCTCATTCCTATAAAGGAAATAGTACTAAAAAGCAAAGATGACAATCAGTTAATCAAAGTTACAAACCAATTAGCGCACGTTAAAAAATATTAAAATCTAATTCAAAAACGACTCAAAAATATTTATAATTATATCATTCAACACTCAAAGAAAAGAATGTGAAGTTCGATTCTCGTGATAGAGTCATTAATGATAGTTTTTTAATAATAAAACATTATTCTGTATCTTCCCCTTTGGGAATAGCCGATGATGACCATTCAACGTTGAGTAAAATGTACCTCTTAAAAATCAAGGAAAATGGCTTGCAGCTAAAAAACTGTCCGAGATACCTACCTATCAATTTGCTTAGTTTTCCTAAGAGGTAATACAATGATGGCCATTCAACATTGAGTGAAATTTACCTTTTCAAATATAAGGAAAATGGCTTGTAGCTAAAACATTTTCCGAGATACCTATCAATTTTTTTACTCAATGTTGAATGGCCATTATCGGCCATCCCCAGATATGGTGATTCAAGTTTTGTTGATGCTGGACATAGATCATTATATTAATTTTTAGGAAAATTAAACAAATTGATAGGTATCTCAGACAGTTTTTCAGCTACAAACCATTTTCCTTGATACTCCAAGAGGTACAGTTTACTTAATGCTGAATTTCTGTTCAGTTTTACGAATTAATATTTTATTGTATAATTTAGAAAATTTAATTTTTCATAATTCTTTAATTTTAATTACTTCAAATTTATAGTATAGTTAATTTGTTTAATAACATAATTTTGAATAAAAAAAATAAAATACTCAAAGTGCAAAATTATCACTCAAACCTTCTATTAGAATCTTAATTTTTCTTATTAAACTTTGGTTTAGCAGTGTAACACACATGCATATACACAGCCGTGGAATCCGTAAAACACTTCACACCCGTAATTGAATGTCCCTTTAACAAATGTATAGTTCCCCTCGTCCTTGACAAAACAGTTAGTTTATCATTTTAAAGTCTGCTAGTTAAAAACTAAATATTTGGCCAAGAACGAGTGGAACGCTACATTGAAAAATCAATCAAAATTTAGAGAAGAGTAATAATCGGATACAATTTATTGTTGTATGGATAGGTTTCAATGATCTAAAAATTTTGGGGTCCATTAATTTTTGACACAATATTGGGATTTGCCGGGAAAACAAAATGAAAGTTAGAACGCGAAACCAACCAATGCTAGATCATATTAAAATGCAAACTAATTAAGTGCCTAACATAAACCAAATTTTAGGCCGAAAATCGGATCAAAATCTAATTAATAAAGCTATAGCGACCTAACTCCCAACGACGAGTAATAGTCCTCCTAACCGCGCACGTGAGCTTCCATCTGCATTATTATTTATTTTGAGTATAATTCATGTGATTTATAAACAAGGATATAGAACTGCTTAACCAGTGAAATTCGAACAAATTTGGAAGTTACCAAACGGCAAAATATGGATTAGAATAAAAATCAAATTTTATTATAAGAAGGCAAACTAAGTGAATAGCTAAGCAAAATGATACCCGTCGCGGATAGAAGGAAACCGGAAGTTGAGTCTGCTTAGTACAAACATATTTAAATAAAATAAAACAATAAAACAGTTAATTAAAGCCTCTATTCCCTTAGTCGTAACTGGATTTTCTTGGTGTCTAGATTATAAAATCAATTTTTACAAAACACGCAGTGAAAATTTTTTAAATCTTAGTATGCTGCTTTATAAATATTTTCTTGTACCTGTTATCATTTGAAACGACAAGTTATATTTATCACTTGAAATGTTGACGTGAACTAAGGCAGCCATCTAAGATTTAAAATTGTGTTTTGTAAAAAATTATTTATCATATTTTGTTTTTACACCAAGAAAATTCATAGTCACGTCGCATGAAGTGCTATGACTAAGAGTATAGAGGCCTTAATTTAGTACAGGCGATCCTTGACTTACGTCGTAGATGCGTTCCAGAAAAATGCAACGTAACCTGAAACGACGTAAGTCGACAAAATTATTGGTAGTATTGGTATGTAATTATGGAGTGAAAGAGAAAACCATATTTTTTTTTGGTTCATTTTTCAACTACAAGAAACATCTAGAAACAACTTTTGTTTTATTTTGTTTAATTTATTTCTGGACGTCAATATTCCAACACGTGTTTAGACAAAAATAGAAAATGAAGAAAATTGAATGTCGTGCGGTAATTAAATTAAAAACGCTAAATTTATTTTTGATTATACGTCAAAAGTTTATGGTGAATGGGGACCAAAATATTTTACAGTAACGAAGTGGGTTAAAATTTTGCTATCCTCTAATAGGACCGCCGTGTAAATGTTGCAGAATTATCAAGAAATTGCAGTCTTTCTTTTGGTACCACATTTACAATTCTGCATGATCAACTTCATCTCTCAAAAGTTAGTGCAAGATGGGTCCCCTCCGTTTGCTAACCCCGGAACAGAAAAAAAATCGTGTCGAAACTTCAAGCAACATTTTAAATATGAAAGAAAATGATCCTGATAATTTCATAAATAGTATCGTGACGGGCGATGAAACATGGATTCAGTATTGGGATTCTCCCCCTAAGAAGTTTAAGACTCAACAGTCAGCTGTAGAGGTTATGGCCACAATTTTCTGGGATGCAGAAAGAATTTTGTTATTGTTAATTGATTATATGCCACAAAAGACCACTATCACAGGCAACTATTATGCGGAAATTTTATACATATTGAAGGCTGCCATCAGGGAGAAATGGCATGGTAAAGTTAGAAGTAAGATTTTACTTTAGATTTTAGATTTGGCCCCTAGTGATTTTTTTCTGTATTCAAATTTTAAAAAACAATTAAGGGGCCGAAAATTTTCCAATAATGATGAAGTCCATGTCCTATACTAAAAGTTATTTTGAAGACCAAAACAAAACTTTTTTTTGGACGGTCTAAATAAATTATTTGAAAGATGTAATAAATGCATTAATGTTGGAGGAGATTATGTTGACAAATAAAAATAAAATTTCTCTAAATATATACATCTTTTGTATCGACGCTACGGATATATTGATTTGCCCTAGTATCAAATCAGTTACGTTAAATAAAAAAAATGTTTAACGTGCATTTCGTCATGTTAAAATCAATGAAGTGGCGGTGTTGATTAGCCTCGCGCAGCATTCTAGCGGCAGGCTCATTCTAACCGTAATCAGTTTTATGATGGTCGATTCGAAAGATAGGTGCTGTTCTTAAATCTCGCAAATTTACATTTGGATTAATCTTTTCTAATAGAACAGGAGAATCAATACCACAGGTTAGTAATTGATGAATGAAAACCACGTCTGCAACAATTCCGCGCTTACTAAGTGCTTGTAAATCAATTAGTTTAAGGTTAAGGTTTCATAATCTTGGTTGAACATGCCCATCCACGGTAGCCCGCGTAAAGCAAAGCGAAGAAATCTACGATGAACTGCTTCAATCCTCTTTAGTGAACCTCATTATAAGGATCGTTGTGTTCTTTCGAGCAACGAAACAACAGAACTGTAATAGGCTCTTTGTCGGTGGTGTTTGAAATCCGTTTGTAAATTTTCATATCAATTAAGTATATAGATATGGATGAATTTTTATTTAAACATTCAACGTAGTTGATAGACAGAATTAAAAAGATTGTCCCTAGATGGCTGCCTTGAGGTACCCCAGACTTAGCTGAGAAATGAGCTGATACTGATGGCCTGAACAGCACATGATATATACGGTGTTTTAAATAAGAGCCCATTCAATGGAGAATTTGGGGTGGAAAGACAAGAGCCTTAAGCGTGAATTTAATAAGGTTTGTGTTCGTGGACCTTGCTTTCGGAGACATGCTGATTCTCAGAAAACAACGGTTTACAATAAAAGTACAGAAAATCATACGCAATAATTTCAAACAGCTAAGGAATACAAGACGAGTTTGCAATCGGTCTTAATTACAGATGTCTGACTTGCAGCCGCTGTATGGATCAGAACCTTAAAGGAACTTTTCCAAACCGATGGAAAAATTCCAAGCGAAAGCGACATTTGGAAAAGCGCTGTCGGCGGCTTAGCAAGAAATGTCACTGCAGTTAGGCCGTTAGGACCGGAAGAAAAATCATCTTTAAGTTTAGAAATCGTTTGTACCAAGGATTCATAATCAATTTGAATGGAAGTCAAGGTTGTTTGAACGCAGTTATTCATGTATATGAAGTAATCTTCATCGGGTTCAAAATCGCTGTTTGTAAAAGCCAGACTGAAACAGTTAACAAAATGATTTGTTATGACTTTAGGATCATTAGATAAAGAACTTTTTACTTCAGGGTGGAAGAGTATCCGTCGGATTTTTGTTCAAATTAATAAATCGTCAAAAACTCTTAGGATCAGCGATTAGATTGGATTGCAGGAGTCTGATATAATACCCCTAAAGTTCGCCAGACAAACTACTGAAATCATTATAACTGTTTCAATAGAGAGTAATCAAAGTCCATTTTAGTTTTTAGGAATACTTTTAGGAATCTTCACTGTTATACCAGAGGTGGTGGCAACACAGTTTTTTGGCGAGTATACGGTAAGATCTGTTCAAAACATTCAAAAACTGCTGAGTAAAAGTTAACAGTTTGGGTTTGTATGTCATTATTTACCATCATCAAAGTAGATGTTTGCCAGTAAATCACTAAGCTTCACAAAGTCGGCCTTACGAAAATTAAATCGTGGTGGGGTTTCAACGTCGACATTAAGATTACCTTGTTCCAGACAAAAGGTGATTAAAATGGGAGGATAGTATACATCTATGGCACAGAGGATTAGATTGGTTTCAGAACCAATGCCATTGTTGCTTTAACGTTGCTGATCTGCAATAGTCCAGAGTGCAATATATTGTCAGTGAATAAAGCAGCTTGGCGGTTAGTGTATTCGAAGCAAGATAATGGGTTTTATCATTTGAATAATCCCATTTCAAGCCGGGGAGATTGAAATCACCCACTACAAAGATGTCAAGAAGCTGACACTGTACCATCTGACTTAGAGGGCAAATATTGCAACATAAAATACAAAACATTCTTCTTATTATCAAAATTGATATGTGCTGCCTCTCTACAGGGTAAATTTGTGTCTGGACAGTATAATCCATCTTTCCGGAAGTGGTTGAAATCCGAGGTAAGAAATTCAGTACTGTTGAAATCACTATTCAAATTAGTCTCAGTGAGTGCAAAAATATCAATTAGAAGTCTTTGAATGTAGTAGAGATACAAGCGTTTAAGTTTTTCGGTACTGCCATCTTATTGTAATTATTTCGCAAATCAACAAATTCTTTAAGATAAGTTGTTTTGAGCAATGAATCTGGGGAAAGTAATAGATGGAATATAGCACCAGGAAACGTTAGTTTAAGTGACGCAACTTGTCCATTGATGCGGGATATATTTTTACATTTGGATTTTGTACCGATTTAATATAAAATTAGCGTGTGATGTTGTTACACAACCTAGGATCTGCCCTAAGGATGCTTGGAAGTTGTTGAGAGTTGCTGACGTTATAATAATATTAGCAGGAACTATTTGAGATGGTAGGTTAGGTTTATGCTGATATTTGAATTTTTGATAGCTGGGACAGAAAAAAGTTCCTAAAGATTTATAATATTAGCGCGGGATTACAGCTGGTTTGTGAATTAAGAAGGAATTCGTTAGATCATGGCAAGCATCACTGGTAGTTCTCAATTCTTTCTCAAGTCGCACGATTAGCGATCCGTCAATGGTTTTACTAGAGCTGGTGTCTTCAGGAGTACATGCTGATATATGAGTATTAACTTCGTTATGGATAGCCTCATAATTAATTCTGTATTCGATGCAATATACTCATTGATGATTTTTGACGAAGTTTTTCATAATCGACGTATTGTAGCTGTACAAAGTTGCTTCACATTGGTACAATACCCAGTCGTGTGGTGTCGGATAATTGCGGTGATATGAAGTTTTATATTTTTCGGTCAAGTTGTTAACGTCGAGTATATCTCAGGGCCCCAATACATGCATATTTACGAAGCGAAATTTTTCAGACAAACTTTCTATATTGCCATTCCGCGCTAGGTTTAAGATATAGCATTCCTTGTGAATTGCAATAGTACATTGTCTTAGTCAAAAATTTAGTTATGAAAACAAAATATCTCCAGAGGCAGAATTTTTGATCGGGTAGAGTAACAGTTACATTTTACGCGCAACCAATTCTTTCTCCCTTAAAATCATACGAATATTCAGCGTAAAAAATTTTACGCTATTAACGCCGAAAGTTTTCAAATGAGCACTCGGTGTTCACATTTGAAACATTTTTGTATATAAAATTGAGACTTAGCATGCAACATTTCAACGTCGAACATTACACAGTGCGTGCTAATTTTCACATGGTGGAAAAAGCTTTCCCTATTGTTGTTGTTTTTGTAATAATTGTTATAATTAAAAAAAATTGATAATGATAACAGCGCACAATACATTAAAAAAAGGTTTAATGATAGGCTTACATAAATAATAAAATAAGTATCAATGATATGTTTTATGTGTGCATATGTGTGGTAGATTGGTTTACGCTGTCTATACGAGTATAAAATAATAATGGTCGTTCGTTACCACAATTAATCGGCACACAAAGATATAGGATACGTTTTGTTGACGGATTTTTATTTTTTAATGCATTTGATCATGTACATACACTCTATATAGAAATTGTGAGTGGCAGTTTTGTAATTTTTTAATGGCCATTGATGACCAGCTATTATTATATTTTATATAGATTTGTATGTGAGGCGGAGGTGACTAATATAACGTATGAAATAGGTCTGTAAGTAATAATTTACACCCCACTAAGTAATTTTATACCATTATATGGCTTATTTATAAGCTTTGTGCCTAACAGCAACATCATACAATTATTTCCATATTTTAAAAGTTTAAATCGTTATAGAGAGCTTATAACATTTAGGAAGCTAATCAAAAACAAGAAATCAAATCACTCAACATTTTTGATTTTTTGTTGGATTTCTTGATATTTTTTATAACTTTACAGAACTTCAAAATTTCTGAGAATTTTAATAAACATTTCCAAACGGTAAATAAACATTTTCTGACATTTGCACAACTCTCTGCAAATTTATAAAACATTTATAATTAATATCTTGACTTGGTTTCGATTTCTATTGAATTAACCAGAATCCATTTGAATATTATTCAGATTTTGATTTCAAAGTAAACATTTTCGGTATTTTATAATTGGATACCAATTTTATATTTTGTATACATATTTACTTTACAGATTCAATGAATGCAGACATTCTAGCCACGTATCAGATACTGGTAGTATGATGGTACTCATATGTTAACAATTCGATAGTTTTTAGAGGTGCAATATGGGTTGGCAGAGTAATTCAGCATGGAAACAACATAAAAGTAATTGTAAAATAAAAAGAAAGGAAATCTGAGCAAAATGCCGAAGTTAAAAAGATTTAACGTCACGATAAGGTCTCGTTCCTTTTCAAGGACCCGAACAAATTGCCATTAAACTGGTATGAGTTAGCACTAAAGAACAATACCAAACGAAGAAGTGGTAGTAATTCAACGAGAACAGTTCTCAAAGCTACGAAATCGTATGCTTGCTGTGACAGACCATAAGATCAAAGAAAGTAATCGCCGCCTTTTTCTGTATGGCTTAGTGAAGAACAATTATTTTTTCTGATCGATAAGAGTACCGAGCTTAGAGTTGTCCCTATCATTTTTACACGCCTTTCTTTTAGCAGCAATGGACCCACTCAAATTTAGTTTGCTTATCGATGTAAAACGGCCAAAACCGATTGATCGACTCAGGTATCAATTAATGCTTCTATGATAAGAGTAAACACTGACTAAGTCCGACACAAAGTCGCTTTTATCGAATTACAGCATATGGGGGGAATTACAGCATATAATTAGGGATTTGCCAACCATCGGACACCATGTATAGATTGTAGCAGATGACCGCTATACGATTCCCCACAAACTTCTCTTAGCATTTGGCAAGCTGTATTTTTTCTAACACAGACTTAATTAGAATACACGTATCCCACTTTGAAAAAATCACACCGAATGATATTTTGACATTGGAAGAAGGAATTAATGTCATTAAAGAACTCCAGCTCCAACATCTATTATTCGCATTCAGTAGTTTATTGACATGGTTAATAATCACCAAATATTTATCTCAAACTAGCTGAAATGCTGGCGCCAATTCATTCTCACTTAACCGCACTACTCAATTTGTCCAAGACAGCCAACAATTTTTCTTGGACTGAGGAATGCCAAAATGAATTGACTGTACTAAAAAATGAGTTGTCTATAATATAGTTCACATATTAGTTCATCATTACCACTGATGCATTTTACTAACGTAGGAGAAGATTTTCAGTAATGAAATAAAGGAAGCTGCACACTCAGAAATTTTGCGGCGTTTTTCGATGTAGCCTTTGCATCTCGGCTTATACGAAGGAATCATGTATCACATTTTGGTACGAGGCTTGCATCGAATCTAGTTGCGATGCAGTTACGTCTAAAATTAGTGCAATAATTACATTAAAAGGAAATTTCAATATAATCCAAGGTTAACTATTGTTTAGCGAATTTAAAATAATTCGCTAAGATATTGTGGTGATACTTTGTATTTAAGGTCAATGTATTTTCCGTAGATTTGTAGTATGGTCAGTAGTACGGTTTGGCGAGACATCTGAATGTTTAATTATAGATTTTAAAGTATGATAAAGTATAAATTATAATTCACATGGTTGTATTGATAGTGAAGTACATAGATTTTAATTAGGGGAAAAATTTACAAATTTGCTTGAAACAAAAAAAATTGTTCGATTTTATTTCAAAGCAAATTTGAATCTTACACTCAACTCACTTTATGGTGTAATTTGTATCGTAACAGTTTCAACGTATACCTGCTTCACAATTAGTCTTAAGATGCATCAATTTGATTTAAATGTAATTGGTTACATATTTTGATGCAGACTATAGCGCTTTTGTATGATGCAAAACTTACTTCTAAAAACGATGAACTTTTGTGCTAGAATCACATACGTAATTCTTTGCGTCGCATATCAAATTTTTTTCGAGTGTGAGATACTGAAAATCACTGAACATTTGATAGGCCGTAAACCTATAACAACATTTGGGTTTCATCTCTCAATGTACTACGGATACCCATTAAACTCACGGCAAAGATAAACTTGGTCGTTGATACGCTATCTCAAACGTCAGATCACGAAACTGTGGCTATTGGCATTTACTTCGGTTGTAACGCAATAATTAGGTTGAGCCAACCTAGAACTCTGAAGCCTGTGAAACATCGATACTCTGCGTAATATTTCGCAGTATAAAATTACTTTTATTTAATATCAAAATACTAAACGAACTAATCAAACTTCATCAATACTGGTCAAGAAATAGCAGAGTTCTATCCAACATAACGAAAAAATTTCTTTCAAAACTTCCTTCAAAATCCAGAATCCAATTAAATGTACGATTTAAATTTCAAGTTCATTGTTTAAAGAATGGCCTCTAATGCTAGAATTCCAACCAAATAAATGTTTAAGAAATGACGTTTTCGCATGAAAGTATTTTCCAGGACTTACTTTGGAACCACTTTAAAATACTTCAAACCTAATTCTAGGTGGTCAACCAATTTCGCAATTTAAGCAAATCTTTCGGCATTTTATTCAACTGGAATGTTTTTTATACGGTTCTCTTTCGTTATGTTGCTGCCTCTTGCCAAGTACAGCATTCTATGTGGAAGGTTCGATTATTTTCAACTACGCATGTCGATGCCCCAGCTAATCAGGGTGCAGATTTTATTAAATTCGGCAGAACTTGACAAACTGTGTGGACAGTCGGGCGACCATTCTTTCACTGAATTCAGTTTCCCTGGTGTCAAGGGTGGAGTTGGATTGACACAAATCTCTTAACGAGATGAGTGAACACTTCAATATCTCGTTGGTGTAGACTCCGGGCCACTCTGACGTTGAAGGAAATTTCAGGGCAGACGAATTACCAAGGTACGGTACGACTCTCCATAAAGTAAGTATGGCCTGAGCTGAGCTTGAAGCGATCCAAGATTTTGATCACACTACCAAACACTGGTATTTAGTAGATCATGCGAGAAGGCTGGGTCTGAATGCAAATGATTTCTGCAGAAGCTGCAAAGACAAGGAAAAGGAGGAGACTCTTATCCACTTCTTATGCTCATGTACAGACTAGCTGGCAGAAGATATGATCACTTGGGCAAATACACTATGGACAGCCTCTCTGATATCGAAAGCTGTAATGTGCGACATCTTTTACGTTATGTGAATAGCTCTAGATGGGTTTAAAGGGAATTCAATGATGGCGGATCCTGTGCTATCACAATGGGCCAAAATTGGGCTAAGTGTGCGATGGCAACCACTGAAACCTAACCTAACCTAACCTTGATATTTTCATTAAAATAGTTTTTGTTGAGATGCAAAAAACGATAACTCCAAATTTAGATTCTAAATAAAATAATAATTATTCCTTCTGCAACACCCCAATATGATGTAATTCATAGCTAGTTATACATAAACTTTGATTAGAAATGTAAACTCATTATACAAACTTTAAGTTATGGAATTTATTAGTTTTTTTTACTTCCTGTGAAATTGTAAATTTGGATTATATCGGCTTTTGCATTTATACCTCTCAATAATGAACTTCCGAAAAATAAATTGAAATCATTCAAGGCTTGCTACAAATCTACAGACTTTGTGTGAGGAAGGATTTACAGAGCTAAAGGAAATTCCTTTAAATCTACCAGTTTTTCATTATAACTGATTCCAATAAGCTTCCAATAATACTGATTTATGAATCATTATTAATATCCGGACTAAACATGTTTGGTACCTTTTCCAAATTCCTTAACAGCTTACATAAAATGGGATCACAGAAATTTTATTTTCTGTTCAAATAGTCAAGGTGAGGCAATGATCATTATACATAATTTAGTATGGCAAACTGAAACCGACGCCTCTGTCTATTACAAAAAAAAATTCTTCAAACTTGATTATTTCTGTGAACTGTATAAAATACTTTTCATTTCGCATATTTCGCTAAACCACGAAAATCTCTTCCCGAGCATCCCTACTAAAAACCAAATCTAACATTTGTCTTAAATTACTCGTTTTATCTATAGTCTCTGCCATAAGAAATGAAAATAATTCAAATCAAGAACGAAAAGCAAAAAAAAAAGCTAGAAATATTTTATTGCGGTTTTTTCTTCAATTTCAAGATTTTATTAAACACAACACACATCCGTATATACTCACAAATAAAAGCTTAGAAAATATAAATTTTTCCACTTTGCTTTTCTTTATTCTTCGGTTTTTAAGATTTGCATATTTTTTTGTTAAGGAATTTTTATAGTTACAAAAAAAGATTTCTTGCTTGCTTATCAATCCTGATTAAGTGGTTTTGTAAATTTGTAATCCGGATTTTGTTGTAGATTTCAATGTGTATTTTATTTTGTGTAATCCAAAAATGAAAAAGAAAATATTTATAATTAAAAATATTTCCATTATATACGCTACGTTTGAACACGTCCACGTTTTGTATAGGTGACAATGCCAAATTACATACATAAAATTTCCATAATTTTCATTTAATTAAATATTCTGTTCACATAAATTCTCAATTTTTAAAAATAAATAAACTTTTTGCACTTTTTTTGTGTCGGTTTGGTTCGGTTCTTTCAAAAAAGGAAAATGTGATAATTTGGAAATTTGGTGTTTTCATAAACACAACCAACATTTTTCCACTTCAGTTAAACCATAAAAATATAAATAAATTACTGTTTTTGATACTTTATGCTTTTAAAATAATTTTTTGACTATATTCGCTTGAAATTAATATACTTTGAAGGGATATCATTTGAATATTAAGTCAACAAAATAATGGCAACATTTCTATTTTGGGTTGAATGTGGACCTTTCTCATCCTTAATTATCTTTTTATAACACAACTTTCAAGATGTACCATATTTAGTTCGTCGCTACATATGCATGGCAATTTCTAACGGCGTGAAAATATCTGTTTTCCCGACTTTATACTACTTTATGAAAATATTACTCAGTAAGCATGCAACTTAGCAGGATATCCTATGAGAGACAATATCAGACATATTTGCTTGACAGCTGTCAAGAAATAGACAATCAATATTGCGAACGCCACAGATGCTTGTAGAAAGATACAGTATCCTCGAATTCACTAAAACATTTCACGAATCTAGTTAATTCTAATATACAGTACACTAAAGTTTCACTAAAACCCAGGAAATGTTTGGCATAAAATTTTATGAAGCTTGACAAATTGTCAATTGACAAATTGTCAACAAAATAATATTTCGGTACGTAGCTCTGTTTTGTGGTACATTCATTGAGAAGCCTTTATCCTTCAAAACACTATTGCAGAATATGGGGAATGAATAATCCATTCACCAATCAACTCTACAGTGCGGGAACAAATTCCGCATCAATAGCTCCTCTAAACAAATGGGGAAACCCAATTAGAATTGAAATAGTATTTTATTATCTTTCTGTTTTTTGGTGTTAGTCTTGGGTTAGTCAGTTGGGCACACTTTTGGAACTGTATGGAATTTCATACATTTTTGTTATTGTAGAATTTTGTGCTCCTGTTTGTATGTTTTTCTTATGTGTAAAATTTATTTTCCTATATTTTCAAATTATTTTAGTGTCTCTAGTTTAAGCCGAAGATAGGATTACCTTACCCAGCAAGAGTTACTCCAAATTATCGATGGTTGGAGTGATTCTGAAAATTATTTTAACGACCAAGAAAATCAAAAAATTTTACATCAAGAAATTCAACAAATCTTGGATGGTGATTTAATTCCTGGCTTGGAAAATATTCCAATAGATGTTACGTTTGAAAACAGCACACGGATCACATTACCCCTAATGTAAACGAGGAGGTCTGCGAACTAAAAAATGCATATTCAAAAATTATTTGGAAGGACACAACGTTTGAACATGATCGTGAAAAAGTTATGTTTATTGGTGATTCAGATTTACCTAGCACTATTCGTAGATTTACTACACCGCTGCAATTTTTTAAATATTTTTTCACTGAAAATATTGTAGAAGAAATTGTAGAGCAATTATAGCACTGAACACCATTTTGGATGGAATATCAATAAACTAGATGTTTATCAATTTATTGGGATTTGAATACTATCATCAGGACAAAAAGTACACACAGTACGAAGTTATTGGATACCGATTATGGGAAGCGCCTTCATTTAAAACACGATGAGTTTAAAAAAATTTGAAAGTATCAAACGAACATTGCACTTCAATCAAAATGATAAAGCACCACCTAAAAATTCGGTTATAGACGAATGGTTAAAAGAATTTAAAAAAATTCCCTGTGAACAGTATCTACCACCCAAACAGTATCAACCAAAATCAAAAATAGCTTGCGATAATATAATCCAGCTAAGCCCAAGAAGAGGGGCTATACAATTTATGTACAGGATTGGAGAATAAAAAACGTTTCCAGTCAGAGACAAATTTAGGTGCTTCTGCGAATGTAGTTATGTGACTACTACGAGACATTCCAAGACACAATAACCATCAAATACACTTTGATAATTACTACACATCCATTCCATTTCTAGTTGAACTAGATAAGTTGGGAATGAGATCTATAGGAACTATAAAGAAGAATCGAATCCCAAATTATAAACTTCCGAATATGAAAAAAAAGGAACGTGGAGCATACAGTACCGAGAATAGAAAGTGCAACACCAATATTTTTCAGGTAAAATTGTACTAATTGCTCCTTGTCATTATCGTAGGAGGCTGATTTATTTTTTGGGTATAAATACAATCGTTATTTAACTTTTTTAGTTAGTTTGAGATAAATATTCGCACGAAAAAGTTATTAAAATTATAATTTGTTCAAAATGGCCAAATACACACAACTACCTATGGCTCAGAAAAATCGGATTCTGGCATTGTCTGGAACACCTAAAATGTCATAGAGGTAGATTGCTGTTGAGATTGGATGCAATTACTCGACTGTGAGCCGTTTTTTAAAAAAAATTCATTCCACCGGTGAATTGGAACGCAAAAAAAGAACAGGTCCAAAAAGGAGGACAACTGCTCGAGAAGATTCCTAAATTATCAGAATGTCAACAGCCAATCGATTTAAAACTGCTGTGGATATTCGGGCTGAATTCAACGCAGAAACCGGCAAAGAAATCGGGGTTCATACGATTCGTAACCGCCTCCGGGGAAAAGGATATATGGCCAGGTCCTCGGCAACAAAACCATTTCTTACGACCAAAATGAAACAAAAACGGTTAGAATGGAGTCTACAGCAGTGTCGAACAGTTATATTCTCCGAGGGGAGTAAATTTAACCTTTTTGGATCGGATGGAATCCAGTACGTCAGGCGCAAATACGGCGAACGACTGAGCGATCAGTGCTTGAAATATACAGTGAAGCATCCAGCGGGCCAAATAATTTGGGGATGTTTTTCCTATCATGGAATTGGAGAAATGGCCTTTATTAAAGGAACTGTCAACGCAGAAGTCTACAAAAAAATCTTAGAGGACCATTTGTTCCCTTCCATTGAAATGCATTTTTTGAGTGCTGAGTCTGTGATTTTTCAAGATGATTCCGCACTTTGTGATCGAGCGAAAACGGTAAGCATTATTTTTTTCATTTACTAATTTTATATTTAAGATGATAAAAAAAAGAAACGGTTAATTATTATTATTTCTCTTCAGGTTAAAGATTTTCTGTTGAAAAATGGAATTCCCACTCTGGGTTGGCCTGGAAACTCACCGGATTTTAATCCTATTGAAAACCTTTGGCACGTAATGGGGATGGAAATCAATAAAAAGATGCCGTCATCATCCAAAAAACTCAATTCAATCATCGAAGAAGTATGGTATAAAGAACTGACCCTCGAGTACCTGCAAGATTTAATTGCCTCCATGCCAACAAGGATTGCAGCTGTTATTGCCAACAAAGTCGGGGCAACTAAATATTAAATATACATTTCATTACTTCGTACTGTTTACCATAAAAATCAAAAAAACTACAATAAAAAGTGGCTCAACATTTATTACCTGTTCTTGAAACTGAAATTCAATTTTACCTGAAAAATGCTAAAAAATTATAATGGCTTTAAAAACAATAAAACCATTTAGCATGAAATTTTGTTTTTCCATAAAATGTGTGTTACATTACAAAGAACCACTTCTAAAACAATTCTTTTTTTAAACGTGCGTCGTACTGGCAAAATACATCTTTTTATGTATTTTTATGGGTGTTGCACTTTCTATTCTCGGTACTGTATATGACGAAAGATGTGCCACTGATTGCTTGAAAGTGCATCATTGTGCGTTGTTTCTGGGAAAAACCACAAAATTGTAACACTCGCGTCAACGTTTACAGAAATTCAAACGGCCGCTAGATAAGACAGAAATAAATCGTCGCGTCACAATTAGTGGTCCAAACAAAATAAAAGAATATAATAAACATATGGGAGGCGTTGATTTAATCGATTCTTTTATTGGACGCCAAAAAAATGGTAATTGCGGATATTTTTCCATTTGATCGATATCACGGTTGTGAATAGTTTGATATTGTACCGAAAAGTATGTAAGCTAAACGGAGAAGTACCAAAAACATTGCCAGGCTATCGAATAGAACTATCGGAATCACTTTGCCGTTGTCATAGTTGTATTTCATTGTTATTATATTCCTCTACTAGGAATCAAAAACTGCTAGATCAAAAGAGCAAAAAGTTTTGTGCCAGCCCCATTTCTCCTCGAGATGTTCGAACAGATCTAGCACAACACTTCCCTATCTACAACGATAAAAAAACAAACAAATCTCAAAATGGCTCCTGTAAGTATTTTACAGATTTGAAATGCATGAAATGTAATGTGTTCTTGTGCCTGAACAAAAACCGAAACTGTTTCTTAGAGTTTCATACTAAGTAGCAGTACAATACCCAGTAATAAATATATCAAATGAATTTATACGCTTTAGGTTTTAGGTTTAAGGCTTTCTTGTATTATTTATTAACTATTTTGTAATAGAAGTGATAATTTCTTAAATTAAAGACTGAAATAAAATACAAATATAAATAAGATTTTATAAATTGTGTTAAATAAATTGTATCATGTAATGCACATTGTATAGAATTCCATACATGCTATTTTCCTATATTTTCCGGAAAACCATCAACGCAAACTGCTTTTTTATTTAATTTCATCATATATAATCCCGATTTCTAAGATGTTACACAAATTTGTTTGTTTATCGTTTTGAAAGGATCGAAAATCGCGCGAATCAGCGAGACAACCCTAGAAGATCAAGATCTCGCAACAACAGTTACGCACGATCAACTTCTAGATGTCGATCTACAGGTTTGGCCATTCAGCTAAAAAGTGCAATAAACCGAATTGCAGTTTTAAAACTGGCGAACCTCCAAAAAACTAGCATCTACCACTATCGTAGCGGCAGATGCTGGATTAACCGCAGTTCTAATTATTCATTAAAGTGTAGAGAGTAATTATTCATTAAATGTAAAAACACCAATTTAAATGTTCTAGTTGGCACAGGCGTTGACATATCTCATACCTGCAACACCGTTCAAAACTTAATCGAAGACGAACACCTTCAGCTCTCTGCAAATGGTTCTCCGTTTCAGACTTACAGTACTAGACTGCTAACATTATACTTGGGACTTCGCCGAGAATTTTGACACCCATTCATTGTAGCTACAGTAAACAAACCAATTATTTTTGCTGATTTTCAACAACCATATCCACCATAGAAACAGTTTATTCAGTTAACTCACCATCGTCACGAATTTTTATTGTAAAAGGGTTATACAGTTGATGGTTAAAATAATTTCCAGAGCTCACCCTGGAACCAAGGTATGACCTAGCCGTGAAGCATAATGTAGTTCATAGAATTGTGACAGTCTTGACCCAGAAAATTTTCATTAGCTAAAGACGCTTTTTAGCACATGCAAAACTTAGCCTATGCAAACAATCTTTATCCTCAACATGCTCTTCCCTGCATATGGTTCCTAAAAAGGAACAAAATGATTGAGAACATATGGCGACTGTAGGCGACTGAACGATGTAACTACTCCAGACAGATATCCATTGAATCACGTTGTGGTTGTAATACATGCAATTTTTATTTTCAAATCTAGTGACAACGACTAGCATGCCAAGAATTTTTTTTGCTTCCATATAATAGAAATTGCGTTTTGTTTTTTGTTATTACGTCACAAATAAGTTCGTACAATGAGTTGGAATGACTTGACCGATTTATTTAAGATGGCGCCAAATAAGTAAGTAATTGAAAAAAGACCCTCTAAAAGAAAATTATTGAACATAAAAGGCCAAATTCGAGCTTTTAGGGAGGGTGATCAGTCCGCCAAATTTACACAGGACCACAGTAATGATTGCGCCATTACGTATCGATTATAAAAATCAAAGAATAAATAAAACAGATATTTCAGTCAGCAAGTGACAGCCCATCCACAATATACAGAATGTAAAATATTTTACAAAATTACAAAAAACTCCCATTCCATTACTTTGCAACGTTTTTGAACGTCATAGATTGGGAAATGAAATACCAGAAACAATATTATTTTTAGTAAAAAAATTCACTTCAACGTTAGCCGTCCATTTCGGAAAAGATTTTTCTACTGAACAACTATATCCAAATACAACTATTTTAAAAAATCAATACAAAGTGTTGGAGAAATTATCTGATTTATAAAAAAACATAAGTGTTCTTAAGCAACTGAGATGGAGTGTAAATTAAGGGAATAATAATTTTGTATTTTATTTTTCATCCTTATTATCGAAATTATTTTTTTTTAATTTTATAAAATTAATTGTTAGAATACTATGAACCATATTATTATGGAGCCGTAAATCTGAGGTCGGCCAAATTACGGAACATTAAAAAACCAACATGAAAATGAAAAATAAACCAAGCTTGATTTGCCTTTCGCCTTCAGAGAAAATAACTCGCAAAAGAAAAATATAGGGGACTGACTGTATATTTTTGGAACGGAACAAGAATTTCGCACCCCGTATAAAAGAGTTGATATGCTCGAAATGGAGTGAGTGATTCTCAAAGTTATTACAGTTAATAAATAAAATCTATCTAATCTATCTAATCTATCTAATCTATCTAATCTATCTAATCTATCTAATCTATCTAATCTATCTAATCTATCTAATCTATCTAATCTATCTAATCTATCTAATCTATCTAATCTATCTAATCTATCTAATCTATCTAATCTATCTAATCTATCTAATCTATCTAATCTATCTAATCTATCTAATCTATCTAATCTATCTAATCTATCTAATCTATCTAATCTATCTAATCTATCTAATCTATCTAATCTATCTAATCTATCTAATCTATCTAATCTATCTAATCTATCTAATCTATCTAATCTATCTAATCTATCTAATCTATCTAATCTATCTAATCTATCTAATCTATCTAATCTATGTAATCTATGTAATCTATGTAATCTCTATGTAATCTATATCTAATCTATCTAATCTATCTAATCTATCTAATCTATCTAATCTATCTAATCTATCTAATCTATCTAATCTATCTAATCTATCTAATCTATCTAATCTATCTAATCTATCTAATCTATCTAATCTATCTAATCTATCTAATCTATCTAATCTATCTAATCTATCTAATGTAATCTAATTTAATTAAAAGCATCTATGGGAGTTGCCACTTCCGATGGAGCGATTTCTACCAAAAATCACTAGGGTCTCCGTATTATTGAAAAAAGGGTAAGTATGAAGTTTCATCTCGAACAGACAAATCGCCTGGGCTAGAGAGAACACAAACATTTAGATATTAATACGAGAAATAATTGTATGTTTGTAGCGCAAGTTTCGGAGTCGAACGAATTTCATGAAAATGGTAGAATTGTTTTCGAGTACCGGAAACCGATTGCGATGAGTTTTGGTTTCAGAAAAATTTTTTTATGGATCCGGTGGATCCGGTGGAGCCTTCGTTTTTTAATGTGAGTTTTTCAAGCGATTTTGATGAAAATGACTGAAAGAGGTTTATCGAGTAGAATGGGTCGATTGCGATGGGTGCTAATTTCGGAAAAATTTGTAAAGAAGCTCCTCTGATAGACCCGGGTTCCTTTTTTATAAATTTTACCGGCTACAACGAGTCCCGGTTTCGAATAAAATTAGAGGCGACGGGTGGTGATTAGTAAAGTTTGGTTAAAGAGTCCTTCGGTAAGGCGAACCCTGGACCATTCTTTTAAATTCTATTCGGACAATTTTGATTAAAATTCGTGAGAGAGTGTTTATTAGTGCAAGATATTGATGGTGTTGAGTTCTAAGCTCAGGATAATTCATTTAGGGGTCGGAGGATTTATCTATGCTGTCTGTTATCTATTTGTCTATGCTTAAACAATTTAATAAGAATTGGTGATAATGGTTTCTAGCATCAGGAATCAATTGAGGTGAGTGTGAATATTGCAAAAAAATAATGTAGGTGATCTAGAATGAGCTGAGCTAGAATCCCTTTCAGGATATATCGGGATTTTGATTCAATCGATGAGCTAGATTTTCAAATTCAAGGAAGTGATAACAATAAATCCTGATTTTAAACCAATTCGTTTTGCCGTTCCTCGCTGGGCCTTAGTTTCATTGCGTAATTATTTTATCCGGCTTGAACCATTTTGATAAAAATTGGAAAGAGGTTTCGAGTTCAAAAAGCGATAATGTTTCGAATTATTGCACCATAGGTATCTGGCTTTACATTGTATGATGTGAAACTTCTAGAATATGGCCAGCTGGATCGGATCTAGGCCATTCAATCACCGATCAAGATGACATTGGGTGTAGTAAAGCGAAATGAGATTTTGATTTTCTGTGAAAATTCTGGAATATGAGCAATTACTACAAAATTCAAATGATTAAAATGAAGCGTATATGGTTTTGAATAATCTTAACAGGAAGTTCTGGAATGTGGTCTACTGGGGCGGAACTCTGCAATTTATAATTCGTACAAATTGAAATTGAGTATGATGGTTTGAAATTGGATTCTGAGGCTGTGTGCCAAACTTAAGGTAAAACTCAATTTTAAGTAAATTGCTCGGTAAATTCAATTATTTTTCAAAAACTCTATGGCAAACTGATCGAAAAATCTGTCCTAAAACCGGTTTTTACCGTAGTAAACGATTTACCTTAAATTTGGCACGCGGCCTAAAAGTAGTTTTGGAGATAGTTCTAGAATGTAGGAATCTATGATGGATCTAGGCGATTTATTAACCGATTATATTGCATCATGACAATATGGTAGGTGGAAACGGGATTCTAAAATCATGTTTGTCTTTTTTTTAAAGTTTTTGAATATGGCCAACTGTATCGGAATTAGGCCAATTAACCACCGATCATGGTGAAATTGGATGATCGAAATATGGAACGGAACTAGGCGGTTTATTAACCGGTCATATTGAAATACGCATATAAACCATGTTGCGGGATGTTGCATCATATTGCACGTTAGTGTCTCGAGTTGCACCGTATGTTGCGCAATATTATGTGATGTTGCACCCGCATATTAGGTCATGTGTTTTATATTAATAAGTTGCCTGGCATTATATTGCATCATGTTGCGCCATGTTGCACCATGTTGCAGTGGTTGTAATTAATTTGTAGTATTCCAAATTAGATACGGTGAATGGAAACGGAGTTCTAAAATCAATTTTGGAGAAAGTTTCTGAATATGGCCAACTGGAACAAAGAACGGATAGGGTTCCGAACTGTAGGAGAACAAGACGATTTATAAACACTTTTTACTAAACTTTTGGAAGGATAAGACGAACTACGTTGGCTTCTTTTATGAGCTGCTAGATATCTAATGAAATGTTAAGTTTGTGTCGAGGGTTTTGGAAACGACTCGAGAGGTAGAGACCTGCTTCACAGGGGTCAAAATAAGGTGAAGCATATGATTTAGGAAACAACGACCACCGCAACACGAACCTGGTTATAAAGTGCACAAATCTCATCGACTTATCTACAACCAAAATAATAAAATTCAAATCACACTTTCATCGATTTGAACCATCCACCTCATTATCTTTCAATAATATCATAACACCTTTCAAGTTTTTTTTAATATCCGGGTTTCATTATAGCCCATGTATGTACACCAATATAAGATGTGAAATTAATGTATAAGAGTTATAATATTTTCCATCATGTTTCTCGTTCCGGGATATATTTATGTACGAACGTACTTACATTATTGTATAGCCTAAGAAGCTACATGTACGTACAATGTTATGGAATGGAAGAGGTTGCCATATAGAAATTTGAGGAATAAATATAAAACCGTTCCAATCTATTAACTGTATAAGAAATAAAAGAAATGTTAAAATGGAATAAAGAAAATGGTTGTACAGTTATTTCCTGGTTTTTACTGTTTTCCAACAATGTAATCTATTTTCGTATGTGTTTTCATGTAGAAAACGAAAATTATATTTTAGTTTTTCAACAATAAATCTTATTGTTTAAGGGTGAGAGTTTTTTATTTATTTTTTTTTTTGCTTAAGATTTAAGAATAATTTTTTGTTTGGTTCCTTTTTCCCCCATTGCCGTTTTGTTGTTGTAATATAATCATATAAATGTTTGGCTGTTATATTATTGCTGTTCGGTTATATATTTTGTAAGTACTCATATAATGTACATATAAGTATTTATGGAGGTTGGATAAGTAGAAAAATATTTTTAACAAGAAATTCCAGTTCAAATTATTATGTTTTATCTCAAACAATGTATTTTGTACAGAACAAAGTGGTTTTTAGATACAACACTGGATTTTGGGTTGTGGGGGTTTAAGGTTACAATAGTTTAAAATTAAAAATAACAAAATCTTAAATGATTTATTATTAATAAAGCAAAATTGTATATAGTGTAGTGGGTGAGAGGCGAGGTAAGGTTACGTGTGGTACCCTTAAATGAAGCATAAAGATAAAAAACACTTTGCGTCTAGTCTTAAAAATGTTCTATATATAACGGCGAGCTACCTCAACCTCAAACTATATACGGCATATCGTCGGATCATGAGTACAGCACGCTAAACACCAAATTAAATTTTTCGGGTTTCAATGGTTCTATGGGGGGTACCACCAATATGTACGCGTTCAATAAAATAATTTAATATACCCATCTGCACGCTATATTTCGAGGCAGATGAAGTGTGGACAGTGCATTAGATACTACCTTTATTGTGTTTTGACAATGAGAAATTATTGTATTGTAATTATGTGTTCTATACGTTACGGTGAACTCAAATAAGTTGTATATGCGACTCACGTAAGTCACAGGTCACATTGGCTAATCTCCAGAAAGCCATTGAGCAGCTTACTGCTAGACTCAACCGCTCAAGAGTTAGACAATGGCCAAGTAGCAGAAAAAACAATATTTCCAGAAATCGGAATGTCAAGGACGTGCAATTAAAGAAAACCATATTACGAAGACACAATCGCCGACGAAAAACTAGTAGATAATGTCGCCTTACTGTAAAACGTATTATTACAAAATTAAATTTCGTAACAGATACTGATGCAGATGTATCTGTCTTACAGCAGCATATTAGTCATAGAAAACGGCACTCTAATACGTACATATGGACTGTTATACATAGATTTAGGCTCGCGCCGCGATTTTCGACATCCATTTATAGTAGTTTCAGTGTCGAAACCAATAATCGGAGCTGATTCCTAGGCAAAATTCGGTGTAGTAGCAGATCTTAAAAACAAGCGCCTGATTGACACTAGTACTCAATTATCGGTCAGCACAGTCGATATTGCTGTGCTAATTGATGTCGACGAACTTTTATTATTGCTTTAGGATCAGCTGGTAAAACGTGAAGTTGTCATCGGATTGTTACCGAAGGCCATTTACCATATTCCCGACCAAGATGTTTAGATAAAACTTCATATCAATAAAGCCGAATTCGAACATATGCTGCAATGAGGATTATGTAGACAGAGTCCTTCAAGTTGAGCTTCTTCACTGCACTTAGTTCCGAAGTCAGACAGTAACGACTGGCGTCCTTGCGGTGATTATCGCCGACTGAATGCGATTACGATACCAGCAACCTTCAGGGTTGTACCATCTTCTTCAAAATGGATATATTGTGTGCGTAAACACCTTTCGAACTTTTCTAATTTAAAGATGGCATAAAACCATCTGTGAATCGAACCATCATCTTTTCCTCCACCAACTTCTGTCAGGCAGGTGTAGCGTTTTGTGGGCCTGGTTCATTGCTACCATCGAACATCTTGTTCAAGTTCACGGTCACGTCAGTAAACTAGGTATGGTTGATTTTGAAGAACCTATTTTCGTGGCCACCTATGAAAAAGCTTTCTCTATAGCCTGACAAAAATCTTCTGCGTTCGACAAAGAACTTTTAGCCATTTACTGTGCCATCAGCATTTTCGTCTTTTGTTGAAGGTAGAATATTTTATACCAATACATGACACAGACAAGCCGCTGAATACCGTGATTGCATCGAAATCGGAGCGTAGCCCACAACAAAGTCACCAGCTAGATTACATATTCCAATTCACCACTGACATAAGGTATATCAAAGGGAACAGTAATGTCCCAAAAATGAGCAACAAAAAAAAGAAAATTAGAATTAGTACCTGATGCTGGCTCTAAACTGTCATTCTGGTGCGCGATATCCACCATACATACCACAGCAAATGCGAACAAAAGTTTTCGATAAGTTACACGGTCCCTCTCACCAAGGAATACGTGTAACTCGCAAATTAATTGCATCAAAGTATTTCTGGCCGGGCTGAACGTGGATACCGGGTATCGGTCTAAAATGTGCATATCCTGCCATCCCTGTCACGTCCAATCCCTGTCACGAATGGTTCATTCTAATCATTTTGGATAGATTCACTCGTTGGCCAGAAGCAGTATCACTGTCTGACATGAGAGCATCTAGACTAGTGAAAGCAAATTTCAAGATTTGGTGTACCTCTAGAAATTACAACTTGATCAAGGCAGTTTGTTTGAAAGCAGGGGTTTCAAAATAGTTCTCAAAATTGTTGGGTTGCCACAAAATACAGAGGACGACATATTACCCACAGGCAAGCGGCATGGTCGCATTGGAGCGACGAACTCTCTTTCACTTCTTCTAGGATACACTCCCGCATATCCCATCTACGGTACCACAGAAGTCCCTGGAGGATTAGTACGCAGTCGATAGATCTCATTTCGTGGTCAAGAAATTACGTGAATCGATGCGTAACGTACATACCCAAATAAACTCGGAGTAGCCCGCAGGATAACATTTACGTTCCAAAAGAATTACAGGAATGTGAGCAAATTTTCAAGACAGGGTTGGCACCACCATATGAAGGGCCATTTATAGTTAAACGAAGATTCCGAACAAATTTTGAAGTTTATTACAAAGGAAAAAATGACATGACGGATCAACTGCAAATTATGTCTTCATTATCGCGATCAAAGACTCCATTACGCGTTACTTTGAGTTAGCAGGATAAGCAAAATATGTCCATTTCAACTTTAATTTCAAATTGGCGGTATATCAAAAAATTACGCTATATCATAAATAATTGAACTCACTGTGAAAAAACTTAGTTTGATCAATTTGCGATATACCCAACTTAACGTTAGCTCCGAACAATGAACAAAATGTTAGAAAATCAATGCAATCAAACAGTTTAAATAGTTCAATCTGTACCATAATTTTGCCAACGCTCGACATTGAACCAAATCTTGACCAGCATTTCTTGATTCCGATGCAGATATTGGTTCGATCGACCTTGTGTACGGAGGTAAAATGATAACAAAATTATCCATAAAATCCTTTTATTGATTTTTTTAACCAATTTTATCCTTGCTCCTCCAAAATAATGACCAAAGAGCGATTATTACATCCCAAAAGTTGGAAACAGAATGACAGAAAAGTCAAATATCAAAGCGCGGAATAAATAAGATCGCGCGCGAGATAAGAAGTCGCGGGAGTTTAAGAATAAATTTGACAGAACTAGTACAAAACGAGAAGTTAAAGTCGGTTGCAGTGACAATTGACCATACAACTGTAATGATTCGTTTGGATTGGAAGAGCGGAATAATATAGAACTTCCGGAGATGAAATTCAAAATCGAAAGACGAGTTTTCCTACCATTACAATTTTGTAAAATCCGATCACTTAAGCAAAGTGCGTCAAGTGTTTTACTAACACCTTGGACATTAATAAAACTCGGATTGATGATAAAACCACAACACTGAAATCACCTGCACGCAGGGAAGACACACAAAATATAAGTTACCGGACGACCAAATAAACAGCGTTGTATGGGTCTAAACAAAGGAATCACACAGTTCAAACTAAAACTGCATTTCCGTCAGATTTTGAATTCTGATGAATGCTTATGTGGCGCACGCTATAACCAATACTAGATCTCCTTCAACAGTGAACCCGTCAATGTTAAAAATAAACAACGGAGATAAGATGACTGATCCCAGTCCTGCACATATTACTCGCATAGATATTTTGATCGGAATCTTTCAATACTGTCTTGATTATCTAAAGTACAATTACGTGAGCCACCAATTTAGCAATCCCTGTGAGAAACAACACTACCATTTAAAGATGATAACGCACTTTTAGGAAGTTCGTAAGAACTTCCAAACCCGACTTTAGCGATGGAACGAAAGTTTATACAAATCGTTTCTAAATGAACATCGCGCCTTAAAGCACATGACTTTAATTTCTAATCCATCAGATAACTAGTTTACTGGTTTTCTTCCCCAACGTGATATGCTGAAAGAATCTAGTGCCACCACAAGATTAAGGCTGGTATTTGATGCGCCAAAAACAACAATGACCGGTAGCGCAAAGCGGTAAATAACATTTTGGAAGTAAACCCTACGATACAAAATTCACTGTATCAAATTCTAGTGAAGTTTCGAACGCATCGGGTCGCAGTCACGGCGGATAAAATTGAAGATCTAATACAGATCTATGAGTTAAATACAATAACTTACGGCACGGCATCATCTTTCTTTTTGGTGACACGTGTATTGCAAGAAGTGGCAGTTAAGAATCAAACCCAGCCAAGCCGCAGGCAATACAAGAGTAAATGGGTGACTTAATGAACGGTGCAGAATCAGTTGAGGATAAGAGGATAAGAGTGAGTCGTGCACTCGTGGGATCGATTCTATTTTAAAAAATCCAGGAAGGAACCTCAGAAAGTAGAGATCTAATTCATCAGAATTTTTCAAAACTCTTGTCAATGCAGAAGCCAGTCACCAATATACTTTAATCGGACAGAGGTAATTCAGGTTTTGGATTTGCAATAATCACCGAAGGCCGATTCATTTACGTACCAAAGTTAACTAGATGAAAGGCCTTCATCTACAAAACGTAAGATGTTGGCTGAATTCGGCAGCATATTCGAACCATTGGGGTTTGTCATACGGGACGAGATATCGGAGATATCGGATATTATAAAATTTCTAGGTGGTTAGGCTCTATAAATAGTAATACCCTAATCCACGGATTTACGGGCACCAGCGAAAAGGCGTATGCTGAGGCAGTTTACCTTTGTACAAAAAATTATGGTTACAACAGCGCAATTAGTAACCCCAAAAAACCAAAGTGGCCCGCTAATAGGTTATCAGTAGCACGGATTGAACGGTGGAAAACTTATGTTGCAAATCGCACTAACTAGATATTAAACGTGTCCCCCAAATGGTATTGGTAGCAATCAGCGAATTGGGGAATTTTTAGTTGTGGCGGCAAGAACTAGACTATTTATTATTTTTTTCCACGGACCAATGGCTTAGATTTAATCGTCCAAATTCTCAAAATCCGATGAAGGAACGTAAATATCTGTTAACAAGAGTTACTAATCGAAAAGACGAAGTAATATATACGAGCTACAAAAAAGATGCTCTAGTTTTGTAAAGGTAGGCCTAAAATTAAGGATAGGCTAAACGGGAAGAATTGATGAGAACAGAGCAGTTCAATCCAAACACGCAATTCAAGAGCAATTCAAGCTACGTCGTTGGTGGATTAAAAATATAATGAAGTATTATCGAAGCTTTACAAATAAAGAATATGTGACGTTTGTCTCTAAACTAATGTATTGAAACACCAGAAGCGACTGTCTCAGAGGAGTGGCTATACGTCAAGACTTGGTGTAGTATAAAATGCTCTTGGTGTGCCAGGTACTCAGAAGACTAATAAACGGAAGGACAAGGAGCAGATGAATAGAACATCCACTGTCCATGCGCAACCAGAGCCACCTAAAGATCGAAAAGCGGAACGAGACTTTCTGGGCCTCAGAGAAATAATTGCAAAGATGAAGTGGCCACGAATAGACAAAAAAAGTATATCGAAAGATATCAAATTTGGGTTGGCCGAATTAGACGATACAATCGAAGCCTTTGCCCATGTACAGGAGAACCAGAAGCAAGGAGAACTAAAACAAAAGAGAAAGGCGCTCACTCAGTTAGGGCAACCAAATAAAGCTGATGCTCCGACCGCTCCAAGAAGCAGCAACAAACGGATTGGAAGGAATATTAAGAAAGCAGCACTAACGAATCTAACTCCGGAAAGACGGGTAACCACGAACGATACCATTAGGAAATCAGTCACCAGAACTAGTAAACGTGGCAGAATAAAACGTTAAACTTTGCTAATATGTTCAAAGGAAGGACAATCGCACGCGGAAGTGGTTAAAAAGATCCACAACAAGATCAAACCAGAAGACGCGGAAGCGGAAATAAAACAATTAAGCAAACTAGAGCAGACAATGTCCTGCTAGAGCTAGGACCAAATATAAAAGAGAAGGATAGGTTCCGAGAGGTTCCGAGAGGTTCCACGCGGCGCCCTAGAAGAAGGATTTACAGTGCGCAGCATGGGAGGAAGAGTCACTTTAGAAATCTGGGACCTCAACTGTTACACCGAACAAAACAAGAAGAGGTGCTCCGACGGGATATTCCGAATATTCCTAAAATCAATAGTTTTTCGAGCCCCAAGGACCAATAGATAGCGGTTTTAGAGATGCACGTGAGTCCTGCCTGGAAGCTTATCAACCAAGCGAGGATAAAGATGGACTGAACATACTGCCAAATACATGGAATGGCCGTCGTTGTACGCTGCTACAGATGTTTTGCGTACGGACACGTGGTAAGGAGCTGCGATGGGCTAGACAGGAGCAACCGGTGCTACTGGAACACAAGCCATAAAGCAATGGCCTGCTCTCGAGATGAATACTGTGTAACGGATGGTACCTCCCCAAGGCAACATGAACCGAAATAAAAATGCCATGTGTCTCTTACAACAAGTGGCAGCTGAGAAGGGCGCTGATATAATTATGACAAGCGAGCAATACAACAGGTGACTTTCGCGATGGTATTCAAATCACTCGAGAACTGCGGCTATTTAGCTCCCAAGTGAACAGATGCCAGTACAAAATCATGGAGCAGGATGGGGCTATGCCTGGATTTAGAGCAAGGAAGCGATTTTCTTTTAGCTGTTACTTCACTCCCAACGAAATTAGGTGCATGGCGGGGTCAGATGGTGGTAGAAGAAGACTACAATGCAAGGGCCCTCGAGTGGGGAGTGCTGCATCCTGACTCCAGAGGAGGCAAACTGGTCACAAAAAACTTGGTGCACAAATCCCGGCAAGCCCGATGTACGCAACTACTATGAAACGATAGTAAGAACGCTCTTCCCGAGCCGTACGGCGAGGACTGAACAATTCTTCGATCTAAATGTCCATGCCACGCTGTTCTCGGTACAAGAACTGGAGAACGCAGTTAGAACACTGAAAAACAAGAAGGCCCCAGGACCAGATGAAATACCAGCGTGTTCAGTACTCGGTAGAAGATAGCACGACTGGTGCTAATAAATAAAGTGAAAGGCAACTCGGAGCTCCCTTCGTCCTAACGGCCTCTATGTATTTTAGACACAGCTGAAAAAGTGATGGAGAACCTTATTAAGGAAAGACTCACTCCATCAATTGAAGATGCTGGCAACCTCTCAGTAAGGCAATTCGGTTTTAGAAGTGGCCTATTTACTATCGGTGCGGTGAAAGAAGTTACAGAGGCCGTCAGGAGAGCAGAAGATCACAATCACTTTTCGAAACGTATCGTACTGCTAGTCACGTTGGATGTGAAAAACGCATTGAACTCCGTAAGGTGAGGGAACATTTTTTTCGTACTCGAGTACTAGTTTAACGGACCAAGGCACCTGGATCAATATTAGGACCCGATCTGTGGGGTATATTTAATCACAGCCTGCTATGGATTCAAATGCCCGACAAGAGTCGGTTAAAACCCAAGTCCAGTTAAAACTCAAGCAAGTCCAGTTAAAACTCAATCTGGTGATGCGCAGGATAAACAGTTGAATGGCAACACACGGACTCTCCCTCGCGCTAAACTAAAATGAGATCGCAATTTGACAAAAGAGGATTCACACTAAAATCCCAAGGTGGGTCAACATTATATCAGCCGTCAAATACGTCGGCCTAACAATTGACACAAAAAAGAAATTCTTCGAGCAGATTCGGCAAACAGCAAAGGCAACCAAAGGGGTCACGGTTCAGAGCAGGCTAATGACAAATACTGTAGGACCAAAATCTAGTAGACGACGACTATTAATGTCCGCGGTTCAATTGGTACTTTCATACGAAGCAAAAGTGTGGGCGGATTCATCGAAAAAAGAGATGTACCGGAAGCGGCTGCCACAGGTTTAGAGACACGCGGCCTTACAAGTCGTGTCGGCACTGATAGCTGGCTGCAGACCAATAGAATTATTGGCTTCTGAGCACAAAACATTTATGAGAAACAAGCTGAGGTTGAAAGAACAAGTGCTAATGCAGAAGAACCAAACCACACGACGGAACGTTGGCATTCACTATCCTGCAGGTGAACCCAAAGTGGGATGGACAGCGACGCTCATCACCGAAGTAAGCCTGTAGGTTGAGAGGCCACGACCACTTTAGAAAGTATTTACAAAAAATTGGTAAAGCTGCAGCGGCGGAGGAATGCCTCTATTGTAGTACCTGGGTAATAGAATTATTCCTCCGTAGCTGCGATACAGAACACACATTTTTTGGGTGGGAGAATTGGGCACATAGTTGGCGAAAAGGAGACAAACGGGGCACAAGACAATTTGTTACTAGCATATTAAAGATGAAAAAAGGTCTTCGATAGACGTGCAACGTAGGAACTCTTCTTAGAGAAATAACAAGAGGACACTTTGAAGTAATGTGGCAAACAGTCCTAGAGTAGCTCAGAAGAATGGAAGAGCCCGACACACACCAAAACAAAAACAAAAACTTTCGTATTGGCACTAAGCGTACTAAAGGGTTTTCCAATAAGAGGTTTCAATTTGATATTTAAAAAAAACGAATATTTTTAAAGATAAATTAATGAATGTTTATTTCATTGTAAAGAGCAAGGTATACCATTAATATTTGAAAACGATATAAGCCAAATGGCCGCCACGTCTACGCTTGCAGCACCATATCCTTTTCATGAAATTTTCCATGACCAATTCGCACATTTCCGGCTGTATGTACTCGATAACTTCACGAATTCCATCTTTGAGGTCTTGAATCGATTATGGAGCATTGGCATAGACCTTATCTTTCACGTGGCTCCAAAGGAAAAAGTCTAAAGGTGTTTAATCACAAGATCTCGGTGGCCAATTTTGATCAACTCTTCGAGAAATAACACGGTCAGGAAACTTTTCTTGCAAAATTGTGATTGTTTCGTTACTTGTGTGGCACGTAGCAAAGTCTTGCTGAAAATAAACGTCGTCCACATCAATATCTTCCAATTCCGGCCATAAAAAATCATTAATCATAGCTCATCAATCACACCGCCCAAAAACCGCACCAAACAATGACACGTTGAGGATGGAGAGGCTTTCCAACAATCATTCTTGGATTTGCTGAGCCCCAAATGAGACAATTATGTTGACTAACGTAGCCTCCGAGGTGAAAATTGGCCTCATCACAGAAGATGGGTTTTCGATGAAAATCGAACGACCCAATCAGCGAAGATACGACGTTTATGGTAATCGACCGGCTTGAGTTCTTGTTTTAACTGAACTTTAAAAGCCTAAAGACCTAAGTCTTTATGCAAAATCCGGTGTAATGTAGTTTGTGGAATGTCTAATTCCAAAGACCGACGAGGAATCGGCAAACCTGGGTTTTCGTCAACACTACGGGTTTCGATTCTTCACATCACTAATTTGTTCCAACAGCTCAAATTTTTACACCAGTTTCACTATTGCCGGCCGAGAAGGTGCTTCACGACTACCCAAAAGTGTGACTGCAAAATTTCACCATTTTTTTAGTGAATTTTAACAATTTCAATGCGTTGTTGAACCGTGGTAACGTACCATTTTTAGTAATGGCGTAGTTTTTACTTGTCAAATGTCAAAAGAAGGCAGCTTCAAAATTGACAGCTGCCCAAATAGTAGGCTATCCAAAATGAAACCTCTTATGGGAAAAACCCTTTATAATCCAGAGCCGACGATATTATAGATACAACATTGTAATAAATGAATGGAAATGTGAATCAACAAGTATATTATGGATTTTTCTTCTATACCAATCCAATCATAGATCCAATTTACCCAAATAAAGCTCGAATATATAATTAGGAAATATTTCGCTTATACAAACGTATTAAGCCCCTATGGCAATAATAAAAATAAACTGGAGGAACCGAAAAATTATATCCGTAAGGCATCCTAAAAGTACAAAATACATTTTCATTTAAAATATTCCTGCATCATAAATGCCTCCTAAATACAAAATGCTAATAAATATAATTTTTTTTGTACTGATGAATCCTAAATGTGTACATACGAGTATTATACGAATGCCACATTCTCGTACGTACCGAGACTTTTTTTATGTATTTATGGTATACACATACATAGATAGATTCACATATTTAAAATGGTTCAAAGATGATATTTATATTTGATTATTTAGACAATTTGCATAAATTTTAATTAAAATATTGTTATTCCAACTTGAAAATATTTTTTAAATAAACAATTAAATGAACATTTTTTCCCAAATTTTCATTTAATTCTAAATATGTACAGGGTGTCCGTGTAACACGCCCTTGATAGCAAGTATAGCGCTTGCTCTGTTATTCGAGGTCTCGGATTCGATTCCCGGGGGTGGACCAAACAAAAAGTTACTACTGGCTGGTTTTAAATATGTACGTGTTTCAAAAAGATCTCAGGCCAATTCTGCTGATTAATTTTGGAATACCCTGTAAAATTACTCACTATCCATACATTCCGCAAAAGGACCATATTTATTTTGTATATGATCAACATGATGATGGTGAAGTGATATTATGCTCGTTCACATGGAATTGGAATTAACTGTTTTATTAAGTTTTTTTCTAATTGTCTAAATTTTGGGGTTGAATTTTTTTATGTTGGGTGCGTAAATCAAAATACCTTTAAAATTAGTTTGAACCATGGGTAAATTCTCACCTTAACTCTAATGTCTATAAATCTTTACGAGTATGTATAACAAAAAAAAAAATCTCGTTCCTGCACCCCAGATATAAACATACACACACTCATTTGGAAATATACAGTACACAAAGTATTAACACGGATTTTACATTTCCCAATTTTATATCATGTTTTTGGGGGTTAAAAAGTACATAAATACATTTTCCAATCTTATCGATTTGTGTTTATTTATTCGGAATAAGATAATAGAATTTCAGAATTTATATTTTCCTCTTTTCGGCTCGTACGACTCGTGTACTCGGTGTACACATCACTACGTAATGTTAGGTACGCGTCTACATATATGCTCGGATATGTATATAAATGTGGTGTGCTTATCAATTCAAATTGTGTTCAATTCATTTGATTAGAACAAAATCATGGTGATGTTTCCACTTCTCAATCATTTTATGAGAAGGGTTTACGGTTTTTATGTTTTATGATTTTATCAGTGATTTGCTTTAAATGAGTTGAAAAGTATAATATGTAACGTTGTTTTTGTTCCGGTCTTTGTGTTTATTGGTTTTATTATTTATTTGTATCACAACCGCATCAGCTTTGTGTACCAACCATCATCGGCATCGCACCACCCACCATCACCGAAATGCCACCATATTGAATGATTTTTATTTTTATTTCCTCGACTTGTTCGGTTTTAATCAGACATTAAACATCACAAAAGTTTGTGTTTTTTTTGCTTTTAGGGTTAGTTTTTATGCCGATGCAAAAAAAGGGGGAAATTAATTGGTTTTCTACCATACACTTAAATAAAAGATTTAACGATTTTATTGCGTTTATTCATAAAGTTGATATCGTTGATTGATACTTGATAGATTTATTGCGATGTTCAAAATGTCAATTTGAATGTCCAACATTTTATGAAGAATTCGACTTTCGGATGTGTAACGCGCCACGGCATATTTGCGAAGCCTCGTATCATTATCGATAAATTATGAATTTCTTCCGGTTTGTTATATATTTTCTTGTACTTCGTTTCTGTGGTTTGTAATTTCACAAAATTGGTTTGGGTAAAGGGTTTCATCATCGGGTAAGGCGAGCATGGAATCGCCAATTAAAAAATGCCTGGGTAGTGGACATAGCGGTCTAGAATTTGATCATGCTTCAACCTGAGACAACAGAGTTATTAATTCCTCATATCTTAGTACCACAGATGATGCGGCCTCTTCAAGTGCCGCTTTACCGATTTCACTCCTGCTTCCCATATGCCGCCGAAATGTGATGAGCCTGGTGGAATGAAACGCCATTGTATTTCTTGGTTTGCTGTTATGTTTGAAACATCGATTGAATGACGAATAGATTATAAATATTTATTTGCGGACATAAAATTTGTGGCGTTATCACTATACATATTTGCAACGTTATCACTTCGAGCTATGAAACGTTAGAGGGCATCAAGAAATTCTAAATCAAAAACCAGTTCTATATGCATTCCTTTTGTTGTTAAACAGATGAAAATGGTGATGTACCCCATCTGACTCTATGTTACGCGGCCCTTGGACATTCGAAAATTTAAGGCCCAACATAGTCTATTCCCGTATGGGTAAATGCTGTTAAGGGTGTTACTCTTGGAAGAGGTAGGCTTCTCATCAGTGATTTGCCCTGTTAGCATTGACCCTAAAACACATCCGGCATTGACGATTGTGTTGTTTTGTTGCGTTTTGCCTTGGAGAATCCAAACTTCCTTCCTTATGAATGCAAGCGTTAAGTTCAAATCTCCACGCTGAGTACTTTTATGTGCCAAATCGATGATCAAACTAGTGAAATGATCCTTAGGTGGTAGGGTGATCGGATGTTTTACGTTATAGTTCAAAAATGAATGTTGCAACCATCCTCCTATTTAAAGTACCCCGTTCGTATCCAGAAATGAATGTAAGCAGAGAATCTTACTCTTGGAGCCCACTGATCCATTTTCCATTAATTCTCTTTTATCGTCTTTAAATTAAGAAGTTTGTGCCATCTTTACAATCTTAATTTTAGCTGCTTAATTCTAACTCTTTAACTGTTAGAGCCTCCTTCCGTTTTTCACCTTTATGGAGATTATTCCAACAGAAACGCCAAATACATACGAGTACTCGAATGGTTTTTGGGAGAGATGAAGACCTTTCTAATATTTCCGGTTTTGTTGTTGTTTTCTAACTCAGTCTCCGTATTATGTTACTCGATTATCACCCAGCATGACAGAATCTACCCCACGAGTTGCACGATCAGTGGGATTTTTCATAAATTTTACATATTTCCATTGTGCAGGGCCGAGGATAGCACTCAGTCTGCAGTATCTAATTGCTACGGAGATTTTCCACTTACTAGGATATGCTTGCAGCCAGCCCAGAACAATTGTGGAATTAGTCCAAGCTTGCATTTTAACGTTTGGGATTTCCATGCCCTCTGAAACTTATCTCAGTAGTTTCGCAACAGTACTGCGCCACAAAATTCTAGTCTTGGAAGACTTAGGTTCTGACTGTTGATTCTCCTGCCTCTGTAACCTTGTAGTAAACTACTGCTGCGTAAGCTAATTTCGATGCATCGCAAAACCCATGGAGCTTCAAATTTTCATACTTGTCCTTGGTATGAGCCCACAATGGAATCCTAATTTTTCAGGACCGTAGTTTTATATTGAATCCATTTGTTCTACATTTTTTGAGGTAATCTTTCATCACATGATAGTCCCATAATCCATAACTGACTCCTATAATAATTGTTAGGGGAAACCATCCAAGCGGGTCGAATATTTTGGATTTCTCCGTGATAAGGGATCGTTTTGTTGAAACTATTTTCATGGATTCTCGGTTGATCTGGAACTCAAATTCATCTCGTTGAGGATTCCACAGGATTCCTAACGATTTTAGGATTCGTGGTCCTTTTTTGTGAAAATGGTTTTTGAATCCCTTTGTTCTTCAGGAATACTCTTCATTATGATATATCACTGGATATTCTACGGTTTCTGTACCGGGGAGAACATCAACGACAAGAAATCCTTCAACAGAATTTCCGCATCAATTGGATAACTTTTCTGCTCATCTATGGCAAGTTGTTTAAGAGTTCTAGTGGCTAAGTATGGAGCAGACGATGTACCATACGTGAATGTTCATAACTTAGTCTTTAATTTAATGGTTATTGGTATTTTATGAAAGCGTGAGTTCAATCAATCACACAAACGTTTCAAAGAACTGAGGGATATTAAGCAAAGCAGCGTGGAGCAAGAAAGGAGGCTACACATTGACCCAAGCACCGAAACCAGCCAACTGTTTGACCACCGAAAAATCATAAGAAGGCTCAAAAGAGTAAAACCGTTTGAGTTAGGTTTATGGCCAACGCAACGCAGAACCAACGGTAGTTAAATTTAGAAGAAACCAATAGACTGGGTACATTGCAGAACTTGTACAAATATGAATAAATTAAATTAACCAAAAAGTTGAGTTAGAGTTCTTGCATCGTTTCATCGAACTGATTGTGGCTTCTGCAAATCTACCTTTTCAGATCTTATAATAATTTGGAGAATGAATAAGAACATAACTCAACTATTGTTTCAGATTTTAATTGTAGGGTAAAGAAAGATAGTCTACCCTTTGAAAACATGTACATAATTTTAATTTTAAAATACTAACGGTAAAATTTCACCATATGCGCAAATTAAACAGCATGTAACCTTTCGCTGTCGAAAGCAAATTCAACTACCTTTAAAACCCATTGTACTAAAATACTCAAAATAAAACATTTAGGTGCTCTGCTCTTAAAAGTTTAAGGAAAATCGCTAAGAAGAAGGAAAACGAAATTTCAGGTCGACTGGAATAATTTATTAATGGTGCAAAAGATTTACAAGAAAAGCTTAAGAAGCAAGAAAAATTAAACGTCCCTAAAGCTAGTAGAACCCATACTGCAGAACATCACAACCTAGTGTGGATAATTACAAGCTAATAATAAGCAAATTAAATGCAGTATTATAAAATGTTGGGCCCTATCCCTTCCAACTAAAACGATGAGTTCTGCTAGCTACCCAAATCGAACCAAAACCGAAATTATAACGCAAACCAAAATCCATTAACATACCAATAATTTTGGGCTCATTATGGCCTAACCAAAATGACCCATTATACAATTTTGAACTTCAGGTCATTTAATTCAAAGAACCAACACCGAAATTGGAACGCAAAACAAGATCAGTTGACAGATTGATCAAAATAATTTTAGGCTCATTATGACCTAAGTAAATGCCTTATTAAACAATTTTGGGCTCCACTCGTTCGTCGAACTCATTGTTCCACTCATTCGATTTGGATTATGCGAGCTTATCTCCACATAATCCCCAAGCCTATCTGCAAATTTTGGGCTCCACTCGTTCCTCGAACTCGTTCTTCCACTCGTTCGATTTGGATTCTGCGAGCTTTAAATTAAATGGCCTGGAATTTGGTCAAGGACGAATGGAGCCTACAATTATTTAATGCGAAATTTAATTAGGTCATCATAAGCCTAAACATATTTGTATGTAAATTAATCTCGGTTTTGGTTTCTGATTGGTTTGCGTCATAATTTGGGTTTTGGTCCGATTTTTAATTTAGGTTCTGCTAGCTTTGAAGTTGTAAGCCTAATGCTTTTTCGAGAACGAGCAGAATAAAAAAAATTAATAGGTCGTTTAATTAGCCTAAAATGAACCTTTAATTTTCCAATTGTTTTTAAATCTTTCTTTGATGGGGGTTCTGCTAACTTTTTCTAAAGCTAGCAGAACCCATCGTTTTATTTGGAAGGGATGGAGGCCAACATTTTTAATAGAGCATTTACTAGGCTATTATTAGCTTATAATTATCCGTAATAGCTACTAATACTCTGCTGTATGGGTTCTTGGGACGCAAACGTTAAAAGCTTTACTCACAGATTACTACCGAGCATACAAATTTGGACGCCACTCAAATTAATGGTAAATCGTGGGACTATAATTCTGGTATATAGATATCCTAAAGGATGCCATTACGAAACTCAATTACGTTTAGCGTATTGTGGAGCCTCAATACTCTTACAATTTCAAGTCCAGAGATTTCTGGACGGTTACGGATTTCAGAAACGACTTTTGCCAATCGCAACGATCGTTTTAAAATCAACTGCCAGAAACTTTGGATCTGTCCTATATTTCATTTCAAGCGGATGTCACGACGTTGGCTTACAGCTGAGACCAACAAAAACGAGTTAAATTCGTTAATAAATCCTTTCATAGTCAATCGATATCAAAAATTACTTTTAGAGTTACTTGTTAAGTGTAATGTCGGACACAAAGATCGAGTAAACACGCTTTTCTATTAATTCATTTATTAATCAAAGGTAAAGATCAAATAGCCACATGCTTTATCATTGACATATCAATCTAGACTCAAATACTCAAATGCGTCAGTATCACTCATCAAAATGGTACAACCTCATACATCACATTCGTACCCCCAAATTCTATGAGGTATCCTAATCGAATTTCAGTCTCTCAATTTATAACAACTTTGTTAATCCGTTTCCCTGCTATTATGCTCCTCCAACTCCCCTTCTTCGTTCAACCCGGGTATAACACTATCACCCGCCTCGCGGATAAAATCATTAATAAAGTTTTCGCTGTCCTTCTCCAATTCAACATACTCACAGCCATCTGCACACTCTTCCCCTCGTGCCGCTTTCTCTCCTGGTGCTGCCTTTTGTATTTTCTTAATAAGCCACAGGATATAGTTTTGTTCTACCTTATCACTTTTTTTACGCTGTTTAAT
This sequence comes from Nephrotoma guestfalica, assembly GCA_963691935.1. Taxonomy (NCBI): domain Eukaryota; kingdom Metazoa; phylum Arthropoda; class Insecta; order Diptera; family Tipulidae; genus Nephrotoma; species Nephrotoma guestfalica. Next base: position 257,316,150 of record OY829913.1, read on the forward strand.
TACTAACTCAGCTTTATTATCCTGTTCACCATATTCCTCTTCGGATCTAACCAACCACGGTAGCATTTGATTAATGTGTCTCTTGATAAAACGTCCCAACTTCAACTTGCATAAATAGTTCCGTCTACCAAATACTTTGACAACCACAGCTTTCTGGCTGTGGCCGGTTTGTCTATAACACGATAATCTCTTACCATTACCAAATCATCTTGTATAAAGCTGCGTTCTATCGCATTCTTACATAATTTATCACCTTGCATGCATGAGCTCTGGTACTCCCTAGATTTCAATAGATCTAACTTAACACTTGATTTATATTGTAGTAACCTTTCGCTGGAGCTTTACCCGTTGTCGAATGATTTGTATTCCAGTAGCCAAATAAAAATTTATTTACCAGCATTTCCACGCTTGCATCTGGTTTATCAAACAAGGCTTTTTTAATTGCGTTCTTAATTGTTTTCACCGAATTTTCCGCCGCCCCATTTGTAGCTGGATACCCTGGGGCCGTTAATTTATTCGTGATCCTATGTTTCGATAAATACAACTTAAATTCTTTCGAAACGCATTGTCTCCCGTTGTCTGACACTACTTCATCTGGAAACCCAAAACTCGCAAATATTTCTTGTAATTTACGTAACGTAAAGCTGGTTGTCATCTCCTTTGTACAAAATACCTCAATCCACTTAGCTATCCTTTAATTGGTTCACCATAATCCATGTCTGCTACGGTCTATTGGGCTCCGGTCATGCAACACACGGCACCTTATTCGGATTTTTTCCATAAGGTAAACCCGCCTCACAACTTTTTAACCAACGCTCGATATCCTTATTCATAACCATCTACCAGACGTATGAATTGATTTTATTTTTATCATGCCCATATGCGTCTCATGCACTTGCGCCGGTACGACTATTCTGTATCGAACTCTATTTTTACTTCACTATTGCTTTGAACCTGACAAAGATAAGTTGCCTCTCCTTCTTCGTATTCATCACTGGGCATCTTTCCGATGGGCATGCGTGATAATATGTTTGCGGCATTGTTATCGGATCCCACGTACTTTATATCGAAATTAAACCCGTATAAATGTCATGGCCATCTAGGCCAATAACGGCTTATGTCCATTACTATAGTAAACGTTCGACCTATCAAATATTGGTAGAATTTGTTTGTTCCATGAATAAACGCCAGGGCTCTTTTTGTATCATTCCATAATTTATCTCCGCCGAGGATAAAATGCGTTTTGCACACTCTATCAGTTTTTCAGTTCCCTCCGGAAACACATAAGAAATCAACGCTCCTATACCAATAGCTGCCGCGTCACACGTCAGTAACGACGGAGCTTCGGATCATTGTGCTTTAAAACTATCACTGACACAATATCTTCTTTTAACTCGTCGGACGCACTTTGACACCCCTTCTACCACACAAAATCCACTCCTTTTTTTAAAAGGTTATAGGGCGGAGACATCTTTGTCGCTAAATTTGCAATAAACTTTTCATAGTATTCTTCCATCCCATAAAATGATCGCAACTGCTTAATATCGGCCGGTTGCGGTGCTTCCAAGAAGGCTTCCTTGTTAGTTGGCTTTCTTATGCCCTCCTCTCCGATACAATGTTTCCCAGAAAATTTCATTGCGTCTCTGCAAAAACACATTTACTTTTATTTACTTTTAAATTCGCCTCAACACTTGTCGTAGGCGTACATTGTGAGTTTCAAATTGATTACCTTCGGAATTCCTACAAACATGTCTACGTGTGTGCTTCACGCAACTAACTTTTGCGAATTTACCTCCAAGTCGATCTGATTGTATAACTTTTCTGAGATTCGAGGTAACGAGTACTTTACCTCTAATTCTAACGTTTTCGTCCGTCTTCAAAACTGGAACTAGAGATGTTCCCCAAGCTGTCGTATCTACCCTCGTCATTGTCTCTGCGGAGGCTGCAACTGTCGATCCACAACATTTCTGAATGCGTGTGGTACGGGACGATTCATACATTTCGGCTCCGCTGTTTTGTCCATTTCTAATTTTATTAACACCCCTTTTAACTTTCCTATTTTACCATCAAAAAGCTGGTTATAATCTTGCCCAATATGATCGACTATATTTAAACTGCTATATGCACGCCGTTATTGACATGACTTTAATTTTAAATTCTTTAATGAAGTTCCATTATACAATGGGAATTGATGCGTTCTCAATTATCAAAAATCTCAATTTCTTCGCTAATCCATTTCACACTATTTTGGGTTCAAACGCCCCCAAAACTTTTAACTCATCACCTCCATAGATTTTTACCGTGGTGATATCTGGTAAGAACTTGGCAAATGGGCATTTTTGCATAAATAATCTTGCCGGAATTGCTGACACTCCCGCCCCGGAATCGATTTGGAATGTAATCTTTCCTCACTCACTAATACGTGTGGAATTCTTTATCACATTAATTTTAACCTCTTTACACATCGACACCAAGTGTCCCTTGTTATTACAGCCGTAACACGTTGCATTCTTAAATTTACATCGTATTGCGACATGATTCTTAAATCCGCAATGTTCACATTACACTGGAGACGAATCGAATTGGCAAACTTTCCTTTCTGTTCACCTAATTCACCTCTGTTGATAGCCCATCGCTCTTATACGTCTTAACTTCATATTTCTTTGCCATAGACATCGCTCCCATTAACATCCTACTTTCTTTTTCACTTAATTGGTCGAACATTTTACCAGACATACCCGTAATAAAAATAGCCAATAACAGAGCATCTAATCGATTACCAAATCTTTCCAAAAATTACCGACTCTCTTCAACCTATACACGAGCTCGACACATAGGTGTAACTTCTCGGGCAAAGTCATTTTTCAATTTGCAGATGACTTTGTCCTGATGGGTAAGAAGAGGAGCATCGAGGTGGCCTTGATTCGGGCTCAAGAATGTGTGAATCTGGTAACCGAATGTTTGAGTGAATTGAATTTGAGGGTAAATTCGAGTAAATGTTGTAGTATGGCTTTTAGAACGAATCGGATGGTTGCTGTGCGAGTATATAATGAGCGAATTGAGTGTGTGAAATTAACTAGGTATTTCGGAATCTGGATTGACAGAAGAATGAGTTTCAAAGTGCATATGGAAAAATTGGCCGATAATTGTAAGAGCAGATTGAACGAGGTTAAAAGGGTGAGCAAACTGTAATGGGGAGCTCATCCGGGTGTGACTGATATGTTACGAACGGCGCTAGTGTCAACTAAAATTGCGTATGGAATGAGTATTCATGATGATGGGTCCAAGGTTGGGTTTAAAAAGTTGATGCTTGTGAAGATAATAAAATATAATAAAATTGGTGAATGAAATGAACGAGCGATTGCAAAGAGGGACGGTTTACAAAAGACAACAAGAGCACTGGTAATCTTGGAAAATATTAACATATTCTCCAATATTCACCCGGCAAATCCGAAAGCCCTTCCGAGCAATCTAATAGTGCGGTTGAAGTTTGGTGACACAACAAAAGCAATGATGAATGAGTTATCGGTTAAGAGTGAATTTTGCAAAATGCGAATGAATTATGTTGCACATGTGAAAGTTTATACAGATGCAAGTGTAAATGATGATCGAGTAGGTGTGGAAATTTATATTCCTTCAATGAAGAAAGAGAAAATGGTAAGAGTGCATGACAGTATCTGTATAATGAATGTAGAAATGATAGGGATTATGGAAGGGATCAAGTTGGCCATGGCACAAGGGAGAAGGAGAATAGTGTTATTCTCTGACTCCCGGAGTGGGTTGGAATTAATTAGTAAGTTTGAGGGAACTCATGGCAATGTGTTTGTAGAAATGCTGTATAAGTATCTTCAATCTCGTGGAAGGGAGGTCATCCTTCAATGCATACCTTCGCACGCAATGCATACCTTTGAAGGTATTGAAAGAGCCGACATGCTTGCGATATCCTTGCAATGGGGTTGCTTGATTGAGGTTGTAAATGAATATGAATTCATCGATGCGAGAGACGTACTTCGCATGTTTCAGGTGAATCAATGGGGCAATTGGGAGAGAGAATTTGTTGAAAAATCTCAGGTAAAAGGTAAGAAGTACTTTGAGTTGGTTAGGTCTCCTTTGAGGCAACCGTTCCTTAAGGTGCTCAAAGGAGATACTAGAATGATACGAACTATGGAACGAGTGAGATTGAATCATGGAAATTGGAAAGAATGTTTGAAAAAACGCAATTTGGATGTGTGTGAGTTATGTGAAAGCTGTTTCGATGTGGAGGACATCGAACATTTGATTCTGAAATGTTCTGCATTTAACCAGAGCAGACCAATGTTCGATGTTCTATTGAGTGCAAGTTTGACTAAATTATTACGAATGGGAATTAACGTATATAAGAATGTGCATGAATTTATTAGAACAAATCAGATAGAAATGTGAAAGGGGATCGATGTGTGCTAGGTGTATGAAAAGAAATTAAAATTAAATTATGATGGTAAAAAAAGTAAAAATTAAATTTGTAAATTTTGAAACGGGCCATATGGCACCTCCCTCTTAGGGAGACAATCGGAACTAGCGATCCATAACAAACTGTTGTTATTCAAACAAATCCTGAAACCTGTATGGACATATGGTAGCCAACTCTGGGGCTGTGCCAAGAAGACAAATATCAAAATCATACAAACAGTTCAAAATAGAATCTTACGATGCATTGTTAATGCACCGTGGCACCGTTTGCACCAGCATGAAAATCTGAACATACGCTGAATGCTGACTATCACACCAACAAGAAGACTGCAAAGAACCAAACCACTGGACTTATCGCGACCAGGAGGTCAGTAAGTCTACTGAGGCGAAAAATCTGAGGAGAAGTTACACGTAGTGCAGAACCCTGTGGCTCCCAATCATTCATTTATTGCAGTTAACAGAATGCATATATCTATCTATACAGCGTACCCAATTTATATTGATTAAGTTATCCAGGAAATGGACATGTTCAAGCGAAACGTAATAAAATAGTTGTTTTCCCTACATCCTCGACTTTACATACAACGGATTTTGCAAATACATATTTGTTGCAATTACATTAAATTTCATTTGATTGCTTTTCAATAAAAAAAATTAACTCAAACAAAAATCCTTTCATCTACAAAACAGTGCAGCAACAAAATGTTTATTTACGTAGCGTAGACAGGCGGGCGCACAGTAATAATAAAGCAACCCAAATTAAAAATCATGAAAATTTTAATTAAAAGTCAATTGAATTTTTCAGCAGAGCTATGTACCTGGTTACTGTTGTTGCCTAATCCGCTTTTGCCAAACAAATACATTCACAATAATAATTAATCAAAACAAACGAACACAAAAAATTTATTGATGCTATAGTTCTGATTAAAAACTATAAAATATTTTAATTAAATTCATTTACGCATAAAACTAAAAAACTAATTAATTAAGAATAAATTTATTTATTATTGCGTTACGAAAATTTTATAAATTTCATTATGACAATTGCCTTTTGGGCAAAATTCCCAGAGCCAAACAAACAAATTAAAAATATTTTGTGAATGCCTCTTGTCTGACTTAATTTAATTAAAATGCAACAACAAAATATTTAAATTTAAATTACACAACGATCGAATTCAATTAGAGGAGTTTTAGATATGCACGTTACATTAGAGATGACACGTGTCTCGGATTGTATATAAGGATACGTGCATTATATATAAATTCCCTCAGGACTGTAATGCGAGACTCGTTCTGTATTTCGAAATTGTTTTGTATAAGGGTGGCGGCGGTGCTTGAGCTTCATGCTATTTTTACACTTCAACTTGATACAAATCGGTTGTCTACGTCTAGAGCTAATATAGTGTACAAATATTGCTGCTAAAATTCAATTATCTTCTCATCTTCCTGTTCATATACCCTATACGTAGTACTACACAATGTATTACGGAAGAGTATATTTAGTAATTTTTACAATCAACCGTTTGGATAGGAGACGGCCATAAAAGTAGTTTCTTACATTACAATGAACGTTATAAAGTTTGTCTATTTCGTTTTAAATTGCTCATTAAATATCGTATTAACAATTTAATTTTATTAAAATTACTAAAAATAAGCACTGTGTATTTGAATGTAACTTCCTCATTAAACGAAGGAAAATGGAAACAATAGAAAAATTTGAAATATGCTAATAAGGAAATATAGCGAACAACAACAAAAACCTATAAAAATCAACATAAACGCAAAATTTGATTTAATTTTATGAGTTCCAATGTAATAAAAAAAAATACAACATTGGAGTACATACGTACAGTATCGCACATAGTTATTACACCCCAGAGGACGTGTCATGTATTGTATGGAATGAATGCGGTCATCTCAAAATCAAAATAATCTTTTATTATCCTCGCGTAGTTAATAAATAATAATTGTTAAATTTTACTTACTCGTCAACCATTAAAAATTTATCACCACCATCTTTTGCCACACATTTACCGCGGAAATTTATATGTGATGCGTTTATCACAACTGAAGTATGTCCTGATAAGAACCATGTACCTTCCCATCGTTCCGGAAATGTACATCCTGATGATACTGAAATGAGTACAAAAAATAAAAATTTGTTTTAGTAATTTTTAGCAATTAAAAATAATGTTGGGAGTGGGAGTGATGAATTTAAAAGAAGCTGAACACCGTTTTAATGTAATTTTATTAATTTTGGCCATAAAACCTCGATGTTTCGAGTGCTCTTAACCTGCACCGACCAAATTAGCCCGCCCCAATGAAACCTGTACTATAATTTGTTACACATTTATTACAATTTATTACAACAAATCCCGATTTTATTACAGCTACCGTTTTCGAGGAACGAGTGGTCGGTTTAGCTTACAATTAAACCTGCACCGCCAAAATTGTAACTTTTGATGTAGCTATGATATCGGGATGATTCTTGAACCAGAATTTATTACAAATTAATTACATTGAATAAGTTAGTTCAAGACCACCCCTATAACTATCCTAAGGGTAAATTTCACCCCAAAACGATTATATATTTCAAAAACGTCAATTTAACCAAATCTAATAAATTTTTTTACACCGGACTGCCACAATATTTTAGGAAAAATAATGCAAGAAGTCTTGTCGAGAGTAGTTAAGCCCTATCCAGATGTGTAATAAATTATTTTTGTGCCACGATACGCGGAATTGGCTCCCAACGGTAGAGGCTTCAAAAAGGTAGTTTAAGGGTCGATTCTACCACCATTAATAATTTATTACACCAGACCGCCACCAGATATTGAGTCAAATGTTACTCCTTAAACATTGTGGTGGGTAGGTCAACGTTATCCAGTTGTGTAATAAAATACTTTTGAGTCAGGTTACATGGAATTTGTTCCGAACGGTAAAGGTTTGAAAATTTTAATTTAAAGGTCGATTTTACCACATTAAATAATTTATTACACCAGACCGCCACCAGATATTGAGTCAAATGTTACTCCTTGGACATCGTGGTGGGCAAGTCAACCTTATCCAGTTGTGTAATAAAAAAATTTTGTGCCGGGATACGCGGAATTCGCTCCCAACGGTAGAGGCCTCGAATAGGTAATTTAAGGGTCGATTTTACCACCTTTAATAATTTATTACACCAGACCGCCACCAGAAATTGAGTCAAATGTTACTCCTTGGACATTGTGGTGGGCAGATCAACCTTATCCAGTTGTGTAATAAATTATTTTTGAGTCAGGTTACACGTAATTTGCTCCGAACTGTAAAGGTTTGAAATTTTTAATTTAAAGGTCGATTTTACTACCATTAATAATTTATTACACAAAACCGCCACCAGATATTGAATCAAATGTTACTCCTTGGACATTATGGTGAGCAGGTCAACGTTATCCAGTTCTGTAATAAATTATTTTTGAGTCAGGATACGCGGAATTGGCTCCCAATGGTAGAGGCTTCAAATAGGTAATTTAAGAGTCGATTTTACCACCTTTAATAATTTATTACACCAGACCGCCACCAGATATTGAGTCAAATGTTACTCCTTGGACATTGTGGTGGGCAAGTCAACCTTATCCAGTTGTGTTATAAATTGTTTTAGAGTCAGGATACGCGGGATTGGCTTCCTTTTTACCACTAGTTTCGGCTAAGCTAATAATTAGTATTTCTCTAATTAAATCTTCACAGTCTTTCTTATTATCAATTAATATTAATTGGCCAATAGATGCCAAGTATAAAGTTTTAATGTTTTTTCTCGAATTTTTAAAAAACTCTGAGTATTTTCGTATAGTATTTTCGGTAAAAAATTAAAAATCTATATTGGTATTTAAACACTGTAGCATGTATCTAACATCTAAAATAGTGTTAATCTTGGATGTCGGACTATATCACATTTTTTCTAAACCGCGCCTTGCGTTAGAAGCACAAACCAATTGAATTTAACAAATTAATTTCATTTTCAATGATTTATTAGATACAACTTTAATTTTGTCGTTTATTAAGTAGAGCACTTTTTTGAACAATAGTTATTACCCATATCTTTTGAAGCTAATTCCGTAATCTGACACAAAAATAATTCATTACACACCTGTATAAGGTTGACCCACGCTTTACAACGACCACAGAGGAATATTAGAACCCATATCTGGTGGCGGTCTGGTGTAACAAATTATTAAAGATGGTAAAATCGAACTTTAAATTTCCTATTTGAAGCCTCTACCATTGGGAGCCAATCCCGCGTATCCTGACTCAAAAACAATTTATAACACAACTGGATAAGGTTGACTTGCCCACCACAATGTCCAAGGAGTAACATTTGACTCAATATCTGGTGGCGGTCTGGTGTAATAAATTATTAAATGTAGTAAAATCGAACCTTAAATTACCTATTTGAAGCCTCTACCGTTGCGAGCGAATTCCGCGTATCCTGACACAAACATATTTTATTACACAACTGGATAAGGTTGAACTACCCACCACAATGCCCAAGGGGTATTATTTGACTCAATATCTGGTGGCGGTCTGGTGTAACAAATTATTAAAGATGGTAAAATCGAACTTTAAATTTCCTATTTGAAGCCTCTACCACTGGGAGCCAATTCCCCGTATCCTGACACAAAAATAATTTATTACACAACTGGATAAGGTTGACTTGCCCACCACAATGTCCAAGGAGTAACATTTGACTCAATATCTGGCGGCGGTCAGGTGTAATAAATTATTAAAGGTGGTAAAATCGACCCTTAAATTACCTATTTGAAGCCTCTACCGTTGGGAGCGAATTCCGCGTATCCTGACTCAAAAATATTTTATTACACAACTGGATAAGGTTGACCTACCTACCACAATGCCCAAAAAGTAACATTTGACTCAATATCTGGTGGCGGTCTGGTGTAATAAATTATTAAAGGTGGTAAAATCGACCCTTAAATCACCTATTCGAGGCCTTTACCGTTGGGAGCCAATTCCGCGTATCGTGGCACAAAAATAATGTATTGCACAACTGGATAAGGTTGACCTGCCCACCACAATGTCCAAGAAGTAACATTTGACTCAATATATTGTGGCGGTCTGGTGTAATAAATTATTAAAGGTGGTAAAATCGACCTGTAAATTAAAAATTTCAAACCTCTACGGTTGAGAGCGAATTCCGTGTGTCCCGGCACAAAAATATTACATTGCACAACTGGATAAGGTTGACTTGCCCACCACGATGTCCAAGAAGTAACATTTGACTCAATATCTGGTGGAGGTCTGGTGTAATAAATTATTAATGGTGGTAAAATCGACCCTTAAATTACCTATTTGAAGCCTCTACCATTGGGAGCCAATTCCGCGTATCCTGACTCAAAAATAAGTTATTACAGAACTGGATAACGTTGACCTGCTCACCATAATGTCCAAGGAGTAACATTTGATTCAATATCTGGTGGCGGTTTTGTGTAATAAATTATTAATGGTAGTAAAATCGACCTTTAAATTAAAAATTTCAAACCTTTACAGTTCGGAGCAAATTACGTGTAACCTGACTCAAAAATAATTTATTACACAACTGGATAAGGTTGATCTGCCCACCACAATGTCCAAGGAGTAACATTTGACTCAATTTCTGGTGGCGGTCTGGTGTAATAAATTATTAAAGGTGGTAAAATCGACCCTTAAATTACCTATTCGAGGCCTCTACCGTTGGGAGCGAATTCCGCGTATCCCGGCACAAAATTTTTTTATTACAAAACTGGATAAGGTTGACTTGCCCACCACGATGTCCAAGGAGTAACATTTGACTCAGTATCTGGTGGCGGTCTGGTGTAATAAATTATTAAAGGTGGTAAAATCGACTCCTAAATTACCTATTTGAAGCCTCTACCATTGGGAGCCAATTCCGCGTATCCTGACTCAAAAATAATTTATTACAGAACTGGATAACGTTGACCTGCTCACCATAATGTCCAAGGAGTAACATTTGATTCAATATCTGGTGGCGGTTTTGTGTAATAAATTATTAATGGTAGTAAAATCGACCTTTAAATTAAAAATTTCAAACCTTTACAGTTCGGAACAAATTACGTGTAACCTGACTCAAAAATAATTTATTACACAACTGGATAAGGTTGATCTGCCCACCACAATGTCCAAGGAGTAACATTTGACTCAATTTCTGGTGGCGGTCTGGTGTAATAAATTATTAAAGGTGGTAAAATCGACCCTTAAATTACCTATTCGAGGCCTCTACCGTTGGGAGCGAATTCCGCGTATCCCGGCACAAAATTTTTTTATTACACAACTGGATAAGGTTGACTTGCCCACCACGATGTCCAAGGAGTAACATTTGACTCAATATCTGGTGGCGGTCTGGTGTAATAAATTATTTAATGTGGTAAAATCGACCTTTAAATTAAAATTTTGAAACCTTTACCGTTCGGAACAAATTCCATGTAACCTGACTCAAAAATATTTTATTACACAACTGGATAAGGTTGATCTACCCACCACAATGTTTAAAAAGTAACATTTGACTCAATATCTGGTGGCGGTCTGGTGTAATAAATTATTAAATGTAGTAAAATCGACCCTTAAATTACCTATTTGAAGCCTCTACCGTTGGGAGCGAATTCCGCGTATCCTGACACAAAAATATTTTATTACACAACTGGATAAGGTTGAACTACCCACCACAATGCCCAAGGGGTATTATTTGACTCAATATCTGGTGGCGGTCTGGTGTAATAAATTATTAAATGTGGTAAAATCGACCCTTAAATTACCTATTTGAAGCCTCTACCATTGGGAGCGAATTCCGCGTATCCTGACACAAAAATAATTTATTACACATCTGGATAGGGCTTAACTACTCTCGACAAGACTTCTTGCATTATTTTTCCTAAAATATTGTGGCAGTCCGGTGTAAAAAAATTTATTAGATTTGGTTAAATTGACGTTTTTGAAATATATAATCGTTTTGGGGTGAAATTTTCCCTTAGGATAGTTATAGGGGTGGTCTTGAACTAACTTATTCAATGTAATTAATTTGTAATAAATTCTGGTTCAAGAATCATCCCGATATCATAGCTACATCAAAAGTTACAATTTTGGCGGTGCAGGTTTAATTGTAAGCTAAACCGACCACTCGTTCCTCGAAAACGGTAGCTGTAATAAAATCGGGATTTGTTGTAATAAATTGTAATAAATGTGTAACAAATTATAGTACAGGTTTCATTGGGGCGGGCTAATTTGGTTGGTGCAGGTTAAGAGCACTGATGTTTCGACAGTAAATTCCGTCATTCTCAAGGAATACAATAAATTATGAAAACTTGATTTGAAATTAAAATTTGAAAGTAACTTGATTCAAAAATCGAAAACGTAGTTCAAATTATAGAATAAAAAAAAAATTTAGAATTTTGACTAATACAATTTTGTATCTGTAAAATAATGTTATTGTAGTAATTCAACAAAAAAATTTGGAAACTTCTTGGACGTTTAATACTAGTTACAGCCGCACTATAGTGAAGTTTCTGACAAACTAAAAATGACAAAAACCTTTACAACAGCACAACAAGTGTAAATCTACACAATTAAAAAGAACGTGTTATGCTAAACGAAATAAATTTTTAAAATAATAAGTCCACAATACCAAGCTAATTTAGCCATAACCATGTGCCATAACCAATCTTTATGATTTCTAGGAGCTAACTTATTTATGCCATGGAGCGCAGTCATAGATTTTTTAATTTTAAAATTTTGCTATATTTGCTATATTAGCGTAGAGGTTATCTTATTATATTAATATTATTTTAATGTTTAATGTTTATAATTAATTGTTTTTATTTATAATAGGCGTAAATATTTCCATTTATCATTTATAGTTTTGTGTAAATTATTCTCGATAATTATATTGGATGAAGACATTTCAAAGTGATTTTTTCCGACAATTTTTTACACAAACATAGAAATTGTTTGATGATCCCAAGCTCATGTGAATTGTGTGAGCGTGAATGGTGTTTTGAGGCCAGAAACCGGTCTTAATTGATTACACGTGTGGATTCACCCAATGTAATTTAAATTGGAAGTTGGGTATAGATTTTCGCCGTTCATTGTTAGTGGTGGGAGGGGGGATTGATTTGGTTGGATGAATTGTGGCTCAATTAGATAGACCAGTTGGTAGTGGGTGGCGGTCGCGCTTATCAGTGTATGTATTTACAATACATACATATTTACAATAATGTGTGTGTGTTGTGGGTATATGCATTGATGAGTGTGATTGTTATTTATTGTTGGCTAGTTTGTTTGGTTAGATTGATTTTCTCTTTTGTTATTGGTGGTGCGCGGTGGGGGTTTGTACTTGATTTCCAATTTCGAATAATACAAATAAAACATATTTTTTGTAGACTAATTTAAAGAGGTGCAACCTTATATATGTTACGGCATGGCAAAGGGAAAATGGTTTTAATTTTTATTTTCGTTTGTAATGACTAAATCTTTAATGTGATATCCCTCGTACTATTTTTTAGATTGCTTACTGCTGGCCTTACTTTCTATGAAAGAATTAATCTGGCTCAACAACATCTCCCGAAACTGGTTTGCAATTGCCTGGGAACATGAGACACGAATATCAATTGATTTGAGTTCTAAACCCTATTCAACGACTTGCTCATGCACTATCATGTAAGAAGCCTTCCGCATGTTTCTTTTTATTTTTTTTTATTTTTTTTTTGAATAACTGAGATGTGCGGAATTGTCTCAGTAATCTGTTGCTAGACAGTATACTGCGGAAGACGCATAAAACAATTTTTGAGTAAGAATTGGGCTGAATTGGAATTCTAACAAATTTTAGTTTTGGGGAAGCGGGACTTGACTGGACCACCTCTAGTAGTGAGTTAAAGCCAGGTTTGGTTTGGCTATGGTGAATGAAGATTCGAGCATAATTAGTTAAAAATTTCCTAGCACGGCCGAACTCCAGAAAATACATTTTTAATCCCCACCCAATTCTGAATACCTGATTTGATATTTTTTTTTTGTTCTGTTTGGGATATGGCTATAAGTTCCATTCAGAATGGTCGGATTGTAGAACTACATCAAAAAGACTCGTTATAATCCCAATACAAGCTGATCGTTTTATTGGAATCCTAGACCAGCTCTGCAAAGTAATTTGAAAGGTTATCGGTTGGGAGACGGCGGATCCATTCATTAAACCTGATTTCAAAATTTCGTCGAATTCGGCTTTGCACACTGAATTTCACCATCATTTGTTGAGAGATGGCCTAGTTCCATTGCATTATGTTAGAGTGCCAATCTAATTCTGCACATATTTGACAGTAATTGTTTGAGGAACGGTAAAGCTCCATTGTGTATGCTATACTATGTCCTGTGTAGTATAATTATATTTGGTGATTAAACGAATTCTTTGGTGACCAAAATTATTAAAACGTACGAAATTTTTGCGAATTCTAAATTTATTTAGGATATTTTAATGGATGGATATTTTAAGGGATATTTGAATGCAATCCGGTAGTTAATCTAGTTAATCTGGCATTGATTAACATTGATAGTTTCCCAAGAACGATTGCCGTTGGAATGCCTCACATATTTTTTGCAACTTTTTTTTTTTTGCTATTTCGTGTTCGCCCGAAGAATGATTAAATTAATAAATGTTTCAATTATTTAGGAAGCCGGAAAATATGAATTTAGAATTAAATTTCAGGAAATTTACAGATGCTTGTGAATTAATGCTTCATTGTAATTGCTGATTGTGTAGTTTAGAATTGTGTTGTCATTTTATTACTAACGAATTTACATAGGTGTCTGTAACGGGTCGAGTCAACCAATTTTGGTTAGGAAGCCGAAAAGTATTAATAGAATTAAATTTCAGGAAAATTCCAGATGCATGTGAAATAATAATATTTTTTCTTAGGTTGCCGTTTTAAAGAAGCAATTGTTGAAGACCAATACCATCGTTATCCATTAACCTATTAAGCCTTTATCCTTCATCTAGTAGATTAGAATTGTGTTGTCTTTGTGTTACTAACTATCGGCTATTCCTAGGTGTCTGTAACCGGGCCGATTCTGTCCCACTTAACTAACCTATCCAATCCTTCGGTTTTGTTATGTGTAAAAAAGGGTGTACGGTGGACCCGGCGTCATCCGGGAACTCAAGCCTAAGAACTTGGTCGTACATTCAAAATCAATCAATCAATCAATCAATTTGCTATATTAGCGTAGAGGCGCTTATAGATTGTCAATGACATGGCATCGTAGAGATGTCTAAGTAAATCGAAATATGCTATCGTGTAGTACTGACCTTCTTGTTGCATCTTTTATAGAAGCATAACATATTTATGCGACCCGTCAAAGCATACATTTTCTATGTCGGAATCATAAATGATCCAAAAATTCGAAAAATTCAACCATTCGAAGGCCATTGACAAGACCTCGTAGACATGTCTAAGTAAATCGAAATATGCTATCGTGTAGTACTGACCTTCTTGTTGCATCTTTTATAGAAGCCAACATATTTATGCGACCCGTCGGAGCATACATTTTCTATGTTGGAATCATAAATGATCCAAAAATTCGGAAAATTCAACCATTCGAAGGCCATTGACAAGACCTCGTAGACATGTCTAAGTAAATCGAAATATGCTATCGTGTAGTACTGACCTTCTTGTTGCATCTTTTGTAGAAGCACAACATATTTATGCGACTCGTCGAAGCATACATTTTCTATGTTGGAATCATAAATGATCCAAAAATTCGGAAAATTCAACCATTCGAAGGCCATTGACAAGACCTCGTAGACATGTCTAAGTAAATCGAAATATGCTATCGTGTAGTACTGACCTTCTTGTTGCATCTTTTGTAGAAGCCAACATATTTATGCGACTCGTCGAAGCATACATTTTCTATGTTGGAATCATAAATGATCCAAAAATTCGAAAAATTCAACCATTCGAAGGCCATTGACAAGACCTCGTAGACATGTCTAAGTAAATCGAAATATGCTATCGTGTAGTACTGACCTTCTTGTTGCATCTTTTGTAGAAGCCAACATATTTATGCGACTCGTCGAAGCATACATTTTCTATGTTGGAATCATAAATGATCCAAAAATTCGGAAAATTCCACCATTCGAAGGCCATTGATAAGACCTCGTAGACATGTCTAAGTAAATCGAAATATGCTATCGTGTAGTACTGACCTTCTTGTTGCATCTTTTATAGAAGCACAACATATTTATGCGACCAGTCAAAGCATACATTTTCTATGTTGGAATCATAAATGATCCAAAAATTCGGAAAATTCAACCATTCGAAGGCCATTGACAAGACCTCGTAGACATGTCTAAGTAAATCGAAATATGCTATCGTGTAGTACTGACCTTCTTGTTGCATCTTTTGTAGAAGCCAACATATTTATGCGACCCGTCGAAGCGTACATTTTCTATGTTGGAATCATAAATGATCCAAAAATTCGGAAAATTCCACCATTCGAAGGCCATTGATAAGACCTCGTAGACATGTCTAAGTAAATCGAAATATGCTATCGTGTAGTACTGACCTTCTTGTTGCATCTTTTATAGAAGCACAACATATTTATGCGACCAGTCAAAGCATACATTTTCTATGTTGGAATCATAAATGATCCAAAAATTCGGAAAATTCAACCATTCGAAGGCCATTGACAAGACCTCGTAGACATGTCTAAGTAAATCGAAATATGCTATCGTGTAGTACTGACCTTCTTGTTGCATCTTTTGTAGAAGCACAACATATTTATGCGACTCGTCGAAGCATACATTTTCTATGTTGGAATCATAAATGATCCAAAAATTCGGAAAATTCAACCATTCGAAGGCCATTGACAAGACCTCGTAGACATGTCTAAGTAAATCGAAATATGCTATCGTGTAGTACTGACCTTCTTGTTGCATCTTTTGTAGAAGCCAACATATTTATGCGACTCGTCGAAGCATACATTTTCTATGTTGGAATCATAAATGATCCAAAAATTCGAAAAATTCAACCATTCGAAGGCCATTGACAAGACCTCGTAGACATGTCTAAGTAAATCGAAATATGCTATCGTGTAGTACTGACCTTCTTGTTGCATCTTTTGTAGAAGCCAACATATTTATGCGACTCGTCGAAGCATACATTTTCTATGTTGGAATCATAAATGATCCAAAAATTCGGAAAATTCCACCATTCGAAGGCCATTGATAAGACCTCGTAGACATGTCTAAGTAAATCGAAATATGCTATCGTGTAGTACTGACCTTCTTGTTGCATCTTTTGTAGAAGCACAACATATTTATGCGACTCGTCGAAGCATACATTTTCTATGTTGGAATCATAAATGATCCAAAAATTCGGAAAATTCAACCATTCGAAGGCCATTGACAAGACCTCGTAGACATGTCTAAGTAAATCGAAATATGCTATCGTGTAGTACTGACCTTCTTGTTGCATCTTTTGTAGAAGCCAACATATTTATGCGACTCGTCGAAGCATACATTTTCTATGTTGGAATCATAAATGATCCAAAAATTCGAAAAATTCAACCATTCGAAGGCCATTGACAAGACCTCGTAGACATGTCTAAGTAAATCGAAATATGCTATCGTGTAGTACTGACCTTCTTGTTGCATCTTTTGTAGAAGCCAACATATTTATGCGACTCGTCGAAGCATACATTTTCTATGTTGGAATCATAAATGATCCAAAAATTCGGAAAATTCCACCATTCGAAGGCCATTGATAAGACCTCGTAGACATGTCTAAGTAAATCGAAATATGCTATCGTGTAGTACTGACCTTCTTGTTGCATCTTTTATAGAAGCACAACATATTTATGCGACCAGTCAAAGCATACATTTTCTATGTTGGAATCATAAATGATCCAAAAATTCGGAAAATTCAACCATTCGAAGGCCATTGACAAGACCTCGTAGACATGTCTAAGTAAATCGAAATATGCTATCGTGTAGTACTGACCTTCTTGTTGCATCTTTTGTAGAAGCCAACATATTTATGCGACCCGTCGAAGCGTACATTTTCTATGTTGGAATCATAAATGATCCAAAAATTCGGAAAATTCCACCATTCGAAGGCCATTGATAAGACCTCGTAGACATGTCTAAGTAAATCGAAATATGCTATCGTGTAGTACTGACCTTCTTGTTGCATCTTTTATAGAAGCACAACATATTTATGCGACCAGTCAAAGCATACATTTTCTATGTTGGAATCATAAATGATCCAAAAATTCGGAAAATTCAACCATTCGAAGGCCATTGACAAGACCTCGTAGACATGTCTAAGTAAATCGAAATATGCTATCGTGTAGTACTGACCTTCTTGTTGCATCTTTTGTAGAAGCACAACATATTTATGCGACTCGTCGAAGCATACATTTTCTATGTTGGAATCATAAATGATCCAAAAATTCGGAAAATTCAACCATTCGAAGGCCATTGACAAGACCTCGTAGACATGTCTAAGTAAATCGAAATATGCTATCGTGTAGTACTGACCTTCTTGTTGCATCTTTTGTAGAAGCCAACATATTTATGCGACTCGTCGAAGCATACATTTTCTATGTTGGAATCATAAATGATCCAAAAATTCGAAAAATTCAACCATTCGAAGGCCATTGACAAGACCTCGTAGACATGTCTAAGTAAATCGAAATATGCTATCGTGTAGTACTGACCTTCTTGTTGCATCTTTTGTAGAAGCCAACATATTTATGCGACTCGTCGAAGCATACATTTTCTATGTTGGAATCATAAATGATCCAAAAATTCGGAAAATTCCACCATTCGAAGGCCATTGATAAGACCTCGTAGACATGTCTAAGTAAATCGAAATATGCTATCGTGTAGTACTGACCTTCTTGTTGCATCTTTTATAGAAGCACAACATATTTATGCGACCAGTCAAAGCATACATTTTCTATGTTGGAATCATAAATGATCCAACAATTCGAAAAATTCAACCATTCGAAGGCCATTGACAAGACCTCGTAGACATGTCTAAGTAAATCGAAATATGCTATCGTGTAGTACTGACCTTCTTGTTGCATCTTTTATAGAAGCACAACATATTTATGCGACCAGTCAGAGCATACATTTTCTATGTTGGAATCATAAATGATCCAAAAATTCGAAAAATTCAACCATTCGAAGGCCATTGACAAGACCTCGTAGACATGTCTAAGTAAATCGAAATATGCTATCGTGTAGTACTGACCTTCTTGTTGCATCTTTTATAGAAGCACAACATATTTATGCGACCCGTCAAAGCATACATTTTCTATGTTGGAATCATAAATGGTCCAAAAATTCGAAAAATTCAACCATTCGAAGGCCATTGACAAGACCTCGTAGACATGTCTAAGTAAATCGAAATATGCTATCGTGTAGTACTGACCTTCTTGTTGCATCTTTTATAGAAGCACAACATATTTATGCGACCCGTCAAAGCATACATTTTCTATGTTGGAATCATAAATGATCCAAAAATTCGAAAAATTCAACCATTCGAAGGCCATTGACAAGACCTCGTAGACATGTCTAAGTAAATCGAAATATGCTATCGTGTAGTACTGACCTTCTTGTTGCATCTTTTATAGAAGCACAACATATTTATGCGACCCGTCAAAGCATACATTTTCTATGTTGGAATCATAAATGGTCCAAAAATTCGAAAAATTCAACCATTCGAAGGCCATTGACAAGACCTCGTAGACATGTCTAAGTAAATCGAAATATGCTATCGTGTAGTACTGACCTTCTTGTTGCATCTTTTGTAGAAGCCAACATATTTATGCGACCCGTCGAAGCGTACATTTTCTATGTTGGAATCATAAATGAACCAAAAATTCGGAAAATTCAACCATTCGAAGGCCATTGACAAGACCTCGTAGACATGTCTAAGTAAATCGAAATATGCTATCGTGTAGTACTGACCTTCTTGTTGCATCTTTTATAGAAGCACAACATATTTATGCGACCCGTCAAAGCATACATTTTCTATGTTGGAATCATAAATGGTCCAAAAATTCGAAAAATTCAACCATTCGAAGGCCATTGACAAGACCTCGTAGACATGTCTAAGTAAATCGAAATATGCTATCGTGTAGTACTGACCTTCTTGTTGCATCTTTTATAGAAGCACAACATATTTATGCGACCCGTCAAAGCATACATTTTCTATGTTGGAATCATAAATGATTCAAAAATTCGGAAAATTCAACCATTCGAAGGCCATTGACAAGACCTCGTAGACATGTCTAAGTAAATCGAAATATGCTATCGTGTAGTACTGACCTTCTTGTTGCATCTTTTGTAGAAGCCAACATATTTATGCGACTCGTCGAAGCATACATTTTCTATGTTGGAATCATAAATGATCCAAAAATTCGAAAAATTCAACCATTGACCATTAGCCATTGACAAGGTATCGCAGACATGTTTAAGAAAATCGAATTATGTTATCGTGTAGTACTGACCTTATTGCATTTACATTTTCTATGTTGGAATCATAAATGATCGAAAAATTCAACCATTCGAACCGCATATTCAACCATTCGAATTCACCAACCAACAGTTTGAATTCATTATCGATGGTAAATTCAAATGCTGGCGAAATCATGGTGATTTATTTCGGTTAGATTATATCCTTATTATCTCGAATGTACACTTAGTATTTGGTGGAGGTGTTCTAGGACATGGGAAAATTTTATGGAAAATGGCTTACAACGTAAATTTATCGTATTGCATATTGAGCATACTAAACACCCTTAGCCCCGTTTATTAACCCGAAAGTACACTTAGTTGTGGTTTAAAGGGTTTTCTATATTTTAAAAATCGTGTAAAGGATTTGTAAACTTATTTGCATTATTTCATATAAATTATAATTTACTCGTTTATCCGAAGTTGTACGCATACATTAAAATAAAAATGGCGGATTGAAATTTTCAGGAAAGTTCAGAAAATACTTCATGTGAATTCGAATGGTGGAAAAAAAAAAATTCGAATGGTTGAATTTTTCTAATTTTTCGACCATTTATGATTCCAACATTGAAAATGTATGTTTCGACGGGTCGCATAAATATGTTGTGCTTCTACAAAAGATGCAATAAGGTCAGTACTATTCTTAATTTAAAGTGTAACATTTTCTTTTACACTTTTTGACTGTTATAAGTTTTTTTTGTCAATTTGTCAGAAACCTCACACTACCTACAACCGCACACACTTCGAATGACCAACTCATCCCTACAATCGTAGTACAAAGCCAGTAAAAAAAAACCGCGTCACAAACACACGCAGAAAGGTCGATAAACTAAATTGCTGCTTAAACAATTCTAAGAGGCAAACGACTTTTATATACAAAGAAAATTAGTTAAGTTAGCATAAAACAGTTTCAGTCGTAATTGTGATTTTAAAGGGTAAAGAATAAAATTTGTGAAAATAAATATTTTTTTTATTTAAATCCGCGGTCGCGTACTCAGAATTGGCGCAGCCTTAAGGTCAAAAGTGTATTAACAAGTATAGTGATAATAGAGATAACAAAGAAAAACTATCACATAGTGATTCCTTTGCAATAAAGTGAAAATCGATTGTGTGAAAATTCTAAAGTAGCCAAAAGACTTAAAAAGATAAAACGGAGTAAAATATACTCGCCGAGTTAAGAATCGTCGCGTACGGAGTAGGACATATTCGCTTACATTATCCGCTTAACTTTTAATATGCACATGTGAAGTAGACCTAACTAGGAAAGCTAACTTTAGGACTAGTTTAGCACAAATCTTACACGCTTGTATATGTGTTTGAAGTTGGAACTAACTTAATCCTAAACCAAAAAAAATAAAAAAAGTGTTGATTTATTGGTGAATATGGCAATCAATGACATTTAGGCGAATTAACAATTGACATTTTAGATAACATTTAAGGATTTTATTTAGGATTTTCTTAAGGGGTTGAATGCCTCCGGACCTATAGTGTTTGTCGGAAGTGTTGTTTTGTTTTTCTGATGGCTCTAGATTGGGACTATCTATGTTCCGGGCCGTTGGAGAGGCTAGTAATTTTTGCGCGATCAAATTAAATTTTTTGCTAGTCTTTAATAACCTGAGAAGTTACCAAGGTACCTACCTGAGAAGTTACCAAGGTACCTACCTGAGAAGTTACCAAGGTACCTTTGCCAGGAATGTTATTATGTTTTTCCCATGTATCTAGATGTGGACTATCTATTTGCCGGGCCGTTTGAAAAGCTAATAATTGGATTGCATAAAAATTGCTGGCTTTTCGAATACCTTGGAGTATGGGTCCTAGTCTGGACCTATCGGAAAGAATAGTAGTATTCTTGATGAAGATGTTGGCTCTGGGGGTGTTCGGTTTCTTGAGAGAATCCTAAATTCTTGTATGACATCCTAATAAATGTTGAACTTCTTAAATAATTATTTATTATAAATTGAAATTGGAATTAGTTCACAAATTCAATATTTCGCCTAAATGGCTTTCTATTTATTTTTTAACCAATACATACAAATTTTCGTTTGAATTAATTTAAGGATTGTTATAGGATTGGGTTAGGTCTATTTTTGTTCAAAATGGTTTTGTAAAATATTTGTGAAAAAGAGAAAAAATTCCTTTAGAGCTGCCACATCTGGTACACAGATGTCCACCACATCATTAGAATTATTGAATGTATGGAAACATTTTTTTTATGAAGTTTCATCCTGATCAGTTAATCCGTCTGGACTGTAGAACGACCAAATTTTAGTGTAAAACAGTTTTTGGTATAATCGACATTTCCGCGTAATAATTGAAAAAATATTGTAGAACAATGTTGGTTCAAATTTAATATACAATCTTTTTAAAATGATGTAACGACGCCCGTGGATGTCGTCGTTCAAAAAGCTTTTCAAAATAAGAATTAAAAAAATTCCCTTTATTCAAATACTGGGACATATTTGAGGAAAAGAACAAATATTTGAACTACCCTGACCATGAATTCCCCCTCCTATAGAAAAATAAATTTTAGAAAAAATATGAAAGACGGCCGTCGAACAAGAACATCCAGTTCTGTTTTGATTTTTTATTCACACTGAAGTGACAATGTGCGTTTGCAATGAAAGCTAATAAATGTTAGAAAGTACCAAAGAATCCTTGTTTCAGAAAACCAATACACGCAGAATTTTTTGTGATTGGTAACCCAAAAATACTTGGTCTGATCGCTACATAAATTGTATGTCATGACTTCCCATCTCGTACAAAATTAACACAGTAAAATTTCTAAGTGAATATATTTTAAAACTCTCGAACAGTAACCGTGTGATTGTGACGTATAGTGACAGAGGTCTTAACCACAATATTTCGTATTACTAACCGTCTAATAGACTTTTGTAAGAGAATCTCTAAATTTGTGTTCTGTGGAATACCAACTCTTAAAATTTCTATTAAAAACCCTCCAAATATTTTTGGAGACCTGTCAATTGTGATTTTATTAATGCGAGCCATTGAAATTGTATTTCTATTGTTAAATAAACGATGAAATACGATATATTTTTGTGAAATGTTTTAATATTGAAATATTAATTTAGAATTAAATTGCAGGAAATTTCCAGATGTACGTGAAATAATAATATTTTTTTCTCAGGTTGCTGATTTAGAGATGCAATTGTTGAAGACCAATACCATCGTTATCCATTAAACATTTTAAGCCTTTATCCTTCCTCTAGTAGATTAGAAGTAGATTAGAAATGTGTTGTGCCGTACGATCGCTAGGTGTCTGAAACCGGGTCGTTCTGTCCCAAAAAAAACCTTTCCTATCCTTCCTATTATTATATGTAAACAGGCTGTAGGAATAGATCCGGCGTTATCCGCCGACACTTGTCCAGTACTTGGCCCTACAGTCCAATTAATCAATCAATCCTAGACTGAACGTTAATAGTGATAATCAACTCACTAGAGTCGAGGATCACGCCACCCTCACTACGTTAACATTTTTTGGCACCTAACCATGACCACTAGCACGATAAGTAATTTCACATTTAAACCATAACATCATTTTTATATTTAAACCGTAAAATTATTTATACGAGTACCCGTATATCTTCCTTATTTTGCTACTCACTGCAAAACAATCCTTACTCAGTACAAGATAGATGGAGGGATAGAATTGAAAGTTTTATCACGACGAATTTTTATCACAACTCAAGGTAGACTTCAGTCCATCGCGCACTACAAGATAGACACGAGAAAGACGTATTATTTAAATTAAATCCGGGAATAATTAGTTATAAATCTCGCACAGAGTACGGAAAGATAACGCAAAATTTCCCGAAATAAGAAGGAAAAACTGATTCATAATTATTGTCAATTTATTACCAATAAAAGCCAAAAAATAACAAACTTAACTAAATGCGATAACCAATCAATTGACTGCATTAAGTCAGAAACAAACTGAACGTGATCAGGGATTAACATACGTGCATCAAAAAAGAGAGGTAAAGACACAACCTCTACCAGAAACTCAGAACGAAAATCGTTCAAATCTAGACCTGTTAGGATACCGGATCCTATAAAGTCCATTCCTCCCTTCGACGGAAATCGAAAGCAAGTAAATGCTTGGCAGAAAACAGATGAAGAAACTCTACAGATGTTCGAGCCATTAGTACCCCCACAACAGTTCCGTATATATACACAAGCTATAAAGAGCAAAGTTGAAGGGAAGACCAGAGACATTCTGTGTCTAGCCGAAGACCCCGACAATTTCTCAGAAGTGCGGGAAATCCTGTTAGAAGCCCTCGGCGACAAGCAAGAATTGTCGTACTATGAATCGCAATTATAGGCCAACAAACAAAATGAAAACATGTCGGTACACAAGTATTACAATAACACAAAAGAGATCGTTCAAAACATAAAAATCCTCTCTAAGCAAAATCCTGAATATAATAACTCATGGCAAGGTATCGCCGCATTCATAGAAGAAGACGCCTTAGCTACATTTATATCAGGATTAAAAAAAACCTAATTCGGGTTCGCGCAAGCGGCGAAACCCAAAACGTTAGAAGAAACTTACGCATTTTCTTGCAAGTTCAGCACAAACGAAACCATCTCAAACAACTCGAGAAAGTCAACGATGATTAATACGATCAACTAATGCCTCCAAATCAGCCTAATTTAAATCAATTTTCACCAAAATTTAAAGAATTAAACCAACAATCCGATGCGAGACAGCCGCTCAGAGATGGAAGACCCGACATCAAGAACAAAGAACACCTTAAACAGGAAATTTATTAATAACCATGAAGCGAGCCAAATTAACGAAACGCAAACTGAAACGTTAATTTATGAAAACTTCAATGAAGATGAGAGCGCATATAAAAATTTTCAGCTTCCAGTTCAGATACGGAAGACTAAATTTTCTTCCGTACATGATATGTCGAAATAGCGACAATTCAAAAAATTTAAACTTACTAATAGACGTGGGAGCTAATAAAAATATTATTAGACGTAATATTGTATCAAAACATCTACTGCGATCCCATAGTACAGAAATTAGAAATTTTGTAGGCATCCAAGAATCAAATAAAAAAGTTAAAATAAATCTCATCAGCAAAACTTTACCTCGACAAATACATTATGAGCTACAGTTTCACGATTATTTCGACGGAATTCTTCGATTCTGGCTCAGAATCAATGGCAAGGGGAAAATCAATTATAGGTCAAATACAATATCATTAAATGACCACAAGTTTAAATTTTATCGATTCGCTACCCTGCGCATAATTTTTACAATCACATATTTACTTTTGCAACCTCCTTGGGTTTAACCCAATAATAGAACAAAAACCAACGACGGAGGGGGGGGGGGGGAGAGGTCTAGAAACACAAATCAAAGATATAATAGAAACATTAAGAGAAATAAAAAGAAAATTAAAAACATTTAATAAATAAAATAAAATAAATAATTTTTCGTCCATTTCATTATATAGGGTGTTTCAGCCGGATTTAAATCTGCCGCCATTTTGTTAATACGGGTTGTATGATGATTTTTTTGACAGTTGTCACGTACATACCATGCGATTTAAGAATATGGAGAAGTATTCAAACCGACAACGTTTAATTATTGTAAAAACACATTACAAAAAGTTTTGCAAAAACAATTCGGCAATTACGTGAAGTTTTCGCAATAATGCGCCAACAAATGAATCGACAGTGAGGCGTTTAATTACAAAATTTGAGACCAAATTTACGCTGATGGATCAGAAGATCACTTTCGTCGTCGTCCTTGTCGTTCACTCGAAAATATCGCCACAGTAAGGGAATCTGTGGCCGAGGACCCAGGAACTTCGAAGTGCGGTATCGCGAAATATTAACGGGGTTTTTGTGACCCGAATCGGATATAATTGAAGTGGAGGACATGTTTTTCCAACAAGACGGTGCGACCTGCAACACAGCACGTGAAACAATGGAATGGCGTTACTGCAGACTAAGTTTCCAGGCCGTGTCATTTCTCGATTTGGCGAACAACATTGGCCACCAAGATCGTGCGATCTAGCACCGATGGACTTTTTTCTTTGGGGCTATGTTAAGGAAAAGGTGTATGCGAATAAGCCTGAAACAGTTGAACATCTTAACGAGGAAATATGACGCGTTATTGGTGAAATACATTTATTGCCACATTTATGCGAAAAACATTCACCATTTTTGTAATGTGTTTTTACAATAATTAAACGTTGTTGGTTTGAATACTTCTCCATATTCTTAAATCGCGTGGTCTGTACGTGACAACGGTAAAAAAATCACCGTACAACTTGTATTAACAAAATGGCGGCAAATTTTAATCCGGCGATCTTGCTGAGACACCCTATGTTACAGAAAATGTATTGTACTTCCAGGCCGAGCCGGTGGGATGCCCTCGGCTCAGCCTGGAAGTGGATAGCAGGTAATCCGGACGAACAGGACTTAAAATTGATAAACACAACAATAATACATTACTAAACGAGAACAACACACAGTTTCGAATAAACGTACAAGTCAACGAACGCATTCAGTCAATTACAGATACAGTAAATAAAGTAGTGTAACAATCCAACATGGTCCACAGAGTAGTTATGACACAATTGAATATGCAAATCATCATTAATACCGACACGGTGCACTCAATCCTCGAAGACATACAAAATGCGATAGTGAGGACAAAGGTAGAGCTGACAAGCAATAAAACATTGTCGCTAAAGGAAATCTTTTCAATTAAGGAACTACTACAAGATCAAGGGGTTAAAATAACGACTCCCGATGAGGTACTCCAGTACACAACACCGAAAATCGCAGTGAACAACGAAACCCTACTATACATTCTCCATGTACCAAAATTGGAGGAAGAGGTAGCGACATCCATGATAGTCATACCACTTGCGGTTAACAATACGATAATAAAAGAATCTCTAAAACATCTGATAAGAGCACGGGACATGTTGTTTACGAGCATAGACTACAAAAAAAATCGTACAGAAACACTCAGAAATAGAGGAATTCGAGGATAAATGTATCAAACTACTGATACTAGGAAGCAAAAGCGACTGTGATCTTGTTACAGATGATAAAACAACTAATCAGTTCATTCTAGAAGACAAAATCTTGGTAAACAATGCAAAAGGAGAAATTCTAAACTCAGAGTGTGGTTCCAGACAACCGAACTTTAACATGTTTATTTGAAATAAATAGATCATAAAACCTGGATCTGAATCCTATCAGGTGGAACGTCGCTGTTATCTGTCTCATATCATATCATATCAAATACAGGACAACAAGAAAGGTAGCAAACAATCCTGGTTATTTATGGAAAATGGTTTCATTCAAATGGGAGCCGCAGCCCGCCTTGGCGTACTCCATTCGGTCGGTCCAATTTCTAAACACATTTTGGATTGTGTGCGGATCTATTTCGGCAAAGGTTGCTTCAATATTGGCTTTCAAATGCTCAATTGTTTATTGTCCGTATAACACTTGTCCTTCACGGCACCCTACAAATAAAAATCCAAAGGCGTCCATTCACAGCTCCTTGCCGGCTTCATATCACCATTTCGACTGATAATGCGGCCATAGAATTTTTGACGCAGTTTCGCTATTGGAACGCCCGATGTGTAGCATGGCGCACCGTCTTGCTGGAACCAAAGGTCGTCGAAACCAATATCTTCAAGATATGGCCACAAAAAAGATGTTAACATGTGGCGATAGTTGATTCCGTTGACCGTAACGGTCGCGCCGGCCTCATCTGCGAAGAAATACGGCCCAATAATGCCGCCACACCACAAGCCGCACCATACAGTAACACGCAATGCATGCATTGGCTTCTCCAGATATCCTTGTTTGTTTACGAACCCACCGAGATGGAAGTGCGCCTCGTCCGAAAAGATGATTTTTTGAGCAAAATCCTCATAAATTTCGAGTTTGTCACAAGCCCACACAGCGTATCGATATCGAAGCGGATGGTCACGGGGCTTCAATTGCTGAACCTATTAAACTTTATAGGGCCACAAACCAAGATCTTTATGCACAATTCATGGCATGGAAGGCCGGTTGATGTTCATTTGCGATGCACGATGACGAATTGATGTTCTCGTCCATTGGTACACATTTTCGGCCACCGCGGCGATATTTTCGGCTGAACGAACAAGACGAGCATGGGTACGTGTTGGATTGTCGACTAGGTAGCCCGTATCACGCACTTTATGCATAAACTTCTTGATACCGTTGGGTGTGAGTCCCGTGTTTTGACCAAATTTTTTACAACATTTTCTTGAGATTTCGAACCAATTGTCTTTGTTGTGAACTAAATTTCCAACGTCTCCCACTTTTGTTGAAGCGTTAACCGACTCATTTCGTCAACTAAAACTAATATACTGAGTTTCTAGAAAGAATGGCATTAGTGTTACCAGAGCTAAAATAACCGATATTTCAAATCTGAACCGGTTATTGTGACACCCTATACATTTTGGACGATCTTTTTGAGCAAAGATGGGCTATTTACACTTTTAATTGTTACACTTATTAGAAGTAACACTTTTCATTAATTTGTGTAGCTCGTTAACAATTTATTTTAGATTAAGTCGGAAATGCTAAAAAAAGACGGTGATGATTTCAGCTAGATGTCAGAAAACTTCAAAAAATTTCAGATCAAAAAATACTTGCGATACGTCTATACGCGAATACAAAAATGCCGGTGCGGAGCCTCTTTTAGCTAGCAAAGGATGGTTTGATAATATAAAAGCTGTAGGGGAAGCGGCTAGTGCAGATCTCGAGGGAGCGAAAGCGTATCCAGAAGATTATACAGACCGGTGGATACACGTCACAACAGGTGTACAATGTCGATGAGACGGGGCTTTTTTAGAAGCGAATGCCCGCAATGACTTTTATCTCTAAAGATGAGAAATCAGCTTCAGGTATCAAGGCAGCGAAAGATCGAATTACAGTTTTGATAGGAGGAAACGCTGTTGGTGATCATAAATTAAAACCGCTACTCATTTATCATTCGGAAAATCTACGGGTCTTCAAAGGAATAAATAAGTCACAGCTTGGAATCACTTGGCGCTCAAACAAAAAAAGCTGGATGACAACACGCATTTTTGAAGAATGGCTAAATGATGATTTCCTAAATTCAATTTCGAAATTTAACGCTGATTAAAATATTTCAAACAAAGCTTTATAAGTCGTTGACAATGCCCCCAGCCATAAACTAAATAACGTCCCAGAAAACATTAAAGTGGTATTTCTACCCCCAACTACAACACCATTACTGCAGCCAATGGACCAGGGTGTTATTGCTAATTTTAAGGCCTACTACTTTCGTCGAGTTTTCAAAAACCTAATTAAGTCTATTGATGGGTCGAACCAACCCTCAATTAAGGAATTTTGGAAAAAATTCAATATAAAGGATGCAGTTGATAATATTATAAAATCATGGGAAGAGGTAAAGCATGCCACTAAGAATGGCGTGTGGATGAAATTATGGTCCGAGTGTACGGATAAATTTCAATCTGCAGGTCCCTTACATGACATCACATTAGAAATTCGAAATTAGAAATTAGAAGAATTGTTAATGCTAGTAGAAGAAACCACCGATGTGTGACAGACGGAGAACTCTACTCAGCATGAAAACTCGCGTATTTTGGCAACAAATAAAATGTCTTATTGAAGAAGCCATGGAAATTTTTTCTGAGAATGATCCGTCTGCAGAAAGAAGCCTTAAAGTATCGAGATAAATTGAAAATGCCCTTCTGTGCTACAATGAATTGTACCGAGAGTCTAAGAAACCAGCAAAGCAAACCTCTCTAGACTGTTATTTTTCCAAAATAACTGAAACATCTACTGTTGTAGAATGTCCTGATGGAAATTATAGCGACAGCTTCGATAAACTATCGACCAGCTCAGAAGACCTCTGAATTACATTTAATAATTTAAGAGTTATAAAATTAAAACTGAATTAATGATTTGCATGAATTTATTATATTTATATAAAATGAATAAATGGTTTGTGTTTTACTGAAATTTATTCATTACTTTTGTGTTTTTAAAACAGGGAATCAGGGAGAGAATGTTTAGGCAGACCTATGTCTAGACTGAAAACGGCAAGCCATAGGAAAGCAGTTGCCATGGCGAATGCCAGGTGGCTTGAGAGTCCAACCGGTAGGATAGCGAAGCAAGTATGGCCTTTGCTGAACTTGAAACGCTCTAAGATCTTAATCACACTAGGGAAGCGTGATTTAGGTAGAATTGTAAGGGTACTTACCGGACACTGCCGTTTCGGAGATCATGCGAGAAGGCTGGGTCTAGATTCAAATGATTTCTGCAGAAGCTGCAGGGACGAGGAGGAGGAGACTCTTGTTCACTTTCTATGCTCATGCTCTGCGCTAGCTGGCAGAAGACATGATCGCTTGGGCAAATACACCATGGACAGCCTCTCTGATCTCGAAAGCTGCAATGTGCGAGATCTTTTACGCTATATTAATAGCACTAAATGGGTTTAAGGAGTTTGATGATGTCGGATCCTGTGCTATCACAATGGGCCATAAGTGGCCTAAGTGTGCGATGGCAGCCACTGAAACCTAACCTAACCTAACCTTTGTGTTTTTACGGTTTCCTTACTTTATAAAATTAGGTTTTGTATAACGCAGTTTGAAAACCCTGTATCTTCCCATTATTGTGTGAATATATAGTAAAATTGGGTTCTTTTACGGGTATTTTTACTAGCTGGAACGCATCTATCACTTTCCAATAGGATCTCATAGTAATAGCGGTTTCGTTTAACGGATTTTCGATTTACGGACAGATTATGAGGTACGCATCCTGTCCGTAAAGCGGAGGATTACTGTATAGTATTTTTTTACACAACCGATTAAATTATTTATACCGGCGCGAATATATTGCAAAGTAATCATTACAAGTGTACTAGCGCGCGAGTCTCGCTAAATTGCCTGGACCTACAGCCCAATCAACCAATCAGCACATAAAAAATTTAAGATGATACCAATATGTCTCTTCCCCCTCTCTTGTGCTATATTTTAAGCTCATAATTTGATTTATTTTAAGGTACACAAACTCAAAGTCATACATTTTCCATATGCACGGTACGTTTAATCCGCACAAACCTCCCAACAATATATAAACGGCATATAAGGAAAAATGTAGGGAAATAAATAAAATTCCAATTTTTATTTTATGTATCATTACACTTACATGATTAAATTACAATAACAAACCAAATAAAAAAAAAGTTTTCCATAAAATAAAGAACAACAAAAAAATCTCCGACATACACACGTATCCAATATTCTCTTCTTAATTCATGTAATTAATATACAAAAGCAACAAAAAATTATTTTGTTTTCCTATTTCGAATTTTCTTTAATTAATATGCTTTCCAAATATACATTAACAAACAAAAAAAAAACAAAGTTATAAATAATTTAATTAATTAATAAGTAAAATAAATATTACCACTTGTGTTTTTTGTTTTAATTTAAAATTAAAGAAAAATGTACTGAAACACAAAATAAAATAAACAAATAATAATATATTATGAACGTCTAAGAAGTACAGGAAAGGAGGATTTTTGAAATTTTTCATCCACAGAAGAAAAAGGCAAGAAAAAGATCCTTATTTTGAATTCATAGAAATTTATAATTTTTTTTTTTTTCAATTATCCTGCCACATGTCAGATTTATTTTTCAAAATAAGGAAAATTCTTGAAATATTTTCTCGGCGAGCTCGTATACATAGATCCGTAGACACATACACACCCAAGCAAATAAAAATTATAATATTGGTAATGTAGAAGACATGGCGCAATTTAAGCGATGTGGTACAAAAACACTCCTAAATCCGCACATTGTCTTTTCCGTTATTATTAAAAATTAAGTAATATTTTAATAGACAAGAATTAATTTTATTACGTTTACATGACACATTTTCTTCGAGGAAGTTTTTTCGTTCGTAAGCTCTTCCTTTGTATGTGTACGTACGTATATGAAAGTATAATAAAAATTCAATCCGACAAAAACTTATCCTGTATACGTAGTACTCGTGTGCACTATACGAGATTATCTCTATCTCATGTAAGACGACGACGAGGTGATTGTTTGATGATAAAAACGTGATTTTACGGCGATTTTGTTGTTGCTGCTCTATATAAGGATTTTACGAAACAAATACTTATAAATGAGATTAGAATCAAGTGCTGTTTATTTGAATGCCGAGGAAAAACTTGTTCCGTCTTTCTTTTATTTTATCGGAGTGTATGTATAGTAAGGAAAAACGATCAATTTCAATAAAAAAAAAAATGAGGACACAACTAATAGATTTTCATTTGATGATTTTCTACATTACGTTGTTTTAATCATTTTGTGTTTTTATAAAATATACACTCGTATAAGGACATCATCGTTCAAAGTGTATGGTGTGTATTGAGCTGGATTTATAAACCGAGGATTTAGTTTAGAACGTACATCTGTTTTGATTAAATTGAATTGCACAAATTGCTTGTGATTTTTAAAAGGGATTACGTTTTACACATAGATGCAATTGAGGTAAAATTCACAAACATTTAAAAGTGGTATTATGTTTGAAAACAGCAATAAAATATATAATAGGCCACCGTATATTTTATGGATTAGGTAACCACTTCGTGTTACCTCAAAACGACCAGAGTATTAGTTAAAATTTTAATAATTTTTGCGGAAGGTTTCGAAGAGAATGACGATTTGAATGGTTTGGACAAGGTGTGCAACTAAATTTCCGGGGTTCACACATAGATGGTGCTAGCGAAACATCTAGTTGTCGCTTATGTCATAAATTGTGTTTTGTTTATAGCGTAGACAGTTGTTAACGATAACAGGTAGTAATACCAGAACATATCGCAACGCTTTGACTTTCTGCTTCAACTTGAAAACAAATGCGAGGCACGTCATTTGTTTGAGGAGGTCTACGGCGAACATGCACCTTAGAAAACTACCTGTGAAGATTGGTTTAAACGCTTCAGAACTGGCGATTTCGACATTGAGGACAAGAAGCGTTCCGGAAGACCAAACAAATTTGAACACACCGAGCTGCAAGCGTTATTGGATAAAGAAATTTCAACTCAAACTCAAGCTCAACTTGCGGAGGTATTAACCACGACTCTTCAAGGTGTTTCCAAATGTTTACAACCTATGGGAAAAATTCAAAAGGAGGGAAAATGAGTTTCGCATGAGTTGACTGAGAGACAGATGGAAAATCGAGAAGCCACTTGCGAAATTCTGCTTTCACGGCATGAAAGAAAAAGCTTCTTGCATCGAATAGTTACGGGAGATGAGAATGTATTGTTCGAAAAACGGCCAGAATGGGACACGAGACACACGAACGAGTGATATTGCAGCACGACAACGCTCCATACCATTACACGCCCATCGTCCAGGATACCATCAAAACGCTGAGATAGGATCTGCTATTACACCCGCCTTATTCGCCAGACCTGGTCTAATCGAATTATCACTTGTTCCGGTCGATGGCGCAAGCCATGCAGGACTAAACTTGGCTAGTTTCGAAGAAGTGCAAAATTGGTTGGATGAATGGTTTAGGTTCAAAGACGCGTCGTTTTATCGTCTTAGTATTCATGTGCACCTACCTAGTAGATAGAATTAACAAAAATATATTTTATATCGTCCGGTCAGGATATCTCCCCACATATTATCAATGTTTGTCGCTTATTTGGGAATTTCAATTTCCAACAAATTCGAGTCACAACAGAAATCCCATTTTGAAAATCCCACGGTTTTCTTATTTTGTCAAGTAGTATGTGATTGTACAATTGTGCGTCTAACGGTAAAATTTATGTATAATGTATTTTGGTAGATAATATGGGGTTCAACCATTTGTTTTACTTTAGTTTAATTCTCCTCCAGAATTGGTCAGGATTTTCCGTAGAACGGCTATATCTGCCCACAGCTCGTGTATCATGTACAAAATCTGTTGAAGTAGATCAACTATGTAAGAAAATGTCGTAGTTTTCTAGTTACAAAC
This sequence comes from Nephrotoma guestfalica, assembly GCA_963691935.1. Taxonomy (NCBI): domain Eukaryota; kingdom Metazoa; phylum Arthropoda; class Insecta; order Diptera; family Tipulidae; genus Nephrotoma; species Nephrotoma guestfalica. The sequence goes on from OY829913.1 coordinate 257,350,195, forward strand.
GATGTATATATAAGCTGATAAGACCAAGATTCACTGGTGAAATACTCCATATAAGCCAGATTTGGCAATAGAAACCCCTTAATACAACCCTAATTTCCAAAGAGCATTGCTGAAAACTTGTATATGGACGATTGCTGGAAATCCCACTTTTTTTTAATGAAATTACATAAATTGCTTATATTGATCACACTGATCCAGTTTTATGATTATTCCTACTCCCCATCTGCCAGAACCACAGGTAGGAAACCCCCATTTCAAGCCTAATTTGACAAGATCACTTTCGAAAAATTGGAATTTCCAGAAATCACCCACACAAAATTTTTCACAAATGATCTTTGGAAATTAGGGTTGAAATGAGAGTTTTCTATGAGCGATTCTGGCTGATATGGAGTATGTCACCAATGAATCCTGGTCTTATCAGGTTATATACGTACATCTTGTTTAAACAATGTGATCTTACATAGTTGATCTACTTCAACAGATTTTGTAGACAGTACATCCGTTATGAGCAGATATAGCCGTTCTAGGAAAAATCCTGTCCAATTCCGGAGGAGAACAAAATCGTTTTTGGAATGCACAGTTTGGCACAATTAAACTGATGTAAAACATGTGGTTTACTGATTAAACGGATCTATGGGATTTCTTGATAGACGCACAAAATTGCACAATCAAATACTACTTGACAAAATAATAAAACCGTGGGATTTCCAAAATTTGATTTCAGTCGTGACTCACACCGAGAATTGACAATTGATCTCTGTATGGTTCCGGAATCTTGTCTAAATGTAATATTTCCTTAAATTTTAAAATTTAATTTCACGAGGTCCGAATTTACACGTATTTTGGTAACAATCTCAATTGATGCATTCTAATATCGACAATAGCTTAGCTGGGGAGCAAAGTCATACCTCCTCGCGATGCTCCCAGGGTAACCCTAATCTGGCGATGCAGTGGAGACGATGCAGGAGAAATTCTGCTTATAGGTAGAGATGCTACATGTCACAGTGAGCTATTGGCGCCGCGAACCCAATTCCGCGTGACCCACACACGCAACCAGTATCTACTCCCACAAAATCATGAAATTATGAACCCTACCCAAAGGCATCGGATTAATTTATCGGATTCAAAACGGGAATATGGAACGTGTTAAGCGTTTTAAGATCTACAAATCTCGAGAACCTTCCTCTTGCACAACAAGAGTTTAGATGGTCTGGGAATAGTAAATGGTAAAGAACCAACTCTCCACTATAGCGGCTACCAGAACAGAGAAGGATTTGGAATCGGATTTCTCCTCCACCGGCGAGTACAGCAGTATTTCGTCGACTACCATCCGATCAACATGTGGATACGCACGGTTAGACTACGCACAAAAAACTTCAATATCACGATTGTCAATGTTCATGTGCCCATCGGATAGAAATCAGATGATGTGAAAGACTTTACCTTTGTTGAGCTGGAAGATAGCATGAGTTCATCCCTCACCATGATATCAAAAATATTGTGGGCGACTTCAACACAAAAATCGGTCAGAGCGCGGATACAATATCACATATTGGTATGTAAAGCCTGCATCAGCTGAGTAAGGTACTGTAGAAAACTCACAAGATCACACCGCGATCGAATGATGAACGAGCGGAAAACCAAATTGATCACGTCATGATCTCGAAGAGACATTCCTCCAGCATAACTGACGTTAGATCTAACAGAAGCGCCGATCTGTACAGTGATTATATGTTTGTTCTGTTCTTGTTTGGGTGTCCCAAAACTTAGGCAAGAGTTGAATTAAATAGAAAACAGTTTTTTTCAATTCTATTTTTTATTATTGAAACATAAAGTACATAGGATAGGGTTATGTGGTGAATAGCACATCGGGCAAATGACCTCCACGGCTTTGCTGGCACATACGTACTCTTTTGTCGAAATTTTCCATGACCATTTTGGATAAATGTGGCTGAATTTCGTTGATGCAGCGTTGAATCTCCTCCTTGACATAGACCTTTGTCTTCAAATAAAAAGAAATCCTATGGCGTTAAATCACATGATCTAGGGGCCAATTTTGATGGATCGAGAGAGTACACCACCAGGAAATGTCTCATGCAGTAATTGGACTGTTTCACGGGCTGTATGGCATGTTGCATCGTCTTGTTGAACTCGGTTATATGTCGCAATATTGACCACCGTATCAATAACTGCTTCACCAGCCTTATTTTGAAAAAAGTATGGTTCAACGTCGCCTCCAGTCGAAAATTCGCACCAATCTCTGGACCCCAAATGCGGCAATTTTCACGATTAACGAGGCCATCATGGTTAAAATGAGCGTCAGCGCTTAGAGTGATTTTGCTCGAACAATCAGCATTCAAACTTTAATTATTTTTGAAATATTGTTCAATAATGAAAACGCTTTATTTTTTCTTGAAGTGCTGCATGTTTACTAACCCTAATCGATAATGGACCCCCATTATTAATGCAAACTATCATCCACATTTAATAACCAAGAAAAGAAGATGGTCCAGTGGAATGTCAATGAACTAAAAAATGAAGACTGCAAAGTTACCAACTGTTATCTGTCCAATTATCACTGAACATCTTAACCGGCACAATGAAATCTACGAAACTCAACCAAACTTCCAGGAGCAATGGTTAGCTTACCAGTCAGCCATAACTTCTGCAGCAGAAAATACTAACGAAAGAAAGCCGCCAAAAACACGGAATGATTCGTTCGACGATCAGTGCCGTGAAATTCCGGAAAAAGAAGCCTGAATGTATAAAAATCTGTATCGAAAACATCAACTTCGACTGTTTTGCCAATGCCAGAAATCTTACTATACACGTCCATCTAAGATCCACAGACATCAAAAACACGAATGGATAGTTGAGGACAACGTGGCTGATGTTCTCTCAGTATGGCAATCCTACTTTCAAGCCCTACTTAATCAGAACGAGGAAGTGGCCGAGCTATTGCTTCACCAGTAGGCATACTCATCCTGTACTCCACAGTAGATTAAAAAATGGAAAGACATCCGGTCTTAACAGAATCCCCGCAGAATTATTAAAGGACGGATGAGCTACTCTTGTATCTAAAATGAACTTATCGTTGCGAGTTGAAACCGGGGGAGGGGGGGGGTTAAGCTTCCCGAGGAATTCAAAACCGCACGCATATGTACGCTGTATAGAAAGGCGATCGTTTCAATTATAAAAATTACCGTGGCATAGTTTTGTTAAACACCGGCTACAAAGGCCTTGCTAACATTATACTTGCCGAAAATATCATCGGCGACAATCAATGTGGTTTTCGCAGCAACCGATTAACTCTATATAGACTTTCAACAGGCCTATGACAGAATTGAATTCCACAGAAGCTTGTTTCTATCAGTATTCTAACAACATCTGGCTCGGTGTGTAGAATTGTAGTGAAAGGGAGTGTTTGATCCCTTTGAGATAACATCTGGTGTGCGACAGGGAGATGCGCTCGCCAGTGCTGTTTAATCTGGCACTCGAGCACGTGGTAAGAAAAATCTGTATTGAAACTTCGCTCTGTATATTAAATGAATATCAGGCTTAATTATTGGATGTGCAGGTGATACCGGGCTTCGTGACCCAGACCTAATGATATTAAGGATACTTTAAACCCGCTTAAAGCAGCAAAACTAAATGTCTAACAGCACCAAGGAGCATCCATACGGTAAATCTCAGAACAGACGACCTTAACTTGAAGAACGTGGATGACTTAAAATATTTCAGGTCACTTAAAACATGAACAAATGATGTTCAGGAAGATATTAGAGCCCGTATAGTAACCGAACTAGTCTTTTACTAGTAGTCAAGGTTGTTGAGATCAAAATATTTTTCGCAGTTACAAAGCACTTATAATACCTGTGCTAACTTTTGGAAACGGAAGTTAAACTTTGACCACTAACTACCGTATAATATTATCTACAATTGAAAGGAAAATCATTCGATCCATCGAAGTCGATGGCTCAGTTACAGTTGCGAACAACGAATATCGGATTAAAACAAATTTTGAAATGAAACGTCTCCTTGGAGATTGTGACATTATCGGATTTTCGACCACGTTGAACAATCGCCATCACAACTAATGAAAATAAAAGTGTCTCATCACCTAAGAAAAACCTAGATTACGCTGACGCGTTATGTCGATGAATCGACGTAGTTGCAGGACCATCGGGTGGCAAAATCCCTTCATGGAATGTGTAAGCTGGGGAAAGAGAGAAAGAGAGAGAGAGAGATAGAGAGAGAAATAGCTTAGCTTAAGTAGCTTAGTAAATACCAAGAACGCTTTCTTTTCAGTTTGAATAATTGTCGTAGATTTGATGGCGGCTTTTATAAAAATAAGGCATACAGTTTAAAAATTATAATAATGTGGAGATCCGGGCGCAGGGTAATTTTTGGCTCTGACACAGAACTAAAATTTTGAATTTGAAACCGGAACCCTCACAATTTAAACTAAACCATGTAATTTTGTGAAGGCATCGACAAAGGTGGTTCCATTGATGAGGTATACTTTTTGGCAACAATTGAAAGCGTCGAAGCTCTAGGTGAACAGCCTTTGTGTAAAAATGGTCAAAAACTACCAAGTAAGTAATATCTATTCATATAAAAGTAGCAAGAACATTGAAAGTAGTTGGTTTAACAAAGACATAATATACTTAAGTACTCGGAAGTACTTGTTGACTGGACAGCAACTATTATCGAGCGTTTTAATACGGAAACCTACTAGAGTTGAAAATTATAACTAAAATTTGTAACCAACCACATGTCTCCATTTTTTGAAGAAAACTCAAAAACGGTTAATTTGTCGTTTTTACCAAAATTGTTGGGATCCGATCCAAAACTACGATAATGCTTTACAGATTTTTTATTATTTCCATATACTCGTGTAGTATATCGTTTGAAAGGTTTTGGATCAGCTAGCATTTCAGCATCATCAGCTAGTATTTTTGGTACTACCATTTTAGTTCATAACTCCACCGTTCAGATGTTGTTGGCGGCAACGTATTTATTTAGTATAGAGTACATATACTCGTGGTATATATCAGTAATAAATGTTGAAGAAGAATAATACAACGGAAATTTTCCAGCAGAAAATAAAAGACTATCACAAAAAATAATTTTTGTTTCTAAAATGGCAAGATAAATTATTTTTGGTGTTAGTGCTGCCACTTGTGCCATGTAGTGCATTCTTTTATTATCCGCATTAAATATTTTGTGGTATTTTGATCCGGAACAGATTAACACATTGCAAATAATCTGGAAAGATTTTTAGATCTTTTTTGCCCAATAAAGTAGATGCGATTAATGTTATCGGATCACTAAATGCTTTTACCGTGGATTTTAACAATCACAAATCTTAGAGACAATATTGTGTAACACCAACTACAGTATGCCTAAAGGATAAGAACACCGGCAATATATCAAAATACAACTTTAAAAGTTTGTCTTTTTGACACTGGTCTCCAAAATTAGTTTGAAGCAATGAATTGTGATGAAATTTTAAATGCTAAGGGAGTGAATGCAAATTTTACCAAGTTTGATCATACATCAAGGTTTCGAACCTCATGTGCGGGTTTTCAATAAAAAGACATTTTGAGCGCTGTTGCAGTCTTCGAAGGTGTTCATTTCTCTGTCCCTTCCAAAATTCCTGTTTTAGTTTTTATATCAGCTGCGATCTTGACATCTATGAAGATATGAAAATGTCAGATTTGTTTCGGGTACTCTTGCTTCTGTTATGTGATTGAATATTGGGCATAAAGGTTTAGAATTTAACACTATCTCTATTTGGGTTAAAACTGTTGTTAATTCTTCGTAGGTCAGTCTGGTATTTACCATGTATTTCTTTACATGGACTTTAACTCGTTTAAACCACCTTCCCATGCTCGATATGATGCTGGTGGATGAAAATGCCATGTTATCCCGACCGAAGCTAGCTGTTCCACGTTTTGAGCTAAATCTGTTACGGGCGGCAATGAACACCGAATAGTAAGATCTGTTATTACCTCTATGTGGATTGCAGTTTTGTATCCTCTACTTTCATAAATTTTGTATCGTCAGATTTAATTGTATAAACCGAATTTGGATTGTATCTTCATCAGCGCCGGTATGAGCGACCGACCTTGACGGCTGAATTAGTAGGGATGATAGGTTTGCCATCAGCTGATTACACCTTTGATTAGCTCATTTGGGTTTTGACAGTTTTTAATTTCAAGCTACTACTAGCACTCGAAGTAATGAAGCTTGCTCGTGAGCAAGGATCGATGATTTCTCGTATATACCGGCAGTTCCCATATTGGTTGCTATTTTGATAAGTGCGGTTGGTAAAAGCACGTGCTGATTACTTCGAAGTTCCTTAGCGCTGTGTAGCGGTGTGATACAGTTTCTGCAGAGTTTATACGCCTCTTTGTGGCGAATTGGATCTAGAATTTGTGGTCGAGATACAGGTAAGTGATCTGTCGTTACAATATGATGAACCACGGAATGTTTGACGGGTAAATTGTAGTTTGGTTCGGCTGTTAGGGAAGGAAACTTCTTTAGTTGCCGACCATATTCGTTATCGATCGTATAGTGTATCGGAGTGGGCGTATCGACCCTGATCGGTGTGGCATTGATCGCCAGCTAAGTCGCTGAATCAATCAACCGTTTTCGTTTAATGTCTACTAAGATAGCGAATTTTCTCAGAAAATCAGCGCAAATAATTGGACGATTAACATTAGCTAAAAGGAAAGCATGAGTAATGGGCTTTTGAGTCCGATATAAACCTTGAGCAATTTCGTGTCGTGGGTATTGATTTTCGAGCCACTGGCTGATAAAACTAGATTAGTAGATTTTAAATTCAATAAAAATAATGACGTATCGTAACGTCTGACAGGGAGCACCAAAAGTGGGTCAGCTCCCGTGTCGATTAGAAAATTGAGGTTATTGTTTGTGTCGTGTATAAAAAAATCGGCTATTCGTACTGTTTAATTCATTAGTAGCTGGCGCAACCGTGCGACTTAGTCGTTTTTTGATTTATGGTTTTGTGTTTGCGAAGACGTTGAATCACTGTATATGCAAGGCGTTAGTTACGTGATCTTGAATTACCTCGTGGTCGCTGACCGTCATGTGATCGTAAGATAGGTCGTGATGGTTGCCTAAATCGTTGCGTCGCGAATCGATTATTTTGATTGGGCGATCAACTGCGGTTACGGAATGATATTTCTCGTATCACTGTTTCCAGTTTATTAATCCAGTCTTCGCGAGTAATGGTGCAACTGTGGACATTTACGGTGTCGCTGGTCGGTCGTAATTCGCTTGTACGGTTGGTGGTGGTTAGTACTCAGTATGCTCGATTCTATGCCACATACATTTTGTCCGCCATTTTTGCTAGCCTATCGTTATCCACTCCCTCCGGTTGGACTGCGATTGCTATGCGGATTACGTCCGTCATTTTTTGCGTCCACAGCGATCGTACAATTTTGTCTGTAAAATTATTTTCTGCTAGGTGCTTATGCTGCTAGGTGCTTATGACTTCCAAGTATTTTGTTCGGTCGCTTTTGATTCGGTAGAATTCGAAGTGCAGTTCTGTTAAGTGAAACCATCCTCATATATTTGCGGTTCATAATATCTGCAGTTTGTTTTTCCCCATGTTGTCAACATTGTATACGTGAGGCGTGTGTATGTGGCCAGTTCAGTATCGTGCGCTCGTGCGCGGTTGTTTAAGGAAGTTGATTTATGTTGTGTCGCACGGTTGAATGTCGCGTATTAGATTTATTAGATTTTTTCGCGAAACACTGATTCTAATCCGGTAAATCGCTTTTGCAAGAAGTTACGTGAGATTGGCAAAAAGTTAAGTTTAAATTTCTATAGCTCATATAGTCCTATACTCGTCTCTTTTTTTAGCTCATATAGTCTTAAAGTTTCGGAGTCGAGCTTCTTGGTTATAATGCATATGATGATTTGATCTCAAGAGTCGATGTTGACTCGATGATCCTTTGTGACATCAATGTATAGACGTACTTTGTCACTATATGGCCCTTTTGCCAGCTTTCGCCTATGGTATGAAGGTGTCTGACTAGTTTTCCTACCTGGCCATCGGTGTATGTTTTTAAATAACTGATAGTTGACACTAACTTATGCTTTACGTTAAAGTGTGGTATACCAACTTTTGGAAGTTTCACTTTCAACGGATTTTAAAAGTCAAATTTTGGATTTTCTAATGATGATTGGTTGGGTCTTACTGTGGCATCAAATGACTACCGTATATGTTCGTAATGCCACCAGGCACATATTTTTGTTCAGATCTGTGAACTAATTCACTAGTCTCTTCACTTCATATGAATGGAAGCGACTTTCAGAGCGTGTTCTGAAGTTCAATTTTCGATCTTTTATTGGGTGACTTCTATATTATCATTCCACAGTGTTTTCTTCATCTGCATTTGGTAGGAAGATGAACGATTTGTCTGTTGTTAGTTAGTTTTAGTTGTTGATATGTTGACAGATCCTTTAATACCACAATTTTTGTTTTTATCTTATGGTTTTTCGTCGTTGTTTCCCATTTTTTTTTATAATTCGTATGGTGTTGCTGTATTTTCTCTGATATCGCTTCTTGTTGTTACAAAATGCCTTTTGAACTGTTTGTTCCATATGTTACACTGCTATCATACTTTGTATGCGCTACTAACAAGTACAGTGAAATCAGACGTTAATCAGCATTGCGATATTTCAATCAACTCAGTTGGAGGAGGATAATTTTAGTTAAAGATCAAAATTGTTAGTAGTAAAATTCAACATAAATTAAAATGCGATATATTTAACAGGCTTAAGCTGCTATCCAGGCGTTTATAGAATGTCACTGTATTTATTTTTTATTTAGCCTTAAATTAGAATCCCCATCATGCACATCTAATATTTAGCAGTGCGATATACATTTAAAAAAAAACTCATACGTTGTTCGAAATAATAGTTTAAGCTTTTAAAAGCACTCTCTACGAATTAAAAAAAAATATTTGTTTTAAATAAAACTATTTTAGAATGTACACACATCCACGTTTATCTCACTAGTGCAAATACATAAATTCGTATATGACAAATCAAATCATCGTCATCGTGATCATGATTTTAATCCCAATTTTCAGTCAGACAGCGCTAATAAAATATTCATGTTATTGTTTCTGTTCAGTAGTGCTGGTACTTTTTATTATTATTATTGCAATTACCACCAACAACGAGTTAAATTTTTTTCGTAGGTATACGTACGTATGCAAAATGTCATTTAATAAAAGTTTGAATAATATTTTATGCAATATTATTTATGTATGCATTTGCACCGGTGTACAGTAGGTCTATAAACAATGTATGTATTGCTGTATAAATACCTACGTGTAGCCCCCTACCATCTAATTGTGTATTCAAATTCTGTGCATTTTTATTTTTAAACAGCATTTTTATATTTTATACGGTCTCCTGTATATAAATTTTATTGTTGCGCGGATCGCATACGTATATGGCGGCGACATAAGTGGGGTGGTGAAGTGGAGAGTAATAATAATAATACAATAAAAAGAAAATTATTTTTCCATTTTTGAAAATGTGGTAATAAAATTGATTGAATTGTTCAAACGTTTTTAAACTTGTTGAACTTTCTTGTTATGCGATAAAGGAGTTGGGTGTGTCACGGGGATTGGAAAATGTGTAATAAAAATACAGACTGTTTTGATGTGATTGCATCCGTACTCGGTTAAACGTTTGTCTCTTTCTAGCATTACATGTTGTACGTGCTTAATCTAAGGGTAAAGCTTAACACTGACAAGTGGTTGATCGGCTGGACCGAAAACCTCAAAATCATATCATTTAGATGCATAAAAATCGTATTGATTTTGCGAAACAAAATCATGTAAAAAGCACCAACACATAAAGTGCTATTGTACAACAGATGGCACTTTGTACATTTATTAAGGGTGTGCACGGGAATTGGAATGGAGCAGCCCAACCAAAAATATCAAAACTGGTAAAACCAGTTGTCGATATTTGTCGTTCTATTCAATGTTGGATGTTGGGTGAACAAAAACCACGCCGCAGCTCATCCACAAAAAATAATTTTCGAATTTTAATAAATAAATAAAAAAAATTAAAATTAAAATTAAAATCAATTTTTTTTATTTATATTATAACCTCAACATCTGGTGACCGTTCGAAACAATTATTTTTAGTTAAAAAGTCCATGTAGTGTTTGATTTTAAATGAAATAAAATATAACCGATAAGTTTGAAGAAATAGTGGACTCGAGCCCCAATCAGGCGTACCTGTACTATTTTCCTAAATTATCACCGTCCCATGGTCGTCTTTTATAACACCATTTCGAAAAAAAATCTACTAAAATAATTCTCTGGTCGCAACTGCTTGGCTATACAATTTATTTTTAATTAGTATGTGAACCGTTCCAGTTTCTCATAAAAAGACACGCAAATCACGGTGAAAAACGTGGTATATGATGACGTAAATCGGCAACAAAACGAACAAGCTCAACCTGAGATAGCCACGTCAAGACATTTGACGCAGCTACCATTTCTGCTAAACCAATCTGAAGAGTTGGTTCTTATCAGCAACACAAGAGGAGAAGATTGACTACATTCTACAAGACCATCCAGCCAATGATAAATGATAACCTTAAAAAGTGCTCCAACTCTGAGGAGTGTAAAATAGAGACCAAAATTTTACATCCAAGCAGAGTTGATCCCACAACAGAAAAAATGGAAAAGAGTCTCACTGAAATCGCCGATAAACTCGCGCCAAAATGGCAAAATTTCACAACAAAAGGGATCCGCAAATACCGGTTCGTCAATCAATAAGTCTTAAGATCATAGCGGCAGACCTAAGAGAAATGCACCATATCCGGCTATTTTAACGGGATTCAGTATCAATATCATATTCCTGATTGATACCGGCGCTGACTTAAATAAACATCCTGATTTAGTTCTGTCGTCATCCTTGCTAATGTCAATCGTCCAATAATTGGATTTCTTAGCAATCACATCATCATTATTTTACACAATCAACAATGGCCATGGTGCATTGTTAAAGAAATGTCCTTCTTTAACAGCACCACCGAACTACAACTCTCCGGTAAATCATAATGAAGTATGCCACATCCCTGTAGTCAGGATTTTACCATTTTCGAGACCTTATCGACTTGATCCAGTCTGCCACAAAACAGCCTAGAATTTCAACCCATATGGTGGAACTTCTTCGTCAAGAAGAAGGAAAACGACTGGAGATCATATGGGGTTTACAAAAGGCTTAACGTAGTTATAATTCTTGATCACTACTCAATGACACTCGAAAACCGATCGCGTGCATACCATCTCATTCCAGTTGCGCCGGGTGATATCTATAAAAACGCAATTACCACGCCATTTGGCGTATTCGAATTCACCGGAATGCCATTTTGTCTCGATGGGAGATTTCGATTTCGGTTATATTGACGATATTCTCGTAGTATTTAGAGACGAAAAGCAACAAATACCTCATTTGGGACCAATCGGCTTTCAAAGATTCAGAAATTACGGATTCAGTATTATTACATCGTTCCTACAAATCTAATCGGGTGGAAGTGAATGTCTGCTACTGCACTCTTGTAATCCATTATTTTCAAGGCCACGTAGACCCAAAACGCCACAAAGTAGCTTTATGTAGAGTTCATAACATGAAAACGTTTTTATATCGAGCCACTTGCTACAAGACAAAGAACCGCTTCAGCGGCACCTAACCTAGAGAACAGACGCTGATCTGCTGAATGGGTTTGTGGCGCCGCCAGTAGCTCTCCGTCATAATAGTAGCCTTGAATAGACATAACTTGCTCTTCGTCACCTGAACTACATCACCTACTAAGACCTGTGCAGCAAAATCAAACTGGAAGCTACCTACAATAACATTGAGTTCTGAGAATGATTGGGTCTATGTTGCATTGCTCGGTTTCAAATAAAAGTAGATCTTATTCTAATTCCCATTGCAGTCCAAGATCTCCCTTCTTGGTTATCTCGCACGACTGTAGCCTAACCGTGTCTAAAATGAGTATCAAGATTGACAAATAAGTTTTGTCCATTTGCAGATAAGAAAATAATGCAGTTTTTAACAGTGAAAACAGTATTTCTAAACTCAACTTGAGTTCTTAATTGATAATTTTGGGATTACATATCTTAATGGTAGCGTATGCGTTTCTATAAAAATTAACTGAAAAGTGCTGAATAAATGTAACAATACGAGTAGGGATTGGATGGTATTGGATTTTAGGTTTTCAACCAAGGCGCCGTTGGAGGGGCATCCTGGACTGGATCAGGATTGGATGAATACATTTTCATTCAAAATTACAACAAACTAAACGTTTGGATTTTATGGCAATGCGATATGACTTGCTCATGTGTTACACAAACGAGACTACAATGATGTATGGATGACAGGAATCGGGCAAGTAGAGTTTGAGTCTGGTCACGCTGCGCATGTGCTGCGGGTACTGATGGAATTTTTCGATGAATTGTGGTATGGAGTGACTTTTGATCATTAATCATTGAGTCGGACATTTAATGACTTTAGTTTCCTGAGCTGAAACTCCCAGAAACAATTAATTTAACATTTTAGTTTTCCGGCAGGTTTAGTTTGGTTGGGGGATCATTGTGCTTTTATTAGTGTTCAATGGTTCCTTAAGAGACCTTGTGAGAAGTTTGTTCGCTTTCGCGGTACGTGCTTAGTGTGGCGTTTGAACTGTTTTCAAAAATTTTAGTTAGAACAGGTTTCTCGTCTCAACAAAAACCACGCGAATCTTTCTTCAATTTATACTCTGAAATACTATATCTTAAGACACTCCACTGAAGCCTCCATTACAAAGGTAAGACTTGATAATGCTCTTGCTTAATATATGAGTAACTCGGCTAACATTTCTTGCAAGTATAATCTTCGATACAGCAGAATATCTGGTAAAGCATTGCGTTTCGATAGAAGACCCAAGATTAAATTTTGAATCTGAATATTACTCAAATGTGATTATTTTCATTATCAGTTGAAAATTATCACACTTAACCATACACAACTTGAGCGCGGTACTAATTTCAGTGTCGTAGGTGCGAGTTTGGAACAATTTGTCCGCCTTCTTTTTATTGCTTTAAGTATAAAATTTTTATAACTTATATCCAATTACAACGCATATGGCCGAGTACTCGGCTACATGAATGTACCTGTTAAGTATCAGAATAACGAAAACAACGTAAAATTATTTATTGTTCCATGCCCTTCCAGCTCTTATAGCATCCCAAAAATTCTTAGGTATAAGATAACGAAACATCAGACCACTGAGCTAAAGAGGTACTGGTAGCAATTTTCCTAAAACTATTGAAATAGGCGCATTACCAAAAACTGAGATCACGAAGTCACTATAATTAATAGCATTAATCTGAAAGCTTAAGAAAGCTCTATTCCAAAACTTGTGCCAAACTCGATTTACGATCTTCAAACCAAATTAACATGGCGCATAGGGTAAGGAATGACTTAATCCCAATCATAAAATATATATTTCCAACTAAATTTCATTTTCTAATTCCAAATGCACTCCACCAACCCCATTTCATCACGATCGTTTAAAAATAGTCTATGCGTAGTTCTATCAATATTCAAGAATTGATTTGGCCGCCTGAAAAATGATCTTCCAGATATTATTATAATAGTTGGTTGGCTCCGATATAAAAAGCGGGGGTCCCAATTCACGATTGCACTGTGATACTCTTGTAAACTACATAAGTTCAAACCGAGCACATCTGTGGCACAAAGAGTATCGAGAAAACCTCATTCGTTGTTAGTGAAATTTAAAACGGTCAATTAAAAATCATTACCCATCAAAATAGCGATCAAATCTCTGAGTTGGAGAAAACACTGAAGTCGCTAGAAAAAGACTGAGATATTGTGTACGTAGTTAACCTTAGATTAACTTCACAAATAAAATGTTTCAGCTGGCAATATGTAGAGCAAACCATCCACATGCCCTAAGTTGGTAATTAACGCAGTTCTAAATAAAAAAATTGATTTCAGACGTGAACCCTATCGACTAAGCAATCAGCAGTTACATGATCTTGAATCTTGGTAGAACAGAGATAGCTAATAAAATGTTAACAATCCTTACGTTTGAAAGTTGTGATAGGGTTGAGTACAGTTTTACTATATGTACACAGAATATATCATGTAAAACAGGGGTTCCAAAGTTCATATAGAGATTGAGGGCTGTCTGTGGATAAGACATAAGGACCTCGTACATACCCGGTTCGATGGGTAACAAACTGAAAATGAATTATCGCAAATTAATCTGTTTCTTGCAATCAAGCCGGGATTGTTCCACGCACCAAAGAACTTCTGCCTAAAAGCGGGCTCGGAGACAAGAACACAATGATCTGCGTTATAACGTGAGATAAGAGACAAGATTCCAAGAACGGGGGAATGGGATAGACTGGGATAGGCTCTCCATTCTGCTGGTAGCATCTGTTGATACACAAATAGTGTAGAACGGGTTATGAACACTAACTCATTTATGCGAACAATGTTTGCCAAACGTCTAACAAATCTAAACAGTGGAGGTGGCCAAACGAGCTTACCATTAAACGAATTATGGAGAGGACGTAAGTGTCACTCGATCGTAATTGTGATTTGGCGCCAAGGCAAAGTAGCTTAGAATCATCAATGTACTTGAAAAGCTAAATAAGTTGCGCAGACACTACCAAGGGTCTACTGAACGCCCTCGTGCCTAATAATTACGAGAATACAGACACAAAAGATTAAAAACTAATCCGAGCTCAACGCTCCATTGCACCAAATACAAACCGGATAAAACGGGTGACGGTCGTTTTATCGTAAACAATTTATAGTGTTTCAATTTAACGTGAGCATGTTACCGTATAACAGTTTATCTTGGACGCAATTTACCGTGGACACAATTTATCGTGTGGACAATTTATCGTATGCCAGTTTATTGTAGTTTCTAAAATTGACCGTATAACAAAATTATGTGTAAGTAAAAAATTAAAGTGTCTTCGGTTTATAAAATTATATTGAATTTGGCCTTTAATAATCGATTAAAAGGGGTTGAATATGTTGGGTGGAATTGAGATACCTGGGATGGAACTCGGCCATTTCTAAACCGATATTGATGGTATTTTGTATTTTGAATGGAAATGGGATTCTAAAATAGTTTTTGAACGACGTTCTTGGATGTGGTCATCTGGGGAGGAACTTGGCCATTTCATAACCGATTTTGATTAAATTGGTTATGTTGGATGCAAATGGGATTCTAGAACGATTTTTGGAAAAAGTTCTGGAATATGGCTCCCTGGAACGGAACTCGTTAATTTCTTCACCAATTATGATGGGAATGGGTATGTTGGACGGAAATTGGATTCTTAAATGGTTTTTGGGAGAAGTTCTGGAATATGGAGGAGGAACTCGTTAATTTCTTTACCAATTAATGATGGGATTAAGTATGTTGGATGGAAATGTTATTCTTAAATGGTTTTTGGAAGAAGTTCTGGAATTTGGGCATCTGGGACGGAATTCGGTAATTTCTTAACCGATTATGTTGGCATTGGGTAAGTTGAATGGAAATGGGATTCTTGAATCGTTTTTGAAAGAAGTACTGGAAAATGGCCACTTGGGACGGAGCTTGGTAATTTCTTAACTGATATTGATAATATTTTGTATATTGAAGAGAAGAAATTGAAGTAAACAATTTTTGAATATGGCCATCTGGGTACTTGGGTACCACTTGGCCTATTCTTAACCAATTATAATAAGATTGGGTATGTTGGATGAAAATTGGATTCTAGAATGATTTTTGGAAGAAGTTCTGGAATATGGCCACCTTACCACTGATCCCCGACGAAATTAAAAAATGGCTGAATTAGTATTATCGAAATATTCGCAGTTAACATCATTATGAAGTGCTTCAACAATCTAACAGACAGTTTGAACATATATGATGATGAAAGGGTATTGTATTTATGTAGATAATAAACGTTTCTCGCAACTATTTGCCACCACGCTTTTACTGATATATATAATTCTAGTGAAATGTCAATCATTTGGTTGGTCGTTCAATCACCAACGGATTGTAGAACAAAATTAGAAGAATGGTTCATGTCCCTTTGTTGTTTAAAAACAATACGGAGTCCTAACTGCTGATGGTGCCGCGTTATACCTCGTGAGCGTCTCTGTCATCCAGTAATAGTTTGACGCCGTATTGTAGTATTTTGCTCACGATACCATGATGTTGTTTGTAGAAAGCTTGCTTGATTTAATCGAGGTTATCTTCACTTGGTGCTTGGATATTGATAAACGAAATATCACAGTGAAGCCCAAGAGACCTGAGTATGCAAATATGATGGCTAATAGGTATGAAGTTAATTATGAATTGATGATGTTAGTTATGAGTAACCCAACTCCAATTTCGGGTTTGTTCGCTATTGCTTCCACAAAGTGCAACCGAAAGTACCACAAAGTATTCCGGTTATAATCGACGAAGCTATTGTCAATTTTTCCTCTAGTGGCAAAATATCAAAATTTTTTTGAAATACTTCTTCAATACATCATACTGTAATTGGAAACTTTCCTTTTTGATTGTTTCATTTTAGAATGTTCAAAGAAAATAAAACTTTTTGTTCGTTATGCAGTTTACGTACTTTATTAAAACTGAGAATGTTTGATAGCAATCGGCATTGGATTTCGCCAATTCTTTACTTTGGTAAAATTGTAAGATTTTCAGTCCTATATCATCAATCTATTTAAATTATATTTGAAGGTAATATGAGGGCGACAATTCCTTGATTAATACGCTCTCGCTAGGTAACTCTAAATGAATTAGGTGGTCTATTGAAAACGATTCTACATGTCAGGGCAAGTTATTAATGCCGCAAAACCAATACCTCATCAGCTTCTGCTCTCCCAGTTAGGGGCGACGTAAGCAGGCGTCTATCGTGGGCTCATGATGTAAACAAGTTTCTGATAAGACTGGATGCCTTAACATCTATCACCAGTCGGTCCCAGGTGAATATATTTCATTAGTTCCTTCAAAAATCATTTAAGAATAACATTTCCATCGAACATAACAAATCTCATCATAATTGGTTAAGAAATGACGGAATTCTTATACGAAATACATTTTGAAGAAAGTGTTATGTTTTAAGATACTTCAAATCCAAGACATTAATTGTGATATGCGATAAACTGTCCTCACGATAAACTGTTCTACGCTAAATTGTTCTACGATAAACTGTTATACGGGAAATTGTTCACGATAAATTGTTCACGATAAACTGACAGTAAACCAAACATCAATGTCGTGGTTAGTTAAAGATTTTGGCTAAATATTAAACCGAGTATTACTAGCTTACTAGGACAGGCATGTATGTCCAGATAAAGGATTTTTCCAAAGTCTTAGAAAACAATAAAATACTAATAATCAAGATGGGCGATAACAGAGCAGTAATCTTGCTGCTTACAATTTTAGGCCAATTACTTGAACATCACGGTGGTGAAATCGGTTTAGTAGTAGCGCGTAGTAAAAAGTTGATTTCATGCTGAAAAGAGCATAGCGAAAGAAAGCTGGGGTATATAACATGGGTTGCACCCATAGGCAATCTGTTCATAGCTACATGCCAAACAAGTGGAAAGATTTGAGAATCTTGATAAAAATGCTCTCGAGACATGCGAAACTCCTACTGTACTTGCATAGATTCCATAACTTGATGGGAGGAACAGTTGTGAATGTGGCCATATAGCTTGTAAATGGTTGGTCATATATTGTGTGATTGTGATCTAGCCGATAGTGCTGGAGAGTTATGGAAACTAATTTGGTCTGCCAACTAGTACACCAATACGCTTTGCGTCTGCCAACTATATAATGTGTGTTAATATTTTAAGCGCGGGACGGACAATCCAGATATCGATAGAAAGATAAGCTGAGACTTAACAAGTCCAGGTTTCAACCAATAATATTAATTCATTTTAAATATTTAAATATTTTAAGTTTCGATTCGGGTAGTTCATCCTACAGCATTTTATAGAGACTAGAAGAGTGAAAACTCTGGTTTCACGACGGACCTTTAGGCAACAAATTTTTGCAAAATTCAATTCTTTATTTTTATTAACCTGTATGTCTCCGTCATGCTTGATAAAAATTCTTAAAGAAGATTTGTATTTTTACCCGTATAAAATTCAAATGACACAAGAGCTGCAGGAAAATGACCATGAACGGTGGCGAGATTGAAGTGGTGGAGTTTTACAGCTCGGTATAGACGACCTCCATTTTGGCAAACAATGATTATGAGCAATGAAGCACATTTCGACTTAGCTGGCTTTGTTAATAAAAAGAATATCGGTTATTGGGGCACTGACAACCCTCAATTGATACACCAAAGACCACTACACCCTCGTACAGTAACTGTATGGTGCGCCATTTGGGCCGGCGACATCAATAGGCCATATTTCTTTGAGGATACTAGAGGCAACAGTTACTGGTGACCGCTATCGGGACATGCTGGAAACTTTCTTGACCACGTGGTTTCAACAAGAGGTTATCCCATCATACACGGCTCGTCCTACGATGCAAATTTTGCGAGGAATTTTTCCGACGATCCCTTGATTACCGACACCGATTTCTTCATATGCATGTACTTGAATGATAAAATGTACACCAATAAACCAACCACAACCGGGATGCTTAAGGACAAACATCGGAAGTCTGACATTATATTTAACGTTATTAATAAACATCGGAAGTACATTATATTTAACGTTATTAATAAAACATTGACCTGGAACATAAAACATGTGTTCCATTAAACAAAAAAGCCACCCAGTATAGAGTACGTGCGTCCAAGTGGCGTAGCATGCCGAACAATAGAACATAGAAAGAGCAATGTCATGTGAATTGCCTGGGTACCATCACCACAATTAAATACAAACTCCAAAACAATAGCAAAGACAATATGTAGCTAAGTTAAGTTTCACCAATCAACCGAAGCCGATATCAACGATAGCCAAATGTTTCAATGTGTTGATACAACTTTTGGAACGAAATTATTTTAATAATATCGTATTTTAATAATCATTAACAGAGTCAAGCATCATACGTACAAATTATGGTAGGGTAAACTTTATCCGCCGTTGCGTCCAAAACTCGCAACCAAAGGTGGTCACTGGTTACGTTTTGGTTTTGTTTTTTTTTTATTTTTATTTTTTTTCCCTGATCTGTTCTGGGGCCGAAGCTCTCCCTACTCTTTCGCGGTTCGCTTATTTACGTCCTTACCTTTACGCCTGTATTGGCCAATTCGAGGACGTACGGATATAGGTCCGATTTTATTACCATCTGCACATTGCATAGCTCCATGCCAGCCTATACTGGCATGGAAGATGGGTCGGCCCGTGAGCCCCGCACTCCGACAAGGGGTCATAGATGTGTTCCTTCTCATCCCAAATCGTAATTTGTTGATTAAAATTCCCTTTACATCCTGCCCCTATCGGGATTCGAATCCGGTACCTCCCGATCCAAACGCCAAAGCTTTAACCACTATGCCATTTGGTCGGTTGGTTTTGTTTTGCACGAGGTAAAATTTTAATGTTTCGGTTTGCTTGGAATGAATGGTCATCCTGCTGTGATCAGCGATGAGCGTTAAGTATTTAATCTCATGCACTATTTCGTATTGTGTGTCGCCTATAGAGAGAAAAACTTATTTTACGGACACGATGCTACGACCCAGTAGATATATGCTAATATCTGACTTTCTTTTTGATGCTGTAGCCGTTTGATAGGCTTTTGAAAACTTATCAATAAGACGTAAAGTTCTCAGAGAAAAACTTGATTGACTATTGATCTACATGAATAAAAACCGCACAGGTAGTAGCAAAAATAAGCTCGCCATAAATTTATAACTTGGCCACGACTACATTGATCAAATGCAAGTGGTATTGTTCTTTAGACATTGATTTGGTGTTTATTTTGAATTCTCCATATTCACTGCAAATAGCGCGGCTTCGTGGATGGAAGTTGATGTAGTGAGTTATTATAAGGAACAGTTTGTCTCAAAATCGGAATTTTCGATTTTAAGCACTTTGTAGAGTAGGTTAGAATATTTCCTCGTGACCCTGTACTTACATGCCATGGATTTCTGATATCCTAATAATGAAGTTGGGCCGGATAATTTGATTATTCAATGTTGCAGTCAGTATTCAAACATTTCCAACGAGAGATTTGTTGAATCGGTTATGGGTCGAAATCAACAGCTGACAAGAAAACCAATTCCAAATGTATGTCTGACGAAGTTATTTTGGAAGAGGGTAAATCCTTGACACGTGAATTTAAGTCTGGCATATTTTTTAATAAACCTTTACAACCTGCCGAAATTGATTTATTCCAAGTCAATTTTACATTAGCTTGAAGGCTCGCGATATGATCTATAAAATCCACCCAACCATACACAAAAAACAAGCAGCACCAAAAGTAAAATTTTGAAAAAATTATTTTGTGGAAAGTATTATTTGGGGCTCATTTCAGAATATATTAATTTTATATATCTACATCCAATTTTTATTTATTTTAACTGAACTCATCAAAAATTCAATCGATTTGCATTCTAATTTATTTTTTATTTCCTTTCTACAACAAAATACTAACATAAATCCAAAGTGATGGGTAGCGAACGAACGAACCGCTTCCTCTATGTAAATCAACGAAATATGTATATGTGTCTATATATAAGTAGATAAAACACAAAAAAAAAATTATTAAAAGGGGCGCTAGAATGAGGAACTGGTATGAGATCACTTGTTTGGAATAATTTGAATAACTCCAATTAACTTTGACAAGTGAATAATTTTATTTACTGAATACATAAAAAATATTGGTTTGGTCAGATTAATTTTCACTGGAAAAATTAAAAATTCACAAAAATTTGGGTGAGGGCACGAGATTTGCTGATAAGGTACGCCGTACCAATTTAAATGAATACTGTAAATATCTGTGTTCATATATTGCCTTGAGAGTTCTCTGTGTATGTTGTCAGTTGCCTGGTAATCTGCTTTTGAACAAAATTTATCCATTTCAAATCGTGTACAGACGATGAAAATGTGTTTTACTAGGGGTTATGCAAATATGACACGATTATGTTCGTATTTTAATTTTCCTAATTGAGTTTCCAATTAAATTAATGTCTCAATTCATTACTTCGCATCTTACCAGCACATACTACATAGAGAACACTATACATTATTGTTAGACGAGCCTTCTGTGCGCTTTCCCTTAACATTTTATTTTCGCTTCCTTTTGTTGTTTTATTGTTGTGTCCTCAATGTTATGATGAAGATGGAAAATTTTAATTTCTTTTATAAAAAGAAAACGCGTTTTTCATTCGCCGAGTATTTTTTTTTTGTCTTTATGTACACAGAGATAGTTTATAATATCAATAGAGTATTTTAAAGGAGACAAACAGCAAAGTGGCGACAATAAGACGGGCGTGTTGTCAAAATAATAAAAATGGGAAATGTTTTTTGTCGAAAAGAAAATTATGTTTTGGTTATGATTAACACTTAAAAGTTTATGTTTTACAGCAGTAAAAATGTCGTTTTCTTAATTTTTATTTGGTGTTGATCCAAAAGAGCTTTTAACGGAATTTCGCTACGGTAGTTTATGTTGTTCAATCGGGTATAAGGGTTTATGTACTCTAGTCTCCTGGTATATTAAACGTCTAAACGTAATCTAGTTGAAAAATGTATAACTAGAAGGAGGGAGACGATAATTATGACAAATTTATTCACCGGAACACTTTTCAATTTTGTCCAGGGTGGAGAACTTTATCGATTAATAAAAATTGCAAATAAGATTGTAGCAGGCCTTTGATTTTACGGAGTGATCAGAAAACAAAACTAAATAAATAATTTTTCTTGATAGATATGATTCAGATTGAAACCAAAATATATCATAGCAGGCTTTGTTTTCTCCAATTTCCTAAAAAAATTGTTTTTGCGTTGATATTTTTTGTCGATAAAATCTGTGCTTGGGTCCTTTTATCCAGGTTTACTTTTGTATACATTTTTATGTTACTCATAATTTGAATTTTTACGCTCAGAGGATTAAGCAACTACACAATTTGTAACAGGCGCTCGCTATACCCTGCATCAACAATTTACTTGTTGACGATTCCCAACAAAGTAACTGACATTTGGTGAATAAAACGAATCCTTGTTACATTTGCTGTGTAGGCTGGGAGATCAAAACTGTCAAAACAATAAATTTAGCATTTCTCGTCTTCTTTGTGGATGTAGAAACCAGCGCCATCTACATATTAGAAAAATTGTGAATACTGCTGATTGGGTTTTCCATGTTTGTCTCGCGCTTTATCCCGCTTTATCCATTTAACAAGAACAAAATAAAAGCATAACAACAGCCAGGTGATATTTCTTTTTGAATCCGGCGGAATTAAAACTTTTAGACGTATGGTAAAACCCAATGAATGCATGAGAAGTGGTCAGATGCTGCGGAGTTATCTGGAAAATAATGACGTGAATCTGATACTCGTAAGTGAGACATGGGTGCATGAGAACAAGACGTTTTGAATGAATGAAAACAGTTGTCTGCCCAGATATTGGCGCGAGATAATATTAAATTTAATAATTTTGAATATATTGAAGTCGTCGCCGGCAAAACTCGAAATCTAGACTGAACTCTAATTATCGTTAGTATGTGTGTAACTCCAATTAAATATGTGTATGATAGAGCAAAAAACTTGAGGAATTTTAGAAAATTGTTTGATTGGGTGCATGTTAAAAGTTATTTGATTGTGGGGCAATCAAATCGCACCTTCGCTTATGTTGCAAATTTGTTGGCTGACCTTGTTCTGGATTCAGACCTCGTAACCCTGAATCACTTGGAATGTTACTGATGAGAATCTCGTTAGATGGGGTAGGTAAATGTGGAAATTGAATTTTTTTTAGAATGAATTATAAGAAATCGGTCCGTTGTATGGATGAGATTCTCATGTCGAATGAATTAAATGATACTGATCAACATGAGGGTGAAATGGAGAAAGTGTATTTACGTATTTATGAATTATCTACGTGTTGGTGTCGAAAATAGCGTAGGCAATTTATTTTTGAGTGGACAACGTCGAGAATTGATCGAATATGTAGACATCGAATATGTTGGTGTTGTTTCCATTGTTTTTTTGTACCAGGTCGTCATTTTATAGTTTTCCAGTTTAAATTGAGGTACACTGGTAGCTCCCGCAACTTTCTTACCAGGCGTTTGCACGATCCCGTCAGATTTGCTGATTTGTAGTATCGATTCTATATTGGCTGCAATGTAATCCTTCGAAAGGAATCCGGAAAACGGGAGAATCTTCTAAGATTTTTTTCATATACCCAGCGGGATTTATAGAAATTAATAATTTATCTTCTGGTATAAATCGAGATAGTTTTGTAGCGAAATCAAATAAATGTTTGTTTGCAATGTACGTTCCAAAGCTTAATCTATTATCATAACAGACATTGTCGTCTGCTATTAACATTTCCGAAACGAATACTTCATTTCTGATTTTAACATCCGTTTCTTGAGCAACATAGTTGGTTACTACAAA
Organism: Nephrotoma guestfalica; assembly: GCA_963691935.1. Classification (NCBI taxonomy): domain Eukaryota; kingdom Metazoa; phylum Arthropoda; class Insecta; order Diptera; family Tipulidae; genus Nephrotoma; species Nephrotoma guestfalica. Next base: position 257,373,843 of record OY829913.1, read on the forward strand.
ACTAATAGGGTACCCGAGTTTTTTGATAGATAAAAAAAAATGTGGCAGCCTAAAATTGTCTGAAAATCGTGATTAATCTTATCTTGAACAAGAATACAGGTGAGGATTTTTTAATGCAAGCTATACCCATTTTTTAGTGTTATATTGGTTGAGTTAGTACAAATTTGGGTCACGGGTTGAGAATATCAAAGAAGAAAGCGAATGGAACGAAAAATTTCCCCCCCGGCATGTCAGAGCTCAACCAATATAACATACCTTGCTGAGAAGCCCTGGGAGCTGACTAGAATTGGACCACTCATTCATTAATCTAAATTCAAAATCAGAAACGAATATCGTATACGGACACGAATCGGAAATTGGAGCATCAAAAGTCTAACAGAGCATTAGTAGACTCGTTGCTTCTGTTAGACTTTTGATATTCTATACTCTTGATCCAATTTCCACACAATTAGAGACATTGCTAAAATAAACACATAATTATATACTCCAGACGAGATGAATAAGGCGTGGCCATATTAACGACAGCTAAAGCAAAGATGGCACTAGTAGAATAGGAACCAGTTAATAGCAGAATAATCGTAGAATCGTAACGAGGTTCCATTCAAAATTATGAAAGAGAACCATAATATTCAGTGATATGCCTCAACAAAAGACGCAGATGAAACAACCAAGGATGTGGTTCTATATGAACAACTACAAGCTACAATAACAAGGACACACAAAATCAATATAATTTAAGACGGGTATTTCAATGCGAATATTTGAACAGATAACCCCGACCTGACAACAACATGACTAAACGTGCATTATACTTCTGCGTCACAAACCAACTAGAATCAGTAACCTTCCAGCCAAAAATACATAGAAATACACATGGACATCACCTGATAGCAGAATAACGAGCCAAATAGATCACATAATGTTCAACAAGAAATTTCTCAAGCCATTGCAAGATGTCAGAACAATGAGTGGTGCAGCCATTCAAAGTGACCACCAACTGGTAATATTACAATTCAAAATTAAGCCTGGCACTGTAAAATGGATCAAGTAGAAAAAATCGAACGCCGAAAAATTAGACATGCCGCCGTGTAGAGCAATAGTGGAAACAAATCGAAAAAATCTATATCGAAACAGCTACACTCATGCGAGTACCAATAATTCAGATGCAAATCCCGGGTCAGTGATAAAATTTGGAAACAAATTGAAGAAGGCCGGTAAGGTAACTTAAGTTGCAAATGTGCTAACAACATACGTAGGAACTGAAACGTCAATGCAAGGAGTAACCGTAGGCAATACACTGATAAAATTCTCAAGGCAGCAAATGAAATTGCAGCCACCCGGAACATGTGCGCACTACATCAAAGCGTACGACGGGATGCATCAGATCAAATCTTTACAACAGATGAAGCACAATTGGAGAGATGGAAGGAATATTTCGGATATAACATCACCAACAATTTGCAAATCTTCGAATTAACAACTGATGCTAATAACGGAATTATTAACATCCATCCACCAACGGAGCGGGAAGTTAGCGGTGTCATTGCTTAAATGAAGAAAAAGAAGGCCTCTATAGAACAGACAATGTACAACCTGAAATATCAAAGGAAACATATCGGAAACTAGAACAGCTCTAACACCTAAGAAGAGAAAGCAAAAATTGGCAGGATATATCCCTCCTCAGCATAATCATAAAGATATTGCAATAGTCATCCTATATAGAATTTTACCGAAAATTAACTCGAAAATAAGAAAGGAACAATCTGGCTTCAGACCAGGGAGAAGTTACATCGATGATATCACAGTAACACAACACGCATAATCGTTGAGCACTCTAACGAATGAAATTCGCAGGAATTCAATATGGAAGGCACTTTGTGAAATTGGGCAAGCAAGGCGAATCATATTGTAACCGTAAAGGAGAAAGACAACGATACGTATTCTGGACACTTCTGTCTCTAATAGTATAAGTTAGTGGTGGGGATTAACGAAGAAACTCAATAATCTAGATTACGCAGGTGACGTATGCCCACACGCCGACATGCAACATAAAGTACAGAAGCTATCAAATCTAGCAAAACAAGTTGGCCTCAAATTAAATATCAGGAAAATCAAGACGATGAGGCTAAACACACCAATATCCACACCAATATATATCAACTAAGAAGAAATAGAAGAAGTCAGTGAATTTATATATCTTGGTTGTACTCCAGCGAAAATGGGTGGCACAGATGAAGACATAAAGAAACAAATTAACAAAGTCAAAATAACATCAACATGTTATACAAAATCTGGAACACATCTGTCCTATTCTGCAATAGTACGCTAGGGATGTTAAATTCGTTTATGAAATCAGGGTTGTTGTAGGGTTATGAAACCTGGAATCATACACATCAGATACTGAGCTCTTCTGGCCCAACAAAATAACAAGTGTTGTCCTTAAACAAATACTTCTCGAAAAATTACGCCTACAAGTTTGTGTAAATGGTTGACTTAAATTTGCTATGCATGAAAATATTCTTCAAAAACATCCAATAAATTATATCCAATCACTTGCAAGTATTTTTTTCATTAGCGCTACATCCATCCCATCAAAGGATTTGGCCACCTCGAATGAGGTTTCACAATAATGATCAAATCTTCTTCGGATTAGTAGGTGGTATATCCATTGAACTCTGGCCAGCTTTCAGATCTGCTTGATGAGATATACTGGCATATCGGATGTTCTCCTTTCTGGTACTATTCTGATCTCATACCCAAATTGTCGAGGTGATGAAGTTGTACAAGTTGTATATTATAGCGGTGCTACTCGTCCTCCGCCCCAGAAATAAAATGTTTTCTATTGCTTTGAGATATTATTGCCTGTTTTAAGCCGTAATTCTAGGACTATTCTAATAAAACCATATAAATTTTCACGTACCCCAAGTGAACTAGTTTAAAAGTTTCGGTGTGTGTTATCGGATGTTTTTCAGATGCAATTATGTTTAAGTTTGACACCCAAAATTTTATTGTTATAGGATTTTATAAACGTGTAGCATGTTTGCGTTATCCATGCCTCTTGAACTATTCGTAGATGATCATAGATTGTGCAGGAACGTTGTCTTGAAGTCTCGGCTCAACTGTGCTGGTGTGACTCCTTGATAAGTTTCTGAAAGTAAGTGCTGCGTCTGGAATTGAATATATTCGGTGCATCCCAGTAGGCGTTTGGTATATTGTTTAACTGGTAAATGTTAGCAGTATTAGAGCGTTGTGTAATTTGATGTTGTCGTTAAGTAGACAGTTGACATCATTTTCCACTTTGGACCACCACTCATCGAACTTTCGAAATTTATGGAAGTTATGTTGTGCTTAATCACGATTAGTGCTGTTTTGTAACTATTACTGATAAATTAAAACAGAGGGTGTAACTTTTACGTGATTTAAAGGTAATACGTTGCGCTTAATTCTAGTTGAATCCCGTTTTTTACATGACAGTTAATTATGATTTAGGACTTCTTGAAGATCTTTTATCTTTGGTAATCCTGTTACACATCCTATTACACACACATTTCTTTTTCCCTCTACTATTTCTTTTCATTTGATTTTCTTCCCATAATGTACTACTAGCTTCACCAGACCTCAGTATTTTGGTGATTTTTTCGTGGATATTTTACACAACAGTTTATAATAAAAATACTTCATGTATAATTTTGATGCTATTGAAGGCATCGAAATATGAATTCAGGAAATTTAAAAGTCCAACCAGTGTTAATGTCCAAAGTGAATAAACATAACTATCGATTCGAGACCAATTAACACAAGTGAGTGAAAAACACAAACTTAAGATCGTTTAAACTAGTCGAAATGTCTCTTAAAATCTTGGCATAATGTTACACAATTGGTAAAATGAATTCACTAATTTTCGGTTTACAGTGTAAATAGAGTGTAATAATTTAATAATAGTTGTGGTTATGTTAACAAATGGTGTCAAATCCTTAAAAGATGTTGCTCATAGTATAAATCCAGCTCCGATGTTGATAAATGTCGAAGCACTTCGCTTGTTATATTTGCCATTTTATATTTTGAACCAATTGGTAACATGTCTTCAAATGTTACTCAGATGTTGAAGGCCTCCACTAGTCACTTTATTACTTTTTGAAGATGTTGTTGTGGGCCGTATTTTTGAAATCGGTGAATATTTCCCCAACCGGAATACAACTTGCTTTGAAGTTCTCTATATTATTCGAATTTTTCGCAGGCTACTTTAATCAATTTTTTAAATTTCTTTTCTTTTTTAAATTAAGAAATATAATTTGTTTCCGCTACTAAGGGAAAAATTCCGACTGGGTAAATCGATTCGAAGTTGTTCCCTTAGTAGGGAAACAAAAATTAGTAAATTCGAAAACAGAGAATTTCAAGACAAATTGTATTCTGATTGAGGAAATTTCACCGGTTTCAAGAATACGGCTGCTGGAACGGGTTATTTTCCCGCATGACATGCTTGGCTTGGCTCACTATATACTCGTAGCAGTAACAAAATCATTTATGATCACACCAGATTCTTTCGGTGCATTCATATAATAAATATACTGTCACCAGATTAGAAAAAATCCAGAAGTTATTAACTACAACGATCTTCTGCTCTGAATAACATGACAAATTAATATAACAGTGATAAAACCTCTCTTGAACAAGATAAATGTGAATGAATCACTTTTCATAGCTCCCATTTAAATTAATCAATTTTCATCACTGTACAGACATTTATAGATAACTCAACAGTAACCGCACATAACAAAATTGAAACTATCGTCCATCACCCACATCATCGTCGACATCATCAGTTTTATTACAAATTTTTAACATCCAACAAAAATAATATCACTTTTAATTAAAATCCACAACCAAAAATTTATTATAAATATTATTATTTTTTTGGGTGCTGGCCGTTCTCTTACACAAATACATAAATATTTCTATATATGTATATAGAGGTACAGATATATATTGCCAAAAAGATATGACCCTCATTCCTGAGGCTTAACATCCCAAAAAAAAAAAAAAAATCCGACCTAAAATAAAATATACAGTTGGTTATATTTTTAATGACCAAAAAATGTAAAACGTATTATATCACAGCAAGCCTAGCCATTCAAAACTGATTCGTTGATGATCCGCGCTCTGTTCGCCCCAAAATATAAATGTTCACACACAATACAATAAATAATCTCGAATCGTGCCACCCCGCGCGCACACATAAAAAAAGTACTCCTCATAAATTCACCCATGTGCATTGAATTACTCTGTATGACATTAAGAGGAGACATATCAACATTTTGTCATAACAAACCATCATATTTAGTTTGAATATAAAAAAAAAAAATCAAATTATTTTTTATTCCCGGCTGCAATTTTTTTTTTAAAATGATTTTCTTTTCACTTTTCAGTCAGACACTGTGATTTTTCATTTTTATAATATACAAAATAAAATTAAAAACAAATTTTTTTTATATAAACAATGAAAAATGGATTTTTTTTTATTTTTCCACCGAATTTCATTTTTTTAATTCAACCCCTTTTGCGTGACAAATTTCCATTTTTGAAAATTATGATTTCATATACGTAAATAATCAGAACACAACCGAATAAGGCTTTGGAATGGGAGTAGTTTGAAGAGCTGTTTTTTTATCAGTACGTGATATTCTGTTGTGCACTGTGACTTTAATTTAAATTTAAAATAAAAGTATAAATATTATGACTATAATCTGCTGTAGGAGTAAGGTAGTCAAACGGTTTAGAAATATTTAAATTATTTAAATTTGAATCACGAACTATGGATTAGCAATTTGTGTAAAATTAGTGGCGGATTGCTTAAAACTCTGCCTTTGCCTTTCTTCATGTGCTCAATGTATTTGATCTGGTTCCAAAGATTAATAGATTGAAACACCTAATTATTTAATTTTAAGTGCTATTCGTATACTTGTTATTCTGCACTAGACGCTAGATTCAAGAAAAAGTCTACTTCAAATATTTTCGGTTTTTCTGCTGAATGTACTTATTCCATTTTGAAAGCGGTTGATAGGCTCAAACAGTTGTTTTAGCATAAAGATCTTATTGTTGGATTACAATCACTGTCCACATCCATTTTCCAAATTTAATCAAAGCAAACTGAAAAAACAAATGCTAATTATTCAATTTACTAACGCCTACTATCCACCCGCCATTAACATCAAATTATAACCTCCGATTTATTTAACTCATGGATATGGCACAAAACTAAATTACCATACAAAACAACAACAAAATAGGGTAGAACTTTTTTTATATTCCACTCGCTTGTATTATATACACCTCTTACTCGAAAATCGTATTACCGAAAATGTAAAGTAAGTGCCCCGCACTGGAACTAAGACAATTCCGAAAATTATTTGAAATCGTTTTCTTTTTCCTAATAAACATAGGATAGACAGAAATGAACAACATACAAAAGCCAAAAACGAAGTAACGAAGCGACTGGGTGCAAACCAAGGTGCGACTTAGTCAGGTATTTATCACTTCATTTACAGAATTTCTTCGTGGTTCTACACATCGGTGGCTTGCCACATTTGCCGGCTAGAGCAAAGACGGTGGGCGTAGTTCTTGTCACCAACCACGAAAAACTGGATATGCTGCACTACTACCTACTACACATTGACGTCTTACGCATATAAGATGATAAATTCGATTGACAAATGTCTTAGAAATAAATTGACTGAAGGTTAAATAATGACTAAATTAAATCGGTGTTGTGAAAAGAAAAATTTTACCAAAGTGGTCGTAACTCATCTCAAGTGATTAAATACAAATAAATAAAAACAATAAAATACAGAAAACTGCAACTAATATGAATGTTAAGTATTTGGATTGCGAGGAGTTGGCTATCGAATGCCAAATAAGAAGCATTCCCGGAAACATTACAAACAAAAAACTCCACCATTAAAAGCGCACCAAGCTGATAAGTGATAAGTTGCGCAATATAGAGGGGCAACTACATGCTATTTACAATGGGGAGAATGTTGAGGCAGATAAAATATCAGAACTTACAACCGTTGTATTACATATTGGTGGTCGACTAAGTCGTATTACTAGTTCAAAGACGGTAATAGCCTCATCTTCTAAGTTATTCGACGCTTGCCAGTAATTGTTGAATTGCCTGCAAGATATTCGGACAGAAAAAACAGTATCGGACACTATGGACCACTCTATCAAACAAATTTTTGAAGAGATTATAATGGAGCCCTAAACTAGTAAATCGGCCAGTCCCAGAACTAACAGCAGAGGAAAGGTTGGATTTGATTGCTGATCGAATATCTAGGAAACTAAGTCTTACTAACGTTCCGCCACCAAACAATACAGTCCCCCAAACCAGGTACGAAGATTAACAGTTTCCAAATTTCAGCCACGTTGTAATTACCCCCACCGCTTTCTGGAATACCATCAAATGCTTGTGTATTGCCGGCAGGTTCAAGTGTTAAATTGCCTAAGCAATTTATAGACATATATAATTGGAAACTACTTTATCATGGCGATGAAAAAGATGAGCTGCCGGTAGAAAGGTTTATGTATCGTGTTCAACGGATGGCATCTGAAAATGGTTTAGAAAAAGAGAGACTGGCAGCTAACTTTAGTGTGTTACTAAAGGGAGCATCACTCAATTGGTACTGGGAGTATTTGGAGACATATGGCGTAGTGACCTGGGAAGTTTTAAAGGAGGCTATGACCGAGTGATTTAAAACAAGGCGAACAGATGATGATGTGAAGCAAGAGATGGAACGACGTAAGCAAAAATTTAGGGAATCATTCCTCGATTTCTACCACTCAATTAGAAGCTTGGCACTTTCTGTACTTGCAAACTTATTCGGTTGATAACTCGTAACATGCGTGGAGGACTGCAGGCTAACTTTGCCGGACGTCAGTTTTCGAACATTTCCGAAATGGTAAGGCAGTGTGCATTAGTAGAGGATACATGGAATCGTTTAGGCTGGACTCCGGAAATTTATCACCGCGCCAAATTAGTGAGTTGGATGGTGTTGGACGGTGTTTATGGGTTTAAATATGCTGAGCAGTTTAATCACTCCAATTCTATGTGTGCTATTTCTACTCCTAAAAATTTCAACAATACGACATACACTCCGAGGGACACCAACCCTAACACCCAAAACTATTACTCGCCCAACACTTGTTGGAATTGTTATTCAGCTGGGCTTACTTTTAAAGATTGTGCACTTCCGATTAGCCATAGATTCTGCTTTGGTTGTGGCGCACCTAACATTCAACAAAAACGAGGTGTACGTATTGTAAAAATTATAAACAGGGAAACATAAAGGGGGACTTCTGAAATCCTGGGATTCTGATTTCCCGAACCCCATCAACTTCACCCAGCCCACTTCAACAAGAAGCAGCGACGAATACAGATCCAGAATTATACCGCTATATTTTAAAGAGGGATTCCAATCAGAAGCGAGAATAATTACTCAGACGTCCCAAGATAAATCAATCCAAACACAAATAATTAAACAACCAAAACTTGATCGTGCAATAAAGTACTTTAAGTTCAGAAAATTAGTTCAAAGGATGGTAAACGAGACAGTCATTAACACAATTGATCAGAGGCCTTATGTTACAGTGCTTATTAATGGTGCTCCATACAACGCCCTGTTAGACAGCGGAGCGAACGTATCGGTCTTAGGATGTGGCTCCGAAGAATTCCTGACCAAACAGCATATAAATTACATACCATCTACATTATGGACAGCAAGTGGTCAAATGCAACGCATGATAGGGCACATCATGGCAAAAGTCTCCTATGGTGGAAAAACTAGGACCTTACGAATCCACATAGCACCCGGCTTGAGCCAACCACTATATTTGGGCATTGACTTTTGGAATGAATTTGGGTTAGCTCCTATGATGGTGAGTGAGATCGAGAATCCTTATGAACCACTATCAACTGATACCAATAAGCACAAATTGAGTGGCCATCAACAAACTATTTTAACAAACACAATAGACCATTTCCCCTCGTTTGAAAAAATGGGATTGGGACGGACTCATCTTGTCAACCATAAGATTGATGTCGGAACGTCACAGCCAATTAAACAACGGTACTATGCTGTGTCACCAGCCAAACAAGCAGAATTGTATAAGGAACTAGACAGAATGCTAACATTGGGTGTAATTGAAGAAAGCCACAGTTCTTAGTCATCCCCAGTAAGGTTCGGCTCTGTCTGGATGCTCGCAAGGTAAATGCGATCACGGTGACAGATGCTTATCCTTTACCCTTGATCGACGGGTTGCTAAGCCGATTGGATCAAACAAGATTCATAAGTTCCATCGACTTAAAAGATGCCTTCTGGCAAATACCCTTAGATCAAGGGTCAAGGGATAAGACAGCTTTCATCGTCCCCGGGCGTCCACTCTACCTCTATCTCTCTGGCTAAGAGAGACGAATTATCTTGTTTATGTGATTGGTGATGGATGCCTCAGAGTGAACGCATCAAAAATTCAGACAGTTGCCGAATACCCCGTCGTACCTCGCACGACCCAACAGATCCGAAGGTTCCTGGGGTTGACTGGATGGTATAGAAGGTTTATTCCTAATTATTCGATTTGTTAAAAAAATATGTCAAACCAAAATGGAACCAACAAGCACAAGATGCACTCGATCTATTGAAGCAATCTCTAATTTCACCACCAATATTAGTAAACCCTGATTTTACACTTTTATATTCAGTGTGATGCAAGTACCACCGGCATTGGCAGTGTGCTGTTCCAGAAAAATGGAGACGAGGAGCACCCCATTGCCTACATGTCTGCGAAGTTGAATAAAGCGCAGCGGAATTATACGATCACTGAGTTCGCATGCTTGGCTGCAGTGATGAGTGTAAACAAATTTAGGCCATACATCGAAGGATACCTATTCACCATAATAATCCATCACTCCAGCCTGAAGTGGTTAATGGACCAAAAGGACCTCTCTGGTACTCTGGACCCCTCCTCATAGGTTCACTATAGAATACAGAAAGGGTACACAAAACATCGTACCCGATAGTCTATCTAGAGTGAATGTGGACGAGATAACGGTGCCGACGGATGAACCGTTACATATCGATCTAGAATCTCCAGCTTTTCGGGACCCCGAATATCTTGATAAGATGAATGCTCTAGCTGAGAACCCACCCCTAGAGAAACTGACATCTTACCTTGGAAGTTGGTGATTCCGCAGTCCCTCGCGCAAGACATGATCGAAAAAGGCACACAACTTACCATCTGCAGCCCACCAACGGGTTGCTAAGACGCTGGAATTACTACGTCGCCAGCAAACCAGTAAACTATTGTACTAGACCAGAGATGGGCAATGGGCCCCTACCCACGTACTACCAATGGTTTTAAATATATCCTTATTATTTTAGACCAGTTCTCAAGGTTTCCGATTTTAGAACCCCTACGCACTGCTTCCGCTGCCAAAGTATGTGAGTTTAGGTCTGTTTTGCAAAAAAAATTACTACAAAAATATGGAGTACAACATGGATTTACTGCTATATATGCACCTCAATCAAAAGTGTCAGAAAAAGTAAACAGACTCCTTTTGGCGGCAGTCCGATCTTATATAAAAGATGACCACAAAAGCTGGGATCAACATATAGACGAGATAGCCGGAGTTCTAAGGAATGTAGTTCACTTATCCACTGGATTCTCTCCAAACTATTTGGTGTTTGGCCATCACAAAGTCAACCATGGGTCAATGTACCAATTGCCAGGCAGATAATGGTAATTCTGTGAAACTGGGTTGGTTTTAGCTGTAGCTAAAGTTTAGCCAACCCGTTTCAAGTGGCGCCCAAAATGGAGTACAACATCTGTTCCACAATTAATTAAAATATTTATGTAGGCAACACTTTTTCAAGTGGCGCCCAAGCAGGGACACAACATCTGTTCCAATGTTAAAATATTTATTGTGATAATTCATTTGTATATTTACTAGCAATAAAAATATAAAATTCTCACTGGTATGAGTATGGCTGCAGTAATGTCCTAGAGGCATGCCTAACCAGATATAATGTTGAGTCATACACGTACTAAAGAGGGTTGAAAATTTATAAATTGCAATGCTGGATCTTCGAATTCATGGTTTATCTGTGGCAAGTCCCAACCCGCACTCCGGGGGATAAACTAACATTCGTGGTAGCACTTGGAATTTAAAAATGAATTTATGATTGTTATAAACCGGAGCACAACATCTGTTCTAATGTAAATAGATTGTTTGCGTACAGACATCAAAGGTTCTAGTGGTAATCAAATGCGGGCATTTAATGAGCCACTATCTCAATTGATGTCAATACGATAAAACTAAATTTCGGTAGTTGCTAAATTCAACACCAAACATTTCTCAAAAATTAATTTCCTAATGGCATACAGTTTTCATACTCGTGTGTCTAACAGACAAACGAAGTTGCAATTTTTACACTGGCAAGGGTGAGTGATGCGATCCCTGAATAATGAGCATATTCCTTTCTTGCCAAGCGACGATCTTGGGTGGTATAAAGGGCTGTTCATTCTCAGGCAACTTGACACATCATTCCGCATCCCAGCTGGAATTGTAAAATTGAACCCCTAACCATCCTCCGTTTAGTGGCAACAATTTGGTTGGTGGCTAGAATTTACCACAGGTTAAGTTTTGTCATTTTTAAAATTAGATAAAAATGGAATTTCCAAGAGTCCATTAAAGAATCGCGTTTTCTTCACTTCAGTTTTTAAAATTTTAAAATAGCATCCTTCGGGATGGGGTCGCCAGTCTACTCGTTTAGTTATTAGTTGCATCCAGGGTACAACTTGATTGGTTGGTCATACTCAGGAGTCTGCAAGTGGATGTGCATTGAATACAAGTTGGCCATAAACCAGTCGAGTTAGTATTGCAAAGTTATGGAGATTCAAAACAGCAACCGGCGTGTTGTTGTTCCTGTTTGAGTGATCGATTCGGCCTGCCACTCACACAGTCATACTCATCCAAGGGGATTTTGAATGATGGCTGTGACATAAGAGGGCAAGAGTATTGTTTCAGTCAACTAGATAAATTAATGAAATGGCTTCACCAAGGCAATGTGTCTCACTTGCGAGAAATCAAAGTTATGAATGCCATTGCTGGTTGGGTCGACATTTCATATTCCATCAAACTTTTCAATTCATACCTTTATTCCTATCCTTATTTTTGACCCAAGTGGGTAGAATTGATGTCTCATGAGAAGGGCATATTATACGTCTTGTTTTTGTTTTATTTAGATTTAAAATTAATTTTTTAGTTTAGATTAGGTTTGTTTAGGTTAGAATTATTTTTTTAAAATAATGATATATCCTAGTCAATTAAGTAGAGATGAATTGTTGGTAGAATGTGAATTAAGAGGAATTCACACGGAGGATCATCAGCAAGCAATAATCGCCCTTGAGGAAGCTTTAAACAAGAGCGAGAAGACTACCCTTTTCGTGCCGTACTATTTCCACATAAGGCAGCTCAAGAATGTCCACTCCAAGAGGCGATAACGTGTTTTAAGAAGTTGGAGGAGGTTAGAAAATTACTGAGAACCTGGATATGTGGTGGTTTAACTGTAGATGAGCTGAAATCAGTTTTCTACACCAAACTATTTCATATCCTAGGTCGAATCGACCGAAGCACTGGTTTTGAAGTATTCGACGCTACAATTGATGAGATTAAACAAAGCTTGTATAAACTAAGGTATATCGGGCGGTCCTTAATAGAATACGATATTACGCTGCGAGAGGCCGATAATCAGCTAAAAAAATTAGTGGTAGTGTCACACGAAACCAGGGTCGTACCAAATGCAGCAAGTGCAGCAACAACACCACAGGTTATTGCGAAATTACACAAGAAGCTATGCCGGCCAAACCAATTGTGACTTCACCGCCAGTACCACGAATACCTCATTCGGCCGATGTATATAATTCGGATAAAATAACATCAGAAAGATCATTACCGAAACACACGGATGTAACAGATGATTATCAGACAGTGCTAAGTACAGATAGCACTAGACCATCGCCACAAGCATAACATCAAATAGCTCACCGTCAATCGGCATCTTATTAGAAGACGATGAAAATCTGTCGGAAGGTGTAGTTGATCAGGTTGGTGAACAGCAAACGGTAAACCGATTACCTGATGAAATATCATCTCAAGACTCTAAATTTGTGTCATTATCTAATCACAGCAAAAAATTGCTAATGAAACAGAATTAGATCATAGTGATACACTGCCGGAGACGATTACGAACAGTAAGGAAAGGCGTGTAAATAATCGTTGGATTGTGGTTAAAACGGTACCTCCAAAAGATGAATCATCAAGTCTGGCACCTTTACCAAACAATAAGACTTCAGAATCTAACTTTAGGAAGTTATCTATCAAATTAGGTAATAAAAACAGAATGAGAGTCTCAAGAAACAAAAAAAGCTCACCTCGCAGAAGGAAAAAGAGGTGTAAAACTCACAAGCGATTGCCATATACGAGTAGAGACCGCAAGAGGCAATTTAGAATCGTACAGACATCGAGCCGATTCATAATCCAATATATTGACACCAACAAAATATATTGCAAGACAGAGTTTGGCCTTAAGGGGTTCGTAAGGTATTTAGCTCTTACACACGTGTACAAGCTGTGTTTTAACCGGAAGTTTCTAGGGGTGACTCTGCATCGAAATTGGAAGCGCCGCCGTAGAAAACGCAAATGCATACCTCATCCACTTTCCCATTAGACCATCGGGCATGTACATATAGATGATGTAATGGTAAGGTGAAGGCTGGTATACCGCGCGCGATATTATATGAATATACCAGCATCGTTAATTAAGGCAAAAGTAATGAGAGAAATATAATATTAAGTTATTTTAAATAGAGGATGAGGTTAGCTCAACCCCATTTATATAATTTAGCAAAGTGGATTGAGGTAGCGCCATCTACAGTATTAAATAGTGGAAGGCTTAGTTACTAGATTCATGGTGGCAATTAAAATGTAATGGTTGACCTACACCAGGGTCATATCAACACCCGGCTGATAACACTTGCGGGATCAACTAGACAAGCTAAAATTGTGGATACCAAGGCACGTCTGTCCCCCAGACTATCAACAACACTGCGTGAAAATATACAAAAACCTAAGGGCGACAATAATTTTTGAATTAAGGATACCTTTGTTGCACCAGGAGGAGTACCAAGCCTTTAAGGCTTATTCAGTGCCAACCATCCATGAAGGTCAAATGTTTTTCCTGCAACCGACCTCGGCAATCACTTTGATGAACATACGGAAAACCTGGTACTACCAAATGCAGGATGCAGAATTCAAGGAATGCAGAGTTTGGGAAGATGGCCAACATATATGCAGAAGAAGGTATGCTCTATTTAGCACCCAGGAGAAACCTAAGCTGAGTGAGATCAAACTGTTGATGCATGAACATTTGGAGCAGGGGCCCTCTGAACCAAAACAATAAGTGGATCATGTCACTGGCACAAGTAGAAACCATCAGTGTCATATATAAGTTACTCTAAGTAACTAGTAAGTTAAGTTACTCTAAACTCCCAACCAAGCCGACTATTTGTGTTGTGGCTAGCGAAACTTGAACAAATTTTTAGTTTACTTTTAATGAGAAGTCACCAAGGTTGCGGTTCATTGTCATACATCGTAACTGAAATTATTTAAATTGTTAAAGGCTAGAATTTAGCTTAACAAAATTTACGTAGCAGTATATTTTTTTCTAATTGTGGCCACAATCAAATAATTTAGTGCCGATTTTTCCAACCCGAAGTAGCAGGATTAGCAATTAGAAAGGTAAACGAATATGACAAGATTAATGATGAAAAGTATTAAGACGGTTTAATGCTCCCATGAGCGGTGCTGAACGATATGAACAAAAGATTTGTTAAATCTTCTTGTCTAACGGTGTACGTTGATGCAATTTGAATTCAACTCTTAATTATACGTTAATTTTCAACTGTATGATATAGAATATAAAAACATTTCGTGACATAAGCCGACGAGGGTCGTTCAATAAGTACTTTATCCCTCGACAAAAAAGCGCTGAGAAGTAACACCAAAATGAATTGGGATGCGAACAATTCCCGACATCAATCACAAAAAACGTATTATTTAGAAGAAATCGAAAACTAAAAAAAATATGAGTCTTAATTGTGTGGAACTAATGTAGCATTGAGTGCAAAACCTTTTAGAAGTTCTGAAGACAGCTGGTGCTTCGGAAGACTTAGGTTTTCAGGACTCGGCGATTTCGAGTCTAAATTTTTGAAAACCTGCCGAGTTCGAGTCCGATTAAATTATATAAATTCTAATTGCGATTTCCAAATTTTCAACTAATTATTTCATTTTACTTCCTTTTCGTGGATAATGGCATAATATTTTCAATATTTTGATGCAGGAAACTTAAACCTTCTAATGGAAGTGATAATCATAATCTTTCTACGTGATTATTGAAGCACAATTAATTTTATTTTTCATAATAGTCGCTGTTTAGCTAGACAAACTTTTTTATTATGAAAGCTTGGCTGAAACTAGGGCCTTTGAATTATAAAAATGGTTAGAAGAAGTACCCATGGCACATTTATTTTTTGTGAGGTGCAAGGGAATCCCGGCAAGTGTTAGAACATAAAATTGATACTCTAGCGGAAATTTCTCAGCGGAAAATAAGAGATGCCGCTACTCGCCGCAAGTGGCAGCACCATCACAAAAGAGAATTTATTCTGTTATATAATTACCAACGGAAATTTTTTATTCATTTTGTATCTCTTTTTTCACTAAATAAAACATCCCAGCGGAATAAAATATTAAAAGTGATCCTTAAAATGACAAATTGATTGATCTCCGAAGTAAAGAAACTCGGTAAATGAAATCGTGATTTTTAACAATAGTTCGTCTTTCCGCCATTCTAAAAAAAATGACGATGCAATTTGGATAATAGTATTGATCAAGGATTTTAAAGTAAGTTTTGGACAAAATTCTAGGATCTGTTCATGCTGGACTAAACTTGGCCATTTCATAACCAATCCTTTTGAAAATTTAAAAATGTTAATTTATTTGTTTTCAGTTGTTGGCCAATATCTCAAAAACTTCCACTAGTAACCAATACTTTCGGTTGTTTTTCTAATAGATCAAGTCATACTGAGACTTCGGAGAAAATTTGAGGAAAATTTATGGATTAGAATTTTCACTGTAATTTTTTGATTTTCGGTGGCCATATAAGTCATTTTCAGTTTTTGGCCAATACCTCAAAAACTTCCACTAGTAATCAATACTTTCGGTTGTTTTTCTAATAGATCAGGTCATACTGAGACTTCGAGGAAAATTTGAGGAAAATATATGGATTAGAATTTTCACTAAAATTTTTTAATTTTCTGCGGCCATATAAGTTATTTTTAGTTTTTGGCCAATATCTCAATATCTCAAAAACTCCCACTAGTAACCAATACTTTCGGTTGTTTTTCTAATAGATCAGGTCATAGTGAGACTTTAAGGCAAATTTAGGAAAAATTTATGGATTAGAATTTTCACTATAATTTTTTGATTTTCTGCGGTCATATAAGTTATTTTTAGTTTCTGGCCAATATCTCAAAAAAACTTCCACTAGTAACCAATACTTTCGGTTGTTTTTCTAATAGATCAGGTCATACTGAGACTTCGAAGAAAATTTGAGGAAAATTTATGGATTAGAATTTTCACTATAATTTTTTGATTTTCTGCGGCCATATAAGTTATTTTCAGTTTTTGGCCAATATCTCAAAAAAACTTCCACTAGTAACCAATACTTTCGGTTGTTTTTCTAATAGATCAGGTCATACTGAGACTTTAAGGCAAATTTAGGAAAAATTTATGGATTAGAATTTTCACTATAATTTTTTGATTTTCGGTGGCCATATAAGTTATTTTCAGTTTTTGGCCAATACCTCAAAAACTTCCACTAGTAATCAATACTTTCGGTTGTTTTTCTAATAGATCAGGTCATACTGAGACTTCGAGGAAAATGTGAGGAAAATATATGGATTAGAATTTTCACTAAAATTTTTTAATTTTCTGCGGCCATATAAGTTATTTTCAGTTTTTGGCCAATATCTCAAAAACTTCCACTAGTAACCAATACTTTCGGTTGTTTTTCTAATAGATCAGGTCATACTGAGACTTCGAAGAAAATTTGAGGAAAATTTATGGATTAGAATTTTCACTATAATTTTTTGATTTTCTGCGGTCATATAAGTTATTTTCAGTTTCTGGCCAATATCTCAAAAACTTCCACTAGTAACCAATACTTTCGGTTGTTTTTCTAATAGATTAGGTCATACTGAGACTTCGAAGAAAATTTGAGGAAAATTTATGGATTAGAATTTTCACTAAAATTTTTTGAATTTTTGCGGCCATATAAGTTATTTTCAGTTTCTGGCCAATATCTCAAAAACTTCGACTAGTAACCAATACTTTCGGTTGTTTTTCTAATAGATTAGGTCATACTGAGACTTCGAAGAAAATTTGAGGAAAATTTATGGATTAGAAATTTCACTATAATTTTTTGATTTTCTGCGGTCATATAAGTTATTTTCAGTTTCTGGCCAATATCTCAAAAACTTCGACTAGTAACCAATACTTTCGGTTGTTTTTCTAATAGATTAGGTCATACTGAGACTTCGAAGAAAATTTGAGGAAAATTTATGGATTAGAATTTTCACTAAAATTTTTTGATTTTCTGCGGCCATATAAGTTATTTTCAGTTTTTGGCCAATATCTCAAAAACTTCCACTAGTAGCCAATACTTTCGGTTGTTTCTCTAATAGCTTAGCTCATACTGAGACTTTAAGGAAAATTTAGGAAACATTTATGGACTAGAATTTTCACTGCAATTTTTTGATTTTCAGAATCCATAAATTTTCCCCAAATTTTCTTTGTAGTCTCAGTATAACTTAATCTATTAGAAAAACAACCGAAAGTATTGGTTACTAGTAGAAGTTTTTGAGATATTGGCCAAAAACAGAAAATAAATTAATAAACATTTTTAAATTTTCAAAAGGATTGGTTATGAAATGGCCAAGTTTAGTCCAGCAAGAACAGATCCTAGAATTTTGTCCAAAACTAAGTTTAAAATCCCTGATCAATACTACTATCCAAATTTTACCGTCATTTTTTTAGAATGGCGGAAAGACGAAATTTTGTCAAATTTCAAAATTTCATTTACCAAGTTCCTTTACTTCGGATACCAATCAATTTGTCATTTTAAGGTTCACTTTTAATATTTTATTCCACTGGGATGTTTTATTTAGTGAAAAAAGATATACAAAATGAATAAAAAATTTCCGCCAAAAATTCTCTTTTGTGATGGTGCTGCCACTTGCGGCGAGTAGCGAAATCTATTATTTTTCGCTGAGAAAATTCCGCTATCTTATACAGCATATAAAATTGTAATTTTAAACTTGCAGCAACTTTTTTTCAACTATAAATGTTCTTTTAAAATTTTACAGTACTGGGTCTGAATTGCCTTTATATTGGCTGAGGTATATAACTCGTTCATTCTTTATTCCATAAAGGTCAAATTTTACAAGGAATGTTGTATACCGTTCTAGAATAGGCCAGGTGAAAAATCCAACCAGTAAATACCACAGCCACAACTATTATTCTAGTTGTTTTAAGTGTTTGGTTACTTGTTTCATTTAGGAACGCAGAACATTTTTAACAGCTTGGTGAAAATATTACGATAACGTCTTCTCATGTAATGAACAATTACATATATTTTATGTGACATATTTGGACCAACATGTTATTTAATTTTAACGCTATATGTAATATTTTTGACTAATTAAGCTTTTTAAAATGTAAAACGATGCAAATGTGCGTAACACAAGTTAACATAACCCTTTTTTTTGTAAATAAAGAACAAAATAAACGTTGATTCCTTAAAAATGTAATAAGGAAATAAATTCCATAGGCAGTTAATTTTTATGTTTTTCAAGTACATGCATGTAATGTATGTGAAGGCAACACATACTTGTATACCAAAAATTATGAGTTATGTGCTTAAATATGAAATTTTATACATTTTCAGGTATAATATATTATTTATGCCACCCTTTATACATGTGTACAAATAAATAAGGGATGTATATAATAAACATACTTTAAAGTCTACCTTATTTAAATATTTAAATACGCAGAATGAACAAAAAAAACATTGGTTTTCGTTTGGCCAGTGTTGAAATTATGTAAAAGAGGAACTACTGTGTAAAAGGTATACGGTCAGAATGGTGGGATCGATTACATGAGCTTGTGTTGTTTGTGTTATTTTTGCGTGAACTTTCCCCTACATTGTTTCGTCGAGATTTCATTCACCTCATAAAAAATTACTTTAATTATAAATTCATTTTGTGATATAAAATACCGTAATTATAATTAATTAAAAAGGCATAATTTTCCATATTTTTTATTTTTTTTCCTGCGTCGTCGTTGTTGCGTTATTGTTGTTATACTGAATCGGTGCGGGGGGTTTTTCCATTTTCAATTTTTTTTTTAATTTTCTGTAAAAAAATTAAAGAATTATTTATACAAAATCACAAAAACAACAAAATATAAATTAAAGGTGTTGTATTCGGTGCACGCCATATTTCACGAAGATGATGATTATGATGGCTTACAGTATATGCTAATGTAACAGAATATTTTAAAAGTCTTTATCTCCGCGTAGCGTTGGTATTTACATACCCGGAACAATGAATGATTTACAAGCGATTAGTTTTAATTAAAAACATTGTTTAGAGAAAGGGTTATATTCAACTAGTACGTACCGTACCACCCTGCATTCAGTAAACCAATAAAATATTTTATACCTAGTCTCTAGCGTACTATATATATTTATTAATTTTTGGTTAACAATAGGCCACGGAATAACACGAAGGCATTAGTTAAAAATTATATCGATGTTAAATCATAATTATAATGCTTTCGCCGGAACATTATATCTTTTCGGTCACTCCTCCAAAAATATATCTAAATTTCCGCCTTAAAAATCACTTCCTTTTCACCTTTCGCATCTATAGCTACAATTAATTTTCATACCAAAAATAAGGGTATATAACCTTAAATTATAAATTTTTGGTTATAATATTTCATCCCCGTGAATGAATTACTGTATAGAGAAAATATGAAAAACGAAAAAAACCTTTATGGCAACACTAACAGCAAAAAAAATGGAAAATTTGAATTTAAATTGAAGAATCTTCTTTGATTTGTTTGAGACATGTTAAAATGCAATGCGATTTTCCCATTTTCCCGAAAAAAAAAAAATGTTTTCCAATTTTGTTATTTTTCAATTTCTTTTTATCACGCAACGCTTTTTCCGTTCCCGAGTAGAGTATTTAGATATGAACATTTTTATTTTATTTTTTGATTATAAAGTCGTATTTGTTGTATTTTCATTCAATTTTCCTATTTTCATTTAATGTTTTGTTTTAATAGCAAATAAAAACAAATCCCAGACATGATTTGCGACATTAGAATAAATTTGACACAAACGGAATAAATTTACAACAAACAACCAAGCAAAAATGATGTAAAGAAGATGGATTGTTGATTTGAATTTATTGATTTGTGTCGTTGGTGTGCAGTTTGTCAGAATTCCAATTTTTGTGTAGTTAAGTTCATAAAACAAAAGCGCAACCCTTAATTATTTAACAAAGTGTGTATTTGGAAAATTTAAAGTTTTTCAGTTTCGAATTTCTGCAAATAAAACGAAATCTATTATTGTTCCATGTATAGATGAACGTTCCCCATTAGGGACGGCGAATCCAAACCTAGGCATAAATATTTAAACAACAACAAGCAATAGTTAATTTTTATTAGCGAATTACCCAGAGATATGGGTAAGGGATCAAGATGCGGTCCAGGTCAGTATTCGGAAGAAGTTGATTGTCTACGTGCACCCAAAAAGATAAAATATGAAAAGAGTCTAAATGATTCGAACTTAGAGGCGAAAGGCTCCATGGACACCTAATGATAAAAATTGTTTCTCTTGAAACGACACTAGAGCAAACAAAGAATACGAAACTTAGTGAGCGTGAGTGAGGTTCGAGAATTGTTAAATTATATTAAAAATATAAATATTAAATTTCTGGAGTGGTTGCGGAAACAAATCTAGTCTATCTATCAACGAAACCAACAAAAAACAATGAGGAAACCCCAGCTACGTATTACTCAACTCAACAAGCAGTCGGACCCCAAGGCTGCAAATAGTATTCATAATGTTGACAATAACATGGGGAAGCTTAGTCAGTTTTGTGACAGCCACTATACATGTGTTGAAATTCAATCGGAAGTTGGTTCATTCTACCTATTTTCAATATATGTCGAATACACTGAACCGAAGGAGTTCTATCTGTGCAGAAACAAAATAATCTTAGGCTCTTTATCGGGTCAACACCAAAAGATAATGGCCACTGGAGACTTCAAAACTAAAAGTAAAATGTGGCATGACCTAAACTGATGAAAACGGAAGAAAAGTACAGAATTTCTTGTCTACCTTTTCATAATGAACTAGCAAGGAAAGTCAACGACGTCCTCGTCTAATGGGAACTTCAATATTGACCTAACAATAATCAATGGAACCTTGTTGGGCTCGATAGTTGGGTGGTATGTGAGAGGAAATTCGATATATAGTAACCACAGAGTCATCACGTTAGTTAGCAAACCCGTCACAGAACAATCCGCTCGCAGGTAGCAAGACTCTAAGATTGGTCATTAAATAGCTGACAAGGGTCTATTTGCTAGATACTTGGTTGGTTCCTGGTACGATGCACAAGCACTTACAGAAATTGATTCGATCGATGAAATTGATGCTCGTGTGGAGCAAAACTTAGATGTTCTATACATAGAAAAGAAACCAAGAGGCAAACCCGTTAAAAATGTCACTCTTTATAAGGCAAGAAGTAAGTACTTCCATGAAGTATTTAAAGCTAAATAAAATACAGGTAACCCGCGAAGAACACGGTACTTTTAGAACACGGGTCTTGAAGAACACGGATACCTCCCACCAAATTACACGGTTTCAAACTACACGATTTTCGAGTTCTTTTGAAAAATAATATAATATGTAATAATCGTTTTCTTCAGGGGTTACCTGTATAGTTTCCGACGGTACGTCACGGAACATGGCAATAAACACTCGCGGGGTCTTGTTTATAAATTTGTCGCCGGTAAATCAAGGCCACCTGCAGTTTTAAATACCATTAAGAAGACAGATGGAGTCGCCACAGATACAAGGCATGACACACGATTGGAGTTACTCAACTTAATTGTACCGTACGAAACACCAGATGAAACTGAGTCACCTATGGCTACCTATGCGTGAGGTCGCTACCTACAGTAGTTGAACATCTACAGTTGTTGAAGACCCTCATTTCGTGGGAAGAAGTCATCAGTGCTCCAAAATTCTTTAAACGAAATAAATCAGCAGGACTTGATAACTTGAACGCTGAAATAATTCAACATGCACGTCCTATCAAGCATAATAAAATTATTAAACAGTTGTTGAAATTTGGTTACTTTACTAAGGTGTGGAAATCAGGCGAAATGATTGTAATCAGGAAACCTGGTGATAGAGATCCGATGTCTTCGAAATCTTACAGACCTATAATGTTGCTACCTTTAACTGGGAACTTCTAGAAATATTAGTAGCCATTCCCAGCATTACACCGCGGATTGAATGGACTGTTCTTGGACAAACAATTCCATTTCTGACGTAGCATGTCTATTGAAGATGTGGTAGATCACCTAATTAACAATGTCAAAACCCTAAGTTCTAAATATGTTATGGGTATATCTCTGGATATCACCGGAGCATTTGATAACCTTGCATGGCCTCACATTATAAATGTTGTCAGAAGCTACTACAGCAATCGTTCCACACTATTAAGAGACATGTATGATTCTGTTACTAAGCAAATTGCCAAAGGGTGTCCTCAAGGCTCTATTCTAGCACAAACATAATTAATGAATTCTGGTGCACGGTAACTCGAGACTCGAAGCTCGGCGTCAGGGTTAAGTCGCAATAAATAGTATGAACCAATGGTGTGTAGCAAATAAAATGTCACTATCTGCAGAAAAAACGGTGAAGCTGCAGCTAAAACGCAAATTTTGCTCTTGTTAATCTCCAAAAATATCTTTAAAAGGTCGAAACTTGAAAATGGTCAAGACTATGAGTTATCTAAAAGTTGACCTAGATGAACGTATGGGGGAAGTTTCTCACGTTCTAAGAGTCTGTGAAAATGTTAAGAAACTATTTCACTCCCTTGCGAGAGTGTCAAGAGAGGGATGGGGACTTAATCACAAAACATTAGTAACAATTTACAAAGGTGTGGCGGAGGCCTTATTCACGTATGCCGCGGCTGGATGGTATGATAGACTAAACTGTCACCACATCAGATCATTAGGAAGTGTACAGATGAATATCATACTACGAGTAATAAAGGCTTGCCGAACTGTGTCTAAAGATGCCGCAGTGGTTCTAGCCGGCGTTCTCCCAAAGGTTATTCTAATCCAAAGGAGAGCGCACTTGTACTACCTGAGAACAAGTACTCCAAACGAAGTAGGTGATATATTGCAGATAATGTCAATCGAAATTGACCTATGGTAAAACGTGAAATTAATCGGTCAATGGCAGGCACTCCATTCTTGACATTAAAGAAAGACTCAAACGAACAGTACCTCTACCGAGCTTGACGAGCCAACTAATCTCCGGACATGTTAAATTTAAAGCCTACCTATAGAGATTCAAAATAACTAATCAATGTCAAACGAAATAGTGAATAATGAAAAATAGTGAAATAGTGAATTTGTTGAAAAAGTTTGAGATGTATACGCTGAGTGTTTTATTTTCAAAAACAATTACGAATCCGTATCGAACGCATGAAAATCGTAATATTTGCCGTCAGAAGTGTGATTTTGCAGTCAAAATGGGTTAAGCATAAACATTAATTTCTACAAGTCTTGGAAACTAAGAGAATAGCTGCTGAGCCTGACGGTTTTTGGTCGAAAGAAGTAGGAAAAGGGTTATTGTCGAGTCCTGCTTACCGAAAAGCAGTTTAATCGGTTCATTGCGTGAAACAAATGAAAATTTTGGTGCAATCGCTTACTGCCGAGTAAGCGCTTGTTATGGGAAACATGGTGTATACGTTCAGCAACACGGTCAGTTTGCCGAGCACGATAGACAACAGAACGCGCAGAACGAGAAGCTGGTTTAACTTAAACGGATCAAAGACCACCAAATAGAAGAACTAAAATATGTGACTAAATTTCTAGTGGCGAAAGAAACAAGAAGTTGTATGATGGAATGACCGAGTTAAAGAGTTCGAGTTAAAATGCCAGCAGGAGGTCATCGTTCAAGGTCACATAAAATGGCAGCAGTTGTTTGCGGAGTGAAGCAACATCAAAAATTTAAGAAGATGCTACCAGGTAACTACATCCGAGATTGTACGCAACGATGACATGTTCATTTTGTGAGGTAGCCTGATTCTCGAGATAGATATAATGAAAACTGGCGAGATGAACACAGAGCGGGAATATGGAAAACCACAGAAGGTTTATGAAAGGAAGCAAACGCTTAGCTAAAGATCGGATAGTACAAGACAACAACCATTTATGTTTTTTTAAATCAAATAAATTATAGAACAAATAGTCTTCTAAGTATAACAACAGTTGGCCGCATGTTAAGTAAAATCGATTTACTTATCAATTTACTTAACTCAAATTATGATGTCAACAGGTAGCGGACCTGAAAGCACCCAATTTCTACAGTTATGTTGTAATAGCATTGTTCTCAATAGTGTTGGATAATCGATTAAACAGAGCTGTCGAAAACAACGATATTTTTTTAAACGATATTCATAATCGAATATGGCCAAGATTACGAGTTTATTATCTTTAACGGCTATAACGACTTAATGGTAACGAATTTCGAATATCCGAAGCTGTACTGCGAAGCAGTATTTCCTTAACAAATGCCTGGAATGAAGTCGCAGAGGAGTATTCTGCCAATATAATTGTAGGTAGGAGTGGTGAAGAATTACTGGGTAAATTGAAGGACCTAAACTGCAGAACCACGAACTAATTGGCGTGCATTAGTGCTGATCACAAGAACACTGCAGGTGTTGCGATCACATTACGTTTAATAATGTACGACTTGAAAGCGAGGGACGTGGTTTTGAACATTTTTATTACATTTAGTTTCATTCTAGGAACCCTTAACTAGAGGGACAAACAAAACAGATGCTGCTATAAAGCAAGCGGCCGGCACCGCAAGTAAATCAGTCAACGAATTTAGTGGGACAAAAAAATAAAACCAAACGTTCGAATAGAACATCCAGGAGCACAGAAAGTACAAGGAATGGTGAAATTATAAAATTAATGAAAGAAAAATTAAATGTTAAGTTAAAGATTAAAACAGTTTCTGTTGTCAACAGTTTGTTAACAGTTTCTGTTGTCTGCTACAGTTTCGAAATAAAATCTAGTTTTGGATTGGATGATTTTACGAACAATTAACAACCTATTTTGAAATGTAGTAATTAACCAGCACTTTTTATTTTACTAGCAGTGGAGTTTTAACAGCTGGATGCCCGGAGGTGCTGTTAGTTTCAAGAAGAGTATTAATGTTGCGCCAATCATAACGCTCGAGTTTAAATTTTATTTCTCTGAATTCAAAATTTATCTAATATTTAGGGGTTTCGGTTATTATCTGTGCCTGAAAATTATGAGTATGCTATCTTATCTAAGTATTAGTGAGATCGAGGCATATCGTCTTCGGGTTTTACAAAAAATTCTTAGATTTTCCGTGAAATTTTGAACTGAACGCTAAATTTAGAATTTTACATATTTCGTGTTCGCTTAGGAATATCTGAAAAAATTGCAATAATAGTCTTAATAATTGCTTATACAGTTCTTGGCCAAATTATTAGACGCACTGTAGATTTTAGCTAATTTTTAGTCCAAGAAAAATTGTTTAGGAGACAGCTTTTCTACCACAAAAAATATAAAATCGGTACTGGCACATTCCAATGTGGATGCTTCTATGCGCACAATTCGCAGAACATTAAAATATTTAGATTTCAAGGCATGCCGACCCGCCAGGAAGTCTAAGTTAACAGCTGCAATGAAAGCGAGGCGTCTAACATGGGCCAAACAGTGGCGTGATAATGATGTGAATTATTGGAGATCGGTAGTTTTATATTAAATTTGTCATTTACGATGAAATAATAAAAATTCAGCATTGATTCGTAGAATGTTTATCTCTTTTTTGTATTTTTAACAGGTCTGCTTCAGCGATGAAAGCACATTTGAGATTTTGGAGAACAAATTTCAGTTTGCACGTCGTCGCCATAATAAATTGTTTTATTCCGACTGTGTAGTTAGGGAATGGTTCCCATATGGGGAATCTTGTATTTTTATGTAAGACAGATCTCCCTGCCACAGAGCCCCCTCTATAAAAACTTATCTGCGAAAACAAAATATCCCTTTGTTGAATTAGCCGAGTAATAGCCCGACATGGGCCCTATTGATAATGTGGGGGAGCTATTGAAGAGTGAAGTGGCTAAAAATGTAATCACAACCAAAAGGCAGCTCATAGAAAAGATTATTAATGTGTGGAATCATCGTCCACAAATGCAGTCTTGAGTTGACAGCATGCCGTGCAGAATGAAAGCTCTCATAGCGGCAAAAGATGGCACTGCAAAATATTAAAATTTTATGGCATATGGAATAATTTTCAATATTGGTAAAATATCAATAAATAGCAAATATTTTTCAATAAATGTGGAGTTTTTCTGAAAACAATTAGGTAATAAAGTATAATGTACAGCCAGATTGAATTATTTGTAAATTAAATATTCGAAAACCAAATTAAAGCAGCTGTTAACTAAGATTTTTCATAGCATCTATAATGCGTTTAATTATTTGGCCAGGGACTGTACATTAACTGAGACTCACTAAATTTAGTATTGTCCAGACTTCGAGACTAGTCTTTGCGTACAACTTAACAGATCCATTGAATTTTGACATTTTGACCGAAATCGGTCCACCGGAATGCTCTACATGAGCACTTTCATTATTTCCAAATATTTTGAAAGATGTGCTCGGGATGAATTGAAAATTAAATATCAAACAAAATTAGTTTAGACAATTTTTTAAATTTTACCGGAAATGACGAGTTTTTACCAAAAAACTTTATTCCACCGAAGTTCGGCATCTCAGAATAATTCTGAAGATCTTTCCGAAATTTGATGGAAATCTAGGTACCGGAAGTGGCAGCTTCAATGAGAGCTTTTACAGTTTTTGGAATAATGATGAAAAATTTGGGAATTTACAACATACGACAAAGAATTAAAAGATTCAAAGAAATTTAAAGATTCAATTTTGAACCAGCAAAAGTTGAAATTGTTGGTTTTTGAAATTAAATTTAAACAGGAATAATGTTTTTTGATTATTACAAGGCAGTTTTACCAAAAAAAAGTCCGGTAAGTTTAATTTTTCGCCTTAAAATATTTTTTGGAGAAAAGCATAGAACACATCACACATTAAAAACGCCCACTTTCTCTATCTGGCTACAATCAGGAATCGAACCCGGAGTACTCGAATAAAAAAGGAAACGCTCTACTAACCCTGCGCTATCGAGGGCGACTCCCGATTTTTTTAAACAAGCTAGCTAAATACTTTTTAGACAATATTCGGTCGCCCGACCGTTTAACGATATGAGATTAAACTAATCACGACTACTTAAGACGTTTTTGACTTCCGCCGTGCCACTTACTAGGGTTCATAAGGATTTGTTTATTTATTAAGTTTGCTGGCGTTACATCCATAATGGATTTTTGGCCACCTCATTATGTGTGTCATAATTAATGACCAGCTCCCAAGGTTGCTGTAAGGTGCACACTGTGTCTGGATGAGACATATAATGAAATGCTGGGGAATGAACGGGATGATCTCGTTTTTCCATCCACCTTACAATTACTTTCATGCTGTTCCCATACGGCGACGCAAATTTGTACTAGCTCAGACAATGGTTGGTTGACGTTGATGGTGTAGTTCTTGACGCATTATCTCTCTGTCATGTGCCCTGAACCGGGGGAATTGGAAGAAGAATTGGAAGTATGTATTGTTTTATAATCCGGATTAGATCAAGCACCAAGAAACACAGATATTACCATCCTTGGGTTGTATTGAAATCAGGATAGGAATCAAGCACATATTGGATAAAAATTATTGGCATAAAAATAATTTTAGGAGGAGAAATTGGAGAAAGCAAAGGCTACTAGATATATTTTGGTTCAAGATTATTAGTTTAGTATTGTTTTTTCATCACCCAGTAGAATCGAAGGCCTGCTTAAATTATGTTTGAGATTTTAGGAATATTCTATTAAATTTTTTAATCGATAAAATTTTCGAAACATATGCGATTACAACTTTTATCGAAATTGATTGTTTCAATCTTTTTATATGATGTTGTGGACTACCGCCGCCACTCAAATATTTCAATACTTCAAAATTTGTGTTTCAGGTTTAAATGTAGAATTAACAACGTACAACTTTTGCATCCAGAAAGTTGCATTTTTTCAGTGGCTTTTACCTAAAATATGAGACTCTCGTGCGTTGAAAGCAGCGAGAGCATTTTCAAGTCGATCTTTTAACATTTAAATAAAAAAAATAGTAATTTAAGGCTTCAACATTTAAATTTAATTGTTTTAAATTTCTAATGTGAAATAAAATACATGATTTGATTCAAGATTTCGTTTTTAAGTTTATAAAATTAAGCATTTAATTTGCCGTGATGATCAAATTTAATTACAGTGAAATTGACACTTGCGCAATTTTCTCGCTTTCTACTTTTGTCAATTTGTACAAAACGAACTGGTGGAAAGAGCGGGAAATCGAACAATTGTTCGTCTTGTTTGCAAAATTCCCGATAAAATTGAAATGCTAACCGTTTTAAGGCGGTTAGCATTTCAATTTTCAATTGAATTTAAAAAATCCAGAAAACAATTTAGAATACAATGGTCAGCATTCGTTGTACGTTAATAAAGGGTGTTTTTTAGAGGTTCACATCTTTAAGTTGGAAACACTGTTTTGTTTGTGAACCGATTTGACAGCTGACATTTGCTTTGTCATCAGTTTGTTTTGCCATTTCATAACGAATCCACACCAAAGCAACGATTGCAAATTCTTGAATTTTTTTTATCAACATACTGGTTCTGTTCGCCAAACTCATCGTGCATTAGAGCGGGTAATTATGGATCGTTTTTGCACCACGTAAAAAATAATACGCGACCAGTAAGACAAAAATTGTTTGCCGCAGTGTTTACAAAATTCAACTTGTGCAGGAATTAAAGCCACCCAGCCATTGCACACGCTGCCAATTCGGCCAATGGGCTGAATCACAAATTGATATTAATGTTAATTTTCCGAACAAAAGGTTGTTCAGCGATGAAGCTCACTTTTGGTTAAATGAGTACGTTACTAAACAGAATTGTCGAATTTGGAGTGAAGGTAAGTTTAGTGCGCATTATGGGCCGGCGGTATCATTGTTCCATATGTCTTCAAAAACGATGATGGGTGGAATGTTACAGTCAACGGTGAACGGTATAGAGACATGATTTTTAACTTTTCTGTACCCTAATTGGCTGTATATGTTACGTCACTTGTCTACGCCAATAAACCAAAGACGATTGAACACTTAGAACACAATATTCGGCGAGTTATTAGCGAGATACGGCCGCAATCGCTGCGAAGTGTTATCGAAAATTGGACCTCCAGATTACGCGATGTACACCCCAGCCGCAGCGACCACATGGTCGAAATCATATTCAAGCATTAATAGTATACAATTATCTATCTTTATTCTATTTTAACTTAAAATTGTGAACCTCTAAAAAACAATTCAGGGTTCTGGAGTATTAGCGTATGTTGCATTTTGGTTTTCAAGGTGCTATTGAATATTTTATTTTAAATACAAATTTTCACTTTTCAGTTCTTATCAAGTTATGTAATACGTTACGATAAGTTTAAAATCGTTGATTTATGCATTAATTGGTGGAGGACTTTCAACTTACTCGTATAATGCACAGTGAAACAAGGTTTTGCAAGTAGTTCAGAATTTGGTACCTCCTCCCGTTTGGCATGAATCATAAGCCATTGCTACAGTTGTGTCTAGAGTATTATTGGAAAGTTTTAAATAATTTTTAAGAAAAGTAGATGGCAGAACTCCCCCAGTAGCAGAAAATTTTTGTGTGAAAACATATTCCATTACGATTGGTGTGTAGTTTAAAATACATTTTTAGCTACAACGAAATTTTATGTAATGTTAGATTTTGAGATGCTATATAGAGTTTGTGCTGCGACATGGCTATATTTAAATTTGTCACTCCTACGTGTTAAACTTAGAGCTTGGAAGAGTATTCCCGCTTAAACAGGTTTAAAAATAATAATATAAATGTGCCCCATGCACAAAACATTTTCTCAACTCTACCTTACAGTTTTATATTGTCTTATCATAAATCATATTTCCCGAAGAAAAAAGAAAACAATAAACGTATGCTAAATTATTCATAAATTTAATTATAATTTAAATTATTTACGAAAAAGTAAAAAAAAAAACAAACTGTGTTTTGTTTCTTTGCATTTTGAGACGCTGAGCTGAGAGATGCTGTCGTATATACGAGTATAAGACTTTTCAGTTTTGTGTATATTTCCCATTATACGCTTTTGATTATTAATGAGGTCATAAAAATTTATTTACAATTCATTTTTTTCGTGAATTATTTTAAATGTAATTACCAAATTGTATGCGTTGAATTAAATAAAGAAACGAAAAAGAAAATGTTATCTGATTTGAATAAAAATAGCAAACAAACAAACAAACACAAAAAATATACAAGACGAAAGAAAAGGTATAGAGGTAAGAAGGATATAAGAAAGTTTGCACAAAAGATGAGTTTGACGGGTGTTAAAATTTATATATACAGTTTTTTTTTTATCTTATTTCGTATTAGACGAATTGAAAAATTGAATTACTTTGATTTCCTTTGGATAAACAACGATCAATAAAATGTATTTTTTATGTATGTACTCGTATATATAGAAAAAATCTGTCCTATTGTGTAAATATATTTACATAGGATACGGAAATATTCATAGCGAAGCAATTTTCTCGACAATTACATACGTTTAAATCGATTTTTTCGCTCCATTTACATTAAATAAATTAAAAAGTTCGATTTTCCCAATATTCATTTACATATGTATACAGCAATAACGAAATAGAGGTTATAACACATAAAAAACGCTTCCATTCTAGAAAAAAATACCTCACTAGTTTTTTGCACAGTAAGTGTGTGTGTTTGTAGTAGCTGGAAAACCTAAGGCTTACACAGTTATTTTTATATTCTATTTACATTTTTGTGTTCTCGCTCGTCTATCTAACATAGATATAGCTAGAGATCTAGCAAAAAGCTCTACGTATAGCTTTATGTGGTGTTAAACCTAGAAAATTCATTCTAAATATACATAAAATTTTATTTATTGTCAAATAAGAACAAGAAGTGGAGAAAGCAACATTATATAACAAAATAAAGGAAGAACTGTGTGTTCCACAGTCTTCATTTTATTTTTCCCAGTTTCGTTTTTTTTTTGCATCAGCAACAGCAACGTTTTAAGGGAAAACAATGTTGATTAAAAATGACTGAAATTCTCAACAGATTGAATTTCAATTTTATTAAAAAAAAAATTTCCTTTTTTTTATTTCATTTCATTTCCGTTCCTTTTACTTCTCTGCTGTGTCAACTTGTTCATTTTATGTGTACACAAACACAGCACAGTAGTACACACACATCCAACAACAACAAAAAATATGGAATGAAAAAAAGAAAAGCGGGAAAAAGTGCTATTTGATAAATTAATTCATAAGAAAATGAAAACGAAGTTTTGGAAAATTAGGGAAATTGATTGTAAATTATGACAATGAAATGGTGAAAAGGTATAGAATTGGAAAATTCACAATGAAATTGACAGTTTTATTTTTCCTTACTTAATAGTGATTATGCATAGTCGATTGTTTGCCGATTCGATTTTTTTTTAATAATAATAATTGAATAATGATAGATAAATAATAAAACGAGACCACATAAAATATTCTGAAATGTATAAAAATGGTTGAAGATAATAAGTCTGGGCGTGGTAGACTGGGCAAAACACTTTACCAACCCCAAAGCGAATATTTTAATTGAATTCGATATTTATTGTTTACCCTTTTCCGCAGTGGTTTGTTTTTTACAAGTTCATATTTTACATCTCAAAAATAACCGGCGCTGATCACTTTCCTGTGCTTCTCTCTTCGTCAGTAATTTTTATGCAACCACGTAGGCGCCACTATAATTCGACAAATTTTTTTAAAGAGATTCTGTTTTCAATTGTTCATTTGTCAAATTATCTGCTCAATTTTGACACATTTTTCAATGAAACATTAAATTTCTTGATCAAGAATTACTGCAGTTTTCCTTGGTCCTAATCCACTGATAAGTCACGTACATATCTCGCGTTTCGATTTTGTTAGCCAATTTTATAACAAACTAAAAATCAATGGATTAGAGAAATCTGGAAAGTAAAACGAAGCCTACAGACGCAAAGAAAGTGACATAGAAGTAAAAGGTACTTGTTCGAGGTCTTAAAAACGTTCTTTAATTCCAAAATCGAAATTCTTTAATTCCAAAATCGAAAACCACAAGAAGGATTCAACAAATCATAAACATTTATTTGGGCGAAGTACCCTCCTCCCAGCTAACCGACTAACCTTAATAATATAATTCTTTACTAACAAGGGTCTGTCGAAAGGGTTATGGTGTACTTGTGAGAACAAAATACCGAACTGTAATGTAGAAAAACGACAATTTACTCAAGTAGGTTCTTTTATAAGTTAAAACATTTAATAAACCCTTATCCAGTAGTATTAGAGACACTTACAGGTTCAGGATTCCTAGTCAGTTCGGACACCGAATCGTGTCTTATGTAACAGATTTCGTCGAATAATTGGGTGATAATGGAATGAAGCAGTAGAAGTGCATGTGCTCAAGTAATTCAGTTGCTGCGTTGCTCGAATAAACCTGTGATCATCTTGACATCGGCATACTTAGCATGTAGTATGTTATAGGTAACCAGCCTAACAGCTGCCCTGCGTTGTATACACCTTATCTTATCTTATCCTATTTTTCAATGAAACATTAAATAATTTCTAACAAACTACCGATATTATGTAATCGGGCGTCGATTATGTAAGCGTTTCGTTAACTTTGACTGAAATGTTGTTGTTGTAACGTTTCCGAATTTGAAATGACCAATACAATTTTCTAAAGTTCGTTTCGGCTAAACTTGTAGTTTTAAAAACTTAAAAGAACTCAGTGAAATTATGAAAGAGTCATTTGCCCTATAGAAGATGGTAGTAGATGGGGGAACAACAGTTTTGAAAAAAAAAAATAGTTTTTCAAAACACGGACGCTATCCACTAACTATAACTGCCATAGTTATAAATTAATAATTGTGGATGAAAAGGTTACCACGTCAAGTTCAAGCAGTTTTAACCACTTTTGAAAACTTTATTCTGGTCCTTCATAGCATTTTTTTTCAAAATTGACCATCTAAATTTATCGATGAAAATTTTAGAATTTAAATTTTTTCAGATATTAAATCAATCATGAAGCCACGTTCTCGTTCGCGAGATTAATCAATTCTAATCTCGGGGATAGATTTGGAAATACATCGCAGTCCAATTCAAACAGTCGTCTAAATCCGAAATACGGCAAATATTATTTTCATTTTAAATATGAAAAAATTGATGGAAATTGTACCGGATGACTGACACGAAGTGTTACCAACTTCAGACTGTCATTGCTGTCAAACCAGTGATAACAGAGCGCACAAATTTACACTAATCACAGTTCATTTCATTGTTTACAAGCGTACAAAAGCATTTTAGTGGGAAATATTCAGAAAAAAGTCATCCGCAATGGAATTCAAGCATAATAGTGTGATTGCTCTATATTTGGCTGGATAACCAAAGCCGCAGATTGTTAACCAGTTAAAACAACTGCATGTGAATAAAATGTTTGTTTATCGCACCATAAATCGTTATATCGAACTGGTGCATTGCAAAACGCCATGGTGGTGGACCGAAACGCACTGCAACATCGCCGAATATCATTCGGAAGGTGAAGGCCAAATTGGCTCGGAATCCGCGCCGTAGCGGCAGAAAAATGGCTTGTGAGGCGCTCGTCAGGCGTAAAGGCTTTGAAATTTCATAAAACGCATAGTCTCACTGATGCTCAAAAAAAAGTTAGAGTGAAAGGAGAAAATGAGTTGTTACGCTTGCACGAAAGTAGCGATTTACCGAATTTGGTTTTCTCCGATGAGTCACCGTTCGTTCTTGAGCATTATGTGAACAAGCAAACCGACCGGATTTACTTGCCCGGCCGTTCTACTGAAAATTTGGACCAACGGATTGCCACTCGAAACCAGGCGCCGCCGATGGTGATGGTTCGGGTCGCCGTAACCGCCGAAAGCCGTTCGTTCCGAAAGCTCGTTTTTTTGGACCATGGGCTCAAGATAAATGCTCAAATTTATCGGGATCATGTGTTGGAGGGAGCGTTGAAGCCTCGGGCACAAAAACATTTCGGCCGCAGAGCCTGGAAATTTCAACAGGACTCGGCGCCGAGTCATAAAGCGCGCGGCAATCAAGATTAGCTGAGAAATAACGTTCCGCGATTCATTTTCACTGCTCAATGGCCACCAAATTCACCGGATGCAAATCTGATAGATTTATCGGTTTGGGGTATTTTGAAGAGCAAGGTTGGGACAAACAAATACAAAAGTGTCGATCATCTCAAGCAAGCGTTTCGCCGTGAATGGGCCAAAATACCGCAAGTCCACTTTCGTGCTGCATGCAATAGCTTTGTCGGCCATTTGAAGGCCATAATCGTGGGTAAGGGTGGCCGAAACGAAAACTGCTAATGCAATTCGCAAATTTAAATATTTGTGAACATTTTTTACTTTGATTCAATAAAATTCATCAAAAAATAAAAATTCTGTAGCGTTTTGTTTTGGTAACACTTCGTGTCAGCCACCCTGTAGTTAGGTAGTAAATTTTAGGATCAATTTAATTCGAATAAAAAGGCAGTAAGGAGTTTTAAATTCTGATTGGGATGGGCGACCATTTTTGTGTTCCAATTTTGGTAATTCCCTGGGAATGGGAAATTGGGAAAAGAATTTACTTAGCTTTTATGTATAAATCTGTTTTTTCTGGCCTACTGAGGAAAAATTTTGATGTAAATTTTTATAAACTGTAAATACTATTTCCATAGCGAAACTGGCAGGGAAAATTTTTCCAAATTTTATTTTGTTTTCGGAAAAATTACCAGACCATCATTTGACCATAGTATACCAGAAAATAATAATTTAAACAGGTATTATATGCAAATTCTTTCCCCCGTGCCCCCTATTACCAGGGAATTGGTAGAATAGGATGAACTGATTAAGGCTATGCCAGTCGCCTGTTAATTTTGGACCTTATTTATGCAAGCAGTCACGACTTCAAAATTATGGGCGGCAAATGGAACTTACATATGAGGCATACGGAACGTAAATTTTGTATGTAGCTTTTGGTCTTCGCCGAAATTTTATCACTGTCTGTTATTGGTGCTGATTTTCTAGTACACATAAGGTCGACTGTGGATTTACACAAACAAAGAAACTTCCTTCCAGTAACATCAATTTATCCGATTGGAGCCATCGCCTTGAGCAAGGAGGACTCAGCATTATCACAATTGGATAAGGCGTAAATGAATTACCAAATTCTAAATTACTAAATTTTCTGATATTTTGACCAATATTTTGAATATTTTTGTAGTTCCTGTTTCTTGTAAAACTAAACGTTTGGCACCGGATTAATAAAAGATTGTAAACAAGGAATTTGAAAATCTTATGGCACTTAGTATTTGTTGTCCAAGAAACAGGGCATGGTCCTAGTCCTCCGAATCTTGTTTTAAAGAAAAACGGCCATTGGAGACCATGTGGAGATTATCTTATCCTATCATTATTCCAGCAGACCAATAGCATACTATTGGTTCAATAGTAAATAAAAAGTGTACGGCAACCACGAAACAGAGAGTTGCGTGCAGCGTTTTCTTCGACTAGAAAGTCGAAAGAATTTACCTTATTTACGGATCACAACCCAATAATCTGTGCGTTTTATCAGAATTCGGAACAGACATCACTACGCCAGTTTCGTAATTTCAATTTTATCGGTCATTTCACTAACGACATCCACTACATCTCAGGCATTAACAATGTTGGTGCAGATACCTTATCATGCATTAATGAAATTTCTGTCCCTGAAAGTAAAGTATAGATTATGCTCAAATTGCTGATATACTAATCAATGATGGGGAACTCCAAAAATTATTTCGTGAAAATTAAAATGTATGGAAATGCCACTGACTTTTAATTCCAATAAAACAATTTATTGTGATAAATCGACTGGTCTTCAAAGGCGTTTTACATCAATTGAATTTCGGAAAAAGTTTTTGCAGCTTTTTACAATTTGTCTCATCGTGGTGCATTAAAACATCTATTATTGAGAAGTTACTGAGAAAAAATGTAATTTGGCCATCTCTAAAGATTAAAAAGCTATGGCTCAATGGTGTTTAGCATGTCAAAAATTAAAAATTTCAAGGCATTTTTCACATCGGATCTTATAAATTAAATTCGTAACGCTTCGCAGAAATTCAATTAAACATCACTGGTCTTTATCAACTTCCGATAATCAGCGATGCTGCATATCATTAATTGATCGATATACGAGACGAGCTGAGGCACCGGATACTACTGCGGCCACCGTCCAAGTACTCTAGATGTTCGCAACTACAATCCATGTAGAATATTGTATTTTTATGGCTCCAGCGTAGCGACGGAAGCTAGTCGAGCTAAATCAATTTATTCCCGATCTATCGACCAGTAATTTTAATGTTAATAAACGTTTATAATGTTCGGTATATTCACTATCGTGAATATGCCGACTCCAAAGGGTTTCTATGTGTTATAGAAGATAAACTATATGGAGATGACGTTGATATAAAAAAATAGAATGTGTTGGCAGCAGACTTAACAAGTTCAAACCTCTCATCCTAAACTTTCAGATAACAAGCCTATCGGTGGGAGAGGACAACTTACTGACTCTTACTGATCAGAAAGCAAAGGAAAATTAAGGAAAATTCAATTTTTTGGCTATAATGCCAATTTTCAAGGACTACTCTCATCCTTCATTGCTTGAGAAATGTGTACCCGGCAAGACACAAAATACGAACGAGGACTCCAATAACCATATTTGGTCTAGGTTGCCAAACAATATTTTTGTACACACTTGAATTTGGAGTTAATGATGCCATACCCAGTTATAATGATGGCAACATATCAAGGTGTAAAATTTTACTTCACTCGGGCATTCAGCCAGGTATATTTTGCACTGAAGTTTTAAAAAACGATGATAACGAACCTATTCGACTTGCAAAAAAAATAGTTTAGAGTCGTCCAAACCGGAACAACAAAAAAGACCTTGCGTCCGGAAGGCTTTAGAGTGACACCATGACGAAGAAGTAGATGGTCCTTCCTATGGTGCTAGCGAGTTCTAAAAGATTTAGTATAGTTTACCTT
The DNA here is from genome assembly GCA_963691935.1 of Nephrotoma guestfalica. Classification (NCBI taxonomy): domain Eukaryota; kingdom Metazoa; phylum Arthropoda; class Insecta; order Diptera; family Tipulidae; genus Nephrotoma; species Nephrotoma guestfalica. The sequence continues at coordinate 257,411,638 of OY829913.1, forward strand.
ATTTAAGCTACACTAAAATTGGCGCAGTAGTTTTGGCGTGAAAGCCGGACTTCAAAATTGATGCGGGCAGACAGACAACAATTTTAAAAACATTTGATTGTGATTATTTTCAGGAATATACATATAACACTTGACCCATAAAAACACCTAGTCGTAACTTCTCGTCTGATCACCACCGGCACCTCGTATAACAGAGCAAGCGCTCTACATACTCCTCTATAGAGGGCAACAAAGAAAAAAAATATTTCAACAAGTTACTACTAATTGATCACTAGGTATCTGAAACCGTGTGACGTCATTTCCTAACCTTTCATCAGTAAACTGAGTGTACAGTGGTCCGATGTATTCGGGCTCTTTTTAAACAAATCGAAATATTGAATTAATAAAAATTTAAAAGATTTAGTTTTAAAGAATCGATTAATGAAAACCAATTTATTAGACTAGACACTATCTGGCACTAGTTTTTGCTGTTGCGAGCGAGCTTAAACATCAACACACTTTAAGGTTACTTGGATAGTTCAAAAGCAAGCAAGCGTATGACGAAATACATATTGATGTAACCGAATTAAAATCAGAGCTTGCTCATTTAATTTGGATTTTTTTTTATTCATTTGTTTTTATTGTGCTGGAAATTCCCATTGATGAATGATTTTCGACGAAAGTCAAATGTTTTTAAATCGTTTGTGTGATGTAAAATGAAAAGCATATATTTTACAGGTTGGTGACTTTTGAGTTTATTCTTAATTTACAATAGAGGTTGCAATCTTAAAATTCCGGGATCCCTTTATAACATCATTCATTTCACAGCCAACTTTCATAAAATTATTTAAAGTTTTTGACTATTCTTCATCAGGGGATTTAACATTTGAACAGGTATTAGGAATTTACGGCTTAGAAACAGTAAATGATTATTGGAAATTGGGCTACGTTAATTTAGAAACTTTTTATCTATTAGTTCTTGCTTGTTCAGAAGAATAATTTTCCACTTTTTCCGATTCGATGGTATGAAACCCTTTGTGACGTTTAAATATTCAATGAACATTTCATAACTGGCTGTGTGGGAAACAGGCATAAATTTTGTCAGTAGGTGTATGACAAATGAAATGTACCGAGTTCCCTCTGAAGAAAAATTAGATAAAATATTTTTCAAAATAAAACCTAAACATTTTTGAACGATAATTTAGGAAAGTAAATAATCATAAAACAACAACAGAACCAAAAAAAAAAATTAAAATATTTAATTACATTCGTGGAATGCGAACACTGATAACAAACCGCACAAGCAACAACATAAACAAAATACCAAACCATTAAATCTACATTTTGCGTTTGAGGTACCCTCTGCAGCATATACTCGTACACATAAATAAATTTTTGTAGCAATAAACGCTAATTTAAATCATACGAACCAAAAATTTATAAAGAAAATTTATATCATCTTAAGTGACCGTAATTTAAACACAAATAATTTATTCCAACAAATTCCAGTATTTTTTATTTATTTTATTTTTTTTTATTTAAATTTATTACGATGAAATAAATATTCGGAAAAATTACAAAACTTAAGAAAATCACTGTGAATTTAATTTTTCATGGGCTGATACAAAAGAGAGAGCAGCACACACATAGAACATGTAAGAATCTCAATTTGTCTTTGATTTAGACACATTTGCCGCACAATAGCTCTGTATGAGCTTACACATACACACACATATACATTTTTTAAATAAATATAAAAGAAAATCTGGATAATTTATTATAAAACATTGGTATTTAATCTGAGGGTACCAAGAAAATGTATCCCATCTTCTAAGAAACATAATAAAACTTCATAAATTTTGATCTGGCTGTGCTTTTATATTTTTTAAGTTTGTTTCGTTTTTTGTAATACGAGAACACAATATTTTCGGTGTTGTGTTCTTGTTTTTGTCGTTTTTGACAAAATGATATCTCAAGACGGATACAAAAAACGTATCATCATCGTTTTCTTAAACACGTTGTTTATGCTTCCGGTGTTAAACGATTAGTATTATATTCGTTGTATAAGACATAATTTAATATGACATGTAAAGGGCTATTTAATGAACTAAATATGTATGCGTGTGTGGGTTGGAATGTACTCGTGGTATTTTGGTTTTGATTAAAACGATTATCTTAAGAAGTTGGTTTTGGTAATCCGTCATGACAAGATTACATGCTTGTCGAATATGTGAATATATCAAACGAATTTATCTATTTGGCTGTCTTGAAAATATTGAACTAAACGTTTTTAAGGTTTTATGTAATTTTAGTTCTACAGTGCTGGAAATATTAATAAATTAACATTTCCAACTTAATTTTCGTGCTGTCATTTATTTAAACATTAACATCCTCGGGCAGCAGCGCAAATGCCTACTGAAAGTAGAAAATCGAAGAACATGCCTGAAAGGTAAAGGCATACTCTTATTTTTAGGAAAAATGACAACACCGGTGGAACACAAATGAAACACCTTCCACTATACTACTGCAAATGGAAGGCGTACGCAAAAGTATGATCTAATGCTGAGGATCGGTCAAAATTACTATTCATAGTTGGTTTTCGTAAATAATAAGAAAAAAGATGAGTAAGTCCAATTGCACAAGTGGAAGGAAATCAGTTAGTAGGCAGAAAAAAAACTAAAACAACATAGAACATTTGGAGAGACTTCGAGAAGGCGATCGACGTCATAAACTATAATTAAGAAAAAATTTAAATGCAGCTCAAAGAATGGACCCGAAACTCCCACTACGCCAAAAACCAAAAGAAGATCGGACAAGCAGGATAGGCGGCTACCGAAAGACTTAAAAGATGACATGGTAAAGGAATCACAATCTAATCTCGCACAGCCGGACTCAGAAAAATAGGAAAATAGAGTGAAAATGATGAACCATGGATACTGACTCAGTCCTCCTTTTTCCCGATTAAAACTGTGGAGAGTAAACATTATGAGAAGGTGCACAGCGAGATCCGGCGAAACATTATCCCAGAAGCTTCGGGGCAAAAAACGAAGTTTGGGATGCTCTGAGAAGTTGTCAGTATAAAACCTTTACTATCTAAAGTAAAAAGTCCACAAAAAAGGAAATTTTTTATTAGCCGTTTGTTCTACAATCAGCAAACACACATATTTTAATAAATTTTTTTTATATTCTGGTGTCGCGGTTCACGATTCACATTTCCCGTCCTTACTTTTACGTCGTTGCGAGCCAATTCGAGGACGTACGGCTATATGTTCGATTTTCGTAGATCAATCGGCATATTGTATATCTCCATGGTAGCCTATAGTACTGGCATGGAAGACGGGCTAGCCCATGAATTCTGTACTCCGACAGGAGTCTTATTTGTGTTTCTTTTGAACTATGAATTCATTGGACACAACTAAACTCGCGGAATTAGCTTATCGTTTTCTCACGTTATTGCGGTATCAACCAAGCAACCGCAACCTAACTGGTTGCAAATGAATGAAATAAATCGTCATATTAACGAGATGATCGTGGTTAGATTATTAACATTAACGTGGTAGATCACGAACTATTCCTGATTGCAAATTCCGGTCACAAAATTCAAAAGCAAAGGACTCAGATCATTGGTATGCTACTTCCACCGACGGTTTAAGGGCGAAGTCAAGAATAATAAAACAAACTACCTCCGATCCGATGGAGTGAATTTAAAGCCAACAACTAAATAAATCTTTACAAGTGGTGACTTGTGAAGGCAAAATATCGAATTGTCATTTCAAGCGAAAATTGTCCCCTCGTATCAACTTACCAAACCAGGATACGGAAATGCTCTCATGGGCTAAAAAGTTTATTGAAATGAAGGTTCGTCTAAAGTCCCTCTACCCAAAAGGCAGAGATCGGAGGAGGAATCACAGAAGAATGCAAAGACGACTAGAATGCAGGAAATTGCAACTAGGTCTTTGAGGAAGGAGGAGATGGCCTTAGCCGCCATTGTTCTAAAAAACATGAGGGAAAAATCTGGACCCGCTCCGGTTTTTCGGGATGAAGGATAACACTGTAATCGTATCAAGTTTATAACAAGATTATAGAAAAGCTATTATTATATTAAATAGAGTCGCTAATTGAGGAGGTGAGAACTAATAGTTGCTATAGTTTCAGCGCAGTCACACTTAAGATTTATAAGAAAGATGAGAGTGACATCTAGAGGATGCCGGTACCGGTAGATGCCCGGCTGACAAGCTGTACACATTGGAAATGGGTGAGGAGGTAGAAACACTGTCTACAAACACACAGATGTCCACTTCGATGTTATTACTTAGTGGATATTTGGGGGAATGACAGAGTAGGACTCTAATGCAACTATGGTGGAGGTTGAAGTAAAGGAGCAAACCATGCGCTCATGCTCAAACGTAGAGCAAAGGAGAACCTTAGATCCGTTTGATGCTTCAATTTAAACTGCTATACATGAAGAAGCTAAGTAAAATTCGTTCCTCCATTCTTGCTAAAAAGGAAAGTCAAAATCTCGGGCTAATATCAGCTTACCCCTTCCATCTGATGGAGAAGATATCCCGCCTGTCTTAGGAAGCTCATTAAAGCAGACTCAAAAACAAAATTTTGGAGTTACCTGATTCAAAATATTGGTCCACTGATATAAATGAAGGTGGTGAGTTACTCCAAGATTTTATTCTTAGTGCAAACATATGTATGGTATATCCAATATTGGCTGTAACCCAACGTTTATAACTAGGAATAGACAATAAGTATTACATATTGAACTTGTCTGTGTTTCAGATAATATTATGAATAGTTTAGCGAATTAGAAGGTGTCGGAACATAATTCCTTTTCTGATAATTGTTATCTCCAATTTGAATTAGATACAAACCCATCAAACAACGTAGCTAAGAAACACTGAGAAGCCCGAAATTCGCTATCGGTACCGACTCCAAACCCACGATACAACACAAGAGCTTGCTGTCCTGTCTGCTGTGTTGCAGACCAACTATGCAATGCCTTTAATAAGGCCATATTAGGTGTGTGTCTTCCTAATACATCAATGAGTTAACTTCGATCATCGTGAAGGTCGAAAGGACTTCAAAACATCCATAAAAATGCAGAAGCCAAGAAAACTAAAGCTACTACAAGGAAGTAATGAAAACATACAAATACGTCCTCTGAGACATCTACCTAATATCCCACCACTTCGAGTTTTCTATAACGATCGATCGGTTCTTGGGCCGTAACTAGTGTAGCATCCTTGTAGCTACTACTGGAAAGTCACTTTCCAGGTATCTCCGAATCTGCGCAACAAAGGCTTAAGAACAACAGTCAGCCCCTAAAACTATAAATAGCTTTAAGCATTATAAGTTGGCGGGGTTCCATGGCATTATACCGGAGGATGTCTAACAAACGACTGACTTAACCTTACCATGGCTGACAGTTATCTTCAAGTGCAGCCTAGAACTCTGTCACGTTCGTAGTAAATGAACTGAAGTAAATGTAATGTTTATAACTAAGGCGGGAAAATACTCTCGTTGCAGCCATAAACCAAAGACCTTAGACCAATAAGTTTATCCTCTTCTCGAGTAAAAATTTTGGAAAGAAAGATAGAAGCCCACTTTAAGAGTTCGAGCCTTTATCGGGAAATACCTTTAACATAAGGGTTTTAACAACATTTGATTAGAGGCAATCACGCAGGCACTCTCCTCTCGTTGCGTGGACGAATCATTAAGGGGCGCGTAGATCAAATGCTTAACACTAGTGTCGTGACGGCTAACCTGGGTGGGTCCCTCAATAGCAGGTTTGTGAAAGAGGTACGTTGCAAGATGCGCTTGGCATTCTCTCTATTGGGCTAGCAGTTGTGGTTGAATGGTATTGGATTGACCTTCACTGATACAGTGAATTATCTGGGTCTCATTCTGGACCGCGGACTAAGCTGGCAACTTAATAAATTAGAAAGAGTAAAGAAAGCTATAATAGCGCTTCTATAAAAATGTCTTTTGAAAAGGAAGAAGTTTACAGCCCCCACATTGCACATTGGCACTATATTTTTGCTATAGTAGGCCCATTTTATTATATGAGGTTACAGTTTTGTGGAAAGCTTTAAATATTCTAACCAATCTAAGATCGTTGGTGAAAGTACAGCGAAAAGCTGAGTCTATTTTATCTCTTATCTCTAAATATGGTAAGATCAACAAATGGCAGCGAGATCAGCTGTAAGGCTCAATTACATCTCCATGTGGAACTGTAACAATACTGGACACTCTTTTATTATAAGAAACAGGAACGTTCCAAATACTACCGACTATACCATCTCGTCACCATCTTTTCAACAGAGGTTTGGCACTAATATTCCCACCACTGAATACTGCTTAAGAGAAGCACTTCTGAATACTGAAGTTGTCAATCCACTGATGGTTCAGAAATGGATGGGAAGATTGGGGTGGGATTTTCTGTGATGAATTAAATGTAAACCACTCTTTTCGTCTCCCGAACTACTGCAACGTTTTTCAAGCTTAACTAATCGCGATAAGGGAAGCCGTTGACTGGTTGAGGTATAGTGTAGTATCTGCAACGGATATTCGTATTTTTATGGATCTCATTTCATTGTGTCGAAAGTTGTCTAGAGTTGCCTCTCATCTCTTAACGAGATCGCAGATCAGTTCAACATCCACGTGATGTGAGTGCCTGTGAACTTAATTATTTAAGTGCTAATGTATGTAATGTAAATGATTAGAAGGGCCGTGTGGCCGTATATCTACATGCCGCCCTTTTGCTTAAAAGTGAATGTTAAACTTGGGTAATGAAGGTGGATATATAGAATTAATTTCGAGGATGTGCACAACAGACGACAATGCACAGAGAATTTCTTTCGTAGCCGCGAATTAAGGAACGAAACGACATTTTATTTGGTCTCGTTAAAATACATCTTGATGACCTCGATTCCGACTAGAATTGAAATTTCTAATTTTTTTAATGCCACGCTCACTCAGAATCTCAGAAAAATGCGTTGAAGATGTTTGCATTTTCCTATTCTGAGATTAGAGTTAGGGAACTACCTAGCTATCTGTCCAAGTCGTTCGTGGTATAATAAAGCACTAAAAAGATTATGCAACCTTACAAAAAACATTGCCCGACAACATATAAAAACTGCTGCAAATTACTCTGAATATATGGACACCTATATCAATTTTAAGGATTTATCTTAACTGCTTAAAAATTACAACAATCAAATGCAATCCAACATTATCTTAGTTCTTAAGTGTAAATTCTAAATTATTAGTTCGACTTTCTCGAAGAACGATTCGGACCAAATTGAGTACGACAGTGGATGGGAAAATTACAAACTTGAAAGATGATTTTTCATACGACCCAGATGGTTTGCAGTCCATCATTCTATAAAAATGCAGCGTTAGTCTGGCTAAACCAAGGCCTCTTGAAGGCTATTTTTCAAAAATCACTCTCGGTAGGAATTTTCCCGTTCATCTTGAAAGACTTTTTTTGATGGCTACAAATCGGATATTAGTAATTATAGGCCAGTTGTAACGTTACCAGAAATTCCAAAACTATTTGAAAGCATCATTTATGACTCACAGTATACTTTCATTGTAAACTTTCTGTCTTTCAACAGGGTTTCCTCAAAGGTCGCTCCACGATCGCAAACCACACCGAGTTTACATAAACTACATTGAATATTAAGGAAGACGGGAATGAAGTAGATGCAGTTACCACAGATATTCGACAGGGCTACTCATAGAATTATTATATTTTATCGCAACTTCTGCTGTAGGTGGACTCACATCTAAGATACAAAAAGTACCAGGTGATTTTCAGATCATTGCCACATCTGCCGCAGGATAGTCATTTGGAGCATATTCTCTTTCTTCTACCTATAAACGGCGCTATACTTTCCCAATGTCGGAACTATTATATCAACAACAATGCCGGAGTTCGACATAAGCGACTCCAGTTCGACATAAGCGCTGGGCTAAAAAATTTCACGATCCTTTTGTAACAAAGGTTCTGTACATAATCCTTGTTCGAACCCTGCTAGATTATCCAAGTCAGGTGTGGTCCTCTTGTCATGAAATACATATAAAACGAATAGAGGCAGTACACCGAAGATTCCTTCGTTTCGCTTTACAAGAGCTGCCCTGAGTGGGTGTCTTCAACTTAACCCAATACACGGAGCGGCTAAAGCTAAACCATTTTAGAAACATTCGGTTAGTGCCGAATTGTTGCTGAAACTGTGTTTGTTCGTCAACTGTTGTCTGACTATATCGATTCGTCTGTTTTGCTTGGTAAAAACAGCACCTGCCTTCAAAATCACGCATCACAAATCGGACTATGGAAAATACTCGAATACTCCGCAAAACTAATCAAAACTGCGAGTTTTTTGAATTCTGATTTCTGAGTTTGTAATAATTTTTTCCCCATTGATGTTTCCCCATTTCCATTCTGCTTGCACTAAGTAGACCTAACTGACAATTTTTTCTCATCTTATTGCTGTAAATAATTCATTCAACATGCCCGTAATGCGACGTATAATAGAATGCCGGACCAACTGGAAAAGGTGAATAAGAAAACGCCGAACATCAGACAGACCCAAGCGAGGCAGTCTATTAGATATTACAGAAAAATTGTAAAATAATGTTTTGATTTGAATTACCGAAAGCAAGTACAGCTGCCGGTTTTTGGTCTGCCAGTATTTCTGTATTTTGTAGGTGCAATGTGCACTTCAACAATTTCAAAATATTTCACAAAGCTATAGCATTTGCATTGGGAATGCGCAATTTGAACTGCAAAAATGTTAGATGACAACCTCGTGAAAAACAATGGGGAAAATAACACAAACAGCAATAGTCTACATTATCTATTCTACATACTCTACTAATTCTCGGCATTGTCTATGCTAAACTGAATTGTCTACGCTATTTTATACACCAACATGTTGATAATTCCGAAATACGCGTAAACGCAAAACACTGCGCGACAAGTGGTATTAAGTACTACACTATATAACGGCAAGGGGGTACTGTTCACTCGCTAAACCGCAAATGCTACACAATATTAAGAATTTTTTGTACGTCTTGTTATCAATCCTTAATGAAAATATGTGAAACTTTTCTGTTGTATTTATCATTCCTAGTTTATCACCATATTATGACTAAGGAGGGTGTGTGACAAAGTCACATTATAACTTTTCAAATTTAGAAGAAACGAAAATTTTTCCACCTCAAAAACATTGTAAGCAATTTCGAGTGTTGCGAAGATAAAGCATATACATATTTCGCGTTTCTTGCATTTAACTTGCCTTCGTCGTTCTGATTTCATCAAAAAACTTTTTTGATTTAAAAATTTATAAATAAACGACATAAATCTATTTTAAATCACTTTTTAATATTTATTTTGTTTGGTACGAACGTAAACTACATTTTATAGTTTTTCCATCAAAACCATAACAATTTTTAACTGTGAAAATGAAGTACTGTAAAAAAATAAATAAGCGATTCGCCTTTTCTCGGTACAAATTTTATACGTTTTGTGTGGATGTGTGTGTGCAGAAAACTTTAAACTGTATACACAAAATAAATAAAACCAACCGCAGGATATATCCCATACATTTTATATACTCGTATACGAGGAAAAAATTTTAAAGATTAGAAAATTTCGATAGATTTTCTGAATTTTAGCAGGAAAAAATCCCACAAAAAAGAAAATTCAAACAAACAAAGAATGATAAAGAGAAATCACCGAAAAAAAGATAAAGGAAAAAAAATTCAATGAATTTTTTATTAATAAAAAAAGGCATTTTCCATACAAAACACAAAAAAAACCGAATGAAAATCAAAGTATAAAGAGAAAATGGGAAAATCAAAAATAAATCGATAAATTTTATTATTTTTTTTTTGATATCATTTCAGAAGAACAACATCAAAATAAAAATAAAAAAAGGAAAAAGGATTTCTTTGTTTACGTTCATTTAATGTGGCTATTGTTGCTGTATTTAAGGAAAAGCCAGTAAAGTGTTTTTGTTTACAATAATTTAACAGAGCACAAAACATCGAGCGAAAGTTAAAACAAAATGGAAAAAAGAAAAACTAAAATTTTGGTTCCCATTATACAGGGTGTCCCGATTTGGCACACTAAAATAAAACGAGTACAAGATGCATAAAAGTCCAAAGTTTGTTGATACACCCTGTGTATAATATTCATATATGTACGTGTGAATATCATCCGATGGTTTACATACAGTGCGAGAAATTTACAACCATACGTAATATTTTCCTAACAAATCCTTGGTATACAAAATAAAAAAACAATTTAATATCGATTTCGTGTCAAATCATATTAAACTGAATATATTCAGATTGAAAATGGTAAGATTATACTGACTGGGTCTTCCCCAAAGTTTTATGTAAATAAATTATGAAAAAGGAAACGAATACCAAAAAGTGGTAGAAAACAAACAAAAAAAACTGCTTTGTGAATTACTGGCCCGTATTTATAGATTGGATACTATATGTTGTTTTGCATATATGCCGATGTCGCTATCACGGTTTGGGTGATATCCGATTAGTAGATAACCAACAGCTGAGAAAATAGATTTAAGCCTACAGATAGGAGCAACCTGCGTGTTCAAAAAACAATATCTAAATTAATGATGTGCGCTTTTCTGAAAAGGAATGGCCTTACATATTTTAGAACTAAAGAATCGTCTATATATTTAGATCGGTATCGTTCAGATTTAAATTTTCGTCTTTTAATATCGATGTTGTTGAGGTATCACCTATAAATAAGTCGATCGATTAACGCTTCCCCTAACAAAACGTGGCCTCAATATAAAACGAATATATCGGTCGGATCGTAATTGGGCTTAACGGTTTCAAATTCTAGAATGCTTTCATCTGCGCTACGACGATGATGAATTGTTCAAGTTGAGAGTTTGAATTCCAACCACTTCTTTTAGGTGATTTTTTGTTGGCTTTATTACTGCTCCTAAAAGCTTCTAAAATTGATAATATCTGTATATAGTAATGGGTGCTTTTTAAGCCCGATAGAACTTGGAGGTGCAAAAAATTAAATTGTAATCAAAAAATTTTTTTAATCCAAAAGATCAATACTCGTAGCATTAATATTTGAAAATGATTTCGAGCATATGGGCACCGCGGCTGTTCTTGACGAAATGCGTTCTGAACTTCCAATTTTAGGCCACTTTTTCGAGCACTGCTGGCCGTATGTCACGAATAACATGAACAATGCTGGCCTCCAAGGCGTCAATTGTTGCTGGTTTATCAGCATAACCAGATGCACGACCTTGGGGGCCAATTGACAGGTACATTTCTCGAAATCAACTTATCGCCAAATTTTTATTTTAATAAGTCGATGGTTGCGGTCACCGTATGGCACGTAGCGCCACTCTGTTGAAACCACATTTCGTCCGGATCAGTGGCCGTAACCCGATCCCCAGCCTAATTTTTGAAGAAGTAAGGTTCGATGATGCCACCAGCGAGTAAACCGCACCAAACGGTGAATTTTTCTGGATTTAATGGAGTCTGTAGGGTCTCTCTCTTGTGGATTGGTCCCACTCAATATGCGGCAATTTTGTTTATTAACAAACCCGTTAAGCCAAAAATGAGCCTCATCGCTGAACACAATTTGACGATTTGACGATAAACCAACGGGTCATTTACCAACTGTTCTAGGGCCCAATCGGCGAAAGAACGACAGTCATAATGGTCTAGCGGCTTCAATTCCTCCACCAGCTGGATCTTGTAAGGGTGTAGGCCAAAATTGTCCATGTAGTGGACGGACAGAGCCCCAATTCCTGCGAACGACGACGAATCGATAAATTTAGATCTTCTTCCGCACTTTCGTTTACAGCGGCGATATTCTCTTCAGAACGCACATACTTCGACGTGTTGATATTATTGCATCTTCTAGAGAGTATGTGGTACGAAGTCTATCCACAGTTCGATGGATGGCTTGCTCAGATGAACGATTGACGCGCACAGCGTAATAATCACGAAGTCGTCTGATTTTCAAAGTAAATTTTTATAATTTCGTAGCGTTGTTCAAGCGTGAGTCCTGCCAGAGTATATTTTTCATAAAAATTTAATTTTTTCTTTTCTTTTTTACAATTTCAAGTTCTATCAGGCTTAGCTAAAACACCCGTTTGTTCTGACTTTGAACGGCCCATCATAAAATACACCAGTTTCGGAGAATTGTCTAGCTAGAACAAGTTTAACGTCAGTCATTACCCCACTGCCCCTCCCTCGCTGCCATTGTCTCCAGGTCTCCCTCCATCAGTCCCTTCGATTATTACCGTTGAATGATTTTTTGAGTAATTGTTCAGCATGTTGAACAGAATAACCAAGTGGATTTTCACGACGATTGGAGTATTTTTTAAAAAACATTTTTCAGATAATACTCTTGAACAATATACTCGTATTTCGCCTGATACAAACGACTATTTTCTTAAAGTGCCCCAAATGATGGCCCAGCTTTAGGTAGTTTCCCGTAACTGATGATGACATACGGAATAATATCCATGTGAATTTCCAAGACGACTAGAGCATTTTATAAAATGATCATTTGTAGGGGAAAATATGTCGTTCAAAACTAATTTTCGATTACACCGACACGTGACAAATAATTTGAATTTATAGAGACACGGGTTTACAATTTATTCCGACATAGAGTGTGTTATAGTTTTAGATTCAGCTTTTAAAGCTCTCGAACCCGAATAAAAAAATGAAAAACAAAATTTTACTCCTGGCGAAATGATATATTGTTCCACCATAATGAGCAAATAATGCAATCTTTTTCAAGTCTTGAATTTTTTTTTCGATTTTTTTGTCAATCATCATGTTTGTGGGATTTGACATCCAAACTCACGTAATAAGAGAAACAATTTTTGTAATAATTGTTCCCGAAGTAATGGTATCAGAGTAGTTCGTCGATCATCTAATTTTTCCCAATAATATTCGTGTTTTTTAGAAATTGATACTTTGGGACCAACCACTTGGTCCCTAAGTTTCCGGAATGTTCGAATAGCAATTCAAATTGTTTCAAATGAATTATGCACCTAATGGCAATAATCCGTTTCAAAATCTACTTAATATATCGACATCGAAATCTCTTTGAGACCTCAAAAATGTGGGAAAATGAATTGTGCTAAGATAGAATTCATCGAAATTTTTCATAAAGGCGGGGAGGAGAGGCTGGATAATGATCGACTATTGCTGGGGGGAATGACAGAGGGAAAAGATGGCAGGGGTAATGATTGGGGATGTAATATCCGGGAAAGCAATGAATGTGGGACTAATGCGCCGATGGTGTAGTTTACCGGGGGTTATGGCGAAGAGTATTGTCCGGAAGGATAATATCCAGGGGCTCATGTCTTGTTACGAAATTTCTCATATCGTCTTATTTTATTATCGAATGATGACAAATAATGTGTGATTTTGAGATGACATTTCCAACCGTTAATAATCCAAGAAAATAATTGTTTTACTTGACTTTCGCCTATTATCATTTGTTTTGCTGGATGTCCCGGAGATAATATTGTTAAATACTTTTCCTCATAAGAAAGGGGGGGGGGCGTTTGGTAGTCTGCTTCTTACTCTAAGCAAGTTATTTTTTATCTACAAATTAAATCCATTTGTTGTCGAGTTTGTTATCTTTTATTCCTTCTCAAATTCTCTATATCCTCACTGTAATCCTTTACCTATACGCCTTTTGTAATCAGTATTAGTACAAATGCAAATTTTTTTGATGTGATTGCTAATAAAACATATACCAGTTGTATTGCCATAGCCCTTGTAAAGCGCAACTCGAATCACATTACTCTTTGTGTCTTATTAAAAATGGAGCACCTAAAGGTGCTAGTAGATGAGTGAATATTATCGGAGCTGGGTAGTCGATAGTTTTGTTGATTTGGGCGATAGCTTAAATCAAGGAGTTGGTTTGATAATGGCATTTTAGAAATTTGTAACCATTTTGGTCCATGCCACTACATAGCGTGAGCTGACCTGGCCTTTCACTTCAGTTGCCGCAATCTACTGAATTGACGACAAATAACTTAATTTTTTTAAAGGTTTTATAACGCTTTCATATCGCAGATTACGACTGTGACAATTTCCGCTCGTATTCAATTTCAATGGACAAGCTGTTGGGCACAATTTTTTATGTGTCTAGCGTTATGGGCCAAATTTGAATTATTGACGAGTGTGAAGTAGGTCCTGAATTTATTTTAATTTTTTATCGTGAGTCCGTAAAAAATACTGAAATAGTTAAACCTATCTTAAAGTGACGAGGCTAATAGGCAGCATCATGCTTATGATAGTGCTAAGCTCATGGCAACCTTCAAATGGAATGAGAAAATTGCACTTCTTTAAGTACTAGTGCACTTGACCTTTATTCCTAACGTGGAAAAGCCAACTCCAATTTCATTCCATAAAATAAATATACAAGAAGGAAGGAACTTCCCGGTGGCCTATATGATGACGTCGAGTGCCAACCATGTGGCAGCATCAAGGCAGATAAGAGAGACTTTTATACGTGTAATAAAAAAGTACGTCCGAGTTATTTAAACAAAAAATAGCAGAGGATGACATTGATTTCGCCGAACCAAAAACTATCTTTAACTGACTAATTGACCAATGATCCAGTTTTTTACATCAAGCTAACCCTTTTAAACCGTATTGGTTTTTGCATGGTTTATATCGCATGGTTTTAAATATTACTGTATCCTTGTAAGTTCGAATATGGGAATACGAGCTTGTTAAGCCATTTTGCGGCTCGGAATACGTTTGCCATGTGTTTGCTGGATTCTGTTAGGAAATTGAAAATACGAGCTTTATTTTTCAAAAGTCAATTTTAAAGTCAAACCTTTATAAGAAACAAGGACCTGCTTCAGACCTAGAAATTTCATTTTTAGTCAATTGTTTTTGTCTTTTGAACTTTGCGTTTAAATACTGCGTACGCAATGCCAAAGTTTCATGAAGAAAATCTTAGCCACATAGTCGACCCTGGTGAATTTTATACAGAATTTGGAATTGGTCGCAATACAAGTTCTAATCAACTGCTAAATACCTCAGTTTTATATTGCAGAAGCCACAATCAAGCAGCATATTCAATAGTTAATAAACATGACACATCCAAATGTTGAGGTTGCAAGATCCGAATAAACAACCACGGAAGAAGTAGAGTGGAGTATCTTTATTATTTATAACGTTACTTAAACATATCCTTCCCATAGCAAAATCATGGGACTTGAAACCAAAAGACGTGTAATGGGTATACTTTCAGACGATATTCAGACTCATAGTCCCGCTTGCGGTTTTGGTATCGTGACCAGGAGTACAAATTATGATTGAAAGGAATCTCCCCTAGCTGAGTTGCCAAGAATGGTTTGCTTGTGTATTGTAGAGGCTATGCATACCGCACCAACTACTGCGGTATTTGCTTGGATCTCTGGACCACCTCTTAATCGATTAGGAGGTGTGCAGCATTCACAGATAGTCGCCTGCAGCATTTAACGAACGGCATGATAGCCTAGTGTGATTATTACTGAAAGATATGAGTAGAAATATTATATTCCTTTCAACCCGAATTTTCGAAACTTGTCTGGATTCTCACACCTGCCGTTTATCTAAGGTTTTTCTTGAATTCAATGATCGGGATACTATCCACGTGCGTTTTGACTATGATAGAGGCAGCTTTAGAACTACTTTTCCACATGAGTATGTAATATAAACAAGCGTTTATTAAGAATGCGGATAGGAACGTAGGAGAAGAGATGGTTGACCATTTTTTACATTATTGTCCATCTTACTCATTTCACAGATCATATTGCGTTGACACACGTTTTATCTGGGACCATCAGTCAACGACACGTTTGGAGTTACTGAAATTTTAGAATAATCGGAAGAACAAATGGTTTTTAGAATTAAGTGCTCATGAGGGTTTGCTAAATCGGATTCAGGAGAGGTCGTGATTGCAAATAAAATCAAAATCGAAAGCTGAATTGACACATAGTGCTCGACTTCAACTTCAAGTGAATACTCGTACAGTGAAAACAACGCTTCATGACGTTCTATTCGTGCACAAATTTATTCTCGGTTAGTCATTTAGTTGGCAAAGGATTATTTATCTAGTTAAGCGCAAACTTAACGTTAAGCGTAAAATTTTCGAAAAAACAAATAGAAGTTTCAAAACAGATTAGATGATCAGAGCTGCACATTCACAAAAACCTAAAATCGTCGCCTAGGATATGTAGGTCACGGCAGTTTGATGAAATTGCGAAATTGTTTTGTGAACGGAATGAGCTTTATGTCTATAATCATCAATAGAATTGTGAACTTTGTATCAAAGGGAAACAAGCTCGTATTCCGTTCAAGGATAGCATATCTCGGGCCAATTGGTACACACAGACTTGTGTGGTCCAATGCCAGTTGGCGGCTCGCGATATTTTGTAACTTTTTAGACGATTTTAGCGGTTAAATTTGTGTATATTTCAGCAAAAACAAATCGAACACCTTGAATGTTTTCAAAGCATTTGCGGAAAATCAAATGGGTCAAAAACTCAAAACGTTACGTGCAGCTAATGACACAGAGTACTGCAACAAGGAGTTTTCTAAGTACTCACGAGAACAGAAAGGAACGGCATGGCATAAATGATGAATCGAACGTTGATAGAGCGTGCGAGATGTATGCTGTTCAACGCAAACCTCGACAACAGATGTTAGAATAAAGCTATCAATACAGTGGCAATCATTTATCGTGTCATTGGACTAACGGCAAAATGCCCGAAGCAATTTGGTCTGATAAAAAACCTGATTTGTCTTGCTTGAAAGTGTTCGGATGTTAGGCCGTGGTGCATGTTCCGAAACAAAAGCACTAGAAATTTGGGTCGAAATCCATCATCTTGGTCGGATACAGCGAGAATTGCAAATGCCATCGAGTTTTTGATTTGGAGAAACTACGAGAACGTTGATACGGAGAACCAACGCTGTAAAAATAGGGTAAGTGATTGTAACAAATTTTCTAATCATTTTTATCCATTCGCAAGTAAAACAATAAAGTGAAGGAAAAGGCAATTGTTACAGTAGCAAGTAATAGTCAAAAATGGAACGCTGAAACAAATGGTCAAATTGATATTTCGAGTTCTTTAAGCGAGTCTAGTTCGGAAAATAGTAGTATGTGACTGAAGGTTCAATTAACGCTTCTGGTAGTATTTCTGGCCTTCCAGATGAAAAAAAGAACATATTGCATCACAACCGCGTCGCTCAACCTGACATAAGAAGACGACGAGAAGAAGCGATTTTGTTTATGTTGCGTCACGCGTTCAATTAAATCATCCATTGTCAATGGTGGAAGCTACGAGAAGTTCGAATACGTCTCACTGAAAAAACCATCTATCTATAGAAAAAGAGTATCGTTCATTAGCCTTAAACGAGACGTTGGCCCTTACAGATTTACCAATTGATCGTAAATTAATCCAGTGCAAATGGTTTTTCGAAAATGTTAAATCGCTACAAAGCCCGCATTTTAATGAAACATTGAGTTCAGCGAAAGGGCACGACCTAATAAGAGACGTTCTCTCCTGTAGTTCGCTAATCATCGATATACGTTTTCTGATTGCGATAGCTGTGGAATACGATATGGAAATTCGATCAGGTGGATGTGCAGTCAAAATGTTTGTTGTCTGAAGAAGTCAGTAAGATATTAATTAGCCATATACGTTGACGACTTGCCAAATTTTTGCAGCGATAAGACTTTCAAAGCTGATCTGAAATCGTGCTTACAGAAACAGTTTAAAATTAAGGACATTGGCGTGGTAAAAATGTACGTTGGACATGCAGATTACGCGAGACCGTAATTCGGGAACGATTTCGATAAATCAAAGCCAGTAAATCCAAAAAATACTTGATCGATTTCACATGGCCGTTGCAATAGTGGGAGTATACCAACGGATCCAAATCAGAAGCTTACTTCAAAGAGGCTTACTTTACTGCCCAGGTGCCGCAACAAGATTTACAGTTCATGAAATTGATTTATTAAGAGAGAAATGTTTAACCATCATACACTGCAACAAGAAAGGAGCAATCCAGTTATCGAAGAAGACAGCTTTTTCACCCAGAACAAAGCACGCAAATGCTCGTCATCATTTTTACGTGAGTAGGTTAATGACAAGATAGCTGATAGTCTTACCAAATCGGTCACAGCAGAGAAGCAAGCACAAGCTCTGTTCGAAGGGAGTCAATCTTGTGAAGAATTGAGTTCTGGAATTGAATTTTCCAATTGAGAGAGCTTTAATGTAGCTTTTTTGTTTCATGGCCTTTTATTAAACTGCTTGTATAAAGACTAGTCTCATATTTTGTTTTTTGTATAAAATAGTTTAACAACGTTTAGAACATTTTATTAATTTCAGAGTAGTTTTCAGGAAAATATTTGTTTAGGTCAGTAACTTTCAACGAACATGTAACTAATCTTCTTAATTCTGTAGCATTTGTTAGGGTAAATTATTTTTATAATCCATGATTTAATTGAAAAAAATCCTTGTTTTGTTTCCAAAACAATTTGTTAGTATGACATGCTGTTCGTACTTACGTACTCAAAAGTAAAAACAATTCGTGTCGTTGAATTACCTGAAAATAAAAGAAAATGTTTATGAATTAATATTGAAATACAAGTTTGTATATTTAGTAACATGCTTATTAAATATGTACTGTACAAAGTCAAATTAACCAGAAAACAAATATTAATTCATTTATAGAAATAATACAAACATTTTTAAACAAACCTCTTAAAGCTTATAGAACAAGTTCAAAAATCGACATAAGAGCTTTCATTATTAAACTTTTTTTTGTTTTGTTACAAAAACATATACGATTCGTATTTCTTTTTTTTTTCTAAAATATAATTTCCTCAGTATATTTTAAAAAAAGATTTAAAATAATAAAATTACTAAATAATACAATGAATATAGGAATAACAAAGTTTAAAAGGAAATAAATAAACAACAAAAACAAAAGATTAATTCAATAAAATATTCAAAGAATACTTCATCTCCTTCATACAATATTTCTCTGCATTACGAGTAACAGAACCAAAACGTACCAAAAGCTTAGATGAAAATGTGTTTTGTATCCTTTTCATAATATAATAATTATACTTTCTCGTTATTTTTTCCATGTGAATATGTGTAAGTACTGTTGTTATGTTTTTCCAAAATAAAAAAAATCATTTTCCAAGATAAAACAAATAAATAAAATAAAATAAAAAAAGTTTTCCGTATACTCGTGCATACATAAGCTTCATATAAACACACACACATACATATAATATAATTTAGGAGAAGCTCAAGAAAAACAACTTTTGTTGCTTCTAAAATTTATCATGTACGAATATCACAAAAAATACAACGCCTAGTGTGTATGTAGAAAGCAGAATTTAAATTATCCTGTTTTTGTTTTAAAATATGACAGTTAATTCATTTAGCCAGAAATTTATAAATAAACAACAACAACACAAATTAAGAAAAATTAAATTGAATTAATTATAAGGAATATAATAACAAAATACAAAAAAAATAAACACAAAAAATTTTGTATTTCTTGTCTTGTTTGCGAAGAAGGATCATGAATGTGTATACCTAAGATGCGAGCGATATATGAAATTGCAAAATTAAACTGAACACATTTTCAACAATACCAACGCACTATTCAGTTTAATTTTGTACCAACTTGTAGGTAGAGAAAACACAAAGGTTAGTTGATATAAAGCATTTGTTTTGTCGTAAACTCAGATATTGGAAACTTTTAGAAAACAAAAGTTAAATAAAACCAAAGCCATCTAGATATGAGAGCCGTAAAAATGGTATTTCCCATTTAATCCAATGGAAAAACTCAATTTCATTCGACTTTGAGTGAACATTCTTTTAGTCATTCAACAGTAAAAAGATTTTGTGATGGCAATTTTAGTCTTGACGACGATTCAAGTCCAGATGCAGTAATACAATTTGAAGACGAAGAATTTAAACATTTACTGGATGAAAATTCGTGTCAAACTCAAAAAGAGCTTACGCAGATCAATTAGGAGTTACTCACCAAGAAATATCACTTCGATTGCATGTAATGGGAAAAATCCAGATGAAAGGAAAATGGGTTCCTCATAAACTGGCCGAAAAAAATAAAATCTGATGAGTTGACATCTGCATGAATTTGCTTTCTCGGTACAAAAGTATGAATTGTTTCCATAAAGTCATTACGGGTGATGAAAAGTGAATTTTGTACGATAATCCTAAACGCAGAAAACCATGGGTTGATCCAGGCCAGCCATCAATATCAATTACAAAAATGATTATTCGTGCCTAGAAAGTATTACCGTGTGTCTGGTGGGATTGAAAAGGAGTCATTTGCTATGAGCTTCTCGAAACTGGTCAAACTGTTACAGCTGAACGTTACCAGATGCAATTGATCAAATTAGTGATGCTCTGGAGGAAAAAAGACCATTTACGGGGCAAGGAAAGCGGAAGATGATATTGCTGTATAACAACTCTCATCCACATATTATGCACCCTGTTTATGTAGGAATTGGTTTAGGTGTCATCCGGTGGTGCCCGTGTCTTATTTTTTATTTTTTTACTTACTACGATTTTGATAACAATTGATTGGTAAAGAGATTTATCGTATTTCGAGACGAGAAAATTCATTTCGGGGGTCATCTGGTGAGGGTCAGGAAACTTGGAGCGTTCTTTTCAAATTTTATTTGGCTTGGACGATTCTGATAAAATTTAGCGGGGTAGGATTTTCGAATGCACAGAAACGATTACAAGGAGTTCTGATTTCTGGATAATGTATTTAAGATTCCCCGACGGATCGATGTTGCATCATGTTAGGTTATATTGTATCATGTTGCGCGATGTTACACCATGTTGCTTCATGTTGCATCTTGTTGAGGGATATTGTGTTATGTTCCACTATGTTGCGACATTTTGGCCTGGGGCTTTCTTTTAATATTGAACGATTTTGATAAAATTTGGTGAGACAGGGTTTGCAAATGCAAGGGAATGATTACAAGAACCGCTGAATGTGTTGCACCATATTGCGTGATGTTTCATCATGTTGCATAAAGTTGTACCATGTTGCATGATATTGCACCATGGTGCTCAATGTTGAATTATGTTACACTATGTTGTGGGATGTTGCACCACGCTATTTCATGTTGCGTAATGTTGCACCAACTATGTTGCATCAAGTGTACCATGTTGTACCATGTTACGTGATGCTACACCATGTTGCGCGATTTTGTCATATTGCGGAATGTTGCACCATGTTATGTTGGATGCGTTACTTTGCCATTAGATGGTTGCACTAATCGCGTTTTTTTTTTTGAAAATGTAGGTTCTTATGAGTAATAATATTGATTGCTATAGCATTCGCTATCTAATTAATGTTTTGACTTTGGTCCCGTTTTCACATAAGGCTCCGCCTTAAACGATTTTGATGACGCCTGGTGCGGCTCGGCTCTCTTTTATTTTTTTCTACTAGCATGATTTTGATAAAAAATGATGTAGGGAATGGCAAACAATCAAAAGTTCAGGAATTAATTGGATGGATGCTACTTTCGGGAAAATTTGTTTAAGTGGTTTTTCGGTGGGGCCAAGGACCCATTTTAAATTCAGCTGGAACGATTTAAATAAAAATTGCGGTGATAAAGGTTTTCTAATGTCAGGAATAGAATGCGAATGAGTCCAATTTTTTGGGAAAATTTTCGGGTCGAACGACTTTTAATAAAAATGGGTGAGGTGGGTTTTCGAGTGTTAAGAATCAATTGTAATGAGTTGTAAATTCGGGAATATTTATCCCCATTTAAAAGAATGATAAGCTCGAACGATTTTGATAAAAAAATTAAAGAGGATATTTTCGAATGTCAGGAAATGATTGCAATGGAACATAATTGTTGGGAATTTGTGTAGAGGTACTCCAGTTTAGCCGCTATATTGTATCTTGTTACACAATATGCCCACTATGTCATTTCAATCGAAGATGATGGAACTCAGATTAATGATGAAAATGAGAAAAATATTTTCTCATTTTCATCGAAACAGATCGAAACTGCCTCTTTCCGTGTGTTGGCCACTTCAAATATGCTTTACCACTTCAACAGAAACTTTTGAGACCAGCACTATCACTTACCAAGCTGTTGCTTTTGCGAAGGAAAATTCACTGAAAACGACAATTACCCGAAAACTACAGTTCATCGAAAACGACAATTCATCGAAAACGACCATTCACTGAAAACGACAATTTACCGAAAAAGACAATTCACCGGAAATGACGACACGACACTTAACTGATAGTTACTTTTGGTTTGTATTTTGTATCATATTTCTGTTGAGCGATTGAGATCAATGTTGGGCGCATAAATTACACGATGTAATTTACATGGTTATTTACATGTAATTTACATGTAAGTTACATAAGTTATTTTTTACATTATGTAAAGTCAATAATGACTTTTTCATTACAAGCGCGCTATTTATTATATAATTTAATAATTATTTAATTATTATAAAAATTGACTGTGTAACGTTGAAAAAAACAAAAAAAATGAATATGTCAAAAATTTGAGGTTATAAGCTATCTGTATTTTAAATTTGATACAATCCAGATTATTTTGTTCTGATCAGCAGTCGCCATAGATGCACGGCCAAAATTAAGAATTTAATTCCGGTGTTTATAATTGTTATTTTACAGATCCAAAAAATACTGGGCCACCACCAAAAATAAAAATGCCTCACTCACAAGTAAACAATTCAAAATTATTGCTTGGAAAAGCTGACGTAATTAATGTCGTTGCCGAAGATACTCCACTGCCACCACCACAACGTCCATACCGTAATCCGTTTAGAATATCGAATGATTTTTATTACCTGCAGAAATCATCGGAAATAACTATGAGACTCAAACTCGGAGGAAGAAATTTGTAGATAACTGGTTGTAGATAACTAAAAGTCTAAAATAATTTTGATTGAATTTTACATATTTTATGTAAATTACACAAATTTTTATGTAACTTACGTTATTTACATAAAAATGTAGATAACGTTTTTTACATGTAAAATGCCCAAAACTGATTGAGATTAAAATTGAGTTAACTGTTTGAGTACCAAGAGTTCTAATTTCGGCAAAATTTGTCCCTCTGTTTTTTGTTTGTGGTCCAAGTGAATTTATATAATGAAAATTCAAATATGAGTTCCTAAAATATAGCTGTAAAAATTGCCAAATTTTAATGGAATTAAATAATTTCTCACGCAAGCATGATGAAAGATGGTATATAAATGATAGCGATTCTAAAATGTCTTTTCTAACTAGGACGGAACTACGAGTAGGTTATTCCATAGCCGATTATGATGAAGTTTGGTTTGTAGAATGGAAATGGAATTCTAAAATGTTTTTTAGAAAAAGTAAGGAAATACGGCCAACTGGAACGGAACTAAGCAATTCCCTAACTGATCATAATCAACTTGGGTATAGGCTTCGAAACCGATTATAGGAAGAAGTTCTGGATAGCGGTCAACTGAAAGGAATATATGACATTTCTTATCCGAGATGAAAGTAAGCCTTAATCGATCATGAAGAAATTCGGTATTTAGAATAGAAATGGGGTTTTAAAGAAATGTTTGGAGGAATTCTGTTTATTACCGAAGGAATTATACATTTTGGATAGAAATTAAATTTTAAATTAAATTGCTAAAAGAAGTTTTAGTTTATAGCTGTGGAGTTCAAGGGAAATTGAAAACCTGTTGGTCACTTTCACTCAGTCTATTATTAATCAATCCAATCACACAGGTTGTATCGGCTTAACGGGCATAGTGAGAATAGTAACAGGCAGAAAACTCCTGGTTGCAATATTCTCAAAAACAAGTTCTCAAGTTTGTCACAGTATTACTACTGAAATAGGTCATCCTGTATCGCCATAACAATTTTTTGGGATTCAAGGAATACTTGGGCAAATTACAAACTCTCTCGATTGATCGAATCATAAGATTACCGGACTCACAATTCCAATTTCGTTAATCTGGAACATAGGGTTTACAGCAACTACAGAGACCGTATGCTCGATACTAGTTATATTTCGATGAATTTTCCGTGAGTTATCATTTTTGGTGAATTGTCATTTTCGATGAGTTGGCGTTAACGATGAATTGTCGTTTTCGATGAATTGTCGTTTTCGCTAAACTATCATTTTCAAGTGATTACAGTGATGAATTAAACGGAATATATTAACACATTGATGTGTTCGGTGAATTTCTTTTCTGTCATAACAATTTTTTGGGATTCAAGGAATACTTTGGCACACTACAAACTCGCTTGATTGATCGATACACAAGCCTACCGGAATCACATTTCTGATTTCATCATAATTTTCGATGAAATATCGTTTTCGGCGAATTGTTTTTCGGTGTCTTGTCGTTCCCGATAAGTTGGTGTTAACGATGAATTGTCGTTTTCGGTGAATTGTCGTTTTCGCTAAACTATCATTTTCAAGTGATTACAGTAGCCGTGTTTTAATATTGGACCATTATCCGGCGCCGAAGGGAAATTTCTACTCAAACTGTAGCTATTTATTCACTGGTGTCGCTATACCATAAAAAAGAAAAAAGAAATTAATCCATAAAACAAAGATCTAACGACCTGAAATATACCAATTAACATTTATTTTTGCATGACGTTATAAAAAATAAATCATCTTGCTGCGTTTTACATTTTTATTGTAAGATTAAGTTTCTAATGGTTTAAGGGTTGTACAAAACAAAGGAAATTTAAAATCTCGTAGAGCAAGATATTTTTTTATCGATTTTTAACTAAAAAGTCGAATGAAAATATGAGTTTTCACATAGAAAATTGAGTGCTCCGGATACATCTATCGGGCACTAATAAAAACACGGCTAGTGATGAACTACAGGAAATATATTAACCCATTGATGTGCTATTCAATAAATTGTCGTTTTCGGTGAATTCGTTTTCGTCATAACAATTTTTTGAGATGCAAGGCATACTTTGGCACACTACAAACTCTCTTGATTGATCGAGACACAAGCCTACCAGAATCACATTTCTAATTTCATCATAATTTTCGATGAAATATCGTTTTCGGCGAATTGTTTTTCGATGAATTGTCGTTTTCGGTGAGTTGGCATTAACGATGAATTCTCGTTTTCGGTGAATTGTTTTTTCGGTGAATTGTCGTTTTCGCTAGTTTATCATTTTCAAGTGATCACTGTAGATTTTCTTTTCAATAAATTGTCCTTTTCGGTGAATTTCTTTTCGAGGGATTGTCGTTTACGATGAATTGTCGTGGCACAGTAGTTCTGTTCTGTACTTAAATTTAATTATACTGAACTAAACAATTTACCCGACTATTGGCTGCTACTTGATGCTTTATAATTTTCAGATTTGTAAAATTTAGATACACGTAGTCAAAAAATTATTCGATCAGTCTGAAATTTTAATTGTTTATGATTATTAGAAAAACAACTGAATTCTAAATAAAAAAATTATGTGCAGGGCTTTATCACTTAAACATATCCTTTACATCCACATAAACAAAATGTAAATATTGCCAATTAAATTTAAAACAAAAGTTAATTAATACACACAGTACTAAATTACGTCAAAAAAGTATTCGATCATATGATCTAGTGTACTTTGTTCATCAGTTTCAACCTTTTGCTTAATATTGATACTACTAATAAAAAAATTAAGCAAAATCGAACATTCAGTGTCAGTTTAGTTTTAGACGATGGGTCGTGGAAATATCGGAAATGTCGGAATTATCGGTTGATTTAAAAAAAAGTGATAATACAATACTTTGAAGACAAAATGTCTATAAGAAATATTTCAAAAATTTTAAAAAAGCCTTTTTCTACCGTTCATTATATAATTTCCAAATACAAAAGTGATAAAACTTTGGTTAATAAAAAAAGAAGTGGCCGGCCAAGAGTGTTTAACAGTAGAGAAGAACGAAAAATAAAACGCCAAGTTAAGAAAAATCCTGCTAAGTGCTCCAAAAATCCAAGGTCGAATGGAGGTTCAGGTCAAAAAACTTGTTCTACACAGACCTTAAGAAATATTTTACATAAAGCGGGTTATAATGGTCGCACGGCTCGGAAATTTCACCGGCCAATAGGAAAAAGCGCATCGCGTATGCCAGAGAATATGTTGGCAAACCAGATGAATTCTGGAACTCGATTTTATCTTCATATGAAAGGAAATATAATATTTATGGTTTTGATGGTCGAATTAAAGTATGGCAAAAAGTAAATGAAGCTTATGAACAATGTAATATAAAAGAAACAGTTAAGTTTAATGGGGGTGGTGTGATGGTATGGAGTTGTATGGCAGCATCGGGCGTGGGAGAGCTTGTTTTTATTGACTCCACAATGGATCGGTACGTAAAAGGTGTTAGTGCTTTGCAACACATTTTACTCAATTTATTTATTACAGATTTGTCTACTTAGATATCCTCAAAAATAATTTGAAAAAAATTGCGGAGAAGTTGGGAATAGAGCGGGATTTCATTTTTCAACAGGACAATGATCCCAAACATTCATCAAGGATAGTACGACAATACTTGTTGTATAACGTAAATACAGTTTTGCCACATCCTCCACAATCTCCAGATTTCAATCCTATTGAGCATTTGTGGGATGAATTAGAGCGCCGCATTCGCACACAAGAAATTGCAACTAAAGAGCAACTAAAAGCCATTAACTTTTAAGGATTATTTTAAAAAAAAAACATTTGTTTACAATTATTTTATTTGTACTGAATACAGCAATATTTCCGTCATAGTCAAATGATCGAATACTTTTTTGACTAGGTGTATTTATTTATTTAGATTTAAGGGGCAAAGAAAATGGCCGCTTAGAATCGCTTCTTCTTAGGTTCTAGAGAGACATCTATATGAACATAAATTGAAAACTTAGGCTTTATTAGTCACATCGTATACACACACATAGATATCCTGTCGTAAACTATGAGAATTTTTTAATTAAATTACATTTGTGAATTCCAATTGTTTTATTCTTCTTATAATAATATAGAGAGAGGTTCATATAATTAAATATAGATTTAAGCAAACATTATAATTATAAATTGATTCAAACGAAACATAAATTTATGTATATTTATACGTTTTTATTATCTTTTGTAGTCTATTTGTATCCCCAAGTAGATTACTGTATTTGTGTTTCCTGATTAAAATCTTTTGTTGTATTAAAGTGAGAAACTATACACTGGTGTTTTATACGCAGTGGCGGGGAGCAGGGGATATAGAGTGATATTTCCGTTTTATTTTTTTTGTGTGCCATCATGTATTTAAAGGATCATGCTAAGACGACGATATAATGACTATGGTAAAACTAGTATTTGAATTGCTACGTACACCTCATTGTTTATGAAACTTGTGTTCTTATAACCATATATTACCAGTCGTTCATGTATAAATTTTTTATAATGTATAGGTAGGTGTATGTATATGTACGTATACATAAATAAATACAGAATGAGAAATGCACAGATGTTAATTTCTAACTAGTTAATTAAAACTATAAATTAAGATACTTGGAGCATTTAACTAAATACTAGCAATTTTTTCTTTTGTAGTTTACAAAGTGCACTCATTCACTATAAAACTGTATTATAGAAAATATGTAAATAGGATAAAAGTTATAGTTGAATAATTATTTCTGTTTAAATTAAATCACTGTGCACATTCTATGCATAAAAAGCTTTCATACACAACATCTTAAAAATAATAATTTGCGTCATATTTTTCTGGGAGGTGGTGATGGTGTTCTATGAGGGTGGCACATGACACTTTACAAAATATTTTATTATATTTTTTTTTTAATAAAAAGCACTAAAACATAATTTTTTGTGTTTGCTTGCTGGGTCCCACAAGTTTTTTTTTTATTGTTTGACGAATGAAATGATGTTGCGTTTGATTACGTTAATAAAAGCGAAATGTAACAACAATGATGTGTAGGAATGGAAAAGGTATAACTGTAGACATTTTCCTTCGGCGTAAATTATTTAAAAAGATTTAAATTTAATTAAATTTTAAGTAATTTGTGTATAATTTAAATTTTATGTTTCTCGAGAGAGATTTTTGTATTTTTTTATTATTTATCCACTTTTGTTGAGATTTTATTGTTTATTATATAAAAATAATCATTTTATAGGTCGTCTTGTGATTCTGACCCGCCCGGGACGCGGAATGAAAATTGAAATTTTATTTATTTCCATTGTGCTGGTGGTTAGAATTTTTTTTTTACTGCGTATTGTACAGTAATTAGAGTCTAAAGTAAAGTGGGTAAAATAATACGCTGTATCACTATATCAAAGTACTTGAAATTTAAATGAATTACATTTTATCTGTGGTTTACGGAGAGACAAAGTGGATTATTATTTGGTTTTCCACCGAGTAGGTTTTATCTTAGTTTAATTACTTCTAAATTTAATTTCAAAGCTGAAACAGTAATAAAAATAATAGTAGAAGCAAAATAGTAATTAGGCTAAAAGAGGTACGTACATAATTATTGGTAAGGTTACACAACGAATTCGGGTCTTGTTTATTAATAGTCTTACATCTAGGAAGGGTTAAAAAGCTTGTAAATTTAAAAAGTATCGTCTTGTTTTTTTGGCCTTGTGGACGTCATTGGAATTTGATTAGTTGTTCAAAGAACTTTGGCTCAACCTGGTGCGAGGTAATTTCTAACAAGGCTAGAAGGTGCTGCAAATAAAGGATGAAAATTAGTGGAATCACAAATTTTTGGCAGTCATGATGTTTTGCATGATTTTTGGAGATTTTGCTGTTGTTGTTACGTAAGATACAGGGTGTTAAATAATGTAAAAATTTAAACAAGTCTGAGTATTTATGGTTGTAGAAAAAAACAATTTAGAGCTTATTTTAAAGGTAAGTTAATTAGGATTTATAAAAAAATATAAAAATTGTAAGTTGTTTAATTTCTTCATTTTCAAAATACCTGCCAAATTGCTCAAAATTCTAGTTTTTTGCAAATAATTTGAAAATTAGTATTTTAAAACATAAAACCGTAAGCCTTTTTTGCATCGAAATATTATATTTGTATAAGAAATTGCGCAGTATTTGGATAATTTTTTCAAAAATGATGGATTTTGGAATTTGGTTTTTAATCACTTAATATTTACTTTAACATAATCGTCAGAATATTTTTTACAATTCAAGTAGCCATTTACTGTTGGAATGACTGCGGTTAAAACCGAGAGTTCATTTTAGTGCTTTTAAATTTTCAAGCGACAGTTCATCTGCATGGTACTGTCGTATTCCGTTGTGAGACTAGCTTTGGACGATATTCCATTGATGATACCCCCTTCCCCATCACATGGACCTTTTCCATGAGCTGTTGCATGGAAATGCCATTCACAGTCAACTTCAAAATCCTCTTTCTGTTTTAACGACGTTCTTAAATTTTTCTTATTCTTATAATGCGTGACTGCACCATCCGTAAAATAGTACATTTTAAATAGACTGGATAAACTGCATCAATTTTTCGATGAAGAAGTGAACCCATACAGTATCATGGTGAAGACCATCCGATATTATAATGAAGGAGTAGTGATGTAATTTGCCCTCTAAATTTTGGAAAATTATAAACGGGTGAACAGTCAGTCACTTGTTTATTATTCAAATGAAATCATTGTGCTGCAATTTGCATTATAAATGTAAAAATCTCTGCAAAATACTTTATAAGAAGCTGAATTGCTGAAGTAAAATGAAGCAATGAGACAAGAGATTTTTAAGCTTATTTATGAAATAATCCAGAAATTGATCTAACGGTCGTGAAAAGGTTTCCAAGTTACAACTGTCGGTAAAAACCTACTGACTAAACCTTAACTCAGCATCCTAGAAGATATCATGTTGGTGTAGGCTCAGCACATAATATAGATGAAATACAATCCCAAAAGTATGCTATCTTTTCATTATCAATGGTTTCCGTTTTGGTACCATAAATATTTAATTTTACATTTTGGTGTATTATTACCTGGTTGCACACAGTATTTAGGACCAAGCAGAGTAAATTTGGAAATACCTCGTAGCACTCGTTCCATGTACACAACATTATATCCGTGAACATCCTGCATTATCCGACTAATATCATCATCAGTATAGTAAGATATTACTGCTTGCTGAAAGCATAGAAGTCTATGCTGGAAATATAGACCATTCTTGTTCCATAGATTTTTAGCTGTTCGCACTATATAGAATTTTTCACCATGATATTTGCTACATTACTTTGAAAAGCTAGTTAAAAATCGAACTTTAGATTTTTGCTAAGAATTTCCTGAACGCCCTGTAAGTTTATACTGGGTTGCGCAACAATTTGACGTTTTTGGTCTTTAATGTGATCACTCTGACACCAATGATGCAGTAAAGTACAATATTTTATTGTGTAAACTAGACAGGGCAGTTACTCGTGGAAGTCCGCTTGCCTCAAAACAAGAAAAAGCAATCCGCTTGCCTGAAATTCATTTCCAGAAATTCTTGGTTGGTTTCTCACTTAGTGACATTGAATTGTCAATTGAATTTTGTTCTTCAATTATTTTCGAACATTTTTTTTGTGCAATATTTACGAATACTTTAGGTCGCCCAATTAATTTTAAAATCAGTCACCTAAAAGCAACCGCTACCTAGAATTATTTTTGTTTATTCATCGTCGACGCTAAATTAAATTGTTTATGCGTTGCAATAAATATGGCGGTGAAAATTTTCAGTAAGTTCAATAAGTTCTTCCAACTGCACCAACTATTTATAAAAATCAGGTAAAAATAGATAGAAACCGTCGGACTACACTAAAGTAAATAACTCCATGAATTTCTGAGTTAGTCAACGTTTATAGTTGACTGCCCATTACAATGACGCCAGAATAATTCCTCAATTCACTGACAATAGCCAATTTTCGACATTAAAATCATAGTAGGTATCCTTCTTCAGCTCTAAAGATGGAGGCTAATATTTTTCAAAAGACACTGGTGGTTTTCGAAAAAGGACCAAGTGCAATATTAACGAAGAACTGCTTCCACAAAAAACTTTTGGAAATTCTGTTGACAACCCTGATAGTTAATTGGTTTCATAATGCGATGCTTGCATTAACTAACACGTATAAAGTTCATAAAGAATCGTGGGAAGGGGGAATAAGAAGCTCGCAATTTTTTTGCACAAATTTCTGGTACGCTTCGCGAGTAAACATTGTTTCAATGCATAACAGTGCAAATTGAAATCGCTAAAACAAAAATACCTAAAGTATAAGAACTCACAGAATGCGGACAAAAGTGGTGAAGTGCCCATTAATTTCAAGTATAGCGAGGAGATGGACGAAATTTTTGGGTACAGCCACAGCAATCGGTTATCAGTTCCGGGATCACCGTCGAGATCTATTCCTCTTAAATATACAGATAATAATCATGATAAGGAACGTTTTATTGCTCCAAGCGCAATACGCCGCAGAGTAACTGTGGCTGTACCCAAAAATGTTGTGACGCGAGCACTGGCCAAGCATTTTGTATGTTTTTCATTATAAAATTTCTGACAGAAGTGCCACATCTTGTACTTGTTTGCGGTACTGGTATGTCCACAGTGTTTATCCTTTCCGCATGCTCTAGTCCTTCGTTCAAATAATCAACCACATTTATTTCAGGAAATTCAATGCAGCTGTTATGCTAAAAACTTGCTGCAATGATTGTTGCGGGCATACAAACGATTTTTTTCAAATCTAGATAACTCAGCTTTCGAAAACGGTCTAAAAGGAGGGCAAAATTTTTTAATTATATTTTATAATTAAAAATACCCAATGGAAATATGCAATTCGAGAAGCGAGGGTTCTATTAAATTTTTTGATGGTCCGCAAGGTTTCCTCTATCGATGAATGGAGGAATATACCATGTTTCTTGGTTAGGGTAACCCTTTTCACTCAAAATCCTTTCATCCTGGTCGAAATAACAACCCACATTCAGCTTCACATTTTTATGTATAACGGAATTTCGAAAAATTCGATTGTAATGTAACGAGCTCGGATAACCTACAAAACAATTTATAACAAATTCCTTGTATTGTCACAGCGGTGAACATTTTCCTTTTGGTGTACACCACTCTCTGATTCGCGGATACTCTGCATGGGACGTATGTACCATCAATTGCCTCTACAACTCCTTTCAATCCACTTTGTGCTTCGAAAAAAAATATTGTTTCCCTTTTTCATGCCCTCTCAGGAAGTTTATGAATCGACCACTCGTAAAAATAGCTTATAAAATCGATTTTACCAAATTGAATCGTTCACCAACAGATCTCTATGAATCCTGAGTAGCCAGAACCTATAGAACTGAAAACAATTGCTTTTCTGGCAAGATGCATAAGTTATTCGCACAACGCACTAAGTGGAGATTTGTATTGAACGTAACAAGAAGCTTCTCAAACGGCTCCCTGGGAATTCAAAAGTTTCGTTGGAATTCTGCCGAATTATAATTACTAACAATCTTCTCTACGTACAAATTAATCCGTGGTAGCGATTCCTTTCTAAACAAAATCAACATCATTTGTCCAATAACGTAAAGTTGCTAATTAAAGAAATCAGGAACGAATCCATTAATAAATACCTTGGTGGCTTTGCTGAAGATAAAGATAACGAATATTCCCTTTGGAAAGCGACAAAAAGTTTAAAACGACCTAAACTTCAAATTCCACCAGTTAAAAATTCAGATGGAAAAACCTTCATGTTTGCAACCCACCTCGAGAAAACGTTCCAGCCTCTACCCAGATAAATGGCAGAGGAAAATATTTCTTTATTTATTTATAAATGATGCCTGTGACTACAATCGACACAACAAAACAATTGTTCTACAAAAAAAAACTTGAATGAATTTCTCGACAAGTGATAATCGAAAACTCCGTAGATCTTGTTGAACACCGGCGATACCCTCGGAATTGGATTAGAAAGACCGTAGCTCGTTACCGCTCGATCGATGAATAAAGCTCCATCGCGTTGACGCATTCGACGCTCGAGAGCGTACAAGTTGACACGTGCTAGTAACTCGATACAATCGACACGGGAATTGATGATATCACGCACAAACAGCGCGAAAGCTACATCTCGGCGATTGTCTAGACGTTGCAGTTTCAAAAGATTGCATCGATTCTGATAAGGCGGAAGAACGTAGTCCACGACACGACTGGATGGTAAACGACGTAGCGTTAAAAAAAATAAACTGTTTCTGGATACTCTCAATCCGCTCAGAAAGACAGTGGTAGGAGGGTGACCAAACAGGAGATGCATATTTCAAAATGGAACGAACAAAGCATACGTATAATGATGTCAAAGTTAACGGGTCACGAAAGTTCTTGCAGTTTCGTTTAATGAAGCCAAGCATAATGTACGAGTTTAAAATAATGGCGTTAACATGTCTGGTAAATATAGCATCAGATTCAAAGATCACACCAAGATCCGAAATGAACTCAACCCGATCAATGGTTCCATTGTGCAGTTGATATTGGTCAAAAACTGGCGAGCGGATACGGAAAAAAGAAATAGTTTTGCATTCACTCACGTTTAAAGCCAGTAAGTTGTTAACTGACCAGCTGAAAAAGCTAAAAGGTTTAAAGGTTTAAGTCGTCTTGTAACATTTCGCCGTCTAACACGGTAGATACCCGGGTGAAAATCTTTATGTCATCTGCGAAGAGGAGGCAATTGGCAAACAAAATATTTTAAGAGCCGATATGGCTACCTTGAGGCACGCCGGATGGTGCCCGAAATAATGGGGATAACTCAGAATTCAGAATCCTAACAGATTGCCAACGATCTGAGAGATAAGAACGCAACCAGTCGATGGGAGTGAAACCACAGTCGAGACTCTCCAACTTGCTAATAAGAATGGAGTGATCAATCACATCGAAAGCCTTTGCGAAGTCTGTGTAGACAACGTCAAGCTGCTGTTTGGAGCTTAGACTGTCAAATAGATGAGCACAAAATGAGGATAAGTTAGACACGGTAGATCTACAGGGACAATGTTGAAAAGGAGAAATTAGTCTCTTGGTATGGAAGTGCAATACTCTGTGAACCATGGACTCAAACAGTTTGGGTAAAACAAAGAGAATGGCGATCCCACGATAATTACTTACCTCACCTATATTACTCGCCATGAAAATTGGATGAAAGAATGATATTTTTCAGGGGGATCTGAAAAAATACAACGACGAAGGCTTTCGTTAAACAAGAAGACTTATGGCACAACGTTTGAATAGGATCGGTGGAGGACCGTCATAACCCGCTTCCTTGCTAACGTCGAGAAGGAACAGTTGATCCAGAACCTCATGTTCGATAAGTTTGAAATGATCGAGTACAATGGAGGTTGAAGTAGTAGGAGACCCGGTGTCTGTCGACCGAAGTGGCTTGTAAACTGATGCAAAGAATTTGCCAAACAAATTGCAAATGTCGGATGGCTGACGAGCGGTGGAGGTCTGGTAAGACATATTCGACGGAAAACCAGATACCTTTTACTTGCTCTTAATGAAGTTCCAAAATTTTTAGGGATTGGATGTCAAAACTTGCTCGATTTGCACTACGTAATTATTGAAAAGGAACCAATTAAGGGTCATAAATTCATTGCGGGCAATAACGAAATCGGGATAGTATTCTTCGCCATAAAGCCTGTAAAGGCCTCAGCATCAACTATACCACTCAAATATACCACCAGTAAATAAAATGGATACTGCGATATACATATATGGTATCATGTCACATTAAAAGAATGAGGAAATACACAAGAGGAAATCAATCTTAAACTAACTGGCAAGAAATCTCCAGGATATAACTTAATTACAGGACAAATAATAAAAGCTCTTACTGAAAAACGACTACGCAAACTACTCCAAATAGTTAAAAAGTGACAAAATGTGTTCCAGATTCCATGAAGTTGGCACTTCTGATTGCATATTCCTATCAGGTATGTTCATTGCCAGAAAATTGTTCATTCAACGGTAGTGGTTGATCAATGGAATTGGGCTAATTCTGGATTGCACAAATTCAGCCACTATATTTTTCGGATGGCAATAAACATACCTGACAGGAATATGCTATCTGAACTGCTAATGACTTGGATTTTAGAACATTTTATTTCTATTGTTTAATTTGTTGTTCAACACAAATATTATTGAACGCCGTACCTCCGTGTTTTGTTTGTTTAATATAGTATCTTTTAGGGGCTAGTTTGTTTTTGCTCGATTTATGAATGAAAATTTATGAAAATTATATTTCTATGATAATCAAAAATTTCATCAGTTTAGCCGCTTTCAGAAAGTTTTAAAATTAGGCTTAAATTATTTCTGGTTTTTTCTAGAAATCGAGTGTTATTTTTTTCGTCTTTCAGGCGAAATTTGAAATTTTTTTCCCCGTTTTTTCGGCTCCTGGACTAGCACTAATTTTTTCCCGTGAGCACTAATTACCCCAAATTAGGCTTAATCAATATGCAAAGTTTCATTTTGAAATTCGAAAGTTTCCTTGCTGCAGTTACCCACACCAATCTTTCCCCTCAAAATTCATTTTGCAGAGTTGTATTTGTAGACTATTTCGTTTTGAATTATATCACAAAAAAGTCTCCAATAGTGATATAAATTCATGGTATAACCACAATAAACAAAATCACTACCCGGATTTAAGTGATAATTTCTATTGAAAAATAGCCAACTATGATGAACAATACCGGTGTGAAGTTTTAATCAATTATCAAAAGTGTAGCTACACAAATAATTAGTTTTCAAAAGTGTATTTATACACAGAAGGAAATGTAGCAGGGTCGAAATTTTTTTATTTAATTAAAAAAATCATTTTATAGGTACTTTAAAAAAGATGATAAACAAAAATATATAAAGCATAGCTAAAGGTTTTTAAATATATTTTTTAAACATCGTTTTAACGTTACACTCTGAGAAACTTTCACCGATCTAAAAAAAACGCTACACTTGCGAGATTTAATATGAAAGTGTAAGGGTAGATTGTAGGCTATAATCAAGTAATTCTAGAGATGTTCATTCAGATCTGTTAATGCCATCTGATTATGTGTATTCTTATAGAATTTTGATAATCCCATATTAACGCGACCCTCGGAGAATTTCTCACCGATTTTAGAATACCGCTCGACTTCCGATATTTAATATGAAAGTGTAGTGGTAGATTGTAGGCCATAATCAAGTAATTCTAGAGATGTCTTTTCAGATATGTGAATGCCCGCGAATTGTGTGTACTTTTGTACATTAATTTTGATAACCACAGTATTATCGCGACCCTCGGGAAATTTCTCACTGATTTTAGAATATTACTCCGCTTACGATATTCAACATGAAAGTGTAGAGGTAGATTGTAAGATATAATCAAGTGTTTATAGAGACGTCTATACAGATCTACGCATGCCCTCCGATTGCGTGTACCCTTATGGATTAATTTTGATAACCCCCATATTAACGCGACCCTCGGAGAATTTCTCACCGATTTTAGAATACCGACTTGCGATATTTAATATAAAAGTGTAGGGGTAGATTGTAAGCTATAATCAAGTAATTCTAGAGATGTCTTTTCTGACATGTGAATGCCCGCGAATTGTGTGTATTCTTATGGATTAATTTTGATGAGCACCATATTAATGCGAACCTCGGAGAATTTCTCACCGATTTGAGAATACCGCTCGACTTGCGATATTCAATACGAAAGTGTAGGGGTAGATTGTAAGCTATAATCAAGTAATTCTAGAGATGTCTATTCAGATCAGTGAATGCCCGCGAATTGTCTGTACTCTTGTGTATTAATTTTGATAACCTCCAGATTAACGCGACCCTCGGAGAATTGCTCACCGATTTTAGAATACCCCTCCACTTGTGATATTTAATATGAAAGTGTAGCGGTAGATTGTAGGTCATAATCAAGTAATTCTAGAGATGTTTACTTACATCTGTGAATGCCCTCGGGTTGTGTGTACTTTTATGTATTAGGTACTTTAACTGTAAAATGATTTTTTTAATTAAATAAAAAAAATTCAACCCTGCTTTTGAAAAATGATTATTTGTGTAGCTACACTTTTGATATTTGATTAAAACTTCACACCGGTATGAGCAATTTTCTTTTGCTATGATAAATTCACAAACAAATTGGCCCTTTAATATTTTATTTCGAAACAAAATACAACCAATCCACATTACATAAAATTAAAATAAAAGTTTTCAATGAATTGATCCCATTGCTAGTGTTTTACAATTGTATGAAGTGCAAGTAACTTGGTATTAATGCAATAATTAATGCAATAATTTTAGTTGATATGGCTACTACAATCTTAAACATTATTAATTCATTAGTAAGGTTGACATTAGTACTTATGAGATAAGCATAAACTTGTGTGGGTCTGCTGGACCAGTGTCCAGTTCCCTTGGTTTATAATTTTCATACGGTTAGCTCATGTGGTTTGATTCGTTTGAGCCGCCTTACTTCGTTTGTACTGTCTAGTAGTTGTACGGCCTCAAGATTGGTGTGGGTAAGAAGTCTCTTCTCATGTTTTATGGCACATTCGCGAATAACGTCGTCTATCAATTGTATTTCTAAATCATTGTGGATTTCCTTGTTAGTCACAAATCGGTAGGCGTTGGTGACCATTCGAAGAAATTTATTTTGGCTTCGTTGTATAATGTCTCTATTGGATTTATGTGTACAACCCCATAGCTGCGCACCATACATCCATATTGGTTTGAAGATAGTCTGGTATACCAGTCTTTTGCAATACAGGTTCATTTTGGAATGATGTCCAATTAACCAGTACATTTGACGTTGTTTCAATCGTATCTGTTCAGCTTTTTGTCTCACGTGATGTTTCCAGTTGAGCCTGGAATCTAAATGTAGACCAAGGTATTTTGCCGATTCAGCCTGCGGCACTTGCACTCCATTGAGGTGTATATGAAGAGTGTTATTTTTATGTCGGAGCGTAAATGTCACATATGTTGATTTGAGCTCATTCAGTGCGATTTTCCAGTCAACTGTCCATTTAGTAACGTTGTCCATTGCTCGTTGAAGATTTTCCACTGCTCTTGGTTGAGATTCGTCTACTGACATAATTACAGTGTCGTCAGCGAACGTGCCGATGAATGTTTTATTCGTTGTAGGTATGTCCGCAGTATAAAGAAGGTAAAGGAGGGGACCCAATACGCTCCCCTGCGGAACTCCCGCAATCGCTGGATAAAAGTCAGAACATGTTTCTTCATGAATGACTCTGAATTGGCGATCAGAGAGGTATGATTCAAGCAGCTGGCAATAGTTTTGTGGTAGAATTTTGCTCATTTTGAATGTCAATCCCTCATGCCAAACCCTATCGAAGGCCTGGGATACATCCAGAAATACGGCGGGGCAATATTTCTTTTCTTCTAACGCTTGCTCTATTACCGCAGTTATTCGATGGACTTGATCTATGGTGGAGTGGTTATTCCAGAATCCAAATTGGAAATCAGGAGCGTTTACCATTGGCTTTAGACGTTTTAGTAGCAGTTTCTCGAACAGCTTTGATAAGGTCGGAAGCAGTGAGATTGGTCTGTATGATGTTACTTCTTCATCTGGTTTACCTGGTTTCTTTAGCATAATTATTTGGGCCATTTTGAAGCATTTGAGTACATACTTCAATCTCATACAGGCATTAAATAAGTATGTGATCAAGATGATTGCTTTACGTGGAAGTTCCTTGAATAGACCCGGTGATATTTCATCAATTCCTGGTGCTTTTTTATGATTAAGATTTTTGTCGATTTCTTTAGCAATTTCCATTGGGGTGACCCTTTTAAAGCCCTGATTTGGTTGATAAACAGGTGTTACATCAATGTTGGATTGAATGCCATGGGGTTGGAACACTGCTGCTAGGTGTTGAGCAAAGGGTTCCGCTTTTTCTTTGTCTTGTCGAACCCAACTGCCTTGAGCATTCCTTAAAGGTGGTACTCGAACTACAGGTCGTTTAAATCTTCTGGTTGTTTCCATAACGAGCAGTCTTTATCCATTTCTGGACCTGGCCCGCTTAAGTAGTTATCGAGGCAATTTTGTTTGAAATTTTTGATTAGTCTATTGACTTTGTTACTTATTCGATTAAAAGTTGTCTTGTCAGCGGGATTTCTGGTGCGGTGCCATATTCTCCTCGCCCTTCTTCTTGCCTTGATTTGTTCCCTGATTTCAGCCGGGTGTTTGACTTCAATCTCCGCTTTGTCCTTTGATTCAGGAGTAGCTAGTCTGGCAGCCATTCCGAGTGTAATCAATAAAGTTGTTTATTTGTTGTTCCAATTCTTCATTGCTTTTAATACTAACTTTTAATTCAACCAGCTCTTCCAATTTTTCTCTGAAGATGGCCCAATCCGTGAATCTATTAGTAAGGTTTTGCTTTTTCTGTTTCTTTATTACTGTAGCGCTTACTGACAACAGTACAGGAATGTGGTCAGATGTTAGGTCGTTAATTCAACAATTTTTTAGCATAGTTTTTTTTATTTTTTGAACGATCGAAAAATTTATTTATCGACCGATATCGAAACGTTTAAGAAATTTTTAACTACACATTCATTTAACTTGCCTTACACAAATTCCTTTCTGTTTAAATACACCTGTATCTTCCTCTCGTAAACTAATTGTAAGTTTTTCAAAAATTTTCGATTTTATTTATTTAAACTGCATATTTGAAGGTGTAAAAGATGTATCTCTAAATATTTAGAAGTATTTCCATGTGCAAACTAGGTACTACTCCAAGAGTATACCAGAAAACTATGCCCTATTGGAAATACAAGAAATTCCAATCAATTTTGAATTTTCTTATCAAATGCTTCTTCTTCTGATAACAAGAAAAGTAAATATTTAAACGATTTCTCGTTTTTTTTTGTTGTTGAATATAAGAACATTTTGAAGAGATTTGATTAAATTTATATAAAAAAAACTAAAAATTTAACGAAAAATTTCTATTTGTATTAGCCAATATGTCGGTATCTCTCCTATAAATATACTCATACATATATTCAAATGTAGTTTGGAAAATCTCAGATTCTAAAATCATTTTTAGAAATGGAATATAAAACTTCAATATTTATCAGTAACAATATATCTCATGTGAATACACTAACAAGTAGATTATATACAAATTTTTATATTAGTTTTTTTGTATTATAGCAAAAATACTTGTATGAAAGCTCCAGAACTGAATTTATAGTTAAAAATAGAATAATGATGATAATACATTTGTATATTATGCGATATAGACAGATTGAAATTTATCTGTATATTGTTGAAATGATTGGATTGGATTTGTCATGCCAAATAAAAAATAAAGTTCGTTGCTGCATCAG
Organism: Nephrotoma guestfalica; assembly: GCA_963691935.1. NCBI lineage: Eukaryota > Metazoa > Arthropoda > Insecta > Diptera > Tipulidae > Nephrotoma > Nephrotoma guestfalica. The sequence continues at coordinate 257,452,061 of OY829913.1, forward strand.
AATATAAAACGTACGTTTCCTCGGGAGCAGCATCAAAACATATCTGTACCCAATTCTCAACCCTTTTTGCTACCATAATTCGACGTTGCTCTTTTACGGATTTTTTTTTATATTTTTATTTTGTTAATTGAAACGAGTCGTTCTCCGTCATATATCCCGTGCGCTGTTGTACATTTATTTATTTTATTTTTTGTACAGTATCTTAGGGCAATATAATAATTTAAAAGAAAAAATTCATCAACCATAAACAACAAGGAGAAGCAAAAAGCAATATAACAGCGAAAAACCATGAAGCACACTGAAGAAAAACCATCATCATTCTTATGACAATCAAAATGAAATATACCAAAAAAAAAAAAATTCTTTTTGTTTTTATTTAATTTAATTAAGGAAGAAACATCGCGATTTAATTGAAATCTGTCAGATGCAACAAAAATAATAAATAAAACAAAAAAATAATCATAATAATAAAAAAGTCAAGAAAGATTTTCCAAAAAAAAAGAAAAAAAGCGAAAAAGCACAAAACAGTTTTGTGTGCGAAATTGTTGAACTTTTACTTGTGTTTTTTGTTTTTTTTGGAGGTTTCTTGACGTTAATTATGTCAAAATATTATTGTATAACTTTTTTTGTATTCTTAAATAAACCTCAGTGTTTAGGGAAATTTTCCGAAATATTGTTGCGTCCCAACAAAGATTGACTCGTTAACAATGTTTCAAAAATGATTATATGTCCGTGTGAGCAAACAGCTTTGTAATTATTCACAACATATTCATAATAATCGGCCTTGTTATACAACTGGCCACTAGCCCTGCTATAAAGGCATTTGCTTCTGTTAAATGTGAACTAATCGATATTATTGGGAAAATCGCGATGAGAATTCAAACTGGTGATGAGGATGCAGCAAACATCACTCGGTATTTTATTTCCATAGTGGAGAGCTAAGTTTATACTACATAGGCAATTTGATGGCTAAATCACATTTTTGCCGATAAATTCGAGAGTTTACACAAGATTAAAGCTATTCGAGTGAGCTCCGTGGAACCAGTGGAACAAGTACAGAATTTCAAGGAAAAATTTGTTTGAAAAGTGATTCAACCCTTATTTTCCATAAAAGCTTCCAGATTGTGGTTGTATGAAAACTAGACAAGCGTATTCGTTTATACATTGACCTTACACACCGTAAACGGGATTATACATTCTAGAATATAAATTTTTTATGTTATTGATTTGAGCTCGATCTTTCCACCAACTGATAAATCACAATCGCTTTTGTAAAATTTGTTTTTACAAAATTCCAGTTTTTCAAACTTCCTGAATGCCAAAAATCCATCAAAACTAAAATCCACTGATTTCAAAAATCACAAAATTTGTGAAATCGACTTATTGCAGATGATTTTATTCAAAATTATTGGGTTATGACAAAAAGAATTAGGATAAGCAAACTGAAGTTTTAGCTGCGTATAGCTCAGTAATGTGTCAAGTGATAAGGATTGGCGAGTGGTTTTTGTCCTGTCGTGGTTTTATGTGTAACAAGGTCAACAGTTATACTGGTGCCACTCAACACGTCAACTATTGTATAAATTTACAGGTGATATGAAAAAAGCCAAGAAATTCGTAATAGATGTTGTACACAGATTATGTTGGAATTGGCCTGAGTGTAAGATGGAAATGAAAGCTTATACTCATTGCTTGACAAGTCAGTTAAAATAATTAAGACAGCAAAGGCAAATTTACAAAGTACCATTCTTGCCGCATCCAATCTATCACAAGTCACGAAACAAAATTCAACAGAAAATCACTGAGTCACCAGGACGTAGTTCTGTTTATAGCATTTTTTTATCCCAACCCTTTCGCGGTTCGGTTTTCCCGTCCTTACTTTTACGCCGTTGCCAGCCAAATACGAGGACGTACGGCTACAGGTTCGATTTTCATAGAACCATCTGTACATTGCATAGCTCAATGCTAGCCTACAGTACTGGCATGAAAGATGGGTCGGCCGATGTGTTCTGCACTCCGACAGAGGTTATTAGTTGTGTTCCTTTTCATCACATATCGTAATCTTTTGCATCCCGCAAACGATCCAAACGCCAAAGCTTTAACCACTATGCCGTTTGGTCGGCAGTATATAGCATTTACCCTCGAACAAACGACATCACCAATACCATTCACTCACAGCGTTGTCTGAAATATCCACACTCGACGAATGGATCAGGCCATCCCAAGCATCTACTGTAGTATCAGATTTCCGACCGGCACCAATGACAAGTGTAATGGTAGAACCGCTTGCTCTTCAAGAGGATACTGGTTCAATGAAAACCGATAATACACCAGCAGCTGCTGTTGTTAATGAAGCTGCAAATAACATTGTTATATTTGACAAGTCACTAACACCTGTAAATGTAATACAAAATAACATTCCAATACAATGGAATGGCACGCGCATTCGACATTCCCACCCGGCCAATGTTATAAAACAACTGACGGGAGCAATTATCGGTAACCTAGTAGTACCTAAAAACGCAGATAACTTGAAAGAAATAAGCAAAATACCAGATTGCGTAAAGGAGTTGCAACGGTTTGATGGCAACCCGACGCAATCCATCTACAAAGAAAGGCACAAATAAAGAAATGTTTATATCTCCACTATGCTGACAAACGCGATTTGTGGACACTAGAGCACCAATTAAGAAACTTATCGCGATGGAACATGATCTTAGATGAATTTTTCTCGAATGTCAACCACCAATTCTAATTAATTGTTAATAAAATTATAACGGAAGAATATTCGACCGACACAATTAAATTTCTCATTGAGATATGTCGAAATAGAGCCCCTGGCGTCTTTATCAGAGGACTAATTGGAGATTTGTCAAAATGCTGATAATCCAAAATGTTAAACATTGCCAGAAGCCTGTGCGTCCTACCTGGATATCCAGAATTTACAATTTGAGATTTCACGGTACATAAAAAATTGAATAATTCAATAACGGCTCCCATAAGCCAAATCTTCTGAGAAATCACAACCAAATACCATTACCACAAATAAACCTGGCATATAACATTCAACACCAGAGCACCTAAGCATCACCCAGGCCAACACATCCCAAGCTTTGTGGCTTAGCCAAATAAACTGTATAAATCATGAACCACGGAAATAGAAAAAGGTTTACCACATAGAGACACAGGAAGCAGAAGATCAGTATACACAGTTGTTAAACGAAGATGAGGACATCGAATGAAGTCGAAGGAGCGACTGAAGAGAACGCAGATCTAAATTTTATGATGAGTGCCTCTCTGCATACTATACATAAAATACCAGACGAAAAACGGTGATACCCCTAGATTCTTGATTAATACGTGCGCCAATAAAAAATGTCACCAAACCCCAATTAGCCAGAAACACGATGCCAATCAATACCAAATTCAACATTAGAGGGGGGCAGAGAGGCATATCGAAACCAGCGAGAACATACGCGGACATTTTTTTTTTAATTATCGGGATTAACACAAACATATAATATTTTGTTCTGCCGGGACTAAAAACATTCGAAGGCATAATCGGCAATGGCACACTAAAAAAAAGCTCGATACAGTTATTGATCGGAAAAACAAAATCCTGACACTGGACTCAAATATTAAGCTGCCACTTCACGAGAAGCACGCAGGTAAATAATTTAAAAATTCGAGATAGTCACCTCTCCCCCGAAGCATGCACCTTGTCCACTGATGGAACAATTCATAGTGCTGAACAGGACTCTACGGAACTGATACTATACTGCGATGCGATGCACCAATCAACGAAATTTTCTCGAAGAACCGCACACTTCATACCACAGACACTATATTAGCCTACCAGAGCTAAACAAAGAAATTCTAAGCAGAAACCTACGAGAGATGTACAAATTTTAGAAGAAGTTTTTAAAGAACTTATCCAGTTAAAAATTTGCCTAACCAAAAGGAGTCGTTACACGCATCGCGAATGAAGATAACAAATTTGCAATTATAAAGGAAGAATACAAAATGATACACCGAAATCATATGGAAAATAGGAATCAGATTTTGGAAAAGTCTTGTCAGCTGTTTGACCAGTCTAGTAAAAATATATTTGCGGTCCCGATGTATCCAGCGGAAATACTCTACGTTGACATACGGGAAATTAAAAACGGGAAGTTCGTTTCGAGTGTGGACAAATTCTCAAAATTTGTGAAAATGTGGACTATTGGACACTGGACTATTTCACCGTGCCTAAAATGCTTGTAATGGACAATGAGAGGAGCTTCATCGGTCCCATTATTACTGATGACCTATTACCTGAAAACCTTGGGAGTCAAGGTTTACCTAACACGACACAAAGAAGCGAGGTAAGAGGTGAATGGGACTACTGAGAGAATCCACTCTACGGTAATCTTAATTTTTAAATGCCTACAGGATGAACACAAGGGATTGACGGTGAAGGAATTGATCAATATGGCGGCAGATCGCTACAACAATTCTATTTACTCAGTCATCCAACGGAAACTCTGCGATATACTCTGCCGAAACCAAAATTGCATTGAAGAATACAAAAATATCAAAAATAAAAACCCAAAACTTACACAACACCAAAACCAATCAATGGTGTCAGCAGAGATCGTTCAGTATAAGTGTTCCAGTACATGGCCTAAAGGTTAGTTTGAATTTTACAAAACAGTCCACAACCTTTTCTTAAAAGGAAATTATCTCATCTATACAATTCGCGAAACATCTTTCAATCCAATAATACGATCCCTCAGCTGTAACTAGCACAAAGAAATTCGGAGAAGGAGTTCTCTCTTGGTAATGATGCATTTGAACTAGCTCGATCTTCAATTGAGTAATTATGTGTAAAAATTTATGTGGGAAAAATACGTATCTACATATGTTGCATGCCTCCTTATTCTGGAAGTGAACTGTATGCAAAATGTTCTGATGTAATTGAGTGTTTGGTCATTAGCGCAATGTTCAGATGCAACCTGAACCAAAGAAATAACATTGCAAACGAGCGTGGAAGAATTTTGAATTCAATCTTCACTAATGAACTATCTTTAATGTATCTCAATCTTTAGCACGATTTGTCTAAAGTGATATACACCATAAGCCAGCCTGTGGAAATTTTATTCGAGTTTAGATCCAATTCATAGGCGGCATCCTAGGAAGTTTTCTAAATCATCAACTCCTAAAGAAATATCTTTGCTCAGTTTTATCAATCTACAAACCTGAAAACATTCACGACTTCAAACACCAGATGAACTTAAATTGCAACAACATTGCTTGTTGCGGTCTAATTTCAGACTTGTAAGTAAACCACACTACGCCATGGAGTGAAGACATGGAATACTACACCGATTTTTAAATCAGGAAAAAAATCTACAGAATAATTGGTACTAGATCAATGAAACCGAAATCATTTAAAATTTGAGTGCGTAAAAGTTTCAAAAATATTGTTCTATGGCATCTGCCCATTTTCAAGCATGGAATTATGCCTGGTAAATCCACAACGATAAATTTATTTGAGTAAACAAGTAGTGTTCTTAAGGCCATTGAACAACATCAATAAGTGGACACAGTTTATACAAACTTTAGTAAAGAATTTGATTCCATCAGTCATAGTAAAGCGTTCGCCAGCTTGAGATTTTCTCCCCTTCGAGGAATCAAGTGACGAGCATGATAGGTTATATCTTATTTACCACTCGGTTATAGTTTCCTCTCAAGCAAGCTTCAGTCTTTCTGCAAAACTCACATTCTTGCATCGTTCATGAAACAAATTTTACGATAAGAGGAATAAGAGGTCCAATGGTGGTTGCATTTTTGCGATTACACATTTCGTCATCTAAAACCTTCCAAAACGCGTAAATCACCCTTAAAGCGCTAAGTTGATGAACGTAGTATAGCCTACACCTTTGCGAGATTTTTATTTTGTTAGCCTAAATTGGAGCGCCATATAACATTTCTGATAAAACAACAATAGCTAAGAGCACTATTCGTTTATGTCTAGCTCCATTTGTAATCTGCATTATTAGAGACATGATGCAGTATCGATATGATCCTTAAAGTATAAGCTGCTGTAAATGGTGATACATTGACATTTAATCACTGGTTGTGAGGTAATCACGAATTCGCCATCATCAAGGGTTGCGATCTCCTTTACATTCCTGCTAAAATTATAACAGGTTCCGTCTTCGACTCAGCCAATTGTAAACCCCATTGAGTGCAACCCGTGGTGGATAGTGCAAACAGCTCGTTACGGACCCCTTCCTTATGTTTAGCTTGCGGAACACCACCCGTAATATCGTTTTGCACAATACCACCGTTGCTTGAGGATCCTGTTACGGATTTAGTCCTCAGCATACCTTACATTCACGGTAACAATTGCACAGTATTTTTTTTAACATCCCTTCCATCTACTTCCATCAAATCGCATTTTGGGAAATTTCGGTAACGATGTTAATGGCAAGAATTGTTGAGTGCTCCTTACTAAAGCCTTACTGGTGTTTGGTTAAGTCATCGTACCTCACAATTGCCTCCTTTCATCCGCCAGAAATTACTCGCTCCAATATCTTTCTCATAAGGTCAATTGTACACAAACCTCTGCTTGAGCACTTCCGAGGTAAAGTCACGATTCTCTCATTCCACCAATACATAGCATTACAGCGACTCTTCAAGGCAAGCTTTATGATTTGAAATTTCTTTTTTTCAGCCGTTCCGAAGACCATTTTGTTTTATAACAGGTACACGAAGATATTCTAGTCACAAAGTTTGGATCTCCAACCGGTATTTCGGTTGCCTTCTATTAGAAGTAACACCGCGGAGTTCGAAAGTTATACCTTGGTGGTCGCTATATATGAATACCGCTCCCTCGCTTTCCATAAATCTATTATTGATGTGGCATTTCCTCTGCGGAATGGTGGTTGCCCGTATTTAACAGGACAATCTGTAGTGTGGCAAAAGCTTCCAATAAAGCGTTTTCTCAAATGCTCGGCAGCAGATTATGCCGTATTCAGTAGACCAAGCATTGGGGTCCGTATTCTTCGAGGTTTCTAAATTATTCTTGAACCACAATGACATCTCCCCTTATTTCACGGTCAGTTTGTGCTAATGCCTTCTGGTATTTTGAACATTTGAAACTACCTGTAAAATGGTTGGTAGCTCCTGTGATGTCATCTTCTCCAAGACATATTATGCATAAATCGGTTTTACTTTGGATGTCCGCGCAATACGTCCATCACCACTGCACCGGCAACAAGTCCATATTGAACAGGATGCCGATCAAATTTGAATTTTACCTTCAGATGTAGATTTTCCCAGCAGACCACTCGAAAGGCTGATCCAAGTTCCGGTTGGCATTTTCTTTACGTCGTACATACACTTACAGTTTTTGAGCCTTCATTCTAGCGTGCCCCGTACTCCTACCGTTGTAACATCACTGAGGTCCTAGATTTCGACAAGAGGTGCATGCGTCAAATACCTTATACTACCTCCTAACCAATGATAGTTTTAAGCTTGGCTTGGTATTCTATCATCTCTAATGAAAGACCGCCCTTTGTCGTTTTACGAATGTGTTTTACATTTTCCCAAGACAACTAAGACCAGGGTTAAGTTTTATCTTACGTAATATGTCCGCAATATATCAGTTGGAAAGACCTCTTATCCCACCATAAGCTAATGGGCATTGTCAAGACTTGTACCTGCCATATAACGTTATATCTTTCAAACATAAAAAGAGCAATTATGGTGACATATGGACATAATTGAAAGGGGGCGGGGAGGGGTGTAGGATAGGAACGACAAGCAGAGATAGATAAGAACCTCGACAACTTCATCACCGTGAAAAAATGGAATGGAACGAAACCTCTCGCACCGGCATGCCAGTATGGCTGATTCTGTAGCCCTTGGGAGCTGGCTAGAATTCAAACGAATACTAGAAAAAATAGTAAAAAGTGGCGACCATTAGATACGGAACACGGACACGAATCGGACACTAGAGCTTCACAACTCTAACGAAAACATTAGATTAGCACAATTTGAGAAAGAGATGAAGCAGTATAAAAGCAAAATATTGGGCCCTTAGTTGAAGTAAGCTGAAAGAATAGTACTGGACATATTACAACAAACTATTTAATGCTCTCTGGTAGACAAGACACATGATAAACAAGGAACTGGAACATTAACAACAACTAAGGGAAGAAAGTACTACTCGAATGAAAACCTATAAATAAGAAATACAACGATAATTCAGCACTGCGCACCTACCAAAGAAGCAGATTACACAACTAAAACCGAATTATACGAGCAGAGTTACAAGCTACAATATCTAGTACACCTGTACTAGAAACAACAATTGAGAAACATTCATCGGGAGAGGCATTTCCCTGTCAACCGCAGCATATCAGAAACGAACAGGCTGACTTTAGACCTGATACAGGCCACATCAACTCAACTCGTACCATCGTTGAACAATCAAACGAATGGATCGCACCACTATATTTACTCTACGTGGGCTTTCAACGTGTATTCGATTCCATCAGTAGATGCGCGATCTGGAAAGCACTCTGCGAAATGGGCATAAATTGGCATTCCGAGACAGATAATTTTCAACTAATTAAGTAAATGTACCAGGATGCTGGAAATAGAATTCAATATAAGGTGAAGCAGAGTGATAAATAATACAAAACAGGAGGAATCATATAAGGATGTGTGGATTACGCGGACGATATTTGTCTACTAATGTAGGTATAAACACGCAGACATGCAGCAGAAGTCGGTCTCAAAATCAACATCAGAAAGACCAAGGCTATATGACTAATCACGAACATACATACTCACCCATTATCATCAACCATGACCATGGAGTATGTTGACAAGTTCGTATACCTACCTTGGTTTGTAATGTCGCGAAAACAGGCGAAACTAAAACAGGCAGTACTGAAGAGGATATCAACCTACGCATCAACAAAGCAAGAAATACATTCAACATGCTACACAAGATCTGGTATGCGTCCCTCCTTGCACGAACTACAAAGCAATGAATGTTACGAAATTAGAAGACTCCAGTTATTTGTGAATTAGGCATGTAATAAAATGTTTCTGGCCAAACACGCCTACAAACGAAGAACATCTGCGGCGGACCAGCCAACTGGAATTTGAGCACGTTAATTAAGAAACGAAAGTGGAGATGGATTGGACACGCATTAAAGAAAGAGGCTATTCCATTGGAATGGAATCCGCAAGAACTGAAAGCGATAGCCCCGAATAGAGTAAGATATGGTCCTGTCTAGTCTGATGCCCTATGTTCCTAGATCGAATATAATAAAAAAAAACAAATGAGCTTAAATCCGATAACTAATCTATCAGAAGCGGACATTAAACCAGCTGGGAAGACCCCTTAGACCCCCCTAATTAGTAAATGAAACTAAGAGAGAATCTGATTTGTTTCTCATGTTTGAAATTGTATTGTGTATGTTACGGAAAAAGTCTAAAAACGACAAATGACCGACTAAGCGACAAGGGGGGGCGCATTGCCCAACTATTCCAAAATAACGAAAGTGGGCAGTGAGGTGTTGAAATCATTTCGTGTTTATACGACTTACATTTCTTAGATTTTGAAGCAATGAAGTAGTTATTCCAACTTTATTCAGAGTTCAACCGATTTCGAACTTTTTCCATAACTCCTCCCTGATTTTATTTTTGTATTATTTTCCCGTTAGTTATATTTCGAACACGCGTTGAGCGATATTTCTGGTTTAGTTTTTGTTTGTAATTCAAGGTGTATAGTAGTAAAAATAGCTTGTAAATATAGTTATGGCACGAAACAGACAGAGCAGCTAAGAGCTCCGTGACCTGACCGTTGACAGTGTTTCTACTCCCGAAGTGTCAGATGAAATAGAAATAGCAGACGACAATATTGATATGGAATTTTCCGATTGTGGCGATAATGAACAAGCTGAGCCAATAAATGTTTGTGATTATGACGAGGATGAGCATGTTGAGTCAATAAATTTTATTGACGGTGAAAATTTTGAACTTGTCGCGAGCGATCGAATAAATGAACAAGAATCTGTTGAAACTGGCCCTGTTAAAGATGAAAGAGCAGATACTAGTATATGGTATTATTCCCAAATAAAAAAATGACCCGAAAATGGAGCGTAAATCCTCCGATGGTAACCAGAACTCGCGACTATTTACTATTTCGAGAAATAGAAGGCGAGACGGTTCGGTTGCAGCAGCAAGAAATCTAACCACTCCGTTACTAGCTTTCCAAAAAATCATCCGAGAAACATTAGTGAACATTATCATTGCTGAGACAAACAGAAAAGCGCGGTAGTTTTATACAATGAATGGCAAAACACTAAAACAACAGCGTGTTTGGTATGATACCAATTCGGTAGAAATACAGGGTGGCTGACAGGAAGTGTTACCAAAACAAAACGCCACAGAATTTTTATTTTTTGATGAATTTTATTGAATCGAAGTAAAAAATGTTCACAAATATTTAAATTTTCGAATTGCATTAGCAGTTTTCGATTTGGCCACCCTTAGCCGCGATTATGGCCTTCAAACGGTCGACAAAGCTATTGCATGCAGTGGCTCTGCGGTATTTTGGCCCATTGCCAGCGAAACGCTTGCTTGAGATGATCGACACTTTGGTACTTTTTTGTCCCAACCCTCTTCAAAATACCCCAAACCGAGAAATCTAGCGGAATTGCATCCGGTGAATTTGGTGGCCATTGGGTAGTGGAAATGAACCGCGGAACGTTGTTTCTCAACCAATCTTGACTGACGCACGCTTTATGACTCGGCGCTGAGTCCTGTTGAAATGTCCAGGCTCTGCGGCCGAATTGTTTTTGTGCCCAAGGCTTCAACACTCCCTCCAACATATGATCCCGATAAATTTGAGCATTTATCTTGATGCCACGGTCCAAAAAAAACGAGCGGTGAACGGCTTTCGGCCGTTATGGTGGCCCAATCCATCACTATCGGCGGCGCTTGGTCTCGAGTGGCAATCCGTTGGTCCAAATTTTCAGTAGAACGGCCGGACAAGTATATTCGGTCGTTTTGTTTGTTCAAATATTGCTCAATAATGAACGGTGACTCATCGGAGAGAACCAAATTCGGCAAAACGCCACTTTCATGCAAGCGTAACAACTCCGTTGCTCTTTCCACTCTAACTTTTTTTTTGAGCATCGGTGATACCATGCGTTTTATGGAAGTTCAAGGCCTTTAGTCCAAAATGTTCTTTCAATATGTGCTGCATCCGTTCGAGCGAAATGTTCGCGTCACGAGTCATTTTTCTGCCGCTACGGCACGGATTCCGAGCCAATTTGGCCATCAACTTCCGAATGATATCCGGCGATGTTGCATAACGATTTATGGTGCGATAGACAAACATTTTATTCACATGCAGATGTTTTGCCTGGTTAACAATCTGCGGTTGTGGTTTTCCAGCCAAATATGGAGCAATCACACTATTACGCTTGAATTCCATTGCGGATAACTTTTTTTCTGACTATTTCCCACTAAAATGCTTTTGTACGCTTGTAAACAATAGAATGTCCTGTCATTAGTGTAAATTTAAGCCCTCTGTCATCACTGGTTTGACAGCAATGACGTCTGAAGTTGGTAACACTTCGTGTCAATCACCCGGTATATGCTCTGATTGGAATTTTAATTTACGCTGGCGCTCATAAAAATTTGGACGAGCGGTTGGATGAATTATATCACCTTGACAACCGTCCATTTTATCGAGCTGCGATGTCCCTTGAACGAGTGCAGCAATTGTTAAGATTTTTGCGGTTTGATAACTATCAAACTAGACAGGAGCGGCTAAAAACTAATATATTTGCAGCATTCCGAGATGTATCGTCAAATTTAACCATTGATGAACAATTGGTTCTTACTCGAGGCAGATGTTCTTTTCGACAGTACATTTCATCGAAACCGGGGAAGTATGGCATTAAAATATTTTGGATATGTGACGCAAAGAATTCTTATCCATTGAACGCAGAAGTGTATGTTGGTAGACAACCCGGCGAAGCGCGCTCAGTTTACGCATTGAATTTAGTCCATCGGGTGTCCGCGCCGTACGTCAACAAGGGTAGAACAATTACCATGGACAACTTCTTTACTAGTTGTACTTTAGCGGAGCAACTGTTGCAAAAAAACTACACTAATAGGAACAATTGGACAAAATAGACCTGATCTAGTTTATCCAATTGTTCCAATTAGTGTAGTTTGTTTACGTAGAGTTTACTAGAACTGCAATCTTTAAAATTTTGTTTTGGTAACTACCTAACACTTGTGAGTTTTGTTCCTAAACTAAATAAAAACGTTTTGCTATTGTCAAATTTACACAACAGTAACGAAGTAGCCCGAGAGTCTAATAAACCAAATATAATTTTGGATTATAATGCAACGAAGGAGTAGACACTCTCGATAAGTTGGTGAGAACCTATACATGTAAAAGAAAAACTCACCGATGGCCGATGGTGCTATTTTTTAATCTTATAGACCTCGCCGGTCTTGTAGCCTATGTTTTGCAAAAAAACGCCAACCCACAACTATCTGAAACAAAGAAATCGTCAGAACGAAAATCGTTTTGGAGTGAATCTCCAACCCTCGCAAGCATTAAAAAAGTGTAATGACAGCAATAAACCTCATAGGGTATACAGTAATACGAGTTAGAGAAGAATCAACAGGCGAAAAAGTGATGGCTACGACGGTTAACAAACGACCAAGCTGTTATTTGTGCCCCAGTTCATCTGATGTGAAAACCAAAACAAGATGCCATGTTTGTGATCAGCTATTTTGTTCAAACCACACAAAAATTATATGCCTAGAATGCATCAAAACCGAGGAAACTACTTCAGATGAAGAGGAAGTGGTTCCAAACGATGCTGGGATTAAAACTTATAGTTACTACTTATACTAATTAAAATGGAATTTTCAGCGATTTTTTTTTAAGTATATATGTCTTGAATTTTGAAAGTTTTTATTTATTTTAATAAACTGTTTTGCTATAAAAATATCAATAATGTATTTAATAAGAAACTAAACAATTTATATTTACATTTCCTTTAAAATTACATTAAGATATTTGTGGAGTCAGATTGAGCCCTATACACAGACAACGTAATATACGCTATTCACAGAGTGAAGGTTAACTGTGCGTTTATACTTGCGGAAATAAAAATTGACGCACTCGCTTCCACACTCTAAACCAATCAAATTTCGTGAAATGCTTTATACCCCGCGTACTAATTCCACACTCGAGTTGAACTATTTTTAACTTTTTTCTTGTTTTAATACATTAAGTACGATTCTGCAGAATTTTTTCCTCAATCGCTTCCGCAAGTATAAACGCACAGTAAAAGAGAGAATAGCTAAAGTTATTTGTAAAAGTTGATTAACTTATTCTATGACGCGTCTACGAAAAAACACTTTCTCGTTTCAGTTAATTAACGTTGCGCGCATCAAATTAGTCAACTTGTTGATTATATTCACTTGAGTAAATCTAACTCACGACCTTGAGCACAATCTAATTTTAAATTGGTTGTATAGATCCAAATGTAAGTAACCAAAAAGGTGAAAATCCGTTACATAAACACCAAACGTACCCGGAACGTAACAAAATATACTTAAGCGCCCAAATAGGAATGGAATGTTATTTAAAAAAATTTTATGTTTTCTGTTTGTTTCGGGAAGCAAAAAAAATAAAATTGTGAAATTACTATGGAGTCAAATTACTCCATCTGCTGGTGTAATACAAGCACGGCCGTTAGAATTTTTGTATTTGTTTGTGCTGTACATAAAGAGGGGTGGGGGCATAATATACATTAAATAAATGACAACTTAAAATGAAAATGATAATTTTTTCTGTATAAAAGACTGGAAAAGTTTAAAATCAAGTAGAAAATATTTTTTTTATAAATAATAATAATAATAATAATAATAACATTTATATTTATGTACTAATTTAGGTTAAGTTTACAAAAAAATAAAAAAAAAGATTTTCCTTTTCCAAAATTAAATTTTTCATTTCGTTTTTTTTTTGTTGTTTCTGTTTGATAAACATAATCAAGATAAACACAATCAAATGGTTGAGCTTTTTGTTTCTGTGTGTACACTTTATTGTTTTTTATTTTGTGAAAATTCTTATCAAATCATAAAATTAACTTTTTAAATTAATTTTACTTTGTCTTTTCCCCAATTGTTTATAATGACAACAATTTTTTCCTTGCTCTGAGTCATCAGGATATTGAAGATAGATGGAACTGTATTTGACCAAATTTCAGAAAAGAGTACAAAATTGTATATAACCACCGACAACCCGAGACAGTAATAAAAATTACAAAAACATGTTATTGATTTTCGATTTTCGAAAAATGGCTCGTCCTACATACATAACATTACGTTGTTGCTCTGCGAGATGGTAGACAGGATCTATATTTTTTTTTTCACAGAATATGTGTAGGGTGGGGGTACTATTCCGAACACTAAATCGATTACCATAGTAATATCTCATTAAATATTTGTGCTAACAATAATTACAATAACAAACAGCACAAGAACAGGAACAAAAATATTTTTTCTACAAAATGAACAATAAAATAACTTTATCTCACCAATTTTCGAAGTTTATACACAAAAAAAAAAATATTTTGTGTTGTGTGGAAAAATATTGAAAATATAAAAACAACGACACCCATAGCAATAACAAAACAAGAAAAAGGAAAATGTAGAGGAAAAAGCAAAAATAATAATAAGAAAAATTCTCAAATTCCAAAGTAGATAATTGCAGGTATAAAATAACATCATTGATTTATTTTCACTTAACCTAATAGCTAATACCTATTAGTGCTGCTTTTTTGCTCTTGCTCTATATTATTATTATTATTATTACTATTTTATTATTATTATTATTTATTGTTATTATTATATATGTTATATTTTTTTTATTCCTTGTGTATATATCGTTTCTTATATTCCAATTATTTTCTCAAGTTACAACTAAGTTCTACCGAAATTGAAAAAGGGAAATGTGAGAATTCTTTATGAGTTAAGAGGTTGTTATAGCAGAGAGAAGGCAATTTTCGTTTTACTTTGTACGGATGTAAAGCTCGAGATTACGAAATACGAGTTATTGCAGATGAATCTTAAATAGATATACTGATTTCGGAAAGTAAATATTTAGACTAATAAAGTTTGCAGCTAATATATAAGGGATTATGAAACATTATTTCCATGTCTTCTGAATTCATTCGGAATTGTCGACATATTGGTGTCGAAAATAGTGTAGACAATTAATTTTGGCGTAGACAATATCAAAAATTCGTAGAATATTCGTAGACAAAGTACCTTATTACATGTTTTGTTGTTTTCTCATTGTTTCTTCAGTCCGAGGTTGCCAACTGGGACTGACAGTTTTACAGTTCAAATTGCGAATTTCCAATATTGTGAAAGTTACCCTTTGTTACCCCCTCATTTTGGGGGTAAAAAATACTCGAACTAAACTAAACTTTGTAACGGAATTAAACCTAATTCCGTTATCAACCCATCCCAACAAAATCTACTTCCTCATCGGCATGACCTCGAAGATAATATCTTCAACTACATCCCAGTCATACACTCGTCATGCCGGCTTTCTACATTTCTCTTTTGCATTTATTTATAGTGGTATCATATGATTCATTCACCTTAGAATTTTTCATGAGTGCCACAGTTAAGTAAACGCAAATATGTACATGAACGTAATTTGATTACGTTGCCCATGTACATAACAAACGTATTTGTTTTATTTTACTAGGTAAATTACAATTACCGATGCAAATATTGAAAAGCATTGTGGTTGTTGTTGTTCGAACTTCCTCAACGGAAGTATTAAAGAAAAAAATATTTTCGCGTGGATGTACACGTGAAGTATTTCCTAAAAAAAAAAATATTTTAGGAATACTTTTAGGAAAAACTTCACGCGTGTCTGGAGAAATGTGAAGTATTTCCTATTCCTAGATAGTTTTGCAAGTGTTAGTGTAAATAACATATAAAATCCATATTAAACAGAAATTTATATTTTTTTATTCGTTTATTATGTTACTAGTTTTTTAAAAAAAATTATTATGTACTTAAAAAACATAACACCGTTATTGTTTCTGAAAAATTGTTTTGTAATTTCAAAATCATATTAAAATTAAATTACTTCATTAAAATTAACAAATAAAACGGTCTGCTATTTAGGAAAAAAACAAAATAAAACAACTTTATGCTCTCGGACTGCCGAAATATGAATAATCTATAGAGATTGTAAATTGTATATTGAGTTTAATCCTAAGTGTCTGGGACCATAGATTTTTTCAAAAGTTACCTATTTTCTGTTAGAGTAGATCATGCCTTACTCAAAACAGGTTTCCGCTAGGATGGCCGGTGTTTAGTAATACCAGAAAAGTTCAGGCAATCACGACTTACGATTATTCTCTACAGAAATTTTAAGAATCGTAAAACTTATTCAAAAATCGTCAATCCTAAGTGTCTGGGACCAAAGATTTTTTCAAAAGTTACCTATTTTCTGTTAGAGTAGATCATGACCTACTCAAAACAGGTTTCCGCTAGGATGGCCGGTGTTTAGTAATACCAGAAAAATTCAGGCAATCACGACTTACGATTATTCTCTACAGAAATTTTAAGAATCGTAAAACTTATTCAAAAACCGTCAATCCTAAGTATCTGGGACCAAAGATTTTTTCAAAAGTTACCTATTTTCTGTTATAGTAGATCATGCCTTACTCAAAACAGGTTTCCGCTAGGATGGCCGGTGTTTAGTAATAGCAGAAAAATTCAGGCAATCACGACTTACGATTATTCTCTACAGAAATTTTAAGAATCGTAAAACTTATTCAAAAATCGTCAATCTTAAGTGTCTGGGACCAAACATATTTTCAAAAGTTACCTATTTTCTGTTATAGTAGATCATGCTTTACTCAAAACAGGTTTCCGCTAGGATGGCCGGTGTTTAGTAATAGCAGAAAAATTCAGGCAATCACGACTTACGATTATTCTCTACAGAAATTATAAGAATCGTAAAAATAATTCAAAAATCGTCAATCCTAAGTGTCTGGGACCAAAGATTTTTTCAAAAGTTACCTATTTTCTGTTAGAGTAGATCATGCCTTACTCAAAACAGGTTTCCGCTAGGATGGCCGGTGTTTAGTAATACCAGAAAAATTCAGGCAATCACGACTTACGATTATTCTCTACAGAAATTTTAAGAATCGTAAAACTTATTCAAAAATCGTCAATCTTAAGTGTCTGGGACCATAGATTTTTTCAAAAGTTACCTATTTTCTGTTATAGTAGATCATGCCTTACTCAAAACAGGTTTCCGCTAGGATGGCCGGTGTTTAGTAATAGCAGAAAAATTCAGGCAATCACGACTTACGATTATTCTCTACAGAAATTATAAGAATCGTAAAAATAATTCAAAAATCGTCAATCCTAAGTGTCTGGGACCAAAGATTTTTTCAAAAGTTACCTATTTTCTGTTAGAGTAGATCATGCCTTACTCAAAACAGGTTTCCGCTAGGATGGCCGGTGTTTAGTAATACCAGAAAAATTCAGGCAATCACGACTTACGATTATTCTCTACAGAAATTTTAAGAATCGTAAAAATAATTCAAAAATCGTCAATCCTAAGTGTCTGGGACCAAAGATTTTTTCAAAAGTTACCAATTTTCTGTTAGAGTAGATCATGCCTTACTCAAAACAGGTTTCCGCTAGGATGGCCGGTGTTTAGTAATACCAGAAAAATTCAGGCAATCACTACTTACGATTATTCTCTACAGAAATTTTAAGAATCGTAAAACTTATTCAAAAATCGTCAATCCTAAGTGTCTGGGACCATAGATTTTTCAAAAGTTACCTATTTTCTGTTATAGTAGATCATGCCTTACTCAAAACAGGTTTCCGCTAGGATGGCCGGTGTTTAGTAATAGCAGAAAAATTCAGGCAATCACGACTTACGATTATTCTCTACAGAAATTATAAGAATCGTAAAAATAATTCAAAAATCGTCAATCCTAAGTGTCTGGGACCAAAGATTTTTTCAAAAGTTACCTATTTTCTGTTAGAGTAGATCATGACTTACTTAAAAGGGGTTTCCGCTAGGATGGCCGGTGTTTAGTGATACCAGAAAAATTCAGGCAAACACGACTTACGATTATTCTCTACAGAAATTTTAAGAATCGTAAAACTTATTCAAAAACCGTCAATCCTAAGTATCTGGGACCAAAGATTTTTTCAAAAGTTACCTATTTTCTGTTATAGTAGATCATGCCTTACTCAAAACAGGTTTCCGCTAGGATGGCCGGTGTTTAGTAATAGCAGAAAAATTCAGGCAATCACGACTTACGATTATTCTCTACAGAAATTTTAAGAATCGTAAAACTTATTCAAAAATCGTCAATCCTAAGTGTCTGGGACCAAACATATTTTCAAAAGTTACCTATTTTCTGTTATAGTAGATCATGCTTTACTCAAAACAGGTTTCCGCTAGGATGGCCGGTGTTTAGTAATAGCAGAAAAATTCAGGCAATCACGACTTACGATTATTCTCTACAGAAATTTTAAGAATCGTAAAACTTATTCAAAAACCGTCAATCCTAAGTGTCTGGGACCAAAGATTTTTTCAAAAGTTACCTATTTTCTGTTAGAGTAGATCATGCCTTACTCAAAACAGGTTTCCGCTAGGATGGCCGGTGTTTAGTAATACCAGAAAAATTCAGGCAATCACGACTTACGATTATTCTCTACAGAAATTTTAAGAATCGTAAAAATAATTCAAAAATCGTCAATCCTAAGTGTCTGGGACCAAAGATTTTTTCAAAAGTTACCTATTTTCTGTTAGAGTAGATCATGCCTTACTCAAAACAGGTTTCCGCTAGGATGGCCGGTGTTTAGTAATACCAGAAAAATTCAGGCAATCACGACTTACGATTATTCTCTACAGAAATTTTAAGAATCGTAAAAATAATTCAAAAATCGTCAATCCTAAGTGTCTGGGACCAAAGATTTTTTCAAAAGTTACCAATTTTCTGTTAGAGTAGATCATGCCTTACTCAAAACAGGTTTCCGCTAGGATGGCCGGTGTTTAGTAATACCAGAAAAATTCAGGCAATCACGACTTACGATTATTCTCTACAGAAATTTTAAGAATCGTAAAACTTATTCAAAAATCGTCAATCCTAAGTGTCTGGGACCATAGATTTTTCAAAAGTTACCTATTTTCTGTTATAGTAGATCATGCCTTACTCAAAACAGGTTTCCGCTAGGATGGCCGGTGTTTAGTAATACCAGAAAAATTCAAGCAAACTCGATATACTCTAATTCTCGATAGATTATTTAGAAATCGTCAATCTTATGTGCCTGAAGTCAGACTTTAAACTGATTTCGTAAATTTTGTACCTATTTTGTAAAATATTTTTAACTTAACAATTGCGAAGGTATCAATAAAATTTTATAATTTCTTAATGCGTAGTTTGGAATTTATTCGTTAGTTCGCAGTGTTACCAATACACTGAAATTTTTAGTTGTTGTTCTTGTTTTTTAGGAATAACTCGAAAGTTTAGGAAAATCTTCACAACCGTGCGTGGATCGATTCAGCAAAATCGATGTCACGTTGGTGTACAATTTTCGTAGGAATTTTTGTGATGAGATCGCAAAAAGTTTCCTACGAAACTCAAAAAGGGTACAACATTTTTCTTTGTTGAGCCAGTCAGTTTTTAGCGAGACCAACGTGTGGTCGTTTTCTTGTTTTTTTAAGTTTTTTGTGATTTGGTGTTGGAAATATTTTTTTGGATTTTTGATAAGTTTTTTTTTGGAGGGTTAAAGTTTTAGATTTTTATATAGTTCCTAAGTGTTTTAATTTTTTTTGTGTTTTTTTGCTGTTAATAAAGTAGTGCCTGCCTGTTTAAATTAACCGCGACAATTTTTTTTTATATAAATAAGTTATAGTTAGGAACTCTGTCTAAGGATGGAGTTCAACATAGAAAAATTGAGCGAGGAGGAGTTGCGTATAAAGTTTGAGGTGCGCAACCTGGTAGTTAAGGCTAACCAGGAAGTATCCTAAACCTTAAAGCAAGCGTTAATTCTCAGATTAGAAGTAGAGCGTGAAGATTCATTTCTAGCGCCATTTAAGGTACATGTCGCCGCGCAAAAACAACCGCAGCGTGAGACAGAGGCATGTACCAAGAAACTTCTACAGCTGTGTCAGGGTATGGTCGAGAATCTAAGGAACAATACCGCTGTGGCCGATTGGTTGCCCGAGGCGATGGCAAAACTGGTGCATATCCAGGGTAGAACCAATCGGGTAACTAAAACCCAAGAGTCCTTTAAGATGCTCGAGAGCTTAGATGAAGCTGTAACCGAAAGTGGAAGGATAATATCCCGGATCAAACGGGGTAGGGTGACATTCAAGCAAGCTCAAGAAGAATTGGAGGGTTTGGTCATCACAATACCTGAACAAGAGGCCGTATCGTGTTTTAGGGAATTAGAGGAGGTTCAAAAATTGCCACCAAATAGTACGTTAACTGATTCTGTGTCAAGTGTGTACTATAAAAATGAGCATGCGCAACGACAACATCTCAGGCTATTGCGAAAATTGCATAAGAAACTATGCCTGTCGAATAAATCAGTAGTGATTCCATCGCCAGTACCACGAATACCTCATCCAACCGATTCATATAGTTCGGTTAAAATACCATCAGAAAGATCAGTACCGAGCCGCCCGCCAGTAACGGATGACGATCAGGGAATTGAAAATAAAGTAGGTAGTAAGTCATCACCTATAGCAGACCAAACCATACTTCCATCTGCAGTAGAACAAAGGCCATCTGGCATTTCTAAAAATAAACCCAGAGCTAAGGTTGACGGGAAATTTTCCAAAATTGTTCCTTTGGAATATTTCAGAGATAAAACGAATGGTAGAGTTAATGATAGGTAATACCATTTTAGCAGTCGAGATCTCCCAAGTCAATCGGCTAATATGGTTAAATTATCGACCACTTTCTTTTCTGATTTATTCAATATTTCTTCATCAACTTAAGTGTAGAACTTACAAAAAAGTATCTGAGATGTTTACCATCAAACATCCCAATGTTAGAACCAAGGTCACGTGCAATTTAAGCGGGAGCAGTTTCCTTGACTAAGGGCCATCAAGTAATATGGCAAACATTTGTTAAATCTAAATCACCCTTATATAACAGATATAGTGATAAAAAATTGTCCATGGGAATCCAAACGGTTGCATTTGGAAGTAGAGCTTATGTAAACACACATAAAAAGCTAAAGTTAATTCCCAGTAATGTTATAACCGCCCCAGTATTACCATCAAGGTTAAGGTTACAAGTGCAAATGTTGAATTCTTGTAATTGGGAGTGGCATTGTGAGACTGAGCATGGCAATAGGACATTTTTGAATTGTGTAGAAACTGCGTCCGGTTACAAATAGTATTACAACCGGAAGTTTCTAGCGAAGATCCCCCACCGGAATTGGGAATACGGAATTGAATCCCATACAGATAATTTAGCAAAGTCGGATTGAGGTAGCGCCATCTACTTTAATATGGTAGGTTAAGTTTAAAACTCATAAAAAAGGGGAAAACAGTCAACTAATAATTTTATCACCTAAACAATTTTTACAATCAGGCCATAATTAAGATTTAAAAGTCATTTATATCAATTGTTACGAACAGCAGGAATTAGCAGACCATGAAGTGTACAAAGTGCACGCACAACTATAGACATCTGCCTGCGGAATTTCTTCGGCAAGCGGAATAATGATGACAAGTTAACACTTCATCATGACTTGAGTCTATAATATCCGGACTCCATTACTACCAAAGATCTGAGTCATAAATAACCTTTCTGCAGCTGCACACCAAGATGCAATATTCACTGACGGATGACGAGCCGACACATATAAGCCAATTTTGAGTCGTGGGAACAAATTTCCGGTTATGTTGTGTACACGGATAACAAAATTTATTTAATAGGCTGTTCGGCTTAGGACTGCCTAAAATTTTCTTATTCGTCTAATCTTATAGTTGTTACGGAACCTATTATGCGTCCTATTATAAGTAGCACCACTTCCAAGAATTGTTTACGTTCGATATCGAGCATCTCTGTACGCAATATGTTCCAAAATTTTCATATACAACTGTGTACTAAAATTTGCTTCTGCCCTTTGAAGTGCACCTTGAATATGCTCAAATGATCTCCGTCGAGGTGCTTAAAATTATATCTAGCTGGCCAGAACCAATTTCTAATGATTTTAAAGTAGGTGCACATTCAGAAAAAATATCACTACCAAATTGTTTAATTTAGAAATTTGGTATCTTTTTGTTAATCTTACTTGGTTACTACAAAAAGTGGATGAAATTTAAGTTACCAGGATGTTGGTACGTAGTTTTGCTTAATTTAACCAAAAAATACTTTGTTAGGTGAACAATTTTATTGTTATAACTAACAAAGTGTTTTGGTTTATTTTTCTGATTTGGTGATATAATTCGCCAAATCATTAAGTTCTTGTTTTGCACTATCGGTACAAAGCAAGATTTGAATTTTTGCAGTTTGGTAATTGCAAGTGCAACCTGATGAGTAGACCAACTTTTTATTAGTACGAGACCTTGCTGCCAAGAAGAGAGACCTAAGATATGCCGCAACCAGCGAACACTTAAGAGCTTAAGTTGCACACTGTTTGCACCATTTCGGTTAGTGCTACAATCGTATCGCTCCCCTAAGTGGTCCAAACGGAGCACAGCTTCAGCTCTTAAGTTTCCGCTAGTTGAGGCTGAAGTTCTCATTTTTGTAAGGGTTTGTGTATCTTTACACCAGAACCCTAGGATTAAAATGGGGGAGGGGGTAAATTTTTCTACATTTTGGGGTAGATATATTGGGAGTAAATGGCCTCTTTGTTTTTCTATGACTAGAAAAGCTGTAAATATTGTATGTATGGCCATTGGCCATTAAAAATAATATTTTGTCCGAAAAGGCGAAAAAATCTTAAATAAATTAACCATTTTTTGTTACATTTACTAAGAAAATTTAGTAGAATTAACAAGTCATTAGTAAAATAATTTTTCCCTTGGTTATTTTTACAAAATGGCTGGGCACTGTTACCAATTTTGTTCCACTTGTGTAATAACCACGATTTGGTTATTTAAAATTAAAATTTTATTCAACCAAGATCTTGTTCGTTTTTTAACTAAGAGATTTGGTTGATCGAAAAACACCAAGATTTTGCCAAAATAGACTCAGATTTTTGTTTTTTTACCCAAGTTTTTCTCAGAGTGCACTGTCCAAGTTTATCCGTGAATTTACGGTATTCATTTCTGTTCGAATTTAGGTTTATTGGCCAATGTCATAGTAAACAACCTAATCTATTTTTCAATTCCTGTTTACCGTCTCGACCGGTACTTTGATTGACCTATGCTTCGCGTAACCGATCCTAACCGTTCGCCAATTTAAATTTTTTTGTTTTACATGAATTTGTAAAAATGTACATGAATTTGTAAAAATTTAAATTTTGTTTTACATGTTAATTTGTGTGAATTTGTCTCTAAACTTTAATCACAGGTATGTCACACCTGTCTAGGACTGTCTACCTCCTCCGATAGTAACTCAGAGGACCCATCTTTACCACAAGGCCGAATCGGGAGAGCCCCGACCCATTCCACCCCACCCTATACCCTTTGGATATACCCCGAACATTACAACCCCACCATTACCTACCCGGTAACTACCCCCCCCCCCCCTCGGCCATTACCTCCAATCATTTTCTTATATGGTTTTTCTGCAAGAGATACTCGAAAATCGATTGAACAATATATTTTCCCATACAAATGATCATTTCCAAAAAATGCTTTAATCGTGATGACAATCCCCATGGTATTCTCAGAAAATATTCACAATAACAAAAATGACCTAATTGATGGCCCAGATTTGGGCAGTTTCCTAATTGCTCAGCATGGCATAGAAAATACCCTTATGAATTTCCATTACGATTGGAGCATTTTTCAATAATAGTCATTTGTATGGGAAAATATATTGGTCAAGAGTACTTTTCGATTTTGGAGCACGGCTTTACGAGACAAACCATAATCTCAGCTCCTAGTTAAGATTTACTGTTCGTGTAAGATTTACTCTTCTAGATAGAGGAAGGTTCATATCAAGACTATGTTAATTAACATATTTATGTAAATTACCTGAAATTTACATTGACTTTTTAAAAATGGGAGATGGAACCGACGCTTGAAAAATAATTTGAATTTATAGAGATTTAACACAGGTTTACAATTTTTTGCGCCTTTTAGTACGTTATAGTTTTAGATTAAACTTTTGCGGCTAAGCTGAATTTAAATCCATCATAATAAAAAATTAAAAAAAACAAAATTTTATTCCTGACGATATATGTTCCGTAATCAGTTAATTTTTGCAAACGTTTTCATGTTTTGAAATTGTTTTTGATTCTAGTGGGATTTCATATCAAAACTCACATATTTACGAAAATAGTAATGATCAGGGTGCAATAGGCGGAGGGGGTAATGGTCGGAGGATGTAATGTTCGGCGGATAATATCCAGAGTGATAATATTCAGGGATAAAGACTAGGAGTAATGTGCGGAGGTGTAATTGCCCGGGGGTAATAGCAGCGGAGTATTGTTTGCGGTGGTAATATCCGGGGAGATACCATATGTCCTGCGGTTCGTTGGTTTTACACGATCCTCTTACTTTCCGTTTTACAAGCTCCTGTTATTTGTACTATATTATCGATACTACACAATCGTCGTTGTAATCCACTTCGAGTCTAGTCAAGGAACCCGGAAAATATTAGTCGAAATCGAGATCATTAAGATCTATTTTAACGAGACCAAATAAAATATGGTACGATGCTAAATTCGCGGTCATGAATGAAACTCTCTGTATAATGTCATATGTTATATACACCTTCGAAGTGAATACTGTATCCACTTTCATTACTCAATATCCGCATCCATTTTTTAAACAAAAAGGTAGCATACAGATAGGCGTCATACGAATGGGTTCAATCGGATTTTTTTGCCTATTGGATTTACAAGCTTGATATAAATATTGGAGTATTTGAATGATTTTACCGGATTTTTCATAAAATATGTATTATGTGATATCTACATGAAGCTGTGCTTTCTAATTTTTAAAAAAGGTTTTGGATTTTTTTCGAATATTTTAAAATTTTAAATTATTCTGGGTGATAGCGACATATTATTTTTACATCGAGGTGAGGTTACCAAAACGTTGGAAGTTTGGTTACCTCACCTCGATGTAAAAATAATATCTGCCTATCATCCAGAATAACCCAAAATTTTATATTGAAATCACATGTATGCGTCAAATACAATAAAATCTGAGTTGAAACGAAGGGATTAACAATTGCGAAGCGAAACATAATAATTCGCTAAGGCATTGCGATTATACTTTGTATGTAAGTTCAAAGTGTTTTCACTATTTTTGTAGTTTGGTCACTGCAGTCTGTGATGTGAGACGACCGAATCTTTTAATTTAAAGAATTGAATGTCCAAAAATTTAATGTCGATATATTTTAAAATTTTACTAACACAGCTAAGGTATATGCATGAAATATTCATTTTTTTCTTGTTCCGATTTCCGAACATAGCAAAACATATTACATATGTTACAGTTGGGTTACAGGTTTTCAAATGTTTGGTAGAAATAAATCTCCATCAGGGTAAAATGGATTTTGCTGATTTCTAACAGAAACAATCATTTTTGACATCATTTTTGTATTGGACGGGAAGCAAGTGGTCAAAATGATGGTAAATAATGTGTGAATTTGGTGCGGTTGACAAATGATTGATGTGTCCACTAGTGATGTATCTCAATGTGTATGTTTATGCATGCTTCACGATAAGTTTGGCATAATTAGGCACTAACTGTTCACAATTGATGAGACGATGCGGGTCCACGTACATTAACTAACAATCAAATAAAAGCATTCTGCAGTGTTGGGATGAACGGTGTACAATCTACTCATTGCATCGGTTGAAAATAAATTGTTGTGTCCTTCTACTGCTTTTCCGTGTTTGCGTTTTTGAGATTTGTTGATGTTCCGTTCCGTGTGAAGTATGTTGACACCTCTGAGTAATAGCAAGGTCCTAGCGGATTCATCATGTTGGTTTAATGTGAAGAATGCTGTCAATGTCGTGGTTGGTGGTGTATCTGCTCGATGTCGTGCATTCTCTGCAGTGAAATACACACGCTATCCATTTTCCAGATCAACAACTGTTAGATGGCGTTCATGTATAGGAAAAGCCAAAAATCGTCAAATTGCCTCCTTACTAGTTATATAGCGATATTTGCAGATATATTTGATCGATTTGACCGAATTGCAGTATCCCACATTCGATGTCAAGTTACTAATTTCATATAAGCTTTCTCTTTAACTCATTCCCGTCAAAAAACTAAAAAACAATTTAGTTTCAGATAATGCCAGATAAATAATTAATTTGTACCGGGGTCCCTAGACCCTGGTGTTCAACCCCATTCAAAAATATCGTAAGGTTGGTTCTGGACCTATACACGGTCAAAATTACAAGACGATCGGTCGATGTCGTTGTTTCGTACTTTTATTATTGTCGACTGTCCGAAAATATTTTTACCAACAATACAAGAAATTAAATCAAATTTAAAAGAAAAAAACGTAAGCGTAATAACGGCTCAAAGAGGAGATTATACTCGCTTGATGTGGGTATCAGTCACAATCGCGTGAATATGACACTTTTAAATGATGAATGGAACGAACATAAAATTCAAGAAAGAGAAAATTTTAAATATTTCGATTGAAGTTTTATATTTTAAGTTGAAATATGTTCTCGTACAAGCTGAAAAGGACCGCTAAACCCTTGAAATAAACGCGTCGTTTCATGATACCATGGGAAATTTCGTAGCAAACCAACAATCTTTTCTTAAAGATATATCATTGCTGAACAACTGTGAAACGGAGATACGTTTACCGAAAATAAATATACCGCCATTTTCTTGAAAATATTCCCCAGTACACAAGCTTCAATATCTAACAGGATTCTTACGAGTGACGAAGAGCCGGCTTTAGTGCTTTATATACCAAAATAATAATGAAGTATGGCAAAAGATAAAGGAATGGTACGACAAGAAAAAGCAGGTAGTAACACAATTGATCAAACAATTTGCTGATCAACCTAATATCAACCACCCTACTGCAAAATCACAGCGGGCTAAGTAATTCGTGAGTTAAATGTAGTGGGCGGAGAGGCGGATAAACGGGATCGATCTGTAATGTATCTTGTAAAACAAACTGGATTAGGAAACCAATCGAAAATGGGCACATTTTACAGTTGAAAACGATTTCCCGATGATTGATCAGTTCTTCAAATTGTTAAATGGTAGAAGTGACGAATTTGCATTGAATTTCGGGAAATGAATGTTACGATAGAAGAGGATTTGCAGCCGATAAACAACTTTGCTTTAATTGTAATCGCAAGCACCACTCCTTACTCCATATTGAATTTAATGCTACACCAAAAATTTCTGTGGCTGATCATGTTTCTTCATCCAAAATAACATAACAAGCCTCAACGATCTCATCAAACGAGCAAAGTATCAATCGATTCCCCCTACAGCAATAGTAAAGTGAAAAATTTTGATGCTTTAACGGCTAGATGTATGGTTCTCTTGGATTCTGAATTGCAGCTTCGTTTGTGTCAAAAGTTTGTACGAACGAACTTAGATTACCCCGAGAGAATACAAATATAGTCAGAACAGGCCTAGCCACATCCACTATTACGACTCGAGGTACAACCAAACTATGTTTATAATCGATTTATGGCTCCCATTTCACACTAAACATAGACTAAAGCTGTGCTGATAAGTTCTTCAGCATTTTAAACGATGGACGGATACTCAATCCAAACAGAACCATGATGACTCAGAAAAGTAAATTTGGATGGATTGGCAGTGGTGGTGCAAGTGGCAAATAACTCGTTGGCATCAGAATCTAGCTTCGTGGGCTGCAATTTCAATATGGAACTAAACATAGGCCAAACAATGCGAACATTTTGGAAAATGGAAGAGAACCTTAACCCCTAAGAATGTAGAAAGAATTCCCTTTCAACGTAACCCGATCGTTTCAGGAAATTCAATATTCACGGTGACGAAGTGGTTTTGTAGTCTGGAAAGGAAACTACAATCGGACAAACGCCTTCGAAATGAATACATAAAATTAATGAGAGACTACAAAACGCAAGATCACATGGAACTCATTGCAAAAGATGATATTTAAACTATTTTAGAAACAGATAGAACAATAAGATTATTTACTGCATCACGCCGTTATAAAGGAAGGAAGCCCGACTACGAAAATTCGAACAGTGTTTGATGGATCATGTAAAACTAGAACGGTCAAAATCAAAAATTGTTGATAGGTCCAACTATTCAACCTTCACTATGGCCAATTCTTTTGAGATTCCGACAACATCGAATAATTTTAATCGTCGACATCGACAAAATGTACCGGCAGGTGCTTATTTATGAACGTGATTGGGGATACCAACGGATGTTATGGCAAGAACA
Organism: Nephrotoma guestfalica; assembly: GCA_963691935.1. NCBI lineage: Eukaryota > Metazoa > Arthropoda > Insecta > Diptera > Tipulidae > Nephrotoma > Nephrotoma guestfalica. The sequence continues at coordinate 257,480,721 of OY829913.1, forward strand.
TCCAAGTGACAAATTAAACCATTATAGGCTAACCACAGTGAGGGGCTCTTCAACAAACAACTGATGGAGTTGAACAAACCTCCGCCCGCATGGTGGAGGGAGAACGAATGTTTTTGAGGTTGTGGTTGATACATTCTCGCCTAGATTGGATATCCGGATTTACGATTTTAGTAGGCAAAATTTTTAAATTTTATGACCTTAACTAAAATCCTAACTAAGCTTAAGTTAGTATTGGTTTCTTCAATAATCAGATTATTGGATGTAGAAAAGTGTCAAAAATGAGAGATTTTAAACCAGATTGTTTCTACATTCGAAATAATATAAGTGTGCGCCAGCGCACATTCTCTAACATGAAATTTTTAGGATCAAAATAGAGAAACAGGTTACTGGTGAAAGTTTAAGAGAACCACGCGGCAACCAACACGCCGACTGTAGCTGCGGTGATCCAATTTGTTTTAGTATACTTGAGAATACCTTTTGATTTGCTTTTTTGGTTCGTATCCTGCGGTAAAGATATCAATTTAAATTAACTGATGTCAGTTAGATAGAGAATATGTACCGAAGCTTTGAGATTGCAGAAATTACCAACCTGAGCAAAACAATGATCAATTCAGATGGGTGTAAAGGAGGTAGTCCTAGTTGGTGACTTCACAAAATAATCAAATCCATAGAAAGACATCATAAATACATAACCATCACAATGCGGTACCAAATTTTGTTTTTTTTCTCTCTCATACGATCAAGATCGGTTTTGTTACTATTTAAGCAATCAGAATGGAAATTTTGCAAACTCTCGTTACATTTTAGTTTATCATTGGCTCTATCAATAACAATTTTGAAATCACCACAAGACGCCATAATATTGAAAAACACTCAAAGTTCGATATAAATATGGAGTAGGATTTTGTTTCGGTAATTCATAGATTTTCCGCACACAATAAAAATTCGGTAGATGCTTACATAACGAGAAAACAAAAGACCAAACATGTTTTTCAATTTGCTAGATTGTTGTGGATCTGACTGAGATTCGGTATATTTAAAAGCTTGCAATAAATTCACAACACAAAACCTATCTAATGCAATATCATCTTTTACTCCATTTAATGGCACAACAATGAAAGCAAACAACACAAAGCCACACAGAAACGTCATATTGATGTAAATGTCAAAATTACTTTTTTATGATAATGACAGTCGGTGGGGTGGTTACATTACCATTTTAGCAACGTTATTTATGATAATTAACATTATACTTAATTAAATTATTTATGTTTAAAACATTTTATGACCTCTTTATGATAATTAAACCAACAGGACGCGGCACTTTGCCCTAATTGCAAATAACGCAAATATTATTAGGTGTAAATTGTGGATATAAACTTTGAAAGCTTTAAGTCAGACAAATTATATATTTCATTTCTTTATTCGAATAAAGCTTAAAGTACCATTATTATAATGTACAAAATCAGTTCTATCCTTATCAATTTAGAGCACATGGGCGTATATACAGGGTGTCCCAGAATTGGGCGATCAAACGAAACAGGGTGATAGAGGAGCTCATTTCCAACCAAAACAGCCAAGTACAGTTTTTTCGAATTGTTGATGGTGCAGAAGTTATTCCACTTTTAGAGTTTTCTAGTGAAATTGAATGCGCACTCCCGCCAAAAAATTAATTAAAAAAGCAAGAGCTCTTTTGTTTAACTTTCTGGTTTAATAAGATCTAGAACAGTGTGCCTTTCCAATTAAATCATTTTTATAAGCTGTAAAGTCAAATGAAAACAATGGTTATGTAAAGTCTTTTTGTTCCTCAAAATTTTTTGTTGTTAAGTGATGCCAGCGGGAAAACAATGTACTACAGAAACTTGACCCACATCAGAAAAATATGCAACGCTAATGCAGATTTTAAAATGCTATCACACACCGGGCTAGTCACAGCAGAACGTTTTATCAACTTTTTTCACAAAGTAAGTCATGTTTTTAAAAAAATGCAATTCACAAAATTTTGATTTCTAAAATCGATGCTTTGTCGGAAATAATAATTAAAATGTCAATAAGCTATGTGGCTTATTCCCACCGCGAATATGCATAAATTTATTTCAATTATGGCTGAAGAGAATACCAAAGACGATTTCCAAATGGGGAACGGGATTACAGATTATTTCAAAACGTAATTAAATGCACAAAGGTAAATGTGTCCGAAAAGATATGAAGGAAGTGTAAATGGAATAGTGACAGACTATAATTGTTCATAGTTTATCAAGAAGTAACAAAGATATTACGCCATATCACCCGCTAAACAACAAGAGCTCTATAAAGAACTAGATCGGATGCTGGCGCTTGGAGTAATTGAGGAGAGCCAAAGTTCCTGGTCATCCCCAGTGAGCTTCGTTAGTAAGTCCAACGGAAAAGTTCGGCTCTGCTTGGACGCTAGAAAGCTAAACGCGGTGACGGTGACTCATGCTTATCCTTTGCCCTTGATCGACGGGTTGCTAAGCCGATTGGACCTCAGGAGATCAAGAGGTGAAGCATAAGACAGCTTTCACCGTCCCAGGGCGCCCCCTTTACCAGTTTATCGTCATGCCGTTTGGGTTGTGTAATGCAGCCCAAACGTTGTACCGCATAATGTGCCGGTTATCCCTCACCGGCTACATGGCCGGGTCTTTGTTTACCTTAAAGATCTTCTTGTCGTGACTGTGACTTTCGAAGATCATATTTATCTGCCGTCTGAAGTAGCGAGATTATTGTGAGAAGCAAATCTCACTACAAATGTAGAAGTTCTTACTCAAGGAAACAAAGTACCTAGGTTATGTAGTTGGTGATGGATGCCTCAGAGTAGACCCTTCTAAGGTACAAGGAGTTGCCGAATACACTGCGCCTCGCACTACTCAACAAATTCGTCGATGCATGGGGATGACCGGATGGTACAGAAGGTTCATCGCAAATTATTCTACATTGGCGGCCCCAATCAGTGATTTGCTGAAAAAAGGAGTAAATCCGAAATGGAATGAAAAGGCACGGGAATCGCTCGATTTACTGAAACTTTACTGAGTCGTTAATATCTGCACCGGTATTAGTTAATCCCGATTTCAACAAGCATTTTTACGTGCAATGTGATGCAAGCACGACCGGAATAGGTAGTGTTATATGTCTTCGAAGTTAAACAAGGCTCATCGAAACTATACAATCACCGAATTAGAGTGTTTGGCTGCGGTGATGAGCATAAAAAAATGTAGACCTTATATTGAGGGATACCCATTCACCATTATAACCGATCACTCAAGTTTAAAATGGCTTATGGATCAAAAAGACCTCTCTGGTCGTTTGGCGAGATGGGCATTGTGTAACTTCAATCACCACACCGCTTCACTATCGAATACCGAAAAGGTACACAAAATACAGTTCCAGATAGTCTGTCTCGAGTAAACATGGACAAATCAAACAAGACGGCAGATGAGCCACTTCATATAGATTTGGTTTCTCCAGCCTTTCAGGATCTAGAATACCAGAATAAAATCACCGCTCTAGTTTGAAAATCCGAAAGTTGCTAGTAATTTTAAAGCCTGCGATGGAAAATTATTTATTCAAGTCGAGGAACCGGGTAAAATCGACACGGATGTTTTCCCATGGAAATTGGTGATACCATCAAAACTTACGAAAGCCTTAATCGAAAAAGCACACGAACCACCATCCGCCGCTCATAAAGGGATTTCAAAAGCACTTGAAGTATTAAGACGACAATTTTATTGGCCGAAAAAGGCATGTGAGGTTAGGGACTTCGACCAGAGATAGGCAAACCGTTTGAGACAACTAGACCTTTTCAAAGGTTATATATCGATTTCATGGGCCCTTACCCTCATACTAGTAATGGGTTTATGTATATTCTAATCATATTGGATCACTATTCGCGATTTCCTATCCTAGAGTCGGCGGAGAAACTTTGTCAATTTTTAGAAAGAAAATGTTTCCATTTGTATGGAGTACCTGAGGTATTAGTTTCGGATAACGGGCCGCAGTTTAAATCAGTGCTATTGGCTAACTTACTCCAAAAATATGGAGTGAATCATAAAGTTTCAGCAATCTACGCTCCTCAGTCGAACATTTCGGAACGCGTCAACCCATCTATTATATCTGTCATACGCGTAACAACACCAATTGGAGTGAACATATGGGCAGGAATAGTCGACGGAAATTTGTTTGGCCTACTTGAAGTCCCACGTCGGATCAGTGGAACACGTGGAACAAACACGTGGAAATTATGGCTGCAGGATGTGGAGCTCCCCCAACTATGCACAAGTAGTGAGATAACACCTGAACGTAAATTATTGAAGCCGCTGGATTGGAATGGATTAGAAGGGAAGGGTCCGTTGCATGGCCACCACGGTCTTATGATCTAAATCTTTCAGACCTTTTTTCTGTGGTGTTATTATAAAGAGATGATCTGTGACAGAGTAAACTTGTCTGTATACTTGGACACTTCGGTGGTGGACAATTCGAACACTTATTATAATATTTAAAGTTAACAAGAGAAAATTTATTTTATTTTATTTCTGACAAAGCATCGATCTTAATCGAAATATTTTTAATCGAAATTTTGTTAAGCGCTTTTTTAATAAAAACGACTTACTTTGTGAAATTCATTCTGTTGTAACTAGCCCGATGTGTGATACCATTTCAAAATCTGCATTAGTGTCGCATATTTTTCTGATAGTGGGTCAAGTTTTCGTTCAAACAAAAATATTTTCGAAAATAAAGAGACTTTACAAAAGTATGGTGCTTATTTGACAGAAGATAATATAGCATACAAAAATGATGTTATTGAAAAGGCACACTCTTCTAGATCTTATTAAAAAAGAAAGTTAAACAAAAGAACTCCTGTTTTTTTAAATTAATTTTTGGTAGGTATGCGATTTCTCTAAAAAATACTAAAAGTGCAATAACTTTTGCACCATCGCCAATTCGAAAAACCATTACTTGGCTGTTTTTGTTTGAAATGAGGTCCCCTGTCACCTTGCTTCGTTTGATCGTCCGATTCTAGGACACCCTGTATATACAATTTGCCCAAATACAACTATAATGTACAAAAATTTTACGCCAAGTCATTTACATTTCTACCTTTAACTGTGGTTTATCGTATAGTGAAGGCCCCGAATTTAACCATAAAGCGCAAAAAAACTATAAAATGGAAAAACATTTTGCTTAATATGTTTTTCTACGGCTCTCTCTAAACCGACGAAATACAAAAAATAAAAGAAAACCGAGAAAATGGAAAAACCCCATTTTTAGGCCGACTCTATATAAATATATCGACAAAACACAAATCAATTTGATTTCTATCTGAGCAAAAGAAAGAAATTCTCAAAAATTTTCGCAATATCATTTCTATAATAACTCATCCATCAACTGTTACAATTTTTTTGTTCTTCCACTCATTTTCCTTCAATAACCACACTACTACACGGCATACTATACCCAAACTAAGTATACAAAAAAAGCTTTTAGATTTCTACAAAATAAAATGAAAATTCAGCTTATTTTAGTTTATATTTTTGTTTTTCCATTTTCCGTGCTTTATACTTTTTAACATCAGACATATACGTAATACGAATACAATATCTAGACGGAGTAGGCGAAGATATGAAGGAAAACCGCACAACCATCTTACAAAGCTCTCTCTATATATGTAATAAACCTTAACGTATCTTTAAATTTTCTTATACCGTTCATACTTCATACGTCCTATATAATTCCACCTCATACTATAAAACAAAAAAGTTTTTCGCGACTTTTTACTGTGCTAAGTTGCACGGATATGAATTATTTTTTTTCCTCTATATATAGATTTCGCAGGGTGATGATGATCCTGATAAAAATACATACCAAGAAAATTGTTAGAAATTTTAAAGGGGATTTAATATTTCAAAAGTGTTCAATATGCAGCAGAGTGTTCTATATTATTATTACCTACACAAAAAATCTCAATAAGAAGCGTGTTACACCTTTGCCACCTCAGTTTATATACACAGGTATAAACAAAAGCTGGAAAAACAATAAAAAATATCAAAATATACATGGAAATGGTGCCAAGTGTAATGATAAAAAATTTTAAATGGGTGGTTGGGTGATTTGTGGGGTTACATTTTTTCTTCTCCTGATAATATTTTTTGACGTTCTATTTTTTATTTATTTTTTGTTTTGTTGATATTATGCATCCGGTATATGTGAGTGCGATAATATAATAATATAAGAGGTTAATCTAACACATTTTTGATGTCTATTGTTTTGATTAAATTATTTTTGCACCATATAATGTATGTAATATACGCATATTGTTGTTTGTGCCAACAGTTAATCCCTATCCAAAAACTATTTTATAACACAAAACCTATTAAAGTTTAAATTTCATTTTCATTAAAATTCACGATAACGATATACTACAAGACGTGTCAGGTATTGGAATACCCATTTACATCATAAAATACATGTAACTGTATATTTTATATCCTGAATGCAATTATAGATAAACGCTCCCAAAATTATAATTTGTACGAGTACTCTCGTATAGTGTGTCTAAGCATCATGTACACAAATATTAATGTTGTCATTTCTATTTCTTATCTATTTCCTTTTTAAATATTTTTTTGCTGAAAAGTTTAAACTTAAATACCAAAAACAACAACAACAACAACACAAAAAGCTCCAATTTGTTTAGACGATTAACCTTTCAAAATAAGTATTTGAGATATGACACTATACAGCAAAAAATTTATATATTTCCATATTCTTCCCAAACACAAAACGACAAAGTTTTGTGTTAGAATTGTTTTTCATTTGTTTTTTTTCCTTCATTGTTTTTCTTTGGTGAAAATTAATTTTCTTCTTATTTCTGTTTTTTTTCTCGTCTCTTTCAGTGTTTCCTCATTTTAAGTCATCGTTCATTCCCCATTTTACATTTTTAAGCAAAAATAAATATTTTCCATTTTATTTTTTGACACGTAAAATTTCCAAAAAAAAAAAAAAAATTTACACAAACATGTTCGTATAAAAAGGAAATTTTGTTTTTCCTTGTTTTTTTTTATATTTTTTGTACTGTGTACGAGAGAAAGCTTTTCTCGAGCTTTTACTACTTTTACATTATACACATACACAGTCATAATATAAATTGATTAGCAAGGGAGTGAAAAATGTGGGTGCGAGAATTTCATATTCACACAGGCTGGCTGGCTGGCTGCTCCTGGGTAGTGTAAAAAAGATGGAAAGTAAATTGATAAAATAAATCAAAAAGATTTTTTTTTGTTTAGTTTCCATTCGGAAGAAAAAAGTTTTTTCATTCAATCAAAATAATAAGACAACATAAACAAACAAGAAAAAAATAAGGGAAAACACGAAAAGCAAACGAAACGAAAATGCTGAGATGAGCTTTTTCATGTTCTGTACGATTTAACACTGCGAGCACAAAATTACATAATTTTCAACTAATTACTTAAGTTAAAAGTTTATGATGATAGTTGTTTAGATCATCAGCTTGGAAAAATTGATATCGTAGACAAATTTTGGTGGTTGGTATTTTGGCCTTGTGGTATTGGTGTTATTAAGTTGTTCACACTAATAATTGAAATAAAGTGCGAGGTTGGTTTTGCGATCGCTCGCTAGTGGTATAGCAAACCTTTGACCCATGACCAATACTATTTCATTCACCTCCTAATTTTTTTCTGTTAACTTGTATTAAAGGAAAGTTTTTCAGTTATTTACACTGCAACAACATACCCCTTCTCCCCAGGTTTTTATTTATTCGTTGTTGCTGATATTTGAATGTTAGTTAACTCGCATAGAAATTTGATTTACCAGAAATAATTGTTAGGGTTGAGAAATTTTTATAATGATTAAATCTGACCGCCTGAACAAAACGGGTTTAGAGTTTGTGGAATCGGCCACTTCTGAAAGACCCTTTCTAAAAATCTATACCATAATTGCCATTCTCACTAGGAACATGGTTGTCGCAAATGAATGTTAGTGTTTTGAGTTTGTAATAATAAAGACTTATAAGTCGGTGATTAAATATTTCCTAAAGCTCTCTAAATAAATAAAAACTTAAAACTGTTTAATAACGAATATTCATAATAAATAGAAATTCTGGAAATATTATAGATCTAGGATCGTCGGTGAGTCTGAGACTTTTAGCTCCATGAGTTTCAGTATATAAAATTGGTGAAAAGGACAATTTGCGAACCAAATGGTTCCCGAGAATTCTCGTAAGTTCAAAAAACCGCTACAGGTCAATTTTCGTATGATGTGTTTTTTCCGGAAATTTTCCCAAGTTCAGAAACACCGCTCCCAAATACTCTTATCGCATTTTTGAGTTGTTCGGGATCAAAACTAACAGTTATCTGTTACATCATTCCATTGAAAAATCTAGTGGCCCAAGTGTTTTAGTATCTAAAATTGGTAAAGAGGTTAATTTGCGTATCGTATGGTTTTTCGGAGCACCCGACTGATCTCTAGTTGTGAGTTTTTGTAATACCTTTCAGGAACACTAAACAAATGTATAAGTTCTCGTATAGATGTATACCTACAATCCCTTATCAATGATATGTAAAGAGGCACAGTTTTCGCATAGTTGAATGGCCATTATCGGCCATTCCCAGAGCTGGTGATTCAGGTTTGGGTTTTCAGAGACATGAAAAAATGACATGGTCTTGGGCAGATTGCTAGCTAGAAGCCTTTTTCCATTAAATATTTCCAGTTGCACTTCTATTTATGTATAAATTGTTCTTGCCAATTGACAATTTCTGAAGCAATTCTAGAAACTTAAATGTATCTTACTAGAATTTTTTTACCAATGTAATACTCATACATTGGAAAAAACATGGAAGCTGTGGAAAAATCACATGTGCAAGTTGTTCATGTAAAAACCTATAGCCGTACATCCTCAACGGCCATGACATAAAGAATGACGTTGGAAGTGCTTTGGCTGCAGAACAGACTGCCAAAACTAAAAGCAAGACGTTTAAAAAAATTGTTTGATTTCGAGCAACTACCTCTAATGGTTTTAAAAAACTGAAATTTAATATAAAACATTGCTCTCCTCTTAAAATTTCCAAGAGGTTGATTTCCGTTAGTGTTAATCAAGAAAAACCCAAATGTATTTAGTAACCGTTTTTCAGGACCTGCGGAACTGCTCGGAAATATCGCATGAGAAAAGCAGATGGAATGGTGTTTATCTGCTAGTTTTCATCCAGAATAACTCAAATGTACGGTTATTATTTGCTAGCGAATTTTCTGGACTTAGGAAAAATGCTCGATACGATATATACGATACGCTCATATTTCCATAGTTTTTCAAAATTTTAAAACTACACAAAATTTTAGAAAAGCGCCTTTTATTTAAGGATATTTTTTAATTTAAATTAAGAATAGATACAAGTTCAAACTATTTTGATTTTCACGAAATTTAGAATTTGTAAGGTTTTTGCAACAATTTTTTGCCCCTGGGTGTATAGAGGGAGATGTAAAAACCAAGTTTTGGGTGAGATATCCGTTAAATTTTTTTATTTTAATGAATATGTTACGGCATTAAGTATGGAATATAACGTCATTCAAATGTCCGCTGCATCTACAATTTGGTGGCACGTATTTGGGAGGTCGACTTTGTCCCATGAATCTAGCTGAATTTTGCTGGATGGCGGTTGTTATATTGACGTTATATTGGACATCAATTGTTTGCGCTTTATTCGAATAGACCCGCTATTTAAGCTAGGCCCAAAGTAGGAAGTCTAAAGGAGTTAAATCGCATGACCTTGGTAGCCAATTCACATCGCCGCCGCTCGACAATAACTATGCCCACAAATCACTCGTGCGTAGTGCTCGCCGTTAATGGTTATGGCAATGTCAGTTTCGGTTTTGGAAGAAGTACGGATAGATGATTCCGCCAGACCAAAATCCACACCAAACAGTGACTTTCTGGGAATGTATTTAGTGCTGGTGTATCTCGTGTGGATTGATATGAAAATTCGAAAAGTTTGCTTGTTCACATAACCATTCATCCAAAAATAGGCCTCGTCGCAAGAGTCAACTTACAACTGATCTAGAGCCCAATCATCGAACACACGACTTTTCTATGGTCGTTTACCTTAAGTTCCTGGCTCAGTTGAATTTTATGCGAGTGCAGACTTAAGTCCTGACGCAAAACTTGCCAAGTTGAAGTTGCAGTAAAGCCAAGTTATTGTGAATGAGAGGAAATTGCCTCGTGGTTTCCCATAAACTCTCACGCACAGCAGCAATGTTTATAATTAGTTTAATTAATTTAGAATTAGTAAACGTCAGTTTAAAATTGGGTGACTAATGTTGGTCTTGATTATTGAACCCGTGGTCCACCATATTACACTTAAAGTGCTTTATTTTTTTAATAATTACTAGATGGTTTCGTACTGAATTTAAAGCAAAAGCTTAACTGTATTTCGAATAAATTTTTAGGTAAATAAATTTAGATAGCTTTGATTAGGTTTTCAAATGTTTTTCTCAAAAATTATATTACCTCTTGATCTGCATCTAACGAACTGTGGGTTTCGCGCGAATATTATATTTTTATTTTAGGGCTCTCCTACTTGTCCGGTGATCCAAGTTTGTGAACTTAGGTAGTTTTATAGTTCCAAATATTCCGCTAAAATCGAGATAATTACGTTTTCTAGGCTGTGAGGCATCCTTAACAAGTTTTGCTCATGTTATCAGGCCGACCAACAAATTCCGTATAAGCACTAGTTGCCTCCTACAGCATTGCAATACCAAGTGCTGTTAGAGTTGTAGATATGTAGTGAGTCTTGCCTCGAAAATTTTATTGTTTGCGTATAGTATGTTTAGCTTCGTACTCTCCCTTGCTTTTAAAAAAAACTTTTTCTTTGATGCAACAGGAACGCGCTAAAAATGTGGGGTTGACCGTTTCTTGATATTTAGCACCAATTTATCTGTTATCTAACTTTTGCAATCCACAATATTTTCCTGTAGTCTTTCGAGATGTAACGTTACGCCTTACACCTGTTAATTTTTTAGTTCGAGTACATTTATTGTGCTTTTCGATAAAAATCTGTTAAGCCTAGCATTTGGTAGTTTAATCATAACATAGCCTGATCGATGAATTGCTAATATTTGAATCGAAACATTGAATAATTTTGAAAAAGGACTCTAACGACTATTATAGTCTAAAATTAGCTAATTGGTCTGTCCTCAAACTGCTCAGCTTCAAATATTTCAACATATGAATCGTCAAAGAAATCTTCAACGTCAAATTTATTCAAATTAAATTTATTAAACTTGAAATTTTAATTATACGAACTGACCGGGTTTTTAAATTTGGCCTGAAACCCTTATGCCTGAGTTAAAAATCACACATCTGTGTATGTGAGTATTTGCAGGATTTTGTCAGCGGTTCCCTGCAAAATTTACAAGAGAATCGGTCCCCATTAGTTTTCCTAAATCTAAGCGGAAATCATAATTTTTATTAAAAAAACGCATTTTCCTCCCTCTAAAAATTGGCCTCCCTATGGTAGGCCATGGTAGGCAATGAAAATTAATATTACAGCTTTTACACAAATTGGAAAAATTCAATGAAATTAGGTGGAAAATGGTTCATCAGAAATGGCATCTTCCATAGAACCGTTTTCGTTTTTCTTCGTGCTTTGCCAATATTTTGAACAGCACTTACGAAAAAAAGGATTCTGAATTAAATTTGTGCCACAAAATTGCTCCATCTCACCTTTGTAAAATTTTGATGGAAATGACGAGTTTAGGTAAAACCCGTTCTTTTAACAAACTTTTATTTTGTTCTCAAGCAATCATTTGCGGTGTCTTCGAAAATCCATAAACATATTCGTCTTCTAAATTCGTATAAGTCATTTTCATTTCGTATAAGTCATTTGATTTTTAATGCGCCAGTTTTTGTATTGAAGTAAAATTTTAAGAGTTTCTGGATCACCTATGATAAAACCGATGATATCTAAACTCCTTCTCTCTCTCTCGCTAACTTCCCACAAACGATGGTTTCTTCGTCCACTAGTTTCAACATACTATTATAAGTAGATCTTGTTGGACGTCGTCACAATTTGTTATCATTTTGTGTAACGTTCCAAATTTACTAATCGCACTATTCACAGAACCCCACATAAAAAATTTTAAAGCTAGAAACCTTTTAGGTAAAAGGTGGCGCCAAATTTAAATCCGGTGTTCTTATTGGGGCACCCTTAACATATGGCTACAATCCTATGAAGCGCAGTATTGTGTTTCAATTTCGTTACACCTGCGAATGTTATTTTATTGTACGATAAACTACCGCAGTAAATTTTGTGACATTAATAAGAAGGCTGACAAAAACTTGGACAAGACAGATAATGAATCAGAGAAGAACTCTGCTGTGACAACGTCGGCACAGACAATCGAACGTGGTGCAATATGCGATCTGGATAAGAGTAATATCTTGAATGACATTTGCGCAGTGTTGTGCGAATTGTCGACATGCTGGTGTAGAAAGTAGCATAAACAATTCATTTAGCGTAGACATTTAATGTCAACAATGCGTAGAGTATGTAGTATATTTGTAAACAATGGAGATCATTACTATTTTTGTTGTTTTAATTTCGATCTGCCAAGGTCAAGTTGTTTAAATCCTGATAAAAATGATAATAAATGGCCCTGGTCCAAAACCAATTTTCTTGAGGTTCAAAAGTTCCTGATCAAAAAATTCCAAATACGTCTATCTTTTGTCTGGATGGATGGATTAACGGATGACTATACCGATTATATCTCAAGAACGGCTTATGCGATATCGATTTTTTTTCGCCAATCTTCTTTTATTTTTAATTCGGTGCATTGAAAAATTGTCGGATCTCTACCTCAAGGGGGTCGGTACCTGCCAAAGGAAATCAACCAATACCACGACATTTTTCTTATATACTCGTGCAGTATACCGTTTGATAAATTTTGGTTCAGATAACAATTTATATTAAACTTTCGTTCATAAATCCACCGTTTCGGCGTTGGTAGCCAAGTTTTCGCGTATTTTGAAAGTGTGACATATCAATGAAAAGGTCTTGAATAAAGCCACAAATCATCTGATTAATACTCCAAAATACCAGTGTGGTTCTTTCTCGTTCTGATATGATCATGCGGCTTATCGTTTTTAGATTTTGGGCGAAGGTACATTTTTATCAGCAAGTTATTTCTCAAATTCAGAGTTTTGGCGCTGGTAGCAAATTGTTTCTTTGGTTACGTTGTTATCATTGAAAGGTTTTAAAGAATGATCTAAAATAAATTGAAGCACGCTTGTATTTAAAACTACCGTTGTGGCGCTGGAAGCAGTTACATTTTCGTTCGTTCCAATAAAAGCATGTGACGCATACAACAAAATCAGTATTGAAAGGTTTTGGAAAAGTAACAAATTTATTACCAGCACTTTAGTTCACAAATCCACCGCTTTAGCGCTGGTGATAAGCTAATATACGAGTATTAAATGAAAGTATTATTTAATGTTTGGATTAATATAAGTTCTCGCGTATTTGCTGAATTTGGTTCAAAAATTGTTTCTCGTATATCACTCGGTAAACGCCGTAGAATCAGTAGCTCGCGTGATTTACATATTTGTAAATAAGCATACACCGGTAGTTTGCTTAATTTTAATTCCAGGTGTTTAACCTCTGGTTTAATATACCATAGATACAACACAGTTGTCGATGTAATCCACTTCGAGTAGTTAGTCAAGAAACCCGGAAAATCGGAACATGATCAAAACATTTTTTTGCATCCATAAATTATCAACTGCAATCCTAGTCGGAATCGAGTTCATCAAGATATATTTTAACGAGACCAACTAAAATGTGATTATGTATCAGCTCGATTGATAATCATAATTCTAATAAGTAATTTATCCTTTCAGCTTCCCTAATATTCAACTATAGCAAAATGCAAAAACACCGATAAAATCATTAAAATACGAATGATTTGGAAGTTCATGGATTTAGTATGAAAAGGCTAGCCTGCGATCACTCGTCGATATCAATTTCGATATCAAATGATTAAAATGCGAACAATTTGGAAATTCAGGGATTCATGGAATTTTATAACATAAGTTTTTACCTTTTTTGGAATATTTCTAAAATTGTACTAAGCCAGCTAAATTATATAAAGCTTGTCAAATGTGAGTTAGAAATGAAGCTCCACAAAGTCGAAATGATTTAATTAACAAAGAAATCATAGAACTATGCTAAACTAAAAGAAACAATCATTTTCGACATTTTCTACATTGCCGACGTCATTTTTTAATTGTCTTTATACATTCTCTACACATGTAGAATATTAATTATCTACGCGGTGTAGATAATACGACACAACACTGCATTTGCGTGATCGAAACAAAAGTAAAGCGGCGCGGCGATTAACGTATTATGCATCGGCAGAGCACGTTGCCATGTTGTCAATCAGCGAAGAATTAAGGACACATAAGCAGGCAATTGGATCGGATGATCACAAGCAGTGCAAACAGGCAATGTACGAGAAGTACGATTCGTTCATTTAAAATCGTGCGTGGAACTTGGTCAATCCACCAAAATATCAAAAGGTGTCGATAATGGGAAGAATGGAATGATGATAACTTATGTGGACAATAATTTAATTGGAACGGAGAACGAGCAAATAATTTTTTGGTCATTGAACACGTGCGCAGGGAATTCGAGGTCAAATTATTCGAACTCTAATGTTTCTTGGGGCTTGACATCGAACAACGACCAAGTGGATCGATTTATGTGAATCAGCAGGCATATGCGGAAAATGTGTAATGCAATGCAGTGGCAACTCCCTCAGACAGTGTACAGAATCTTAGCGATTTTGAAACGGGTGGAAACAGGAAATTTCCGTGTCGTGAGGTGATCAGTAGCTTAATGTATTTGGCCGTGTCAATGCGACAAAACCTTGGAGAAACCAGCGGCAGCACATATGAATGCGATAACGCGTATTACGAAATGCGCAAAGGGGAAAATGGAAATGTGAATTCGATTTAAAAATGGCGTCAATTTGAGTCTGAGTGGCTTACAGTGATGCTATCGACAACAGAGGCCGAATACATGGCGGCGGCGTATAAGATGAAGGAACTGGTCTCGCTGCATCGATTATGATTCTAAATTGTATCAACCGATTTGGACAAGCTAATTTTCCTTATGGATAATCAAAACGCGATTCGGCTCATCAAAAATCCGGAATTGCATAAGAGCACCAAGCACCAAAATGTGCGAGATTATTTCTTCAGAGAGAGGTACAAAGATGGAACTTTCAATTTAGATTACCAAAAGGTAAAGATAAATAATTTTGCAAATTGATAGGTCTTATGCCAAAAAAGAATTAATGTGATTTTAAGGAAGTTTTTTTTAGCATTTCTGGCACAATAACTTGTTAATAAAAGTGGTTAGTTACTTGTTTTGCGTATTGGACTGAAGATGGTTGGAGAATGAACAAGATTAAGTTTAATTCAACAATGCAAGATTTTTCATCATCATCTAGAGTATTAGGCTGTTTTTCAAACACCGACTTATTTGTGGACACCGATTTATTCAAATAAGTCACCGCGCGACAGAGAAATGTCTCAAAAATGTGTCTTGACTAAATTTAATACAGGCAGTTTTTATTTCCAAATCTATTGTTAACGACCACCATTGATTGTTGGATTGGACTGTAGGACCAAGTACTGGACAAGTGTCCCGGATACCGTGGGGCCTATTCCTACAGCCTGTTTACACATAACAATAGGAAGGATAGGAAAGGTTTCTTTTTGGGAGAGAACCACCCGGTTTCAAACACCTAGCGATCGTACGGCACAACACAATTCTAATCTACTTCTAATCTACTAGAGGAAGGATAAAGGCTTAATAGGTTTAATGGATAATGATGGTATTGGTAACTAAATACTTTAGAGTGGCATTTTATCAATTAATTTTTCCAATTTAAATCTATGCGAATTAATTCGTAAAAAATTAAAAAATATCAAAAACAATGAAATAAATCTTTATGGTTTTGAATTAAACATTTTAAAATAATATTCGTATAGCAAAAAAAAATTAAATATTAAGTCCAAAAAACCCGCAAGAATTTTTTTCCAAAAATTCAAAGTAAACAAATTTACGATCGAAAACGTGGATTATTTGTTGGCCATTAAACACGTAATTCTAGAGATGTCTAGAAAAATTGGAATATTCTGGAATTTTAGGTTTGCTTCACGATTTATTTGTGATATACGGCATATCGGTGCGACTCTCGGGGAATTTGCTATCAATTTTACAATAGTTGAAATCGTGTGGGTATTCGATGGCCATTAACACATAACACATCGCCTGAAAAGTAGATTTTTTGTTAAATTGTACATTTTTATTTGGTAAATGTTAAACACTTCACTCCGGTTTCCCATTGCCCAGAATGATATTAAAATCATCGTAGGCGATTATTGACCCAAACTGCCATTGCGTTACTGCACTAGCAATATTAAATCTTGATTACACCGAAAACATTGTTTAAACTCAAAGCCGCTTATAGGTGCCGACATAATCAGCGATCATATGCTTGTTGTTTTGTAATATAAGTGCAAAGTGTTATCCACATCCAATAGACAAGCACACGTTCAGAGCTTTAACCGATAACGTCTTACTATGCAAAATTACCAGTAAGCTGCAATGATCTGTACAGGAAGTGGAATGGAGTGTACCGGTAAAATCTTATTGGCGAAGTAAGTACTATTCAAGCAATTTGTTCAGATTGTGTTCAGATGTGTTATCTACATTCAACAGTTTATGAAATAGAGTTTATGAAAATTTCATCATTAAAATTTGCGAAAGTTGCTAGATATAAGGAATGCCACAATCATACCTATAATGTTAAAAATGGCGACTGTTTGAAATGTGAAAATAACCTGAACATAGTTCTGCTGTTCAATGCTTACGACATATTAGTAATGTAATGTACTCGCCAGATTCGTCTCGCGCGTTAAAAATAGGTGGTTATGACCATTTTGGTTTTCGCTAATAACCGATTAACCACTTACCAGAGGTTAACATCCTTTTTAGGTTTGCGAACAGATAATAACTGTTGCGAGCCATATCTAGCAAAGGCCGTGGATGGAAAGCAATTCATCAAGCCTTTATCAACATGACACAGTTGACTGACTTGAGGGTAAAGAAACTTTATCCAATTTCTTCCTTTATTCAGTTTTCGCTGTTGATGGTTTTTAATTTCTCGAGGTAGTCGATACATATAATGCCATGTGCATCCCAAAATAGGGAGGCCATTATATTGCCGGCTGATTGTTGTGGACTGTATAGTCGTTTCGAGCGGGTTTCACTCGTTCCTTCTCATCCAGCTGAGTGCCGATTCGAATTAATCTAGAAAATCCAGCTTATTGCGTTTGAACAAGTTTAACAGTACTCTGAATCAACACATCACAACTGAATCAAGACTTTATTGTTTTGAATCGACTGTGAGTAAACGCGATAACCACGTCGGGCAATGCAAACACACACGTTTTTTTGATATGATTATGACCTAATGTCAGGTCTCAATCAATAAAAACAATTTTGAGGATTTTATGATGTTTTCTGGAGCAACCTCCCTTGGCAGCCCAGTTCATACGGCTGCGATTAATTTCACAATACCAGTCTTTCAAGGTTCATTTCCACGTAAATGTACTTTTTGCGTGGAATTGTACTTTACTCAGTTCTTTCCCGCGGCTTCACTAAAATAACTGGAATGAATTTTTAGTCAAAATATCACGAAATTTAGATAAGAATTTGAATTGTTATAAGAAACGTGGTTTATGGGTTAACCGGGTACTTTTCTGTTGCGTCGATTGCAAGAACCTCTGGGTTGTGCTCATTTATATACTAATTCCCGAACCCAAACATAAAAATTTACATATGAAATTATAGAGAAGGGATGAGATTCATGTTGAACCAATCAGGCCAAACTATCGGAACCAACGTGTGACTGTACCGTACAAAAATGATCTGTGATGCAAAAATTCATCCAAAACTACAGTTCATCCAAAACAAATAAAAATATTTACAATGCTTTAGCGATTCAAATCATTTAATTTTAATAACGTCTGGTGGATGTGTCAGTAGTAGAAGCGACACTGTTTCTGACGTCCTGTTTATTTTGCGGTAATCTGAATTTAGCTTTATTCATGATATTGGAAGTTCATTTAAGATAATTCAAGATGTCCGCCATTTTAGTGAAATTGTCACTAAATCATTCTTACCATCTTTAAGTATTTTTTTTTAAAACCAACCAAGATTCCATCAAAGTGTGCACGGGTGCACTGCATTCTTGGAAAATTGAATCAGTTTAGCCCAGAGCAAGGATGTCAATTGATAAATATGGAATAAAAACGCGAAATCTGATCCTGTTAAAAGCAGGGCAGCTTTCCAACCTTTATGAGCTTAAAATAAATCAAGGGGTTACTCAAAGCATTAAGTATCGCCTTGTAATCAGTGCATACAACGATGATGAGGTTTTCAACTTCACAACTGAGTGTTTCGAATACACAATCAGTCAGGGTTATGCCCCCAGCTTGAAAAGCTAAACAATGAGTGCTGCATCTAGTCATTTCAACAGTTCATCCCTAAATTCTTGAGATGTCCATAAACCCCTCGAATAATAGAATGATTTAGAGAAACTGAACCATGTTAATTCCTTGAATTAATGAGCTATACTTGTTGAGAACTTGCCGGTGGCCTGTGAAAGCCCCTAATACATTCCACGCCGAGTTGTATTTCTAAATGTAGGCAGCAGCGCAAGATGTGTTTAGAAAAAGATTTGCAGCCGAGGAAAGAAAATAATGGCTTGCATGGCAATGAGTGGAGTAGACGCTAAAGCACCAATAATAGCCCTACACACAATACTTTGCAGACGATTAAGTCTCACACTATAAGTTTACTACAGGCCACTACACAACAGGCGGATAAGTTGGCACGGGTAGAACTAGTGACTTATACATAAAGGACAGCATTTTCGGAGACAATCACCAGGAAGTGCCAGAAGGTCTGGGATATTGCCAATATCTAGAGCAACATAGAGTAGTTGCTTTTTGAAAATTATGTTCAAGATGAAAATTCTAAGAAAATTTAGAATCCGAAATGACACCCAGATGCTTAACGCAATCTGATTTAGTCATTACGCTCTCAAAAAGAAATGGAATAATAAGGCCATCCAGATTTGTTGTTTCTGGTAAATGCCACCAGATGAGATTCAGATGTTTCCCTGAGATAGTTATAATTAGGTCGTCAGCATATCCCTGAGCACAAAAATCGGACTATTGAAATTTAACGAAAAGACCATCGATTATCAAGAGCCATTGGTAACTTTTACAGATACTGAAAACCCAACCAACTCAACCTCGGCAATGCAAAATTTGAGCATAAATCTAGTGGCAACGACTAACATGTCAAAAAATTTATTTTCTTCCATATAATAGAAACTGCGTTTTGTTTTTGTTATTACGCCACAAATAAGTCGGTATAGCGTCAAATAAGTCAATAAGTGTTTGGAAAACATCATTAAAGTCAAAATTTTACGGATTTTTCGATGAATGATGCTTCTGAATACATTTTAGGGAGATCACTACTTCGTTCACATGAACATTATCAATCGTGCCCTTTCGGCGTCCTTTCGTTAAAAACTATTGGGATTGAATTTTCAACCCAATTACGCTTCGTCATAATTACGAAACAAAATGTAACCACGGACGTTTTATTTTTATGTTTGGCAGCCATTACATACCAACACTAAACACGTTTGGCACATACGAGTATACGTAATATTTTTAGTGAAAATTACAAATGAAAAATGATAGTTTTGATGGAGCTTTTATATTTTACTATATCTAACGAGCAGTAAATTTTATTTATAACGATTTCTCTATATGGCAATATTTTTTCTATACTACGTAGTGTATTGGTTTGATTTGAAAATTTGAAAACTATAAAATATACTCGCATACAGTCATATTGGCATATACAGCTTTAACTTACGGATCATCCCAATATACACATAAATATATTATACATAATACATATTGATTTACATCATTTATTTCCGGAAAATATAAAAATCCAGAATTTTGTGTTATCAATCATAAATTGGCAAACATATTTTCAATTTTTATTTTATTTTTGTGCAACCACTTACCAACCCATGATCGTGCAACCACAACGACCCACCCACCCGCCGCCACCCCAAAACAAAAAATCACATACAAATAATAATCAATACCTTTTACAATAATTTATGTTTTTTTTGTTTTGTTGGTATTCCTGACTCCACGCATATCCAGATCCACACACATATCATCAGTTTCCTTTCAACTTTCAAATTTCCATACAATTGCTGCGTGTATCGAAATTGAAATCAAATTTTTCGTGCTGCTAGTACTGAATGCTGTTGCTTTGTTGTTGGATATTTTTCACCACAAAAATGGAAAATCAAAGTCTTTTTCGATCCGTTATAGATATTTTTGTGGAATTGGTATAAGGCAAATGAAACGAGAAAGTATTTTATATCTCGTAGATTGATACGTAGGGATGGTGGTAAATTAGGTAAGATGAATTATGTATAAGTATAAAGAGATACATATTTTGATATTTGTTGAATATCAGGAATTTAATTAAAATTCTCCTCTCAACATTTTTTTCTTGAGTTGTTTTGTGTTGTGAAATTCTTTTGAATATTTTTTTTTAATTTGTTATCATTTACAATTTGAAAAATTTTTCAATATCGAATATTTTGTATCGTATATATTTTCTTCATTTTCGATTGTGTTTTTCGTTAGATATGTATGTACATATATATGGTATGTATGCGATGAGTACGTGTTTATACACCTACGAGGAGTTGTTGGAGGGGCGAAACAAGAATGTGCATATTTGCGTATCCGTTGTCATTTTTAATGAGGTGTGTTGATATAAGATATTATTGTGATATAGGACCCAATTTTTAATTAAGACTAATCTGGCAGAAACGAAAACAAAATTCCTAAATTTTGGGAATTCATATGGGATGGGGCGACTATATCACTATACTCGTTATACCAGAGGCTTATTTATACGTTTTGGAGGTAACGAATAAATCTAAACGTTGCCAAGCATACTTTTAAGACCGCTAACTAGCGAGAGTTAATGATTTTGATTAAATATTCTGTACTTACTCGCGTCAGCGTTTATTTTAACCAAAGTATCAACAGCATTTGGCTTACCTGTAAGTAAAAAAAATATTTTATTACTATATTGTACTAAGAAAGTTAAATTCAAAGATCACGCAATAAATTTTTAGATAAACATGTTTAGTTTGTGAGGTCTGCCGATTTGAGCTTAGCTGCTCTTTGGAAATTTTTTGAAGTGATTTTTTATCTTATTAAAGTATTGGGTGTACAAATGTATTTCCGACCGTGTTGTATAGAAAATGAAAGAATGTTTTATTCAAAGTATGCTTCTTCGAAAGCTATAACCTTCGCCCATCGTTAAGGCAATAAACGGATACTCCGAAGGAAGAACTGTGGTTGTTTCGAAGCGATCCAGTCATCGACCCATTTTTTGACGTTTTCATGTGAAGTGAAGGGCTGATTGCATCGATCGGAACAAGTCGTAATCAGAGGGTGTAATGTCTGGTAAATACGGCGGGTGGAGTAGAATTTCCTCGTTCTGCCTGTCCATGTATAGTTATTGGCAGATACAGATAAATAATCTTATCGTGCCTTTTGTCCCATTTCGGTTGTTTTGCCGCAGAGCTTGCTTTAAGGCCATCAGTTGTCGTCGGTAAACTTGTCTCGTAATGGTTTCACGCTCCTTCAGCAGCTCATAATAAACCACACCCGGCATATCCCATCAAATACAAAGCATTATCTTCGAACCATGGATATTTGCTTCTGGCGTCGACGGCTCTGGTTCACCTGGCTTGACCCACGCTGGTTTGCGCTTTGGCTTGTCGTAATGGATCCACTAGTCATCCCAAGTGATGATCCGATGCAAAAAAACCCCATCCTTTGTTGTCGTTGAAACAACGTCGTTCTTACAATTTGTGTCGCACCCAATTTCCCAGCTTCTGAACCAATCCCATTGCATGTATACGTTGGGAGACATTGTTGGGGAATATTCAACTCTTCTGCCAATTGTTTTTTGGTCTGACAAGGGTCCACATCAAGCAATTCTTCCAATTCTGTATCTACAAATTTTTTGGCCCGCCTTCACTTTCTTTGCCTCTTACGTCAAAATCATCGACTTTGAATAGTTGAAACCACTCTTTGCTTGTTGTATTCGATGGAGTATTTTCACCGTAAACTCCCACAAACAGACGCAAAACTTCACGCAAATGCTCTTTTTTGGCACATGAAAGTAGTTGTTGTTTACGCTTTGAACAAATGTTCCTAGTAATTATTCAAGCTTGACTTCTAACCTCCAAAACATGTATTGCCCGATTGAATATTATGCAAGCAGTGATACTAACGACACCTCTATAAAAAGGACGGAAATACATTTGTGCACCCAATACATTTTAGATCATATCGCATTTCCAATATTTCTTATACTGCAAGAACTACAATCACACAATTAAGATAGATTTGTAATTTTTTGCTAACGTGCGGCTTAACAAATGAGACTACACACAAACCAATGAATCCAAAGCATAAAAAGAACTGATGTGTATTTGTGTTAAAAGAGTGAAGAGATAATTAATTATAACGCAGTTTAGTTTTAACTATGTAGTTGCCTCAGTTAGAACGTCGAAATCTTGTAGTAAACTTTTGCAAATAAAATCCAACGAAGACCAAAAATGAAATTTTTCAGTACTTTGCAATAATAAATACTTCTCATCGAGGCTGGGAAATCAGTAAACCGGGAACCAGGTTCGAGCAGACATACAACTTTATCGAATAGTCGAGTGCGTGCTAGACTAAAGTAGAAACGCAAGGCAGCAGTACAAAATCTTATCGTGCTTTAGCCAGAAAATATGGAAACAACAATTATACTATCAAAAAGTCTTTGGAAAAGATGATCATCAGACGACGAGCAAAATAATCCTCCCTAGTCAAACAAATCGGCTGAAAAAAGTGATAAAAAGCGATTGAAGCTGCACTCCCAAAATTTCTTTGCTACACAATCAAGTCATATTTCACTCTGGAAGACAATGAATGGCAACAAAAGTCATACTATGAGTCTGCTGAACATCCTGCCCCAGAAAGTATCAAAATGATCAAAACGTCCAAGTTTCCTGGAAAGATTTTAGTGTGATTGGCGATAACTGAAAAGAGAATAAGTGACAGCGGCTTGGCAGTCAACAAGGAGGTTTACATCACAAAATGGTTACCAGTGACACCACGTTTATCAAAAAACATCATCCTCATGATGAAGTCGGTTTTAGATTAGATTTGGCATCCACACATTACGCCAAATATACTTTGATTCACAAAAAAGGCATAGTGAATGCGTGCCAAAAGAGTTCAACCCGGTAAATGTTCCCCAACGGCGGCCGATCAAAAACTTTTGGGCTATGTTGAAAAGGAAAGTATACCACAATAGCTACCAAACCAAAACATCCAAAAACTTGATCGTAAAGATCAAGAAGGAATTGAAAACGATTGCGCTGAATGGAATCCAGAGAGCTATGCGAGAAGTGTCAATTTGAAAAAGAAAAGCTGTCTTTGGAATATGCTTGGATGTTGGGAGTGGAACTGAGTAATTGTCGTGAATACATGCCATGCCTCACCACTTTTTTTTTACGAGCACGATAGGTGATGCGTATGGCAAGTCACTTGGACGTATCGTGTTCCTTTTCAATAGATCATTAATGATTTGGTTAACTTCATTTTTCTCGCGAAATGACAATCGTCTTGGTGAGCAATGAATTGGCAGAGGTCAATCTAATTTTCGTTTTGTAGTCGTGACAGATAGACGGTATATGTTGATTTTTCATATAATTTTCATCAATTATCCTAAATAAACTGTCCTGGTGTAAAGGACTCAATCTGGTATTAATATCAGTAGCGGAAACATCCGATACAATACTAATATTAAAAATATGCGGTAATGCATCTACCTCAGGCTCAACTGTCAATTCCGTCAAACTAGCAGAAACGATCGGAACTTCAGTTAAAGAACGTGACGAGCAACTTTCAGTGGAATACGGCTCATTTACAACAGTAGCATCAGAAACACAGAAATAAGTTCTATTCAAAATAACGGTTTTATTCAAATTTTTGTTTAAAATTCAATATTTGATGATACATCAAATCCATAAAAGCCCGACCAAGTAATATGGTACAGGCAATACATCCTCTGAAATAATCAAAGAGACATCGTTTTCACGATTCGCTAGAATTTGATAATAATCGGGACTTTCCCATGAATAAACAATTAGGTGTTACGTAATCCACGATAGTTTTAGTAAATTTGCTTTGATCTACACAAATCATCCGGAACAATAGAGCGATAGATAAAGCTAACCGGACTACCCGTATCAAGTAATGAATAAAACTTATTAAAATCTGTACTTCCTCCGCCTAAAGCAGAATTCACTTCTTGTTGTCCTGGATCACTGTTGTCAGCATCAAATTCAGCAATAGTACCAAATTTATTTGTTTTGGTTGGGCAATCCTTAATGATGTTCCCGTTTAATCTACACTTGAAACAAGCTCTTGGTTCGCGCTTGACTTTGTTGCAGTCTTAATTCACGTATCCAATTCACGTTACCAATTTGGATAGCGTTTGTGCTTTAAGGCTTTTATATTGTGGAAGAAGAGCTTTTAACTGTTCTATTGTAGTGGCGGTATACAACACAGAAACAGCGACACTATTATCCCGAAGACCTCTGATAACAAAATTGATCAAGTCAGTGTCATCCAGTTGCACTGGACCAGCAATATCCTGCATGGCAATGACATATCGTAATAATTCATCTGTTTTCAATTTACGGTAGGCGCCCGTACCAACTGATAAATTTCTTGACGAGTCTGAACACGATCGAATTCTTTCAACAACTTATCTTTCAAATCCATCCAAGATTTAACTTTCACAGTTTGTAAAAACATTTTTGCAGTCCCATCCTACTGCACTAAGAAATCGAACTTTCTCGTCGCAATTCAATGGTGCCACAACGCACTCGAAATCATCAATCCACTTTTTAATACAATAAGTGTCATCACCGGTAAACTTAGCGATGGCATGCTCAATATCTGAAAAATCATACCGTTTTGGTTGAATTTCTAACCCCACACATTATTTTATGACGCTTCTCCACTCGCGATAACTGTTTATCCAGTTCAGTGTCCCCATCAACTGCCACAGGTATTTGCTCAGAATGAACAACAATTTTATCCTCACTCTCCTGACCACCTTTTCCATCAACGCGATGATCACCGTCCGAATTTTCGGTTGGCACCATGTGCTCAGCCAACAAATTTCGCAATTGCGACACAGCAGCCGCCGATGGAAAAACAATACTACCCTCACTCAACTCAGAGCCTCAATCATTTGTTGTTGCGTAAATTTTTTTAAATCACCCATTTTATTGCTCCAATAATCAAAGAATTTCGAGAGTTTTCGAAACACAATCGAAAAAGGCGAACCGAAAATCGTTATAAGGGGTTTTTTGGGCCGCTTAATCCGAATTTTGCGTGGGAAACGACCCCCGAATACCTGGTGAGCCGTTCCCTGGCCCCAGCATCTTCTCCGTGGGGCTTTCCCAAGATTCTAGCGGCGAAGGAGAGAAACTCGGCACCCGGAGGTTTTCCGGGTCCCTGGATTCAAATATGGCATCGTCGAACACCCCCCAGACACCTGGTGCACCCGAACCTGGACCTGGACGTCATCCCCGAGAACTTTCTTGACAATATCGACAAAAACAATCCGAAAATTATTGAAGGCGAATTTAATTCAATTATTGAATATATTCAAGGAATATATTAAGCCTCAAAGTACACCAGAACGCAAACACAAGAGATTAAGAGTAGACAGCAGTTCTGATGATGTTCAACTTGTTGCGAATCATGATAATTTCAACATTTCGGAAAGGTGTGTAATATGTGCCAACAAGATTCTTCGTTCCACTCCTAGCTGCACTTGTACTAGCGCAGATACAAGACAAAAAATCATCAACTATGTACAAGAACAAACAACTTTGGAATTATCTGTGCGCGATCAAATTCTAGATACGCTCTCGAACCCCGCAGATTCTGGAAAGATAAAATACCACAGATCTTGTTGTAGCAAGTTACGTAAGCCACAGTTATATGAAGGGGACTATGGTGAAAAAATTCAACAGTCTATGGAGCAGATCTACAAATACATTGACGAAAATCCAAAGAAGCAGTTTCACATTGGTGATTTCCACAAGTCTTTGCAAGACAAAGATATGCTCGTACCAACGGAGAAGACTATTTGGAGCAAAATAAAAAATCACTATCAAGAAAATCTTGTTTATGGAAGTAAACGAGGGTCAGGGGCATACCTGCTTAAAAGATCAAGCGTTTAACCTTCTGCAGCAAGAACATAAGCAAGGCAAAGATAAGAGTACAGATTTTGAACTTCTTGAGAAAGTAGCGGAAATTCTTGAAGAGGACATTCGCGGATATCAATCTAATCGGGAATCGTACCCTGCAAGTGATTGCATGTTAAAGCTAAAGAAATTCCAAAGAAACTAAAATTTTTCCTAGAAAAGCTTTTTGTCAATCAGTATAGAAAAAAACGTGAACACCGGGAGTCAAAAATTATTTCAATTGCTCATGCAATAATGTACGCGACATTACCCCGCAAAATATTGTCCCCACTCCAGGTGGCTTTCGGCGTGACTCTACATCGGAAGTATGGTTCTAAGGAGTTAGTAGAGATGTGCAATGCCATGGGATTCAGTTGCTCTTATAACGAAGCGCGTAAATATGAGATATCAGCAACTTTGCAGGGAGAAATTAATGTCAAAAAAAATGCTTTCGTTCAATTTGTTCACGATAACGCAGATTGGAACGTTGAGACTTTGGATGGAAAAGGGACATTTCATAGCTTAGGTGACTGTGAAATTATGACACCTGCATCCTCTTTATTGCCTAAAAAACCTGTGCCCCGTCGTTCGTAAAATCGTCGTTCTAAATTACCCATACAAGGCAATGGATGGCATGAAATTTTTCAATTTACCACAACCGAATGCACGCTTAAGATTGAAACTTACAGACTCTTCATAAATTAATTGCTTTTGGATGTTTAACAAGTATGTTATGCCCACTTTCCAGAAAGGTT
This sequence comes from Nephrotoma guestfalica, assembly GCA_963691935.1. NCBI lineage: Eukaryota > Metazoa > Arthropoda > Insecta > Diptera > Tipulidae > Nephrotoma > Nephrotoma guestfalica. Next base: position 257,508,017 of record OY829913.1, read on the forward strand.
GGAATGGATTCATGGAAGATTTGACACAAAAATTCCAGTACGAATTGGGCGCACCAGGTGTCCGGGGGGTCATTTTCGACGTGAAATTCTGATTTAGCGCCACAAAAAACACGCCTCCAATAATTTTCGGGTTGTTTTTGTCGATATTGCCAAGAAAGTTCTCGGGGATGACGTCCAGGTCTAGGTTCGGGTGCACCAGGTGTCCGGGTGCGATATTTGAATCAGCGGCCCGAAAAACCCCCGGGCGCCGAGTTTTTCTCATTCCCTGCGTGATTTTCTAGAGAATCCCACAGAGATGAGGTGCATCGGCGTTCCTGAGCTCCAGATGTTCGGGGGTCATTTTGAACATCATAATAGTGAACAGCGACCTCAAAAACCCCCAAGTACCCGATTTGAGCCAGTTCTTACTCTTATTTACAAAGTTTTTACATTTTTCAAAAGGCGTCTCAAAAGATTCATTTTTGAATGCATTTTTGGCTGCAGCAATGCAATTTCCGATTTGTCAGAGGTACAAAGTAGGTACATTTTTTACAAATAATTTTTGGAAGCGAATGCAAAAAACCGCATTCCGATCCGTCTTTATGGCAAAAATTCCAAACTTTTGTGCTTCATTGCCTCGACTATCTATAGGGTTTTCCAATAAGAGTGATATGATTTCTTTAAAAAAAAAAATTAGACTAATTGTTAAGGAAATTGAAATGTTTTTTATTAAATGTGAAGTACAATCGATACAATTAAGTTCTGAATAAAACAACATTCAGATGGCTTCCACGACTTCTTCTGCAGGAACGAATTCGATGAACCCAATTTTCGAGCACTTTTTCCACTAAATCAAGTCGTATGTCATGAATAGCACGTTCAAATATTGACTTGTAAAGCTTCAAAAGAGTTTGGTTTATTGCTAAAGACCAATGACTTCAAATAACCCCACTAGAACTAGTCTAATGGTGTTAAATCACAACTTCTTGGAGGCCCTTCAATATCACAATTTCTTGAAATAATCGAATCTCCAAACTTCTCTCGCAATAATTCAATTGTTGCACTTGCTGTGTGACACGTAGCCCCGTCTTGTTGGAACCAAATGTTGTCAAGATCAACTTCTTCCAATTTCGGCCAAAAAAAGTTGATTATCATCGATCTATACCGATCTCCATTGACAGTAACAGTGTTATCAGCTTCATTACGAAAAAAATGCGGACCGATGATTCCACCAGGCCAAAAGCCACACCAAACTGTGAATTTAGGTGAATGTAATGGTTTTTCATGAATATTTTGTGGAGTTTCTTCGCACCAGAATCGACAGTTTTGTTTATTTACTGCACTACTCAGATGAAAGTGAGCCTCATCGGAGAAGATGATTTTCTTAAAAAAATCGTTATCGTTTTCAAGTTGTTCCAAGGCCAAATCAGCAAATTCACGACGTTTACGGTGGTCCAATGGCTTCAGTTCTTGAGTGAGAACAATTTTATCCGGATGCAAACCCAAATCCTTTCTCAAAATCCGCCAGGTTGTGGTTTGAGACAGTTCCAATTCTTGAGAACGCCTTGGAATCGACAAATTGCGGTCTTCAGCAACACTTGCCTGAACGGCAGCAATATTTGCATTTCTTCGAGCGAATCTTTGTCTTATTGGCACTTCAACATTATGTAAAGAAAATTACTGAATAATTTGTAAACGTTGTTCTTGCGTATATCTCATGATGAAATTGTAAACATTACTGAATACAATGAAACAAAAAATGACAGATCATGACATATTACAAATGGCCAAAACGTCACTTAAAAAGCATATCATTCCTATTAGAAAACCCTGTATTATTATGACGCTTAGAGAAAATGTAATATAGAAAAATCAAATTCACCACAGCTCACAAACAACAAAACAAGTCGGCTTGGGAATGCACCCCAATTTATCCTGTTCAGTAGCTAATTAGTGCGATTATTTGAAGTGAGTGTTCCACAGTGTTTTAACGTGTGTACAGTAATAGGGCGGCCGTTAGACTCTGCCAACAAAAACATTTAGCTTATTTATTCATCCATCGTATCTCATATATCGTTCGTGATCTGTCTGCCAAGCGCACCCACCGTGCATTTCTTTTCCGCAAACTAAAAATGCATTATTTTTTCGGTGTGACAACACTAATGGTATTATGATTTAAAATTCATTATCCAGTTTTAGGTATAGATATATGGAAAATTCATAAAAAAATATAGCCATGTTTGACATGTAATAAATAATAAACATCGTGTACATGTATGTATCTCGTGTATGAAAAATCGTCGTACCAATGAAAAATTTAAATGCACAGTGGATTTTCACAGTGGATATGCATATTACATTTTCTTATATGTACAATGTCTTTTACCTGTTTTCTATGGTACGTTTTATATGCTTGGTTGTACCGAGATGTACATAAATATGTTGTGGATATAAAACGAGTGACATGAAAATGTGGCCTATACGGATACATGAAAAACTCGAGTCTATAAAGTATATAAAGAAATATCGATGAAATTCCCTTGAGTATAACAAATAACATATATGCCACCTACCTAAATATATATATATATATATATATATATATATATATATATATGTATATGTGTATAGATATGTGTGTGTGCGTAAATATCAATAAAGCTCTAGAGACGTTAATGATGTCGACATTCACGTAAATTTTATTTATTTCGATGTTTTTTCGTTTGCTCTGTACCACGGTGCGGTGTGTTTTTTCAGGATTAAACTTTTTATCTTTATTTGGGGTTTGATCTCCTTTAACATAAAAAATATTTATCAGCATGCGATGATGACTTCGACGTACATTACATTCTCAATTATTTAGATAAAATGTTGATACCTTTACACACACACACATAGACACCGTAAATAAATAGTGTGAAAATGAGTTTAGATACATATTAGAGAGCTGACAGCATGATTGACATTAATTTTGGTTAGGTTAACAGTATAATTATAAATTTTACATGAAAATATTACTTTATGATGTCACCTTTTTCTATATAGCAAAACCACATACTCGGTAACGGAATTTCCCAATATACAATAATTTAAAGTGAAAAATTGAATTTTTCTTTAATAAAATCTACAGGAGAGACGACGTTCGGAAAATGAAACGGTAGGAAAAAATTTTTCAACAAAACTTATGTGAAGTGAAGCACGACTGATAACTGATTTAATTTCCTTTTTCCATTTTATACATACAAGTTATTTTTCTTATTTTCATCTATGTTCTAAAGACAACCTTCATCATTCAGGAAACCTTATAAGATATATTTTCTTAATCTTAAAAAGAAAATTCTAATATAATAGAATTAAATTTGTCGTTTTCGACAAAAAAGACGTGCTAATTTTCAATATTCTGTTATATGTGCATTTTCGACCACCACCAATTTTCTTCTTTTAAACGACTTATTTTTTGGTTCTTTTATGTAGTTGTATGTGTGTGTGTGTATACATATTCTTATTTATATTCAGGTAGTATTTTTTTTTTCTACGTGGCAACGAAAGCTAATGGGATTTTTATTTATTTTTAATGATAATTGAATGTGACTAGACAAGGATCGGATGAATATAATTAAAGTTGTTGGTTTGGTTTAATAATGAGACGTGCTCGCAATACGAAAGTTCATAATCAAATGCAAAATCGAATCTTTCTGCGATGATTTGTTATGAAACAGTTCGTTTACAGTTGTCGTTACTTTTTTTTAATATGTCATAGATAAAAACTTAAAATTTCTCAAATTTCAAAAATAGCACTGTAAAAATTTGTAATGGAAAATTCGCGAAAAATATGTTGAACATATCGTCTCCTTATCAAAAGGAGAATGTGCAGTTAACGATTAATATACGCAGTCAAATGCCCCGGATACTGATGTAAAGAGGAGACCGTCCTTGTAAAGTTTGTATCTTAGGTCAGTTCCCTAACTAAAATTTGTTCAAAAGAGGAAATTTTCGAAATTAGTTTAGAATACCAATTCAATTCCACAATCAAAATGTTATCAACGTAACTTGAGAATTTAATCTTTTTAATTTAGAATGAGGGTTTTCAAAAATTTCAAACTGAAAGAATTTTTAATCTATATTTCGTTTGATAAATCAAAGCTAATATTTATTCACTAAATTAATTCGAATCCCATTCAGTATATAACTCAACGATTTTGCAGCTCGGATTACTCCCCAAGCCCAAAAATTTAATTGTTTTCAGCAAATTATCGTGAATAATTACATCAATAATTTGCTGATCTCAATTTGTGATCTTTTTTTGTAAAGAGAGATTTAACCCAACAAATTTCAACTTGTCCTTTTTCCCAGAGAGAAATTTAAAACTACGACTCTCCTAAGACTAAAACTGTCCTAATTCGCAAATCTGTTCCAGTTATAGTTTGTTCAGTTAGAAGGAGGTAAAAGTAACCTACTTCATCAGATGTCTTAAACTTTTAATGTTATATCTTTCATTGAGTTGTCTTTTGTTAAATAGAACTCAAAATTACGTGATGAATTTTTAAACAGAAACCTATGGCGAACAATTAGCACATTAAGTCCATTCTAAATTCTTAGGGGCACACGCAATCCGAGTTTTAGAAAACCCGGTTTTCGATTTGGAATCTAAATCCAAAAATTGATGATCCTTGAATTATCGAAGATAATATATTTACCATCCACAAGAGCGAATCGAATGCGGATTGTAAAATGCATATAAAAAAATGTAAAACAATTCCTTATAAATCAAAGTAGCCTAGAAATTAGTGTTGATTTCCACATAAATCATTTTTTGTGATTCCCCGCACAAACGCAATAAAATAGTTGCGAATCGAAAACAAAATTTTAGATTACTATTTGTATGAAAATCCATCGGAATTTCAATGATACTGCGATTTAAAATTTTGTTTTATTTTTTATATGCAGTTTTCAATCCGCAATCGATTCTCTCACCTGGATTCTATAACGAACGTGATTATAATCTTAAGTACCCAACTAAATTTAAAGTACCTAGTAGAGATGTTCAAATATCATTGAGCTATTTAGTTTTGAGTGCTGGTGTCTCCGTTGCCCCACTAGAACTTTCAGGGAATGGTTGGGTAATCCAATATTTTTGAAAAACGGTAATAAATATTAGAGCTTTATAGAGCTGTTTCCTCGTTCGTAAATAATCGTTCGTAATAAAAAATAAATGTCTTATCAAACTTATTTTATAAGCTGCAGGGTCAATATTTATTTTAGTTCCGAGACCTCCGGATTAGAATGTAGGACCCACTCTTAAATCATCTTTTCCACCTGAAGTGTAGAACAACAATTATCTATCCGAAATTCCGCTACTACTCGTATTGTCGTTGTCCCATTCAAATTAAATTTAAATTCATTCATAAAACAAACTTTTAACGACCTGAAATATACCAATCGACATTTATTTTGACATGACGTTATAAACAAGAATTCGTCTTGCTGCGTTTTCAATTTTTATTGTAGGATTAAGTCTGTTATAGACACAATCTCTCCTGTGCTCCGGATACAATCTATCAGGCGTTAATAAAACAAATTGACTTGATGTCAACTTGGTTTCAAAACACTGCCATACATTGGGTGTCTTGGGAATAAAAGTCAATTTTGCATTTGTCAATAATACAAATTATCAGATGTTTAATTTTTCTTGCACAAGCAACCAAATGAAATAAACTAAATAACCTTAAATTCACAAATCATAAATATTTAAGTCGAGAAGGTATTTTAAATTTTTCATAATTATTTGTTATGACATAAAAATTAATTGCATGCTTTGTATGCCTTTATTAAATGTTTGTACCAACCGATAAAAGTTAATAAAAATCGATTAGCTCTTACTTTGGACGCAAATTTCAATCCTATTCGAATAGGAATAATATTTCCCAAGTTTCCAATTTTTTTCACATAAATCAGCCTGATTTGTTGAACTTTATTGAATTTGATATAGTGACCCCAGTGATTTCTTTCAGCTGGCCGTGTATATCCTAGCCAGTAGAGATTCTATTAACTCTGTACCTCGTTTGAGAAGTATGGTGTGCACCCCATATCTACTTGGGGATTTGCAAGTTCCGAAAGAATTTGTCGTTCAGCAAATTCCCCCAGCGATGAAAATATTAATTGAGCATCTATCTGACTTCCTGATTACTCAGAATAACGCAACTGAGGAAGTGCCCTTTCACCAATGAGCTAGAATCTCTTCCTTTGACGTAGTCAGTTCACTGTTTGTCTTTTATGGCAGTGGATTTTTATGTTTTAAGAAGAGAGATGGCAATCTTTGGGAAAAAATCTCCCCAGCTATTTCTTTTACTGCACCTTAGCGAGGTGTTATAACGGATGTTTTTTAAGCCTAATAGAACATAAAATTGTAAAAAATAAAACAAAAAATTAAAGTTTTATGAAAAATATACTCTGGAAGATCTCAGTATACTCTGGCAAATCATGATGAATAGACTCACGCTTGAACAACGCTACGAAATTATTAAAATTTACTTTAAAAATCAGTCGTCGATTCGCGCCACTTATAGGCGACTTCGTGATTTTTATAGCACACATAATTGTCCATCTGAGCAAGCCATCCGTCGAACTGTGGATAGATTTCGTACTACTCTCTAGAGAATGCAATAACATCAACAAGTCGTTGGAATGTGCGTACTGAAGAGAATATCGCCGCTGTAAATGAAAGTGTGAAGAAGATCGACATTTATCGATTCGTCGTCGTTCGCAGGAATTGGGGCTTGCCCCGCCCACTATAGGGAAAGTTTTGCGCAAAGATTTTGGCCTAAACCCGTACAAGATACAGCTGGTGCAGCAATTGAAGCCTCGACACCATTATGAACGTAGTTCTTTCGCCGATTAGGCTCTAGAGCAGTTGGCGAACCGTTGTTTTATCGTTTGTGTTCAGCGATGAGCCTCATTTTTGGCTTAACGGGTTTGTTAATAAACAAAATTGCCGCATATAGAATCAGACCAATCCACAAGAGAGCCCACAGACTCGATTGTATTTGCGGTTTACACGCTGGTAGCATCATCGGACCTTATTTCTTCAAAAATGAGACCGATGATCAATGATGTTTATTTTGAAAATAAAATCAAAATTTTGCAATAAGTTGATTTCGAGAAATGGACCGGTTAGTTGGCCTCCAAGGTCTAGTAGGGCTACGGGATGTCACTGGTTTATGCTGATAAACCAGCAACAATTGACGCCTTGGAGGCCAGCATTGTTCGTGTTATTCGTGACATACGGCCAGCAGTGCTCGAAAAAGTGGCCCAAAATTGGATGTCCAGAATGCGTTTCGTCAAGAACAGCCGCGGTGCTTATATGCCCGAAATCATTTTCAAACATTAATGCCATGTACTGATTAGCGCTTCTGACACGTATCAGGGAGAAATTTGTATAGTAGGCATCTATTATTTCCTTTGAAAGGTCGCTTGCAATCTGCAAACGACCCATTTCGTGTGCATCAGAATCTGCTATTGTATTAATGTCGGTTTTATTACCGGCTAAATTATATTGGTGTCTGTCGGAATAGACTTGCCATTTGATATGTTTAGGGGTTTTTAATAAAATGTCTGCTCCTTGAGATATTTCGATGTTAAATCTAATATATGGGTGGTAAACTGTTGGCCGTGTTTAGGTCTGACAGAATAAGATCCAGTACCTCCAGTATTAATTTGAACTCGATGCTATCCCAGTCTATGTGATGTGAATTCACGTGGCACTCAATGATACATTTTTGATTACGAACTTTACAATAATTGATGAAGATTTATAATTACAGGCAGTGGATTGTCTTCGACCTAGGAAAAATAGATTGCGGTAAAAATTACGGTATTTCTGTCGCTCTTTGATACGTGTGTAGATATTAAGATATACCATACATCCCATACAAATAAAACTATTCGTCACTGAAAAATTTACAGGAGTGTACCTGCTATTTGAATTCATCAGCCTTTTCTTGCCGATACTTCTTACCGATACCAATAAAATCATTTACATTGTTGTAATTTAAACATCACAAAGTTTCTTTTTTAATCGATGATGGTATTATGATTAGTTTCTCGTATACCATCACACGTTATCGCGGTATTATTTTAAACTTAAAATCTCGACTGATTGTGATTTTTCTGTATGCATATCAGTAAACCGATATGCCTTTAGCTTTTATCGCTAAAGTCCACTAAGAAAGTCCACTCGACAGCGTTACGTTGGGATAGGAACGAATACTGTTCAGCCGTATAAGTTCGCTGAAATTTTATTTTGTATAAACGTACTTTTAAAATTTCGCCTTACTCGATCGTAACGCTGGTTGTCGTTTCTGCTGCAGTACAAGTTTGTTGGTGAACTAACTGATATTGTGAATTGTGAATACCTTTTTAGGTAACACTCACTGCATTATCGCTTCCTCGATCTGGCCAAAACACTAGTTAAAAATTAGGATTTTCGAAAAGAAAAATCTGTTTTGAGGCCTAAGTCAGTACACTGGCTATTTCCCTAAAATTGTCCCTCCTTACATTATTAGACTTTTTTATTTGCAAATGTAATCTTTTCGTCAACCGAAACAATCAATATTTGGTAATGCTGAATGATCTACTGGCCCATTTTGATATTGAATACAAAAAACTTAAACATTACAGCTTTGAACCGGTAATAACATTTGATGGCCGTTTTGAGTTGGTCCGTTCTCAGCACGTTAGCATTATTAGTGTTTACAACCCTTCGAGAAACCAAAGGTTCTAAGTAAAAGTAACACCAAGTTGTATCGAAACATTTGATCTCTTAAAAAAGACCGAGAACTCCCCTAAATATTTTGTTCGACACACAATAAAGCGCTTTGCATTTAATCAGATATGGTTTCCATTTCAGCTACCTGAAACTTTTATGACTAGGTGATCAATGCTATCATTGATTTTATGTGGTAATGTTAGACCCCCTTCGCTTTTAAGTTGTCCGAACATGATCCATCCCAATTCGCTTTTTTGTGCTACTGGTTGTTCTGGATTTCCTTTTATAATGTTACTCAATACGATCTTTGGATAATAATCCGCTCCAAGTAAAATGTCTATGGAGTCTGGTGTATTATAATTCGGGTCTGCATGCTCTAGATTGTTAAGATGCTCCCGGTCTTCCGTTTTTATCTGTTGTTCTGGTAGTAGTTTCGTGAGTTTTTGAAATACTAAAGCATCTAACTGCAACTCAAATTCGGATGTTCTAATAGGTTGGATTTTGGTTGGTTCGCTGTTTTCTGTACCTTTCCCACGTTGTGACCACATGCTCCAGTTATTTTAGCATATACGTTTACAGCTTTAATCTCTGAATTGCTGCCTCGGTAGACAATAAAGGTAGCTTGAGATCCTGGGTCAAACAGTACTCCTAATTTAGCGTGGTTTCCATTATTATTAGCGGATTTAACCATGGTAAAAGTAGAGCTATTTGGTTTTTATCTGGTATTGACTGCCTAATCCTTGACCATTTGTCTACTGCATCGTTTATCTGACAATGCACGCAAATATCGCGTAGGGTTGTTGCCGTAAACGTTTGCTTTACAGTTTGTGTCTTTGGTTGTTACGATTGATTTTCAGTGTTATAAGAGGCTTCCAAGGACTTGAAGCGCAGTTCAAGAAACTTCAGAAATTCGTCGGTTTCCTGAAATTCAGCTGGGTTTTGGAGTGAATTTTCATATAATCGGGTTTCCTTGTCTTATTTTGTTTTCCTTTCTATTTCTTTTGTTCTTCTTTATTCCAAAGGTTCTGATTGGGTGGTGGATATCCTCATTTGTTGGGTGCAAGATTGCCGCTGAAAATTCTATGTTAATTGATGGTTGGTTTAATAGAGTGTATGTGTGTCTGAGAACCCTTGATTTTGGTCAATCAATCTTTTGAATATTTCTGAGAAACTAGATGATGTTTCCTCTATCGCAGTGATCATTATGATTTTGAAGTTCCCTAACCTTTGTTGTTCATCGTCCGGGGTGTTGACACAAATTTCTTCGTGCAATATCAATTGTTGGTTTTTCTTCCAAAACATTTATGACCTTCGATAATTTTCTGTACAGTTCCCACATTTTAAAATTTTGTCTTCGTAGCAACTTGTTGGGCGTACTGTTTCTGCTTTGACTAGTTGGTATTTTGCTTGATTGTCCTGCGCGATGGTAGTGATGTCTGTGATGGCCCACAGTTCTCCACTGGCGCATTCCTCCTAAGTTTTTTGTAAATTGATGTCACCGTGGTTCACCGTGATGGTGAATGATTTTTTATTTTATCGATTGGTAACTTCGTTTCTAAATACCTCCTCGTCTTGCGCGTTGATTCATCTTTGTTGTAATTTCTCTCGAATTGAGCTATTTTTACTGTAATTATGTCTTGCTGATCAAGTACGGCATCCATTATGAACGGCTGTTTTGTAACTGATGACTGATCCTACTGGGTTTCGCTGGTTATTGTGTAGCACTTGAAAAGTGTTGGAAACTTTGCTAGTTCTTCCTTACCTTTGTTTTCGATGGGTTAGGTAGTTGTCGAGACTACCCTGGGTTGACAATTTTTATTAACCTGTTTTTGTCGCTGGTTCTTGTTTAGTTTCGAAGGACCAATGTTTGTTCAGGGATGGGTGCGCTTTCCGTGAGTCGAAGCCACTAATTCTAAACAAATACTCAATAAACCGAGAAGAAATAGTGTTTCTCCTAGTGTTATCAATGGAGGAATAATTTAGTTGATTATTTGATTTTGAAAAATTAATAAGATTACCAATGATCAGGTCTTATTAATTCACTGTGTTAGTTGAAAAAAATGACAAGCTGGGAATCCAAGGGGGTTACCTAATTCGAGTACGCTGAATTCAATAGTGCTCATCCCATGTCAAAGTTAGTCCCCATTTTTGAGATATCGCTTTCGACATGTTTTGGCTCTGAGTCAAAAATTTGTCAAAATATACACTCATTTTCACGTTAATAGCTCTTGAACCATTAAGATTTTCGTTATGTTTTCATCAGCAAAGTTGTTGTGTAAGTCAAGACAGGCAACTTTGCCGAACATATCAAGACGGAAAAACCGCATCCACCATATATGTGTGTTTTTAGGCCTGGGTTATATAAGGTTAGGTTAGAGTGGCTGCTTCCGCACACTTAGACCAGTAGTGGCCCGTTGTGATACCACAGGATCCTATTTCCCTTTTACCTCTGTTCAAAATCATTCGGAGCTACGTACGAAGCACAAAATATCTCGCACTCCACAGTCCGCGAGATGTGAAAGGTTGGCCAAATACGGACACGAGCATAGTTAGTCTAAAGCAACAAATTATCTCCCTTCCTCCTCTTCGTCCATGCAACTTCTATAAAGTCATTCGTCTGTAGACCCAGTTTTCCCGCTTGTTCCCCAAAAAGGCAAGGTCGTGTCAGTTTTGGCAAAAGCTTCTCACAGAAGACTCCGGCTCCTACCTTGCCGTCTAGAGAAACATGGGTCCATCAGTGCAGAGATCCGTTTACACAACTGTAAGGATAAATACAACTGGAGGTCGATATACTTAGGCCAAACAGGACGCTCATTTCAAATAAGATACAAAGAACACATCAATGGCATAACCAAATTTAAAAAAAGTTCATGAAACCAAGTTACACACAACACATAAAACCTAAAAATCATAGGTACATTAAATTCAATAAAAATTTAACCATTTTGCACAAAATCAATAAAGGTCCGAAATTAGACAGATTAGAAGATCTTGGTATAAATTTTGGACTTAATTTGATTCATGAGTCATGAGACATTCGTATACTGTACGTATGAGTCAAATTGCGGTAAAAATTCACACCCTGAAAATATACAAAAACAAAAACACCATCAACTTACTTAAGTGATAGCTCTTTTAAGAGGCATGCAATTGGGTTACACTAAACACATGTGTTTTTTATGCTTATAAAATACACGTTTTAAAGGCGACCACCGGTGACATCGTTGAGGCTCCACTTGTGCCAATTGAAAAAATATTCCTACCACCACTTCATATCAAGCTTGGAGTAGTTAAAAATTTTATAAAAGCGCTGAATCGAATTGCGTCGCATTTTTCCAAAGTTAAGTGGAATGAAAATAAAAGAAGATTGGTGTTTGCATCTATTCAAATCTAAGTTTTGATCAAATCACATTTCATTTCGCATCTTGTTTTTTTTTACACGAATAATGTGAAAAGAAGTTATTAAGAATGTTCTCGGAACTAATAAATCCAATGATTGGCGCAAATATGAGTGTGAATGAGTGAAAATGAGTGTATATGTTGACAAATGTTTGACTCAGAACCAAAACATGCCGAAAGCGATATCTCAAAAATGAGGACTAACTTTGAAATGGAACTAGCACCATTGAATTCAGCATACTTGAATTAAAGTTTGCTCCTGATTGTCTAGCTTGTTACAAAAAAAAGTTTGCGATTCAAGCACAGTGTAATAAAATAATTTTATATTCTGAACTCTCACATATTATGTAGTTATTGTAAAGCTTCTTTGTAATAATTTATAATATGGATAATAAATTTGAATTTGAATCGTGCAATTGCGTGCAGCCACTCTTAATGTTTCTAAAAATAATGTTGGTACTCAAAAAACCAATTTAAATATATAGAGCAAAAAATTATAAATATCCGCCATTTAATTTCATAAGAACAGTTTAAACCTTCCTAGATATACATGCTTATATACATATATACTTACATACCATGCGAAGAAATCCATCCAAAATCAAATTTGTATGGAGTAGCTGCATCTTGATTTCAATTTAAATTAATTTAGCTAAATCGCATGTAGTTTTCAATTAAGATTTTTAAAACAAGATTCAATTAACTTTTATTGAGTGCAGTTAGCTATAATGTCTTTCTAAAGACTAATATGCTATGTATACAGAGAATAATCAACAAATCCATTTTATGCTACAAGTTTTTTTTTTGATTAACATTGCAAATTCATTCGCATGCATATTGCATATCTCAGCTATGCACACATAAACACACATGATATTGGGCGGTTTCTAAAAAAAAAATTAATAGAAAAAAAGAAAATTACAAGAACAAAAGAAAAATTGTGTACACAATCAGCAGCCAACAATGCATAAACTTAACCAGCACATTTTCTATATACAACGATTTTTTCGAACGAGGGAAAATGGAAAAGCAGCGTGATATTTTATGTGAATTGGTTTAAAATACAAAAAAAAAATTTCCATATATACATAAAACATTGTGAGTATGTGTGTACACATATTACATACTCTATACATAAACAAGTGAATTGATTTTTATCTTTTTGATTTAAAATTAAAAATTCTTAATATTTACTTGGTATGTATACTGTACGAGTTACGGTATATACAATTTATTTATCTAAAATTGGCTGAGGAGGGATCATACTCCCAGCACAGACACTATAACCAATCGATTTATTTAGTATACGCGAAATTTCATTATTTTCCCGTTTTAATTCCGCACGGGAATTTTCACTTAGTGCATCTACGAAAATATTAAGATAAATTGTTAGTGCGTTTATCAATTTGAACTCATCTAATTTACCTCTATATACAAGGATATACACTTTATAGTCTCTGCTAACCAAATATTAAGTTTAATAAATCAAATCCGATCTACATATAACCTGCCTTATATAACGTTACTCATATCCCTGAATATATCCATAAATGTGGAAAAGCACTCTTGCAACAAATTTTTCATTTTTCACAAAAAAAAATAATAATAATTTTTACTACAACAACAATCTGCGTTGTGAATGGAAATTTAATAAAAATTATAATTTTTTTACAGGTAAATCCTTGAAAACAAGGATAATCGGTTTTAAAAATATTTTTGCTTGGTTGAGGGAAAATGTGGCATATACTCGTATACGACGTACAAAAATAGGCATACATATGTAGGTACATTGTACATGTATGTTATAAGTAGGATTACAAAATACATATAATTCTCTGTGATGCAAAATAGTTTATGTTTGTGTACACGTTTCAGTACAAGGAACGTGTTTGATGTATTACGATTTTAAACTGGTCACAAACGTTTAAATGTTTAATTTTTTAATTGTGCTTCTAACTTGATTTCTATTATAGCAAATTAATCCTGATTGGTCCAACATAGTCGCTGCAAAGCGAACTGCAAAGTAGGTATTCGAACTCCACTGGAATTTTAATTGGGTTGCATCAGTAGTATAGAAGCCGATTTTAGCCGATGGTCAATCTGTTAGATGCGGAATTCGTAAAGTATTAAGCGGTCGCCCAATTAGAAAGTTTAGGCAATCGGAGTTAGGCAATCTATGTCATGAAGGCTGTTTACAAGTGATCTTATATGTCGAGAATTTAGGACAGCCTCTATCATATATTAACCAGTTTCTCTCCTGCCTCATGAAGTCCACCAAAGTGATGCATGAAAGGCTGGTGGCATGAATCTCCAGTCTCCATTTTTGTCTTCATATAACGATTGTAAGTCATTTATTAGCTGTTGAGACGTAAGCATCGCGCAAAGTTCACGCAGCTTTGAAGTACCCCTCCCTCCCTCGAAAAAAAATTTGTGCCGTTGTCAGAGTGCACACGCGGAGTCCTCGGCTGGCTAAGAAGCGTTTGAAAAAGTTCAAACGGTTGTGAGCTAAGAACCGAGGCCAATTCTAGATTAACTGTTTTTGTCACGAAGAAGATGAACCTCCTCTTAGGCTCGTGAACATCGAACGGTCCGGCGAAGTCCAAATCTGTGTAAAATGGTGAGGATGCAGTTATATGGTCAAAGATAAGTAAAGTTATTGTAAATTGCTGCTTATTTGATAACAAAATCGTATATTTTGGTGTGTAGGGCAATGGTGTGTGTTGAAGGCGGCATCCAACCCGAATGATGTGATTTTCATCCAAGAATAATAAAAGCAATCGGAGCGGTTGTTTTACGTTGAACTGTGCACTTTCTAAGCCATCGTACTCAACCGGAAAACATTCCCTTTGAACTGGCCTGATGATGGTAATGAGTGCTTGACCCAATTCTTCTAGATTGAGCGGTCTACTAAATTTGAATGTTGACTTGGCTTTTAAGCGTAATATATACAGGGTGGGCCAAATATTTTTTTTTTCAACTAGCGGTTTTTTTGAGTATGGTATGTCACTTCTGATTTGACAGAAAATTAGTTGTTGAACGAAAATGGTTGTGTATTCGCTTGAACAACGCTGGGAAATATTGAAACATTAATTCGAAAATGTTGGCCAAAAAAATCATCTTTTCGGATGTGGAGCATTTCCATCTTGGCGGCTATGTAAACAAGCAGAATTATCGCATTTGAGGCACGAAGAACCCGCACGTGATCGTAAAGAAGCCGATGCATCCTCAACGAGTGACTGTTTGGTGCGGATTTTGGTCCGATGACATCATTGGGCCATTTTTCTTTGAAAATGTGCAAGGAGCCGCCGTTGTCAATGGTGAGCGCTCCCGCGCCATGATAAACAATTTTTTGTTCCCGGCATTTGAAGAGGAGGAAATAGGGAATATTTGGTTTCAACAAGACGGCGCTCCGTGCCGTAATTGATCTTTTGCGCACTGCCTTCGAAGATCGTATTATCAGCCGAAACGCTGATGTGATTTGGCCGCCTCGGAGCTGTGATTTGACGCCGTTAGACTAGTATCTTTGGGGCGCCGTCAAAGATAAGTGTTACGCCGATAAACCAACAACGATTGACGCTCTCAAGAACAATATTCGCATTGCCATTGAAGACATAATGCTGCATACTATCAAAAATGTGCTCAAAAATTGGACCGGCCGTATGGGGTACGTCAAGGCCAGCAGAAGCAGTCATATGAATGAAATAGTATTCCATAATTAATCGGAAGAATTGTTCTTTACAATGAAAAAATAAATTTGAAAAAATATTGAGAACTTTTTGTTTTATTGCATTTTAAAAAACAAATTTATTTAGCCCACCCTACATGCAATAACTCGTCGCAGTTTTCATTGTAAAACTCAAGAAGTCATTGTAAAACTTTATATCGGTTAAGATATTGGAAGATTTAGATGATACGCGTGCGACTTTTGTCGGTTTCCTCTTTGATATGGATTATTAGGCATTATCCATTAGCAGAAGAAACTCAGACCCCCGAACCTAAAGATCGGATCGAATGAATTTTTGGGGAACCACCTCTAGAGAAATCATATCAGCTGGATTATGCTCGGGGGTACTTGCATCCAGCTTTCCCTTGTCAAGTGTTGAACATTTCACGTGTTGTCCTTTGCAGTGGAGTTACGCGCGACTTAGCGCAAAGTAACTTGACAGATACCAGACCATCGGGTGATGATATGCTGCGAATGTAGATTGCTGCTGCGATCGATCGTAATTGTATTGAGTAAGTTATTACTTTCTCGAAAGGTTTGTCAGTATGTGTGATGGTTTTGTGGTAGTGATAGATTCCAATCCAGCTTCAATTGCCATAATGATTGCATGAGCAGTTTTCTCATAAATATGGTTCGTTTCGTGATCAGTTTCTTCTCTTTAAAGTTAACGAAGAAATTGAATTTATCGAATGACGATTTCAAAAATTGTTCATCAACAAGTTTTAACGGAATCCGTTGGAACATCTTTGATGATCTTTCGCTCAATGAAACCGAATTAAAATTGAAAACAGATCATTCTGAACCACTGGACCTATCATTATTATCGAATTGAATGATTTCTGTGATGACGTTTTGGCAGACCCCTCACTCGTAATTTCGTTAACGAACTATCCGGTTTGGTCAGACAACGGTAAGTAAAAGTTCGGTTGGTTGATGGTTTCTCGATTGACAGGTTCCATTTGGCCTAGGATTATGTGTTCTTAATAAATTTTGTGTAACTGGAATCGGCGACAAGCGGAACCCTTTGAATCACAAAGCTGCCGCGGACATGATGAATATGGAATTTTGACGATACAGCGCCTTTCACGATCTCGCGTAGTAAATTTAGAGAAGTGTTCTTCACACTCGGATTTCTCGGACGACAACGGCTTACAAAAATGTGGAAGATTGTTAATTGATAATTCGTGATCTTGGGTAGTACTTGAATATCCAAAGTCGTGGGAAAATTAGTTGTGTTTGAGATTACCGTTAACTCCTAAAATAAAAATTAAAATAAAATTTATTTGTGAACCGGAATCTAACAGTGCTCTCCTCACAGTAGATTGTCCATTTTAGTTAATAACCTTTACCAATGCACTAGCCAGATAAAAGATCCTGACGTTGGCTTCGATCTATCGCAACATTATTGGTTTGCTGATCACTATGCATGTACTTAGTTTTTGGTTGTTAGCGAGGTACTCCTTCCGCGTCTTTGTGAAGGAGCGAGTGGTGTGGGGGGTATTGCAATATCGGCACATAAGCATTTATAACAAACATAAAAAAGCATGATTTGTTGCTAATTGCGAAATTTTGCCGTTGATTAATTGGTATGTGTAAGAAATTATTACATTGCACAATCGTGTGTCCATCAGTATTTGACAGCGCACACAATAAAATGTCGACGGTTTGGCAACATTAACCTATTTTTGATCTTTGTTTCGAGTTTTGCGATTATATGATAGGCAAATCGTCCGTCTGAGTATACAAGCGATCGCATATGATCAATTAGTCCTAGCAGCTTGTTGGAGTTAGGTTTATTCATAGGTTATTCACCTGAACTGATTTCAGAAGTTCAATCGTGAGAAGTTTTGCGCCAATTGTGACGGGCAGCGGATCCAACGGTTTTGTGTCAGCGAACGGTTCATTGCTTCATGTTTCCTTAAGCTTCTCCAATTTCTTCTCAAGTTCGGAAAGAATTAAGATATTATGATTCCTCAATTTTGGTGCGCATATCTGGTACACTGAAAATCTATCCGATATCTCCGCAAGGTGAAGTCCGATGTGTTTAATATTCGCAGTTAAGCTTGGACTACAGGTTGGAATCCTAGTCGTGGTTGCTGTAAGTACCGCTACTTTTACCACGTGCCGCGAATAACTAATTTCTGTAATGCCACTGATTGTGGTATCCCACTTCTGACACCAAATATTGACGCACACGCTTTTTAATAAAAAAATCATTCCAATAAAAGTTTTAGTTGTTGGGTTTCGACCAAGCAGAAATTCTAAAATTTCAGATTTTAAGTCGAGCGTAAAATTTACAGTACCAATTGCAAGCACATACATACGTAAAATCAAACCTATTTCAATGTCCCCAGCACAATAAACAGGAGAAAAAAAATTAAGTTAAATTAAAATGCGAAACATAACCAAAAATTAATTTCAATTTATTTCTAATATGTCTACTGTATGTTCAAAATTATTTTCATTATTCAACCCACACTTAGCGCATCAAATTCAGCATCAACAAATTTGTTGTGATAGATCCTAACATTACTCGACGTCTCTATATACAATAAACATTTTCTCAAGAAAATGTACAAAACACAGAAACAAAATCATCATGATTTTTAGTGTATCTCCCCGTCTCATTGGGCGCGCGCACACACACACAATACAACCCCTAGAAATAATATGATTATCCTATAGTCCAAGGAATATCAAAAAATTAAATTAAAATGCGTAAGAAATTGTACCCAGCATCATACGATGCATCGTGACAATTTTGTAAATAATAAAACTCCCTTACTGCTCCCTTCTTGATATAGAAATTTAACCCTTTTATATATTATTGTTTTTGACGTACCATACCGCACCAATGTGTTTTGTGCTGATTGAAAATTGCAATATTTTAGCAAATTGAAATATCTTTTACGATTTACCGATTTTTATTCGGTGGAAAGTGCATATAAAATAATACATCAAGAAAAAGGATTACGATAGGCAACGAATAAAATCCCCATGTTTGATCCTTTCATATCCATATACATACATCCATACAGACTTGTTTCGTATATATCGTTTAACAAATTAAATTCGATATTTTGTTGTTTATCCCGAAAAAGCTCACATTTTCTCATATCGTGGAAAATTGAAAACAAATTTTCACCGTATTTTTATGATGTCGCACCCTATTTATACGAGTACATTATGTACACTTACGATTCATATATTATATAACAAGGATTCCGTTATTCATATTACAGGATTTGCCAGAATAAAAGCTCCGAAATTTGTTATCAGTGTTTGTGTACCAACAAGTTAATGTGATAATAATCAATGTTATATACTTTTCAATTAATTTTAATTACTATATGCGCTAATATTTTTTTATTTCATTTGTTTTCCGCCATTTATGTATAATCATTATCATCATCATCACCAGGGTAAGATTATTATTTTCTTGTTCCCGAAACTTAATCCTGTTTTATGATTTTAATCTCAGACGTTCTTTGGTTATTTTCTTTTTTTTTGTTAAAATGTTAATTTTTTTTTTAAATTAAATGGGAGAATTTTTATTGCTGTAATTTAAATTTTCATTTATTTTTGTTTTCCATTTAAATTAATTAAAAATTAAGCGCACAGAAATTGTACAATAATATTTTAGAACCAAGCCCGAGATCACTTTTATACTCTTTTGGTTCTGTAAAAGTTTTTTTTGTATGACCAGTGTTGTCGGAATTGTCGAAATCTCTTGGTATCGAAAATAGTGTAAATAATTAATTTTCACGTGGACATTGTCAAAAATACGTAAAGTATATGTAGAATATTCGTAAACAATGTAGACTAATGCTTGTTTTATTGTTTTGCCCAATGATTGTTCAGTACGATGTTGCCAACTGGAACTAACAGTGTTACAGTTCAAATTGCGAATTTACAATGTTGTGACAGTTATAATTAATGTGAGATTGGTATACGTTTAAAATGATTCAAGGTATTCTACTTCATTACTGCAATATAACTACTATACTATACTACTCTTACCAGAAAAATTGAATTTTTTACCAATTTGTAGTTGTTACTAAATTTTAAAAAGTTTGTTATGAAATTGTTAATGCCACCTGCAAAAAAGAGAAATACTGGAGATCAAAAACCATCAGCTTCATCTGCCTCCAGTAGATCAAATCAAAACATTAGTTTTAAATTTTTGCGATTAAATTTATCGCCTATTAGGCTGTTCGCTATGGTTACGGAACCTATTATATGTAGCACCACTTTCTGGAATCGTTCTGAACAACCATTGATGTGCTTAAAATTATATCTAGCTATATTAGTCAGTGTTGTGCAATTACGCATAAAAAATAATTGTTTACAGTTTTTACGTAAACAATGTAAACAATTATTAATTACGGTTAAAAATTGCAATAAATGTAAAAAATGTAATTAATTAGCGACATCTAATTAAAATAATTAAATTAGTAAAAATCTAAAATATATTATTTTCTAGTCGATAATACAGCCATTACATGCAACTACATCTATTGAGAATTTTTAAATTAATATATTACATATTATTTTGAGAGCCTAATTATCTGCTAATTAATGGCACTACTACAAAAATTTTAGGTGTAAATTATTACATAAATATTTATTTATATCGATAGTTCTAATAAATATCAATGTACGATTATAGAATCCGCGGGAGCGAACCGAATGCAGATTGGAAAATGCATATAAATAAAATAGGAAACAATTGCTATAAATCAAAGTAGCCAAGAAAATTTGTATTGATTTTCATACAAATCGTTTTTATGATTCCCCCCGTACATACGCAATAAAATATTTAGTTGCAGATCTAAAATAAACTTTACTATTTGTATGAAAATCCATGGAAATTTCTATGATACTATAATTTAAAATTATGTTTTAAATTTCTTTTATATATGCAATTTTCAATCCGCAATCGATTCGTTGTGATTATTTAAAAGAGTAATCCACTTGATGTTTGGATAAGATATAAGTAACTATCTCGGGTGGAAGATGAATGTTCAATGCCCAAAGATAACTATTTAATAGACCATTTCGATCTGACTGGAATTCTGGCAGCACCAACTATCAAGTGTTCAATTTCAATGGGATTGCTTGGCGCAGTAACATTTGATGTTTGATATATTGATGCCGATGTTTCTCCGGTTTCTACAGATTCAAATGTTGGTGGTAAATATTCTTCAGCTGGGACTGATCATTCCGGAACAGGAATTTCATCTGAATGCGGCAAGTATAGTCGTCATAAATCAGCGGTTTCATCACTTATTTTGCGGCGATTGATCATAATTATAAATTTTCCACACACAATAAATTGTCCATAAACAATTTATAATTATAGAGTTTAAAACACCTCCCCATATTCAAGTCGATTATACAACTCGCCGGATTGACTGCGACGAGTGTATCATTCGGATTTAACTTTCTTCATATTACACAAAACGACGAATCAAAAGAGAACGAATGACGGTAATGCAGTTCGTTTTTAATTGAAAAATTAAACTAACACACACTGTGTTGTGTTAGTTTAATTTTTTTAATTTTAATATTTGCAATGGAGAATAATAATATTAATAGTAAAATGTAAGCTGAAATTTTGTACCTTTTAACAAATCGAAAATTTATGAACCACAATTATTTTTTTTTGAAGCAAACGAACGACCAATAGAGCACAATTTGAAAAAATGATGGGCTTAATGAAAGATACCGAGACATAGCTACAAATCTAACAAAAGCCGGTTCAGAGGTAGTTTCAGAGTTTTGGGAAAAGCTACGAAATGAGCTGAATGCGCTGGGACTACCGATAAAAGAATGCGCAGAATGGAAAACGGTTTGAGGATCTCATTTTGGAGTCGCATGGAGAAAATATATTTTTAATTTTAGGTTTGGAGTGATTTTAAATCCTCGTTAAGGAAAAAACTAGCGCAAAATAAAAGAGAGCTAAAATCGACTGGTGGCGGTACATATAAGCAAACTATATTTTCTCCATTAAAGGAGGAGGCAATCCAGCTACTTTCCTTAAGGGATGCTGTGGATGGGTTGAAAAATACCAATAAATTCGGAGTTCCCAGTAAGCGAACTATTCAGGAAGGGAATATAGACATATATATATTTACCAATCGAAAATTCGATGCCAATGGTTGATGAACCGGTTTCCTCCCCATCCACAGAAGTGAAAGATTTCGAAGACGGAATTAGGAACGTCGAAAACGAAATACCTCCTGAAGTACCTCAACACAAAGGACCAAAACAATTAAAACTGTTAGAAAAACAGATAGAAGAAATTGTATGACAATAACGCTAAATTTAGCGAAATTCAAAATAAACTTTCAACAGATTTAAATGTAAATCAAAAGCGAATTGCTAGGGCTGTTGAGAAGCTTGGAGATCACCAAAAGGGCACGGACGCCATATTACAAGCCCAATTACAGGAGAACAAGAAGCACAATCTGAGAATGGAGCAGTTGGCTCTTGAAATAAATAAACTAGAAAGGGAAGTTTTGGAATTGGAATTACGAAAAGCTATGAATTTTGAAACCTCTGACTAGAATTGTGAAGTCAACGAATGAATTTTTTATACTTTTTTATAGATAAGTATAAATTATTATTATGAATTAAGTTTAACAGCCAAGAAGGTTTTTGTACTATGTTGGAGCCATCAAAAACTTTACTGTTTGTTGAAAATCCATGGAAATTTCTATGATACTACGATTTAAAATTATGTTTTAAATTTCTTTTATATATGCAATTTTCAATCCGCAATCGATTCGTTGTGATTATTTAAAAGAGTAATCCACTTGATGTTTGGATAAGATATAAGTAACTATCTCGGGTGTAAGATGAATGTTCAATGCCCAAAGTTAACTATTTAATAGGCAAATTCGATTTGACTGGAATTCTGGCAGCACCAACTATCAAGTGGTATTCCACAAAAA
Source organism: Nephrotoma guestfalica (assembly GCA_963691935.1). Taxonomy (NCBI): domain Eukaryota; kingdom Metazoa; phylum Arthropoda; class Insecta; order Diptera; family Tipulidae; genus Nephrotoma; species Nephrotoma guestfalica. The sequence goes on from OY829913.1 coordinate 257,530,839, forward strand.
GTGGTATTTTGTTAAATTGATACCAGCAATGGTAATTCGCAAGTACCCGACGAAGATAAAGAAAATGGAAACCGGGGGAAAATTGTCATTACTAACGAGGAAAATCGTTTGACTCCAGATGGTATCGACGAATAATCAAGGTGGCTGAGAAATTCACCGATGAAGATAAAACGATAATATGTTGTGATGATAGTTAACTGAATGATTGTGGTACATATAATGTTTTGTTTTTAATTTTCCGGGTTTTTCTAATTCTTTTAAATGTATGTATTTAGTGTAAAACTGTAAACACAGTCACGCTTAAATTCTAATTGGGTGATTCCTAATTTTTGTTAAATTCGAAACGCAGTTGTAAATAAATCACCCAGCGCTATTCCAACATCAACAACCACACCGCACGATCTACTCGCACCTGATCTCTCGTTTCATAGCGAGATAAAAATTATCGGTACCAAAATTTTTTTAAAAAATAACAGTACATCGAAATACTAAAATAATTATTCCACCGTCCACGTAACGATTAGAAACCCAAACAAATTCGGATAAGCTCCCTGAGTAGCTGCGATTATTTATTACCTCCTAAGGCGATTACCTAAGTTGTAGTAGCGCCATTAATTAGCAGATGTCAGGCTCTAAAAATAATATGTAATAGATTAATTTACAAAATTTCAATAGATGTAGTTGCATGTAATGTTTGTATTTTCGACGAGAAAAAAATTTCAGGAAGATGTCGCTAACTAATTACATTTTTTACATTAATTACGTTACATGACGTAAAAAAATTCGCATAATTAATACAATTATTTACGTGTAAATAATAGCGTAAGTACCATAACATAATTAATATGCCAACACTGATTAGTATACTTCACGCTGGCCAGGATAAATTAAAGTAGGTGCATTGTACAAATTTATCCGTAAATTGACGGAATTGAATTATGTTCAAATTTACGTTTATTGACCAATGCAGTAGTAAACAACCTAAATCATTTGTCAATTCCTGTCTATCGTCTCGACCAGCACTTTGATTAACGGTTGAGGCGCGTAACGAGATGCTAACAATTACACACGGGTCTAGGACTTTACCTCCCCGGATATTAACTCTGAAGATAATATTCCCCGCCTGCACCGCAAGGCCCCCAGCCTTTATCCCGTGGATATTATTCTCGATCATTCTCTCCCTACCATTACCATCGCTCATTCCGGTCATTACCTCCCACCATACCCCCCAATCATTCTGTCATATGGTTTTTCTATTCTCTCATTTTCTCAAAATGACCATTTTCTAAAAATGCTCTAATCGTCATGAAAATCAAAGTGGTATTCTCAGAAAATATTCATAATAACAAAGATGCCCTAACTGCTGGCCCAGAGTTGAGTAGTTTCTCGTAGCTTTAGATAAAAATGAAGCTCTATGTAATTGTTCAGCATGGCATAGAGAATACACATCCATTACGATTGGAGTATTTTTCGAAAATGGTCATTTGTATGGGAAACTATATTCAAGTTCAAGAGTAGTTTTCGATTTTGGGACATCGCTTGACGAGGAAAACCATAATCTCATCTCTTACACATATATATGTAAATTACCTGGAATTTACACTGGTTTTTAAAAAAATGGGAGATTGAATCTGAAATATAATTGGAATTGGACATAGAGTGTGTTATAGTTTTAGATTCAGCTTTTAAAGCTCTCAAATCTGTAATTAGCTGATTTTCGCAAACGTTTTCATGGTTTGAACAGTGGGATATTTTCCGTAGAAGTAATATCCGGGGAGGTAATATGTAGAAGTAAAGTAGTAGAATCTGCAATGATTCTGCATCCAACGCTTCATTAGAAATTTTAAATCTATAGTCGGAATCGAGTTCATTAATATGAATTTTAACGAGACCAAATAAAATACGGTACGATGCTAAATTCGCAGCTCTGAATGAAACTATCTGTATAATCCCATCTGTTATATATGTACATCTTGGAAAATAATACTGTATCCACTTTCATTACCCAAATTCAGCATCCATCTCTTAAGCAATACGGCGTCATACGAATGGGTTCTGAGTTCAATCGAATTTTTTTGTCTGGTGGATTTACAAGCTTCATATAAATGGGGCATTTGAGTGATTTAACCGGACTTTTCATAAAATGCGTATTGTGTGATAGATGTTTGTTCATTGAAGTACCGTGTCTATAAAGTTCTAATTTCTAACATAGGGTTTTGATTTTCTCCGAAAATTTTAAAATTTAGGGCTATCCTGGATGATATAACCAATACGAAAACAAAACAAATACATGAAAACATTAAACATTGACTGGACAAAAAATGGAGAAACAGGTACACAGTATAGTAGTCTCGAACAACAGGACAATATAACCATAACCGGGCACTATATCCAAAAAAACAACAATACCTAAACCGACACTAGGAAAATAACACCACGAACAGATAATAAATTACACAATAGAACAATTAAAAACACAATATGCACAAAATAAAATAAATCACATAACAAAAATACTTAAATATTTAAACACTAAACAATCATTTGGACTAGATAACCTAACGTGTGTCGTACTAAAACGCCTACCGGTTGAAATAATACACGCAATGTGTAGCCTGATTAATCAATACTTAAATAACAATACATTCCCGAAACTATGGAAAACAGCGAAAATATACCCGCTACTCAAAAAGGGAAAAACAGCAACAAAACCAACCAATTACCGACCTGGGTAAAATCTACGAGACCATCATCTATGAGAAAATACAAGAGCACACCACTAAGAACAGACTAATACCAGAAAATCAATTTGGCTTCAGACACGGACACTCTGCAATCCATGCCATAACCAAACAACCGAAAAGCAATGCTAATGAATTTGATCCTAAATGCATCCTAAATTATAATAATGGCGGTTGGTACTATTTTAGGAAAAAATTGAAACTTCTACTGAGAAATATGAAGTTTATACTATAAATCAAAATAAAAGAAAATGTATAGATGTATTAGTGATTTGCAATCATTTAGGCGATTTTACAACAATGTTAGGTTTACAATTGCCAGGAAAATTGATATCTCAAAATTTTCACCGATCGGCAAACTTGCGGCCACTATAATATTTTGGTAGACCCATATGTGCACTCTACTTGTGCCAACCCGATTAAAATTCTAATGGAGCTCGCATACCTAAAATGACTTTCTTGTGAAGAACGGAAATGCCATTTTAGCTATGCGAGCACAATTAGAATTTTAATCGGGTTAGCACAAGTAGAGTGCACATATGGATCTACCGAAATATAATAGTGGCAAGTTGCCGATTGGTGAAAATTTTGAAATATTAATTTTCTTACAATCAAAATTTCTAAGAAATTCCGTTCTTCACAAGAATGTCATTTTAGGATGCCTAAAGGATTACTTATTATTTCAATATATTGGATACGATTACTCAAATACGACAAACTGGCTGGAAAATCTGAACTTGAAAATATGTTCCAAAGTTTTACAATGGCTGATGGAATCAAGTCGGTATATATTACCTCAATATTGTTTGTTCTTGTTTGTTCATCAGGACCACATCCTTCTTCGAATCCTACCAATGCTCGCTGGATGTCTTTTGGCTCGATGTGTGGAGTAAATATGAATGTACTATATTCACTAGTGGTTGGATCTTTATAATTATCAATCTCCTCTGCTTTATAAACAGATTGGAAAAACTCAACAAATATGTTGGTTATGATCTGTAGATCACAAGACTTTTGATCATTAAATTCCATCCAGGCTGGGTCACCATTAGGCAGTGTCACGATTGGTTTTAGAAAATTTCCAAAAGTGTCTGAGATCGTCTTCTATTTTATCCTTTAGACTGCGAATATAGCGTCTGTATCTCAGTTCAGAATAAGATTCAAAATTTAGGTTATATTTTCTTTATAAGCCTTGTCTATTTTGTTTCGAAGATTGATAAGTTGATCGTCATACCATGGAGGTTATTTGTTCGGTTTGCTCATAGACACGGGAATGAATAAATCAATTCCTTTAAATAGATGTGTGTAAAAATTTTCAACATTTACATCTATGTCATTGCTGTTAAACTCGGCACTCCAATTTATTTGTTCAAAATATTGTTGTAAGGTATTCATATTGGCCTTTTTGAAGTTGTGATATGGTTTCCGGCTTTGGTAATTTTGGAACCTGTTATTCACATTGGTTTCCAATATTATTTCGTCCAAGGTTCGATCTGGTCTATTTTTTTAATTCGCAGATTTGGCTCACATTTGAGTGAAATATGGTGTCGACGAATAGGTACTCATTATCCGAATTCACGTTTACATATTATTCAAGAAATCCAGAAAAAAAATTCGGACTCGGGCTAACTTTATCGACTTCCTTTATTCAGATGTACTTGTGAGTAGTTTGCTACGATAAAGCGAAATTAAAATAATTGTCGGCGCGATGTAATTTATTTGTCACTCTTTCGGAAAGAGCATAAATCATCAAATCAACTTGTAATAATCACAATATTGTGTCACATACATCGTGTTCAGGACCTTACATCGCGATAAATCATTTAACTACGTACATCGATTTAAAAGAATTGATCGGTTTATTTTCATTATTTGCTGGAAGGGTTCCAAAATTATCCCTACATTTTAACGTTTTCCTCTGCCGTCATGTATTACGAGTATAATATAATACGAGTCGAGTACACAGAAAATCGGGTGAGGAGAAGAAAAACGAGCAAAAAAATTTAATGGATCATTACAACTATGGAGAACATGTTTCAATTTGTTCCGCTTTTTCTTGTGCTGTTGTTGTTACATAAACTTATTGTTTTTCTCATTTTCCAAAAAAAAAAGAAATATTATAGCAATAAATTAAATGAATTATATTCCAATCGAAGTCAAGAATTGTAAGCCTTTTCTAATATAATCCACTTTACTGCGATATGTGCTCGGTATAATATGTATAGAGTGTGCTGCTGTTGTTGTTGTTGTTCGTCTCCATAATATCATTTAAAATGTTAAGCACGTCTTACGTATATTTTGAAGTGAAGTTTTCACTCAAAGTTATATTTTGTATCTATATTGAAAATAACAAGACGAGATATTTTCCAATTGTTAAAAATCTAACATGTTTTTTTTTTTAATTTTTGTTTTTCATATTTGCGCTTTAATGTCAAATTACTAAGCTGATAACTCATATTTCTTTGAATATAGCAAAACTTACATTAGTCGAGTGAATCGATATTTTTTCTAACATTTCTTATGTACAGTAGACATACTGTTGTAGATCTAATATGTGTGGTGAATTTATAAATTACACAAATTATTGTTGTTGCTGTGTTGTATACACAAAAATTTTACATAAAATATATACAAGTACACAACCAACCATATATACACCCGTAAATAAGGTAGAAAGGTAAGAATTGTACAAAATGCAATTAGAGTTGGAAACATTTCTAATTTCTAATGTAAATAACAATTTGTAGAAAAAGTGTCATTGTTATTTCAGAAACATGCAATTACAGTGATCGATTTTTATTCCGAATTGTTTTGGATAATTTGGTAAAGTTATTGAAATGAAAATGGAATTTATAGGGTGGAAACATTGGATTGGTTGGTTATGATGGTATAATTTAATAAGTTTTGGTTAGATTTTATCTGTCACGATTGTTGTTTTTAACATATTCTGATGTTAATTTAATTTGTTCGGCCCCGCCTATGACCAACATTTTACTTTACATAAATTAATCGTCCTTCCATTTATTTGAAAATCTAAATTAGACTGTGTTCAAAACACAACGCAATCACTTCTGCCATCGAAATTTTACCGGTGTGAAGTTTCTAACGTTAATTAAAAGTGTAGCTACACAAATTAACAAAAAAGTGTAGCGAACACGAAAAAACATTTTTAAAAGTGTATGAACGTAATCTATATTTAACATGCAATTAAATTAATTTGTCAGAGGATTCCAACCCTTTTTATACGTACGGGATATAATAATAATAGGCTCGACTGTACTATTTGATAGTAGTAGTGGCTATATAGCGGAAACTCTAGGATGGACTGTTAATTGGGTGTGCATGATCAGCTCTCACATTATATTTTTGTAAAAATACAAATTTTGTCAGAGGAGTCCAACCCATAGGATGGACTGTTAATTGGGTGTGTATGATCAGCTCTCACATTATATTTTTATCAAAATACAAATTTTGTCAGAGGAGTCCAACCCTTTTTATATATAGGGGATATATTAATTTGAATAGGCTCGGATGGCTATCTAGTGGCTATATTACGCAAACTCTAGGATGGACTGTTAATTGGGTGTGTATGATCAGCTCTCACATTATATTTTTGTAAAAATTCAAATTTTGTCAGAGGAGTCCAACCCTTTTTATATATAGGGGATATATTAATTTGAATAGGCTCGGATGGCTATCTAGTGGCTATATTACGGAAACTCTAGGATGGACTGTTAATTGGGTGTGTATGATCAGCTCTCACATTATATTTTTGTAAAAATACAAATTTTGTCAGAGGAGTCCAACCCTTTTTATATAAACGGGCTATACGAATTTGAATAGGCCCGAATGTCTACTTTTCGATACGTAGTAGTAGTGGCTATATTGCGGAAACCCTAGGATGGACTGTTAATTATGTGTTTAACCTCTATATATAGGGTTTTCTAATAGGAATGATATGATTTTTAAGTGACGTTTCGGCCATTTGTAATATTTCATGATCTGTCATTTTTTGTTTCATTGTATTCAGTAATGTTTATAATTTGATCATGGTGAGATATACGCAAAAACAACGTTTACAAATTGCAATTACAAACGATAACGATTTTTTTAAGAAAATCATCTTCTTCGATGAGGCTCACTTTCATCTGAGTGGTGCGGTAAATAATCAAAACTGTCGATTCTGGTGCAAAGAAAATTCACAAATTATTCATGAAAAACCATTACATTCACTTAAATTGACTGTTTGGTGTGGTTTTTGGTCTGGTGGAATCATCGGTCCGTATTTTTCTCGAAATGAAGCTGGTAACACCGTTAATGTCAATGGAGATCGGTATAGATCGATGATAACCAACTTTTTTGGCCGAAATTGGAAGAAGTTGATCTTGACAACATTTGGTTCCAACAAGACGGGGCTACGAACCACACAGCAGTGCAACAATTGAATTATTGTGAGAAAAGTTTGGACCATATCACTCTTATTGGAAAACCCTATACATAAATCTTTGAAAATATTAATATTTGCATGTCAGTATATTTTTTCTTTTGGTTTACCTAATTACGAATTATTAACTGAAAATTAGTGTACGTTGTTTTGAATATAAATTAATTGTATATTAAATATAAATTATTTTCATACACTTTTAAAAATGTTTTTTGTGTACGCTACACTTTTTTGTTAATTTGTGTAGCTACACTTTTAATTAACGTTAGAAACTTCACACCAGTGAAATTTTAATATTTCCGTAAATATTCTCTCCAATTGGGCTAACAGTTGCCGTTTGAATGTGAATCCACACAAAACTGGGTTGGTCCTTTGCTCCAGGAAATACAAAGTTCCTCAGATCGACGCCCATATGTTAAATGGTATTGGACTGTTCTTCATTAATAAAGCGAAGTAGCTGGCTCTTATTCTGGATAACAAACTAAGAAACCTGACATATAAAAAAAGTAAAGAAAGCTACAATAGCGCTTGTTTATTAGTGGGGCTCTTAGGAGCACTTCCACTCAAGCACTGACAATTCTCTTACATCACACACGCCTAAATTTGAAGCTCAACCTGAGGAACTGTAACAATAATACAAAACACTCGTCTAATCTAAGAAACATCCCACACCATCGTTTGATCAGAGGTTCAGGACTAATATTCCTACCAGAGAGGACTGGTTCAGAGAAGCATTTCTAAATACTGGTTGTTAATTTTTTCACTGATGGTTCAAAGATGTACAGGAAGTTGGGGTGGGGTTTTCTGAGAAGAATTAAATTTAAACCTCTCTTTTCATCTCAAAGACTACGCTGAAGCGTTTTTGATGACTGAGGTATAATGTAATATCTGTAAGGAATATTCGCATTTTTACGGACAGTCCGCGCCAATTAAGATGCTCAAATCAAATTTAATTACGTCGTTTAATTAAGTAGCCCAGAATTAGCTCTCATTTCTCGACATCCTCCTGATGTGGGTGCTAAGACAGTTTACTATTACGACGTATGTTGATATACCGCTTCCTCGAGAGGAAGCTAGAAGAACAACGAACGAAAGGTGGTCCAGTAGTACCTCATGAGTAATAATTAGGCAGATATTAACAAAAATTGACCTATCAAGATCCAGACAGCTGGAATCGCTGCGGCAGCGGCATAGTGTGTAGTATAGTGGTGGGTGCTATTACGGCGTACTGTCTCCTAGGTAAGCAACGAGCAGAATGAGAGTATTCTCACATGATTCCTGTTGTAGTTGATTAGTTGAAGAGGAGGAAGAAACTGTTCTCCATTTACTTTGCACCTGTCCCCGTCTAGCGCTTAGCGGACCAAAATTCCTGGGAGCTCTTCTCCTAAATTACTGGACAGGCTAGTGAGTGAGGTGTCTAGGATAAATTTGTAATTGAAATCTAGTAAGCGCTGTTGCTTCGGTTCACGAATCAAGAGCTGAATCGGATCAGATGAAGAAACACATCTAATATGGTACCAATTAACAAAAACTAAAAAAAAATACAAAAGCTGATGTTTAAAAGTGAGGTGGGGATTTCCCAATATTTTATTAACTAGCATTTTTGGCACTTTGAAAATGAATTTTTCGTACAGTTTTTACTTATCATGTATGCTTTGTAAAAAAAATTCTTTTGATAATTTTTGTTTTTCATTAAAATTAAAAAGTCTTCGAAGTTTTGTAATCACGACAATAAATATAATTTTTAGTTAAATTTTAGAAACATTTAAACTAAATATCATATAAAAAGTTAATAATTAAAATAATAAATAGAAATAAAATAAAATAAATAAATAAATAAATAAAATAAATAAATAAATAATAAAAAGTAAATAATTTAATAATAATTAAATATAAAATAAAATAAATTAAATTGTATACTAAGCGTGGTTCCCCTTTATAAATAAAAATAATTGGTGACATTCACGTGCCCCCAAAAACCCGCGATTGATTTTAAGATTAGTAGAGAGCGTATAAGTGTCTTAAATCTTCTCGGTTGTTAGAAAAAGCTGTAGAGTGATGTTTCCCGTATTACACTCTGCGAACAAAATATGGAGGAAAATAAGTAACTGACGAAGCAGCTCATTTTATGTTTTTTGGAGTTTTGCGATATTTTGTATTTAGGTGTCGGCTTGAACAATATAAATAAATAAACTTATTTATTAATTTAGTGTTATCGTCCGTTAAGCTAATTTTATTTTCTGTCAAAAAATGGATTGCAATTGCATTATAGAACAAATATTTAAAACAAATTTTAGAAGTAGATCGTTTGATGACAAACAAAAAATTGTTACTGTTGGACGGCCTATGCCGAAATATGACAAATTTAAAAACAAAAATGAAAAAATGTACAAGACATTTTCCTGTAAATTATTTCAACTCTCATGCATGGCTTACTGGTTGCGAAAAATTAAATGCATTATTTTGTTGCCAGAGAAACCATCTTGGACTTCGAAAGGATTTACTGATTTAAATAATCTATCAAAGGCGGTGCATCGTCACGAAACAGAAACAACTAGCCATCTAACATGTATTAAATCAGTTTGGAAAAACTAGAATTGAAAATTTGGTGTACAGCGCCAGATGTATTTCGTTGCAACAACACAATGAAAAAGTGCGTACTAATCGAAACATTTTAAGATCATTGATTAATATTATCTATTTCTTGGGAAAGCAGGAGTTGGTGTTTTAGAGGACGGGATGAATCAAGTCCAAGTCAAGAAAATCCAACTTTCAAAGCGCATTTTGAAAAACCATCAAACCTATTTTCTGGACTTTCTCATGACATACAAAATGAGTTAATTCGCTGCATACCAAAAGTAATGTCGAATCGTATGTTACAGGAACTAATTGAAACTGAATTTCTGTCTATAATTTTAGATGAAACAACTGATATTTCGAGAAAATCGCAGCTTTCATAAATTTTTCGATTTTTAAATAAAAATGGGGCTGCCATTGAACGTTTTTTTGGATTTTACGATGTGTCGTTACAAAGAGATGCTGGGAGTTTGTCTTAATTTGTTCTACAGTTTTTAGAGGAAAAGGGAATTACAAATAAATTAGTAGCACAGACATACGATGGTGCAGCTGTTATGGCTAGCGACTCTCATCTGGTTTAGCCAGTCTTGAATTAGAGAAAATTGCTATGCTATGCTCATCGAGTTAATTTAGTATTATCGCAGTCGTTCACGAAAATTAAAGAATGCAGACATTTTTTGTGACCATTTCCGGAGTATCATCATTCTTCAACTTTTCTTCAAAACGAACAATGGCGCTTGATGAAATAAGTTAAGGCGAGAATGCCAACTTCATCGAGAACCAGATGGGAGTAAAATGGCCTTATTGTAGATATTGTTCTCAATTGTTCTTGGCTTGGTTTTATTTTAATCTTGCTTCTGTCCTCAAGACACCACTGCTTAGTATAGTTAAATTGCATTCAGACATTTTATAAGCATTCGTTGAGGCAGCAATGGATGATCGTAATCAGCTGTCGCAGTCCATGATGTCTAGCTTGTCCATGTACCTGTCCTGCTTTTAACAGAATCAGATTCCACGTAATTAATTCCAACTCGATTGATGTAAATACGTTGTAATCCTTACCCTGAATCTAAACTTATTCAGCTTGCCAAGGAGTTTAAGTAATGGTTTATAGTATTGAGTGCGAAATCCTTGTTTAGGTTGTGGCCATTTCAATAAAAAAGGCATTGCACTTTTAAATCTTTATTTAAACATTTTTAAATCTAAATATAAAAAACGGGCACAGCTCCCATTTGTACAAAAGTGTCCCAGCTTCTTGTATTTACACACTTACGAATATAGTTAAAACTAATCCTTAAAACAAAATACCATAAGGGTGTTCATGTAAAAAGGTCATTAACACATAAAAAAGCATAAAAATCTTCCGCTTGACATATAACGCATATATGTGATAATTTCACAGTCCGGTTATTATTGGTTTCGCCCCCCATTCAAAATAAAAAATAAAAATGGTCATACATAAAAAAAATTTGATCACCCCATAATCTAATACCTAAAACGATTGATAATAATTGACCAAAAAAATATGTATTGTGAACATATGTCTCATTTCATAATGACGGTCAATCAACAATGTGTTTACTTTGTATGTACGTACGTATGTAGGTATATCCGGCACCGATCAATAGATACGAAAACAAATTTTTTCCATACTCGTATATAATTACACAACCGACCGGTTAAATAATATGCGCTCTAATTCCGACATGTACAGCGGCGCTAGATAATGTTTAAAGGGGTTGAATGTTAACTTATATCCACTTACATAACTTTTATATGTGTTATTTAGGGGGTGGTGGTGTTTATAAAATTTCATAAAATTCAATAAAAATGACAATATATGTAGGAGAAAAAAATCGTTGTCTTGTGTGTATGTCAAAAAAATAAAAAGACACAGCCAACCAGCATATAAATTTCACACAAACGAAAAAAAAATAAAAAAATACTGATAAAGGTATCTTGATAAGACGAACGAATAGAAAAAATTGAATTTAATCGTCTAACATGGGTTTAACTTATTTTATTTATTTTCTTAGACAAGACAAAAAAAAAATTCCGAAAAGACATGTCATTCTTAAACCAATATTCATTCTTGTAACAGATCTTTATACCGCCGTACCGTACATGCATATATATTCTGGGGTATATATGTGTTGTGCCAAGCATTAGAAATTCAATTGACATATTTCTATGTAAATTTATTTTAAATTGATCAAATATAAATTTTTGATGGGCAAAAAAAATATGTACGGTATATATGTGTTGTCATCTCACACCCGGGTACGGAGAGATGCAGTAACATGTTTTAATACATGAGATCTGGTGTGTTAACCTGACTGGCAACAAAATATTATAATATTCGCAACCATTTTGGAAATTTTATATCCTCAGAGTCCCTTTTTGCTTTTAATTTCTTTTAAATATTCATTTCACTTTTAGTGAATTTTCTAAAAAAAAAAAAAAGAAAAGAAAACTACTTTGCGAAGAAACGTTAAAAAAATTAAATTTTAATGGTGATGAATATTTTCGTCTTTTATTACATAAAAGGGGGAATTTTATAATTTTTATTTTTTTATATTTTCAATTTTCTAAAAACCACACTATAAAATTAAGTGGTGACACAGTCGATGGGGTGACGCGCGGGTTACACTTTTCTTGCCGCTTTTCGGGAAAAATTGAAAAAGAGACACCAACCAAAAAAAAAAAGTTCAATTTTCTTAAATTTTATTTTTCTCAAGAGGTAATAATGAAATTAGCTAAAAATGTAATGTTGTTAACATAATAACTGCCTGTTTTTATTATTATTATTAGTATTACCATTTTATTTCCCTGAACATAATCGTAATAAGGTTTTCGACGATCGATCAAATATATTGTGACACCATACTGATGCTTAAAGTAAAATTAATATTGTCAGTAGGGATTCGAAGTATTATATACCATAATGAGGGCATTGCAGGAAATTAAGGTGTACACGACCAACTTTATATAGAACGCTTTAAATGAACACAAAACCCAATTATAGAAACCAAATAAAAACAAACGTTGAACATCTAAATTAACTTCTTCTACATAACGAGAAACATTACACGACAAAAACGAATCCAAAATGCTAATACATCGTTATCGTATCTATTTATCTGTTTATTTCTGCCATCAGTATACAGGAAGCTTGTCCGTATATGGATAAAACCACTTTACCAAAACCACACAGGTTACACATAAATACGATACGAGATATATAAACTCGATTTCTCTATAGGTGCGATTCCCGTTTATCGACAACATTTCCATTTGTGTACGAGTATATTGGATATTATGGTGGCAATTTTAATTTCTGTATTACACTACAACAAAAATGGTTACAGCTTTTTTGTAATACTCGTAACATAAAAATGTAAACATCATTAATTTTTTGTATTGTACCAAAAAGGGTATTCACATTTCAATTGCTAGCCGATTCCGATCGAATATAATATAAAGGCAAATGATTGAGGATTCAAATTTTTTCGTTTTAATTCAAAATTATACACAAGATATTGGGTAATTGACTAAGCTAATGTCGCTCATTTATATTAATTTGACCTTTTCTGGACAATAAACCTGCAATTATTGAATGACATTATCTTGAGGTTCCATTTAAATAAATTGATTCATAAATCAAGATTGAGTATATATAATAGGCGCTGCTTTCAGGCCACCCAACAGTTGGCAACATGTTGAGTAAAATCACGGCCAACGTAGCAAATATTTTAAATTGTTTGATATATTCAAGTAACCTGTGGCACTATTTTGGTGATTCCCCGGGAATACGAAACTGGGGAAAGAATTTATATGTAATTTCTGTTCAAATATTATTTTTCCGGCCTACTGAGGAGAAAAGTTTGATGTCAATATTGCTAAATTGGGAATAATTCGTCCATATCTAAATTGGCAGGGAAAATTATTCCCCGTTTAATTTTGTTTTCAAAATAATTAACACTGACTGTTTACCTCAGTACGCCAGGAAAAAAATATTTAAATAAAAATTACATATAAATTCTTTCTTCAATTTCCCATTCCCGAGGAATTACCTGAATAGTACCACAGTGGCACTATCCTGACTTTCGGGAATTGAGAAAAATATTTTCAACACGATTTTGTCTATGAAAAATGTATATATTTTTCTGGCCTACTAATTGGGAAACATTTGTTTCGCAAAATTTTTACAGGGCAAAATAATTCCCCATTACTTAATTACATCAGTAGGTCAGAAAAATATAATTCTGAAGAAAATGATAGGAAAATAAGTTTCCCAATTCACAACCCCCCGGGAAAGCCAGAATAGGACCACAGCTAAGTTGTTAAGCAAGTTTATGCTTTCATTAAGCACTTAGCGCACTAATTATGCTGACGGAAAACTAAAAATTTAATTATTACGATTTCAATCGCACAATTTTTATCTTTCCATAAAAGGCGGAGACGAAATTCGTCGGAATGCAGATTTGCCTCAAAACAAAATAACGGATTTAAACACGGAGATATGCATATGGAGCAGCACCTTTTGAGTCCCCATTCGAATACTACAACCGCTGCGGGAGTACAAGTCACAAAAAAAATTCCAAGTGGGCAGAAGTGGCAATTGAGTTGGAAATAATTTGACCATTGAAACTTTAAAAAAAAATATGGACCAATATCAGACCATTTTACCAAAAAAGCATGGTAAAAGAAAAACTGTCAGGTGGAAAAGAAGTCGAAGAGAACAAATTTTAGAAAATTATTAACATTTTTAGATGATATCCTTGAAAGAAAATCGTAAGTGATGACCTTCGATGTGTCGTAAATGAATTTGAATTTAAATCACTTCCAGCTAGAAAACTTGATTATCCAGAAGGAGAGACGCGTGTGTCTCATTATGAGAAAAAAATTGAAATTGTGGCGATGTTTACAAACTTGAACGTCAAATTTAATTGTCAAATATCCAAATTTCAATGAACTCTCTAAAATTATGGAAGAGACAAAAAAACCCGGTCTACCAACGTAGGTAGTGTTATTGTAAAATTAAATAAAATTTTTATTTTAATTCAATAAATGTTTTCAATTAATTAATTAATCAATTAATTTATGGAACATGAGTAATAACTGGTGACCACGACAATGGAATATATTAATTTTGTGCGGAGGATACGACAGCAGATCACGGACATTTTTGTTTTAACGAAGATATTAGTATTCAACTGTGGAGTATCCAAAGCAGTGCAACAAGCGTCGCAACAACAATATTATTAATATTGCAACAGGTGTATCAACAGCAGTGGAGGTACAGTGGACAAGCCATCTGAACATCAGGCGACAGGAAAATCAATAAGATTTCACAACATTTGTAAACGTGAGTAGACTGGGTAATTTTGTTTTTTTTCATTTTTTCTTCTTCTACTCGTTTCCGCATTTTTGTTCAGGTTGGTAAATGTCGTCCAATACTCCTTCTAACTCTCCGGTTAATGACGAGATTTATGGAGATGTAAGGTCTGTAGATCTGCCTAATTCTTCATCGCAACTACAAAATGTATTCGCAGAGCAATTTCAATTGTTTCTGCAATCTCAAATTTTTTTCCGGAAACCACGAGTTGCTCAGTCGTCTGGGCAGTCTGGTTCAGGACCTGGTTTGACTGATGTCCAAAATCCAAATTTGGAGATTGGAGCGGTGCGATTCCGACCTCCGCAACCGTTGTACGGTCAGAATCCGGCAGTTAGGTTCACGATTCTGGAATCGCAGTTTGCTGTCGCGAACATCAGGTCTGAGGCTACCAGGTTTTCTCACGCAGTAGGAGCGTTGGACGCGAGATTACATGATCGTTTCGCGGATTTGATTATCCGCGATAAGGGCTGACTTCCCTATACCGAATTTAAAGAAGTAGTGACAAACGACGTCCTGGCAGTAATTTTAACCACAAGTTGCTCAGACAACTTTGGATGAAGAGATTGCCTTCGCAGATTCAGGTTATTCTGACTACTTTCGAAAACGATGTGACTTTAGATGTTTTGGCAGCACGTGCAGATGCAGATAAATGCCGTTAAATCGTGCAATCCTTTCGGTTCATCCTCGTCTGCAACATCTAACGGGTGCTTCAATCCAACCGGCATTTCTGAAGCATCTAATTTAGACACTAAATTAGAGGATTTTAGATTAAAATTTTTGGCTGAGATTAAAACTATGGTTAACCCTAGATCTCGATCCCGTTCAAATAATAGAAATCGCATAAATTCTCGTTCGAGATCTAGAGGTCGGGTTAACTCAAAATTCGAATTGTGTTATTATCATTTTAGGTTTGGTGACAAGGCTCAGAAATGTCAGGTAGGGTGTAAAAGAAGAATGAATGAATCCTTCATCAAGAAAGATTTTTAAATGTTCATCAGGACGTGACGGCCGTTACTGATGAACCTACTACCAGTCGTCTATTAATACATGATGCCAATTCAAGAGTGCATTTCTAATAGACATTGGTGCTGACGTTTCAGTTGTTCCACTTAAAATTTGTCACATTCCGCAGGCCTTAACCACCTCCAAATTTTTCATTTAAGGCATATGGAACAAAAATTCTAAATTTAGATTTTGGGTTACGGCATAATTTCAAGTGGGAATTTATAGTGGCAGATGTCTCGTTGCCCATTATCGGAGCTCACTTCCTTAATAGTACTGGTTTGATAGTTGATCTTGGCAAACATCGTCTTCTAGATCCAACGACATCTTTGTTTACGATTGGTTCTATTACTCTCACAGCTCAGTCAACACTTTCTCAACTAGACAAATCTCAGGTTAATAATCAAATCCAGCAACTTCTTTCTAAATTCGCAGAAATTATGACAAACTCTCTTAACGTCAAAATAGTTAAGCATATGATCACTCATCGGCTGAACACTTTAGGACCACTTTAGGATTGCAAAACAGGAATTCGAGAATCTGATGGCACTAGGAGTTTGTCGTCCAAATAATAGTGCATGGTCTAGTCCTTTGCATCTGGTCTTGAAAAAAATGAGATTGGAGACCATGTGGAGATTATCGAAGTTTGAGTCGTGTTACTATCCCAGATCGTTATCCCAGTCCACACCTATACGATTTTTCGTATCAACTTGAAGGATGTACAGTCTTTTCGACTCTTGATCTTGTCCAGGCTTATCATCAGATTCCGATTGAATCGTCTGATATTCCAAAAACCGCTATTGGTACTCCCTTTGGTTTATTTGAATTCACTAAAATGACTTTTGGTCTCAGGAATGCAGCGCAGACTTTTCAGAGATTCATTCCGTATTGTTTAATTTCGCATTCATCTACTTAGATGATATTCTGATAGCGTCTAACTTTCGACGAACGTTGCGCGCACCTCGAAATAGTTTTCCAAAAATTATCAGACAACGGTTTAATAATTAACCCTGGAAAATGTGTCTTCGCTTTGCCTGAAGTTAAATTCTTAGGACATTTCGTTAATGCAAATGGCATTTATACTTTTAAAAAAATATTAGACCATGTTACCAAAAAGCAAGGCAAAAGAAAAACTGTCAGGTGGAACAGAATTCGAAGAGAACAAATTTTAGAAATTATTAACATTTTTAGATTTGAATTTAAATCACAAATTCAATAAAATATAAAATGAATTTTTGTTCCAGCTGGAAAACTTGATTGTCCAGAAGGAGAGACGCGTGTATGTCTCATTATGAGAAAAAAATTGAAATAAAAGAATTTGAAGCTAGACTAGTACGCCTATATATCCTGTGAGCTTTCTTACGCAGGGCCTCCAGTTTCTTGAGCTCTTGAGTGAAACATGGGCAATGATGAGCGTGAAGCTTTTTTATTACCTTTTTAGGGAAAAAATTTCGTATAGCAATATTTAACAACTCATTGAAGTTGTCCACTGCACCATTGATATCCATGTTTGATAGTACAAACCGTGGTCGGCATTCGCATAATCAAATACCAAATCTTAATGAAATTCATGCTATTTGAACATTCGCTGGAAACCTGGATTGAAACTGGAGTGTGATAAATATTCGAAGATCCGGTAAGGTCATCGGAGGGCTCAAGTTGGTGTACAAAATTAAGTCCAGATAAGTTCCGCAACTGTTTGGTATATAGCCTTGGTATATAGTTAGTATTAGCTGGAATGAAGACATTGTCGTCCATCATTCAGACTATCTCTGGAATGTTGAAATCGCCAAAAATAATAGATCACACTGTATACCAATCGAACCCGAAAAAGAAACATTATTAAGTGTCATAATCTTCAAAAACGCAAAGCGACGAACCAAAACCAAGGCTCGGCAAAATCACTCCTACCAATTCTATAAAACACAGAGACAGATAACGGAATGTTCAGCCGCTAGAGTAACGCTATCCAATTGACATTTTCGAGAATGTAATTTAACGGAGGAAGATCCACTTTCCCAAAGTCATATTTAAAATCAACTTTAACAAAATCAACCAAATCGCAATCTAAAAGTGTGGTCCAACTAAATCCGGGCAAGATTCAATTTCAATAAAATCTAACGATGAAAAAACCAATAAATTGACAGCTAGTTAAATTCTCGTTCAAATAAATTAAGCTCGAGCGAAATGCTTGACGACGAGGAAGTTTGAAAAACTCATTAACTCTTGTCGTTTTACCTTCGAGGATTTGTAACGTTCAACAAAATGTTGTAAGAAGATTTCAGGTTAGATTAGAACGGAGCATTATTTCAAATACTAAGAAGCAATTGTGGCAACAACTTGAAATCCGCCCGATTCAAAACTGATAATCTGATAATTGATTGATTGATTGATTGGACTGTAGGACCAAGTGCTGGACAAGTATCCTGAATAACGCCGGGCCTATTCCTACAGCCCGTTTACACATAATACGAAGGATAGCAAATGTTTCTTTTTGGGACAGAACGATCCGGTTTCAGATACCTAGCGATCGTACGGCACAACACAACTCTAATCTACTTCTAATCTACTAGAGGACGGGAAAAGGCTTAATAGGTTTAATGAATAACGATGGTATAGGTCTTCAACAATTGCTTCTCTAAATCAGAAACCTGAGATTACTCTAAAATTCATTAGTATTTAACCCTTGAGGATTGGCAACCACGAAACATCTTTAAAAAAATTGCAAAAAATATGTGAGGCATGTGAGGAAAACTATGAGTGTTATTCAATGCCAGATTAGCTACCGGATTGGTTATTTCAAGTAAATTTAGTTTATTTCGCCAAAACTTCAAATGTTTTATTAATTTTGGTTACCAAAGAATATTCGTTTGATTACCAGGTATAATTGGTAGGCCATCTCTCAACAAATGATGGTCAAATTCGGTGCCCAAAGCCGAATTTTACAAAATTTGTGGGATTCGGCTATAATGAATGGAACCAGGCCGTTCCCCAACCGACAATCTTCCAACTTAGTTTGCAGAGCTGAGGTAGGGTTCTAATAAAAAGGTTAGCTTATTTTGGGATTTTAACGTGTTTTTTGATGAAATATAGAACTTCAATCATTTTGAATGGAACTTGGCCATATCAGAAAAAAATGTCAAATCAGGTATTCAGAATTGGGTGGCGATTTAAAAATGTATTTTAGAGAATTCTGGAGTTCGGCCGTGCTAGGCAATTTCTTAACTAATTATGCTCGAATCTGGTATTTTGAGCTGAATCGAGATTCCAACATAAATCCCGGATGAAGTTCTGGATTTTTCTACAAAATAAATTTGAAAATAGTTGGCCAAGGAATTATCCTCCACTCACCATAGCCGAACCAAATTTGGTCTTAACCCGCTAAGAGATGACCCAGTCAAATTCAGCTTCCCCAAAATGAAGCACCAAATTCCCCTTCCTAAAATTTGTTACAATTCAAATTCAGCCCAATTCGTACACAACAAATAATTTATGCATCTTCCGCAGTATACTGTCTAAAAACAGATAACTGAGATAATTCCACACATCTCAGTCAACCAAAAAATATCAAGGTTTACGTGAGGTGATGGCACGAACGGAACGCATAGATCCATGCGGAAGGCTTCTTACATAATTCGCATTCGATATTCGCGTTTAACGTTCCTATGCAATTGTGACCCTGTTTCGAGAAATATTGGTGAGCCAGATAATTTTTTTCATAAAAAATTATGCCAGCAGTAAGCAATCTAAATAATAGTCAACATTGAAGGGCCGAGGCATATCACATCAAAGATTTACTTGTCGTTACAAAAGAAACAGAAAAATTAACAAAAAAAAACATTTTCCCTTTGCCATGCCGTAACACATATGAAGTCTCACTCCTTTAAACCAGTCAGTTACGATATTTGGACGAATATCGGGTAAAGCATTGTATGAAAGTTTTCTCGTTGAACTCCCATTGTCCGAGTTCATTTTATCGAAATTGGCACATTCGGATGTCAATACACATCAACTGGCATCACTGGATCTCGTATAGCATAGAAATTTACAATCTCTCAAAGCATATGAGGGCAATGTATCGGAATTATGTTTATATTTTACTGCTGTCTGTGATAAAACTGATAACCTCAAATTATGTAACATAATAATGGGGTCGATTCAATGTAAATCTTCTATTTTCTTTGTTTGTGTTTTGATATTTTTACTATGAATACTAGAAACAGAATACGCGAACAAGTTTTTAAGTTCGTTAACAAATGTTAAAATAATGGCGTCGATTCTTTGTAAATCTTCTATTTTTCTATTCTTCTATTATTTTTATGATAATGGTGCTATTCCACTAGAAAACAGAAAAATTTTACAAAAATTTTGCCGAAATATGACAAAGACAAGAACTAAAATTTGCATTAGCGCGAGAGATACAACATTTTTATTTTATGGTATAAAAAGTTGGGAAAATTTTGACATAACAAAAACTAACCTATAAATTATTTACAAAATAGCTAACCGATCAATTTAGAGGAATAGCAGAATCATTCCGACTGTAAGCAAATGTACCAAAAAGGTATTTTATATGTTTATGACAGTGCGAGAACAATTAAAAGATTTAACGAAACAGTTCGATAAATTAGAAAATGATTTAAAAGCGTTGCAAAGTGTTGGGCAAATTGTCGGGGAGGTACTCAAACAATTGAATGAGGATATATGTAAGTACCTCCAATATGTCAGTGATTCAGTGAAACGATGTTTTATGTTATCTATATTTTTATAGTTATTGTGAAGGCAACAAACGGGACACGATATGTTGTTGGATGTCGACGTCAGTTAGACAAGACAAAATTGAAGGCTGGAACTAGGGTAGCTCTAGATATGAAGTGTTCGTTTAATAAGTGAAATTTTTAACTACGCTCGTGATCATCAACCGTGCATTATATTAATGAATAAAATGAAATTGATGAAATTGGAGGTCGTCGTTTTTCCGAAGGTATATATATATATATATATATATATCAGCTAATCGTAAAATTTAACGTACTCTAATGGAATTGCTTAATCAAATGGACGGTTTCGATTGGTTGGGTTAGGTTAAAATGATTATGGCTACAAACCGTCCGGATACGCTAGATCCGGATTATTACGTCCCGGCCGTTTAGATCGTAAAATTGAAATTCTGCTCCCTAATGAACAGGCAGGCACGTTCGGAAATTTTAAAAATGCATGCCAAATATGGTGAACTTTATTATGAAGCCATTGTTAAATTATCGGATAATTTTAACGGTGCCGGTTTAAGAAATGTTTCGAATGGCGGTTTATGAATACAAGTAAGTCTTTCAATAAAAAAATGGAAAATTTTGTCACTAACAACAATATCGTTTTACTTTAGATTAAAACATTGCGGTTTAAACTCACTCATTTTGGCCCAAATGAATTTTCGTCACCAATCTCGATGCTGCTAATTCCGTTGAGTACAACGCTGAAATAGATTTGTTTGGGTTTGGCCTAACTAGCGTTTCCAGAGACTCATTGATTTAACTGTGATGGTAGCAGTTCACAAGGCAGATGCGGTGGTATGCAACGAGGCCCATTCAACCTATTCAACATTTTACCCGCGGAGATATTGAAATTTGGCCACCATTATCGACCAATCAAACTCGATCGATTACGATATTTGGACGAATATTGGGTACGAAAATTTTCTCGTTGAACTTCCATTGGCCGGGTTCATCTTACCAAAATTGGCCGGTAAGCATTCGGATTTCGACTTACATCAACTGGCATCGCTGGATCCCGTATTGCATAGAAATTTAATATCTCAAATCATATGAGGACGATGTATCAGAATTAGGTTTATATTTTACTGTTGTCTGTCTGTGTGTCTGTAATGATTTAGGAATAACGCGAGTAATAAGAGCAGCGACAAAACGGTTCTAATATAATGGTCAACTCATCTAATCGCATTGAATATATCCAATTAATGGTCGACGTTAATGATAAATTTTAATAAAATATTTCTCATCTGAAAATCCTGTGTTTTTAATATTTTGGGTACGCAATGTGATACCTAGGTAGGGTGTTTTTTATAGTCGAAGAAACTATTTTGGCCTAGTTACCCAGTTCAGCAGTCAGATTATTTTTCAATTTTGAATTAACAATTTTTTAACGGAAAAATAACCTAAAAAAATTAAATACAAAGTGAAATCTCAAGAAGGCGAAAAAATATTGTTCAAAATGAAGAGTGAATTCATCCAATTTTTTTTTTCAATTCTTTCCAAAAAAATAATAATTTTTTATTGTGTTGACAAACAGGCACAAAACATATGCTACTGAAGTTAGCCGAAAATTTCAGCCGAAAAAACCTGCATTATCGACATAGTTTGTTGATATTAGCCGAAAATAACATGCTATTGAAGTTAACAGTAAATTTTCACCGACATTTTTTTTAAAATATCAATGTCACATAATTCGAATGTTTAAAGGTCACATGAACTGGGTGAAGTTAGACCAATTCGCAAACTGCTGGATCCCATGTTTATAATTTGTCGTGTTAGGGGCCAATGAATTTGAGTTGTGGTACTAACAGTAAACACCCGTGTCAAAAATCAGGTCATATCTTATGTAACAATCTGAACGCATGTTTAGTGGTAATTTGTACTGGGTGAAGTTTTTAATTTAAATCACTATGATGCTACATAAAATATGGCCTAATTTTTGGAACAGGTGTTCACAGTTAGTACCCCAACTCAAATTCAATGGCCCCTAACACGACAAATTATAAATATGGGATCCAGCTATTTACGAAGTGGTCTAACTTCACCCAGTTCATATGACCTATAAACATTCGAACTATGTGATATTGATTATTGAAATTTTTTTCTGCGGAAATTTACTGTTAACTTCAGTAACATGTAATTTTCGGCTAATATCAACAAAATTTTGTACTACCACCTGATACAAAATATGTCGATAATGCAGGTTTTTTCGACTGAAATTTTCGGGTAACTTCAGTATGCTACTGAAGTTAGCCGAACATTTCAGCCGAAGAAACCCTGCATTATCGACATCTTTCGTATCAGGTGATAGTACAAAATTCTATGCTACTGAAGTTAGCCGAAAATTTCAACCGAAAAACCTGCATTATCGACATATTTCGTATCAGGTGATAGTACAAAATTCTGTTGATATTAGCCGAAAATTACATGTTACTGAAGTTAACAGTAAATTTCCGCAGAAAAAAATTTCAATAATCAATATCACATAGTTCGAATCTTTATAGGTCATATGAACTGGGTGAAGTTAGACAGACTTGTAATTAGCTGGATCCCATATTTATAATTTGTCGTGTTAGGGGCCAATGAATTTGAGTTGTAGCACTAACAGTGAACATCTGTGCCAAAACTCAGGCCATATTTTATGTAGCATAATAGTGAAATAAATTAAAAACAGGACGCATGTTTAGTTCTAATTTGTACTGGGTGAAGTTAGACAGACTCGTAATTAAAATATGGCCTAATTTCACTATGATGCTAAATAAAATGTGGCCTGATTTTTGGTACAGGTGTTCAGTGTTAGTGCCACAACTCAAATTCATTGGTCCCTAACACGACAAATTATAAATGTGGGATCTAGCTAATTACTAGTCTGTCAAACTTCTCCCAGTACAAATTACCACTAAACATTCGAACTATGTGATATTGATTATTGAAATTTTGTTCTGCGGAAATTTACTGTTAACTTCAATAACATGTAATTTTCGGCTAATAACGGGTGTTTCAACAGGTGCGCTTCAACTTTTTCCCGATAGGGACGGCGAACGACGCCATATTTTTTATTAATCTTTTGCCATTTGGAAACTTCATTAGTATACATTTCATCATGGAACGCTACACACGTGAACAGCGATTGCAAATCGTGCAAATTTTTTATCAAAATAATCGTTTTGTTGCTGCTACTTTAAGAGCATTACGGCCATTTTACGGTCCATTTAACAAGCCAGCCCGTTCGACAATCGACCGTATAGTGGCAAAATTTGAGTCTACGTTTTCGCTACATAATGTTCCGGTGCCCTCGAGAGCAAGAAGTGCTCGAAGTGTTGAAAACATCGCAGCCGCCAGGGCTTCAGTTCAAGAAGACGCGAATGTGTCGCTCACACGACGTTCGCAACAATTGGGCCTTTCTGTGACATCATTGTGGCGAACTTTACGTAAAGATCTTGGCCTACATCCGTATAAAATCAAGCTGACACAACAACTAAAGCCGTTTGACCATTTGAAGCGACGCCGATTCGTGAATTGGGCTCAAGAGCAAATCGAAAATGAAGCAGATTTTCACCGAAAAATCATCTTCAGCCATGAGGCTCACTTTTGACTAAATGGATTTGTCAACAAGCAAAAAATTTGCGTTACTGGGCAGGAAGCAACCCACACGTGATTCATGAGGCACCGTTGCATCCCGAAAAAGTCACTGTTTGGTGCGGATTACATGCCGGCGGCGTCATTGGGCCATATTTTTTCATCGACGATAACAATCGCCACGTTACTGTTAATGGAAATCGTAACCGCGATGATAAACGATTTTTTTTGGCCGCAATTGAATGAAATGGACTTGGACGACATGTGGTTTCAACAGGACGGGGTCACATGCCGCACAGCACACGATACAATCGCGTTATTGAAGACTAAGTTCGATGAGCGTGTTATTTCGCGAAATGGGCCCGTCCAGTGGCCGCCGCGCTCGTGTGATTTGACAACCTCTAGATTATTTTCTTTGGGGTTATGTGAAGTCATTGGTCTATGCCAATAAGCCGGCGACGTTGCAAGAGCTCAGAGCCAATATAGATCGTGAAATTGCTGGAATTTTGGCCGATTTATGCGAAAGAGTGGTCGAAAATTGGGTTCAAAGATTGGACTTCGTAAAACGTGCACGCGGTGGTCATGCAAAAGAAATCGATTTTCATACTTAAATGTATATGTTCAAATTCGTTAATAAAAGAAAGTTAGTTCAAAAGTCGAACAGTTTGTGTTTTATTCAAAAAAAAAGTTGAAGTGCTCTTATTGAAAAACCCTGTATAAACAGAATTTTATACTACCACCTGATACGAAATATGTCGATAATGCAGCGTTTTTTTCGGCTGAAATTTTCGGCTAACTTCAGTAGCATAACTTCAGTAGGATACAAAACATTTATGTTTCTACCATAAAAAAATCAGGAAAATAAAATTTTGCTAAGCCACTCTTGGCGGAAAATAAAATTTTGCTAAGCAAATCTTGGTGGGGGAATTTTTTTCATTTTGGTTGCCATAAAAAATACTTTGTTTGATATTTTTTATTTATAATTAAAGCAACCAACTCAACAACAACAAAACTTTACAGAGAGAATCTATATTTTTACCTCATTCTACTCGTAGTTGTCTGCAAAATAAAACGCTGTTTTAGTGGAATAGGCCCTTAACTATAGACATTCTGTTCGAATTTTGATACACAATACATACTTTAATCCAAATCTTATATACTGTGCGCACTACTTAACCCAACTGCCAACAACTCTCATTTCGATATGTATAAGAAAATGAACAACAACAACAACAACAAATTCTATATTAAATTAATTAATTTACAAAACTGACAATTCATTGTGTCATCGCGTTAGACATTTAAATTAATCTAATCAAACTGTAATACCTACATCTGTTTATATCCATAAAATTGTATACAGTAGAAATCTTACAAATAACTAAAGATCCCAATCATCATGATGAAAATTAATACATATGTACATACATACATAAAAAATGAAATATTTTGTTGTTGTTAAAAACAATTAAGTAAATAAGACAGCATAAGAAGATATATGTATATATATATGGAATATATGTTCATCAATTAATTTCATGACAACAACAACAACAACACAGCAAGCAAATTGGAATAGTATTTACGTACGTACGGTACATGAAAATGCAAGGATTTGAAGGATGAGTCTGAACACTACACACTATATGTACATAGGGTACATTGTATAGTACATAACATGCTCGTACATAAAATAAAGTAATAATGAATTCAATTTAATTTTGATTCAAAAAGATTTTTAAAATTAATTAAAATATATTTTGTTTCATGACAATGATATTTCGAGCGACAATTTTCAATTTTGTTTTTCGTACAATAATTAAAATATTTTTTGTTTTTATTTTTTTGTTTTCCCGTAATGGCTGGCGTTCACAAAATGATTAATTATTTGGATGACAATTTAATATATTACATTTTCCGTACTGTGTACTGTGTATACTGTGTGTGTGTGTGTGCCGCATAAATGGCGCTACGTCCACAACGGATATACGAGTTAATTGTGCAAATGTATTTTGTGTTGGCCAAAAGTACGCGACTATAATTTTAATTATTCTCTTACAAATAATTTTATTTTACTTTTAAGCGTTCTTTTAATTTTTAATTAGTCTTAAAAAGAAAATAGAAATAAAAAATTAAAATTCACAGTTAATATTTAAGAATATTCTTAAGTAAGCAAATGCATCATTTTTTATAATCCTTTTTTTTTGTTCTACTTGTCTAGTGTGCTCGTACAACAAAATAAAAACTGTTTTTGTCTATCCGATTCCTCGGACAACACTTTTCCCACGATACCTAGACAGAATGTCGTCAAAATATTTTGGTGTAAAACGAAAATGAAAAGAATTTTGTTTTAAAAATGGATATGTTTCGCAGGCATATATGCTCGCCTCAGATATACGCCCGTCTTTCGGTAGCCCCCTTTTATTAATGTGAAATGTTTTCAGTATTTAACAAAAGTGTTAAAAATGGATATGTTGCTCATGTTTATAGATTATGACCTCAGCTATCATAAAAAAATAAACCCAGGGGGTTTTTCTAAAACTTTTGTTAAAAAACTGTAAAATTTAGCATTCAAATAACTTGAAGAATTCAAGTGCTACTGACGCAAGCGATTTTGTTTTATTTGTACAGGAAACCCTTCAAACCGTGTTGTTCGAGACTAAAAAAACGAGTGTGAAAATAAAAAAAACGTTATAGACAATTGTGTAGTTTGAAACCGTGTAATTCGAGGGAAGGTATCCGTGTTCTTCGAAACTCGTGTTCTTCGAATACGTGTTCTTGGTGGGATACCTGTATTTGCATTGCCAAGCAGGGCTCGGTTCAAATGTGTTCTAAACTTTCAATTTTTTTTTTAATTTATAGATCGAAGGGACCCTACTTATACCATTCCTAACCATTCATACGATCAGATTCTTATTATAAATAAGTATTTTGTACCAAAATGAGCTGATTCTCGTAATATTTTTGAAAGGGACGGTCTCTGGGTCTAGGCACTCCCATACTGTTTTTTCCAAAAGATATCTGTTCCGAAAGGGCACTACAACAGCTCAACCGATCGAACTTTTTACCATATATAGGGTGGGCCATCTAATTTTTTTTTTTAACTAGCGGTTATTTTGAGTATGGTAAGGGTTATATCACTTCTGATTTGACAGAAAGTTAGTTTTATCCTTCCGCTGAACAAAAATGGTTGTGTATTCTACTGAACAACGCTGGGAAATATTGAAACATTACTTCAAAAATTATGGTAATGTTGCAGGATGTGTGCGAAAATTGCGTGTGGTTTTCGGGAAAAACGAAGCGCCGGGAGCTCCATATGTGCGTTATTTTGTGAATAAATTTAAAGAAACAGGCTTGCTAATTAATAAACCAACACGAACACATGCCACACAGCACACGTTTCAATTGATATTTTGCGCAATGCCTTCGAAGATCGAATTATCAGCCGAAATGCTTATGTGATTTGGCCGCCTCGGAGCTGTGATTTGACGCCGTTGGACTATTATCTTTGGGGTGCCGTCAAATATAAGTGTTACACCGATAAACCAGCAACGATTGACGCTCTCAAGAACAATAATCGCATTTCCATTGAAGACATAATGCCGCATACCATCGAAAATGTGCTCAAAAATTGCACCGACCGTATGGGTACGTCAAGGCTAGCGGATCAGTCATATGAATGAAATAGTATTCCATAATTATTCGGAAGGATTGTTCTTTACAATGAAAAAATAAATTTGAAAAAATATTGAGAACTTTTTGTTTTATTGTATTTAAAAAAAAAATTATTTGGCCCACCCTATATTTGAAGATGCCTAGGGGTCCGGTACACATATTTTTTAAAATTAAATTTTTTTCTAATGTTTTCACGAAGCTATGAAATAGAGTTAAATGAAATTAGTGACATGCTCGATTCCGTGGGCTCCATCCCCTAAATCAAGAGACCCTCCTAAGTTTACACACCATTTGCAAGCGGAATTTATACCAAAATGACCAGGTTTTCGTTATATTTATATCGGCGTAGTATAAGTGTGTGGACTAAGTTTGTAAAATCCATTCTTCTCACATGGACAGCTGTATGTGGCCTGCGCACGTGTCAGAAAACCTTATTATTTATTTGTGTAGACACCAGACGGAAAAACAAAAATATCGCGTATCCAAAAGCACTTCAATAAACAGAATTAAAACACAAACACTTCCGTTCTTTGAGTGACATTGGAACGCGGGCCGGATACTCTTACAAAATATTTTATCGCATTAAATTCATAACCAAGCGAACGAAGGCAGTCAACAGCATCATATAAACGCAAGTCGTGTTTTAAAGAAAAATTTACATTTTTAGTTCCAAAACGTTTAAACATAAATTTTTGGTTGTGTGTCATAAATCGTTAGATTTTTCATTAATTTTCGGCAGGTTCCAAAAATATCAGCAGCATTTTTTTTGTCGTGATAGACACATTATTGGACAATTTCTGCGGATGATGAAATGAATGAAAACTGGGTAAACCGAACTAATATATTTTTTATAGATGGAAATTTAACTCATATAGTAACTTCAGTTGGTTTTGATGAATAACCGGCTGTATTATACTAGATGGGATTCTACAATTTTTTTCCTGAGGGAAAAATCAAAACTATCATTAGTCAATAAACTTTTAGCATTGTACGATATTCAGTTGTTTTATACAGAAGTAGAAATAAAAATATTATGAAGTATACTACTCAACAGTCACAGAGGGGATTTTGAAGAGAATGGATTTTGAGGAGCTGATTTCGAGAAAATTCGTTTAGAGCACTTCTAATGGAGCTCCGGCCGTAGTCGCAAAAAGATATTGGCATCATATGATGAAACGATTAGAAGAAAGCTTTGTATACATCTAACTATGGATGGCTATGGTAGACCACAAGATGACCACGAAGACTATGTGCCCTCGAATTTTGACAAGCCGAGTTGTAGTTCGAGGGCCTCTTCTTACGCATATTTATTTGTTATTTCTGCATTTATTTGTTGTAATATGTTTCTCCGTCTTTATTCGAATTAGAACTGCCCAGGTCCAACGGTTTCTGCGATTTACTAGTTTCTCAATTTCATCGATAGGTTGACGTTGCTAGTGAACTATGGAGCATTGATAATGCTAGCACTATAGTAGCACTTCATTTTGGAAGCATTGTATGATGTTCCTATATTTGACGTTTAACTCTTCTTTTTTACTATTTGATGTGCAATGTTCATCTTTGGTTAGCATCGAGGGTCACGCCATGGTATTTAGTTGTAACGGTATAATTTCGGTCTCGCAATAGTACTGAGAAGGAGAGATTTTTGAAGGAATCGGTGCCAGGAATCGATTGTAATGAGTCTGGATTTCAGAAAAATTATTTTGAACGTTTTCCGGTTTGATCACAATTTTATTAAAAATTGGTGAGAAGTTTTCACATACCAAAAAGCGGTTAACAAAAAGCTTGCTTTCGGAATAATACGTTTAGGATACCATTCCGTGAGACCCAGATTTCTTTTCTAAAAATTCTAATTTTGATTGATAAAATTTCAGAAAAAGCGCTTAGGCGATTTTTTGGTCAGCCCGAGTCACTTTTTTTCACCCGAGTTTTCGGCTGCTACAAAACTTTTATAAAATTTCAAGATAGAGGATCCACCGTTGGTACCTGTATCATTTTTACTATTTTTTCAGTAAAAAAATTGTTTAATAAAAATTGACCCGATTCCGGGCAAATTCGCCATGCTCACTTTTTTCAGATCTAAATGGTATTTTAAAATTTGGTAAGCTAAGAAGAGTCATGGTGTGAGGTCATCTTGTTGCATATTACACAATTCTGCATCAAGTTGCATCGCGTTGCGTCCACGGATCTAAATAATTTCAGTTGGGAATGGAACTAAACATTTCTCAAACGATTATGATAAAACTTGAACTTGAGGCTCACGAGGGTTGATTTATAAAAATGTTAGTTTTCATCATCACCTTTTTGATCACCCAAACCAATTTCTATCATAACCGGTTGCGAAATGGCGTAGTTCTATGTGAATTGGAAATTTTCCAGAACTATGTTAGATTGTATTTTTCATTATACATACCTGCTCCACATCCGAATTAGAAATAGGTTTATCCCACTTAGCAAGGCCATTTTCAGAACTCAGAATTCATATAGAAATCCCAGCAAAATCGTTTAGGAAACTCAGTTCCATTCAAAGTGAAAATTTCCTTAGTCACATCTAGAACCTATACGGTGCGCATGCAAAATGCAACACTATGTTACATGACGCACCACGCCAAATTCAGTATGATATCCCCATCGGAGGAAAAAGTTACCAATATTTACATAATCTGTTCACCCGAAAATTAACAGTTTAAATCGGATCCGACTGGAACTAAACGATTTTATTTTTAAATCACAACGTATCACAATCGATTTCTGGTACATTTTTGCAAATTGACAGTGGATTTGTGAAAAAATCTAAAATATAATCATGGCAATTCACTACACTGTTTAACTGCCTAGTAATGTAAATAATTCGCATCATACCATACTTTTGATACGTAAACTGACAAGAACCGCTATGTCAAAACTCAAATCACGAAATTACAGCTGCCAAATATTACTTATCTTCGGTTTTTTGAAAGGTAGTGCTGTTTACCGGAATAATGGTATTTGTAGAATAGAGATTAAATTACGCAAGTAACATATTTCTGTAAAAACTATATAACAGCTGATAAAGCACCTAAACTCAACAGTTTAAATCCTTAGGAGTTTAGACTGGTGCCAGATGGAGTATTGAAACTATCTATGTTACGTTGTCATTCAGAAGTCTAATGTACATTAGAAACATTACAGTGGGAACTACAATTGGCAGATCAAGTTTACAATCGAATGCTCTTCAACGAGCCAACAACTTGGCCCCCTTGTAATTTGTCTATGGATTCGATTGTAATAACCATTAGGAAGAACATATTGGCTTTCGCTAGGGATATGATAAATTTGATTTGTGAGGTATGCGAAACTTACTCAAGCGGCGTTGGTTTAATGGAATTTCTGAAACAAACGGGACGGGAATATAAAAGCTAAGACATTGATTAATAAAATCAAAGTCAATTCGGTCAGATCACAATATGTTTGCTCGATGTCCGGTTCTGGTATACCAACTAAAGAGGAAATATAAATCGAAAATGTTAGGTCAATAAAGAATCGGCAGCTCTTGCCGATATAATATACAAAATATAACTGATCAATGTTATCAAAAAAATAATAGTTTACCCTGCTTCGGATCGCCGTTGTTTTTAGAAAGTATTAGTGGATTTAATGTCCTTTGAAGGTCAATTAATACCCCCATTTTCATTCCCTTACACCAAGCTCTATGACAACCTGTATATGGTCAGTGGGTGGGATGGCGCTGGATTCTGCACTCCAACAGAGGGTCTTGGTTGTGTTTATTAACATCACCGATCGTAATCGATGACGAAAATTCGCTTTGCATCCAGCCTCTGGTGGAATTCGAACCCAGTACCTACCGGTTCAAATGCCGAATCGGTAACCAATAGATGTGATCGAGATTCGCGCTCAGATTAACGTACATTTATCAAAAGTGTAGCTACACAAATTAACAAATTACAAAAGTGTAGTTACACAATAAGATAAAAAGTGTAGCTATACACACAAAAAATATGGCAGGGTTGAATTTTAAATTTTTCTCATTAAAAACCGATTTTTACAAGAAAATGAAAAACGGAGAAAATAAAACTAAAAATAATTGGTTTTTATTCACATTCTAGAACTATACACCCTGTCTCGTATATATTTGATGACCATTTACACGTGATGCTAGAGATATCTATTTAAATCTACATTTTCGATGCGTTAATACAAAATTCTAGAGATTTCTACGCAAATCTGGATATACCCTCATTTTGGGCATACTTTTTACAATTTTTAGTGATATGCGGCATATCGATGCGACCCTCGGGAAATTTTATATCAAATTACAGGAAAATAAAATTATGAAAAGTGTACGTACAGTCCTGTGGATGTTTGATGGCCAAAATTCATCAAAAGCATCCCCAAAATGCCGGTATAACCAGATTTGCGTAGAAATCTCTAGAATTTTGTATTAACGCATCGAAAATGTAGATTTAAGTAGATATCTCTAGCATCACGTGTTAATGGCCATCAAATATATACGAGAGAGGGTGTATAGTTCTATAATGTTGAATGAATAAAAACCAATTATTTTTAGTTTTATTTGTATAATCGTTTTTCAATTTCTTGTAAAAATCGGTTTTTAATGAGAAAAATTGAAAATTCAATCCTGCCATATTTTTTGTGTTTTCATCTTATTGTGTAACTACACTTTTATTATTTGTTAATTTGTGTAGCTACACTTTTGATAAATGTTAAATACTTCACAGTTCACACCGGTATGGATCCATGCTCCATGTAAAATTTAACTTTGAAATGGTTACGCATTCGCATTTTAGATCATTTGTAAGCAAAAGTGGCAACATCACTAGCATATCAATATTGCCTTTAATAGAAGTGTTTTCTGATTTTTAGTCCCGCGATTACCAGTCACCATTATTTATTTTACAAATTATGAACCAAGCTTTTAATAAGAAAAGCTCATCACGCAATATTTCAATCATGATCAAAATCAGAACTCGAGTTGATGTGAGAAAATTGTTGTGAGAATGAAAAGATCAAATCAAAAGATCAAATTTTGTTTTTTGGGAACCCTGAGAGATTATGAGATTACAGCTTTTTATTGTGAAAAAAAAATCTGAATAAATTTATAATTAATAAAGCTTTTATAAACAAAGTGACTTGAAAAATAAACAGCCACACGTAATTCGGTGTGCACAGGAAATTAAAGATTTATGGTTCAATCTGTTTTTTGTGTGTGTACCACCGTATTCTTTATTTACCTTACTGTTTCAACTTATTAAAGGCGCCCTCATTAAAATGCATCCCCAATAGCATTTAAGTTAATTCTTATTGAATCAGTCCCTAATTTTTTTATGTACCCGTGTATATATATAAATAAGGCTGCCATGCCCCAGAAACAACTGTTTCACCCTTCTGATTATCGAAAAATAATAATAATATTGAACAAGGGAAAATTACCAATGAAGATTGTTGTTATTGTTTTATTGATTTGACACGATCCATTGGATATTAGTAAATCTTCATTTACAATTTACTTAAATACCATAATAATTTCTTTTACGTGTACTTATGTATACGTGTATGTACCTTCTTTCCAGGATTATACGATTTGGTATATAAATTTTTCCATCTTATGGTGGTGGTGCTGCCGCTGCTGCTCGTTGGAAATCCTAATCGAAACAAAAGAAAACTAACAATACAAGAAATACATGTTTTGTTCGATGGAAAACAGCGTAAATAATCTGCAAATTAAATACGGAAAACGACGAGAACGGAGCAAAAAATCCGGAAAATAAAATTATTCTTAAGTTCTTCTTATGTATACATAGGGATTTTACTATAATTATTTACTTTTGTCTTAATGTAAATACATATAGTAAAACGATTTAAGGAAGCTGAAATACAACAACAACAAACGCTGTTATTTAAAGTTTACACAACACTAAAATTAAACCAACTACAATTTAATAGATTTGTGTGTACGATGTACGGTGCCCCCCTGTCACCTGCACCCTGCAAATATGCAGCAATGTCAAATAAGTAACGTCATCAAGTTTATATGTTTTGTTCATTTAGTTTACAAAAGTTTTAAAGTTAATTAAACCTCCTTTCTGGCGTAGTTCATAATTTCCATATCGCTGATTGTCCAAATACCAAACATAATTTTCCAAAGTACATACGTACATACGTACGTACATAAATTAAAATTTTTTAGAACTATACAATTTTATGGTACACAAAAAATATATTTGCTTTGATGTTTCTGCTATTTAAATTTATTTTTTGTTTTTGAATTGCATCCAATTGGGGGGGTATGCACATACATGAAACGTACATATGCACTGTGCACATATTATGTAATGCGGTTTGATAGCCGTATCTACCGCTATATACTGTGTATACGAGTGCAATATTTCGAATTCGATGTACAAAGAAAAATAATCGAATGGTTATTTCCAAACAAAACAGCAAATTAAAGGTTTTAACGTGGGTTTATAAAATTCGTGATTAAATTATGTTGAAAAGGATTAAGAGGATTTTTTGAATTTTTAATTAGTACGGTTTTTTGGTATTTAAATTCAAATCAAACTCATTTTATGTATGTACGAGTATGTATGTATGCGCGCACATATAATTTCAGTTTTCCGTATAGTGAAAGTGAAAATTAACTGGATCATTAAAATGTCCATAATATTTTGAGATGGGTCTGTTTGTACGAGTGTTTATAATATTAATAGAAATATATCTTACCAACACAGGTGTAATATATACATTTAAGTAGAAATTGTTGATTTGTATCTTACCTGAAATGAAATAGAAAAAAATGTTTGTTTAGTGAACGTGAATAAATTATATTGTGTGGCCGTTGAAAATTTGTTTCAATATCTTTTGTGGAAGTGTTTCTTCGGACAAATTCCTAAAAAGTCCTAGCTGCACACTGAGAGACATGTATAGTTATATTAAGAATTTTGGTGAGGAGAGGTAGCCTAATGAGTCTGATGGGGACATCCTGTCGAACTCTCGATGATCCAAGAACTTTGGGTTAACAATAACCGAATCTGTGGCCTCAGAACGAAGGGGTATAAATTATTATCCTCAAGTCACTCTGAGAAGATCAGATCGTGTATTTTAGTGGAAAGTAATTTTAATATTTTTCTTTTTTATTAATTTAGCAGCGGTGAGCGCCTATATGGATCGCGAAAAGGAGGTTCCGCTGGATAACCTGGGGGAACTGATCCGGGAACTAGGTCAAAGAAGGCTAGATGTTATACTTGGATGTGATGCTAACGCACATCACATAATCTGGGGAAGCACAGACATTGGATGAGTTATTTTTTGATTACTTATTAAATACTAACGTTTTAGTTTGCAATATTGCGCGAGAACCAACATTTGTTGTTAAAAATCGACAGGAGGTTTTAGATGTGACCTTTGCGTCAGAAACAATTTTTCATATGATCAAGGCGTGGAGAGTGGCAAGGGAGCACTCATTCTCTGATCACCGATATGTAACATATAACCTAATCGTTAAACATGATATCCGGAAAGCCTTCAGGAATCTCAAAAAGACAAACTGGAACAAATATGGAGAGGTCTTGGAGGAATTATTGCCGCTGGAGGTCCCTGGACTTCCGGCAACAGTAGAAAAATTAGATTGCATGGTTGATATTGTCACAAAGGCATGCTATATTTGATTTAATGCTGCGTGTCCCCTGATAAAGGCTAGGGGTAGGCATAAATCGACATGGTGGACCACGGAGTGGGGAATCTATCGGAGGGCGTGTAGGATAGCCTTTAAAAATCCAAGAATACAAGGGAGGTTCGGCCATGGACAGCTTCAAGTGCGGGATCATTGGTGCTTCTCATAGAGACCCATTTTTCGGGAAGCTTTGATGACATGATGGAGCCCGAAGCTTAACGAGGAACACCTTCAATAGATATAGAGGACATCGTGGACAGGGAACGAATCCTGTGGGCGCTGAACGGATTTAAGCCTTATAAATCGGCGGGCCCGAATCGGATTATAGCAGCAGAGCTCAAAGGAACTCGGCAGTCATCCTCCCCTGGCTTGAGGCTATCTTCGGAGGCTATCTGAAACTGGTTTTTGTTTCTAACAAATGGAAGGAGGTCAGAATAGTCTTTATCCCGAAATCGGAAAAGAGCTCACATGCTTGTTCAAAGGACCTGAGGCTTGTAACTATATCATCCTTTCTGTTGGAAAGCTTGAAAAGGCTGATAGATGTAGTTATTCGAACAAAAATTGAGGCAAACAATTGGGCAATGTCGCAGGATTCGTACTGAAAGAGAAATCGGTGGACACAGCTTTGCACAATCTAGTACGCATGACTGTGAAGTCAATTTACTCGCAAGAGTTTTGTATGGTAGCATTTCTGGAGATTGAGGGGGCGTTTAATAATGTAAAAACGGAGGCGATCATGGAAGGATTATCATTTTTGAAGGTGGACTATCCTATAAGTAGGTTGATATTCCAGATGCTGGTAAGCAGGGCTATTACCTCGGAACTGGGGGAGCTCACAGTGTAGTGATGAATGGATTGCTAGTGGAATTGGAGAGAGAGAGGACAGGGGTGGTAGTGTATGCAGATGACGTAGCGATAGCTGTCTCAGGCAAATATCTAGATATGATTAGGGGTGTTATGCAGAATGCACTCCTGATCGTTATGAAATGGGCCAGCAAATATGGATTAGGGATTAACCCTTTCAAGACGGAGCTGGTACTATTTACTAAGAAACACAAAATTCCGGTACTTAGCCCTCATACCATGAACGGCATTAGACTGGCTTTTGCTGACAGAGCGAGATTTTTGAGCATAATCTTGGACAATAAGCTGAGCTGGAAGCCTAACATTATGGAAAGAAAGAATAAGGCTAATGTACAAATTTACTCGTGTAGGAACGCCATAGATAAGAGATGGGGTTTGAAACCAGAGCTGGTACACTGGCTCTATACCGCAGTGGTAAAAACAGTGCTGATTTACGGGGTGGGCGTGTGGTGGCTAGCTCTGGATAAGGTAACATATATAGGGATGATGGAGAAGGTGCAAAGAACGGCCTGCATGCTCATAAGCGGGGAGCTTAGGACAACACCCACACGCGTTTTAGAGATTATGCTCCACCTCATTTCAATCAAATTTTTGGTAAGCAGATGGAAGCCAATGCGGCTACGAGACTCTCGGCTGTCTCTCAGTGGAAGTGTCTTCAGGCGGGGCACTCGTCGATAGTTAGATCGCAAAGGGAAGTGGCAAATCTAGATTAAACCAACATTGCGCTTCGGAAAAGATTTCCGGACCATCTGTCTTTCGAGGGAATCCTGGAGGAACGGATCAATATTGGAAAATGAGGCAGTGAAATTTTTCACGGGCGGTTCTAAGCTCGACGGCAAGGTAGGAGTCGGAATTTTCTGTGAGAAGCTTAATGTTAATATATTTGTTCGTCTCCCTGACTACTGCTGCGTGTACTAGGCTGAAGTGGTGGCGATCGGGGAAGGCGTGACATGGTTGAATCATAACGTGGTATCCGTGAGGGATATCGCAATTTATGTGGACAGTCAGGCGGCGGTCAGGTCACTAGAGGCGGTTTGTCTGAAGTCACGGGTGGCGCTGGATTACCGATCATCTCTTAATGAGATGAGCGAGTATTTTAGAATCCAGATATACTGGGTCCAAGCGCAGACAAACTAGCTGGGTACGGTTCGACTCTTTAGATGAAGCCGGAAAGAGCAGGTATGCAGAGATCTATAGTAGCGCTCAAATTGGCAATCAGTAAAAGGCAATCGCCTCGACAAATGAGAGGTAAACCAACACTCTCACGTGTAGGGTAGCAAAACAGGTTTGGCCAAAACTGGACTTGCGACGCTCCGGCACAAGTATCCCTGGGAAAACGCGAGGTTAGATTTGTCGTAGGAATAGGGACAAGACACTGCCTTTTTGGGGAACCGAGAAGGCTGGGTCTACAGACGAATGACTTTTGTAGAAGTTGTATGGCCGAAGAGGAAGAAGAGACTTTAGATCACTTCCTATGCTCGTGTCCGGCACTATCAGTTAGATACAAATTCATAAATGCAAAATAAAGTAAAATATAACTAAAAACGAACTCAGTTCAATTGCTCATATGGCAATCTTGGCACTCGCTTAGAGTTAGGCTGTATGCCTGGCATATTGGTTTTAAACATCGAACACTCGAAGATCTCTTTCTTTTCTCCTCTCTGTAACACATAAATTACTGACCTTTATGTGTTAGTCGTTCCGATGATTCTCGATCGTTTTGCTGATCTGGAATGACAGGAGCATAGGGTTCTCGTAATTTTTCGATTTGAAAACCTAGGGCAAATTGTATAGCACTTTTGATAGCAAAATATTGCACCACTGTTCGGTTTGGTGCTCTCTTTTTGATCGGCGGAAAGCAAAATCGATCTCTTAATTCTTCCAAAAATTGACTTCGACGGTAATTTTTAACTGTTTTAAGTACTCCTTGCTATGAAAGTTGACATTTTAATTAGTTTCCGTTAAAATAAAAACATCAAAGGGAAGGAAGTGTTTGGGATTTAAGAAACAACTCACGAGATTTAGTGTGAAGTCCACTTACATTTTCGTAATAAAAAGGCAAGGTGTTTTTTCGGCGCAGTGTTAAGATTGTTGTTACGCTTATCCACAAGTTCTTGTCCAAAGGTAGAGTTAAACAACATGTCCAGAGACACGAGATGAGTGATTTTGACATGAGAAGATGTTACATTGCCATTAAACGTGACAGATTTTTGCATTTCTCGTTGAATCACAATAATAAGGCAGTTAGA
Organism: Nephrotoma guestfalica; assembly: GCA_963691935.1. Classification (NCBI taxonomy): domain Eukaryota; kingdom Metazoa; phylum Arthropoda; class Insecta; order Diptera; family Tipulidae; genus Nephrotoma; species Nephrotoma guestfalica. The sequence continues at coordinate 257,569,830 of OY829913.1, forward strand.
CGTGTTCAATGTTTTCCATTCCGCAAAATCAGATTTAATATCGTTTACTCCACAATTAAATTCTGAAATGGTTAAGTATTTCGACCCTGATTCACAAAACTTGTCTAATTTATTCAACTTGTTGCCAAATATTTCGTTGAAATTTAATTCGAAGTTATCCACACTTTTAATGATTTTAGGAAAGTATTTCTCGATGTGGAGGTTGCTAATTGTTAAGTGACGTAGTTCTTGAATTACTAGCATTATGTTCATCCACATTAGTACGTTCATCCTCAATAGTACATTTCATTGAAGTTAGGATCCTTCCACATTTTGCATCACAAGATATTTACGAACCTACATTTTTTTATTTTCCTTAAAAGTTTATAAGGGGGCGGCATCATGAAATACGACCAGAAAATTTAAACAGGTTCAAAATTATTTTCAAATATATTCGATAAAACTATTAAAATTTGCCATAGCGGATGTCATGAAATACCATGGTCACATCAGAGTTTTTTTTGTGAAACCCTTCATCAAAATTATGAGCACCAAAAAGTTTTTCACTATAGTCGAAGCTGCAGCAATGCTAGAAGCAATGTCTGATGATGAATTGAATGGTGTTATTGATATTGTACAGTACTTGGTGTACAGTGGGTGAAGTAACCGATTTCGAAGACTTTGACGAAAATGAAATTGAAGAAAATCGTGCTGATTGTGCTACGGAAGTTGAGCTACACCTTCTAAATGATGTTGAAAACGTGTTAATCCCGAATCACCTCAATCTACGCAAACACACAAGCTCTCTTCAACAGCCACTGAATCGTCTGGCGAAAATATGTTATATCGTACACTAAAATGGAGACATTTGCAACCGTGCTACTTTAAGGAATATCCAGCCCCATCAGAGGAAAAAAGGAATGAAATAACCAACGCGTTAAAATCCAAATCGGCTGTTGAAATTGGTGAAATATTATTTGATGAAGACATTATGCTAAATATAGTAAACCAATCAAAAATTCACGCTGGACAGAAAAATGTTCACAATTTTGAAATGACCGTCGATTGTCTCCGAAAATTTATGGGAATTCTAATGTATACGGGATACAACAGTACCCCTCAAGAAAAGTTGTATTGGTCGGAGGATGAGGATCTTGATAGAGAGCCCGGCTCAATGATATGCTCAATAAAAATTTCATAAATTTTGGCGTTTTCTCAGAAAAAATATCGATCGATGAGCAAATGGTTCGATATTACGGAAATAATTTTTTAAAACAATTTATTCCGGGAAAGCCAATACGATTTGGGCTGAAACAGTGGATTATGGCTTGTGGAGAGACAGGATATTGTTTTAAAATGAATGTTTATCAGGGCAACGAACAAGCTGAAGATAACCAATTTGAAAAATGTCAATCTCTTAATGGACTTGACTCATATTCTAAATCCCACTCCGATTTATCGGGCGGCTCCACGGATTCTGGAGGGAGCAACAAATGCCGCATTACAAAGAAACTTGTCGGTAGGCAACCAGGCTGATCCTTTTCCTAGTCCTGCTGGAAGAACGGAACAAGCGATAAATGAGCGGCCGTTTGGTAGAAAAAGTACGGCACTTCATAGAACACCACCATCAACTCCACCGCCAGAGAGCACCGCACTGTGTGAACGTAACAATGAGAAGGAAAAGACCTTCTCTATATCAAGCATAAAAATTTCAAACCAACTTCTAAAGCCACGCCCAGTGCACAAACAGTTATAATAAACAACGCGGAGTTTATAAATTTGAACAAATGGAGAAATGAATCGCGCAGCTGAACAATGAAGTTGCCGTGCTAAAGAAAGAAAACCTTATGCTAAAGGAAACAATAAATAAAAATAACAAGATCTAGACGAATATCACACGCATGAAGATCAGCTTGAAAGGGAAACCAATTGGAGACTACAAAAATGCAAGAGAGCAAATAAGAAACCAAGGAAAGAAACCAACCCAAGCAAGAGGAAAGCTGAATCATCACCAGAAGTAGAGCCAATTCAAATCACCTTAAAACTGATAATGCAATTACTGCACCAAAAGTGCATGAGACAAAAACAAATCACGATAGTATTCAGAAACTGATGAAAGAAGTAGTACGAAATGACTACAAAATATCGCTCAGTAATAATATTTGGAAAATAAACACAGAGCCTGAAGATTATAAAGCTCTAGCTAGCAAATTAAATTCTGTTGGTCACCAGTGGTATACCTACGAGGATAAAAATGATCAATCAATTAAAGTAATGGCAGGTGGTCTCCATCCATCTTGATCAAACGATGAAATTACTGAGGACTTGCAAAACAAAGGCCTGAAAATAATCGATGCAGCGATAATATTACGGCTATCCTCAACCTCAGAGTTAAAATAGAAACACCGAGAAAGGTCACGCGACTAATACCACAATGTAAAAACTGCCAAGATTATAATCATACACAAAAGTACTGCCATCGTGAAGCAAGATGTGTTAAATGTGCAGGAAAACACACTGGAAATGACTGCACAGTTTCCCAGCCAACTACAGAGGGTGTGAAGTAGCAGTAGCTACAGAAAATGAGAGATAAATCACGCAAACCAAATACATCAAGATATGTGTAATCTATAAAAAACCACGGAGTCTAGAGGTGGATCAGCTATCCTCATAAAAAATCATATAAAACATAACGAAGAACTTAAAATCGAGAAACTCTCCATGCATGTCACAACAATCAAAATACAATTAAACAATATTAAAACTTGTAGTATTTCAGCAATATACTGCCCTCCAAGAAACAATCCCAAACAAGTGGATTATACTAATCCTCTCAAAACACTAGGAAGTGTCTTCTTAGTTGGAGGTGACTATAATGCAAAAAATATCTATTAGAGATCACGGTTAACGAGTGCAAAAGGAAAAGAACTGTCCGCAGCAGGCAAACAACTAAAATGCGAGTTTCACTCAGACGGTACACCAACCTATTGGCCTACGGATATAAATAAGACTCCAGATCTTATAGAATTTTTGATTACAAGAGCGATTTTAGATAATGATATCCATGTAGAGAACAGTGAAACTCTATCGTCAGATCATTCACCAGTTATTATGATACTTAGCCAAACAATGATTTTGAAAGAGAGCAACCCGAAATTTACGAGCTCCAAAACCAATTGGATCTCTTCCAAATACATTAGTCTGGCCAATACACGAACTAGATAAGCTCATCCATAATATCAAAAGTGCTGCGTGGAAAGCGCTCCTAATAATAGTAAGGAAATGAAGCGCAATGCTAGCCATCCAGAGGAAATGAGAGAAGTTCTTAAAAATAAAAGAAAAGCACGGAAGAAATGCCAAAAACATCGAAACCCGGAAAATAAGAGGATATTTAACCATTTGTGCAACAAATTACAAATGCCTAATAAAAGAAATTAAAAATCAGTCAATTAATAAATACATCACCACTCTAACTGGGTAAAAAGATACTGATTATTCATTATGGAAAGCAACTACGAATCTTAAAAGACCGAAACTTCAGGTTCCTCTAATTAAAAATAAAGAAAATTGGGCTCAACATGCTAAACAAAAATCAGATTTGTTTGCAAATCACCTTGAAGAAACATTCCAACCTTACCCCCAAACAAACGGAAGAGGAAAATATCACCCCAATAAAAAAACAGGACGAAATGAAAATTACACCTGTGACATTGAAAGAGCTAAAATGGGAAATTAAGAATAACCTGAATGCATATAAGGCTCCAGGATATGATCTTATAACGGATCAAATAATGAAAGTGTTACCGGAGAAAGCGTTGAAGAAACTAGTGAATAGAATTAATGCAGCATTTCGACTAAGATATGTACCAAGACAATGGGAAGCTCCAGAAGTAATTATGATACTTAAGCCGAACAAACCACCGAATGATAAAGCTTCATATAGGCCAATTTCTCTGCTACCAACGAAACTATTTAAAAAGGTTCTTCTTAAAAGACTCATCCCCACACATCAGTTTGGATTTAGGGAAAAACATTCTTCGATAATGTGGCACCACGGGTTAGAATTCAGACTTCATCGAAATCTTCCGGAGCAATTTTCTCAAATTTTAAAACCGTACATATCAGACAGGCACTTCCGAGTAAAGTATGAGAATGAATACACCCAACTAAAAAGAATAACAGCAGGAGTAGCACAAGGGCGTGTCCTTGGGCCAATCATTTATCTCCTATATACTAGACATATACCAATTACAGAAGCAACTATAGCAACTTTTGCCGATGACGCGGCAATACTTGCAACAGCAAAGAAGATCAATGACTCCACTAGTAAATTACATAAGGCTACTAACCTGATATGTAATTGGACAAAGAAACGGCGAACTAAATTAAATGAAGCAAAATCAATCCAAGTTGAACTTCACAAGTTAATCATATACCAATAAAGATAAATTCGATAGTAGTACCGCATGCAAACACTGCTAAATATCTCGGAATGACTTTAGATGCTAAACTTAGATGGAAGGAACACATACAAAAGAAGAGAAAAGAACTTAACATAAAATTTAGAAAAATGCAATGGCTCGTAGGGAGACAATCTGGACTAGCGATCCATAACAAACGGCTGTTATACAAACAAATCCTGAAACCTGTATGAACATACAGGTTGTGCGAAGAACACAAGTATCAAAATCATAGAAACAGTTCAAAATAGAATCCTGCGATGCATTGTAAATGCACCGTGGTACATTCGAAACGACAACTTCCATCGAGATCTAAAAATTGAACCTGACGCGAATGGGGACAAGACGCAGTCGTAATATAAATAAATTTAAAAAAAATAATAAGCTGAGGGCTTCGTTGTCCATAAACAGGAATTCGTTGCACAGCCAGGTATAGGGTTTTCCAATAAGAGTGATATGATTTCTTTAAAAAAAATGTTGCACTTGCTGTGTGGCACGTAGCCGTGTCTTGTTGGAAACAAATGTTGTGAAGATCAACTTCTTCCAATTTCGGCCATAAAAAGTTGGTTATCATCGATCTATACCGATCTCCATTGACAGTAACGGTGTTACCAGCTTCATTTCGAAAAAAATACTGACCGATGATTCCACCAGACCAAAAACCACAACAAACTGTCAATTTAGGCGAATGTAATGGTATTTCATGAATAATTTGTGGATTTTCTTCGCACCAGAATCGACAGTTATGTTTATTTACCGCACCACTCAGATGAAAGTGAGCCTCATCGAAGAAGATGATTTTCTTAAAAAAATCGTTATCGTTTTCAAGTCGTTCCAAGGCAAAATCAGAAAATTCACGACGTTTACGGTGGTCCAGTGGCTTCAGTTCTTGAGTGAGAACAATTTTATACGGATGCAAAAACAGATCTTTCCTCAAAATCCGCCAGGTTGTGGTTTGAGACAGTCCCAATTCTTGAGAACGTCTTGGAATCGACAAATTTCGGTCTTCAGGAACACTTGCCTGAACGGCAGCAATATTTGCATTACTTCGAGCGAATCTTTATCTTATTGGCACTTCAACATTATGTAAAGAAAATGTACGCTCAAAATTTTCAACAATTCTACGAATAGCGAGCGCACTTGGGCGACTATTACAACTATAAAATGGCAAAAGCGCACGACAAGTTGCAATTGGAGAACGATTAATTTGATAATAAAACTGAATAATTTGTAAACGTTGTTCTTCCGTATATCTCACCATGATGAAATTGTAAACATTACTGAATACAATGAAACAAAAAATAACAGATCATGACATATTACAAATGGCCGAAACGTCACTTATAAATCATATCATTCCTATTGGAAAACCCTTTACAACCGAATGGGCATGAAATCACAGGTACAAATGCCCTAAAAAATTATCATAGCTTGAAAAAGGAGATACGTGGGTTTTATAAAAAAATGAGATTTTGGCACTTGTTTGGAAACACAATAATTTTGTAAAAATGTTATCGAATCATCAACAAATTGAACCTGTCGGAAAGGTGAAACGTTACATCAAAACACAAAATGGATATTTGGATATGCCGCAACCTTATTTGATAAGCCGGTACGGAAATAAATGGGAGGTGTTGACAAATTGAACTGGTACGTCGGAAGTTACGAAAAGAAATTCGAGGAGAAAAATGGTATTTTCCACTATTTACACACGGAATTGAGATAGCTATTTGTAATGCCTATATGTTCTGTATTCGCTGTCTCACAGCAAGAAACCATTTTTTAATTTTAAAAGAGAGCTTGCAATGAATTATGTCAAAAGACATTATATTTGGAATCCGTTAAATATGGCTAGCCCCCCCCTCAACATCTTCAATTCACAAGAGGATTGTTAAATCGAACAAAAGTGGTCCAGGTCAGATTATAGAACGGACCCTTGAAAGAAAACAACGTAAATGTGCCTTGTGTAAAAAAATGCTGTTGGGAATCAAAAATAAAACCTCAAAAAGCTATTAATTGTATTAATTAAAAACCTATTAGAAGTAGTAGGCTAGATGAGGACTTTAAAAAAGTGGGTACTATGTAGAAAAAATAGTTGTTTCCAAATGGGACAAAAACTTGTCTCGTTAGTACCTTTAGGGGTGCCTTTCATAAATATTGCGAATAGTAGTTACCGTAAACACAAATATTTACAGAAAAATGTAGTGTCAGTCAATTTTTTGACTAGCAGTGTAGTTGTTGAATACAGTTCTGCCGATAATGTTTCGTTTATTTGCATTTCCTTATACAAAATGTCTAGGCCAACTTCGACCATTTTTAGTGTTTTTTAAGTTTGTTCATTGAAATATTTTGAAACAATTGATTTTTCTGGTCGATTTTTATGATCTCGAATAAAGACCTATGTACAACAGCAGGCTGTAAAAACCAATAGTCACGCCAAATAACCAAATATGTCTCAGAATGAGTTTCTGCAGAAAATACATTTCAAAATTCACAATTTAGAATACTCTATGGTGGCGGTTTGAATTGCACAATTGTATTTTGGCAAAAATGTTAAATTTAATGCAAATTTGACAGTGTTGGAAATAAATCAAATCAATACATTTTATAATATAACAATCTTTTAAAATCATTTCCGTATCACTTTTTTAGTATTTCCCAAAAAAACAAAATAACGCTGTCTATTCCGGCGTAGTGACATTCCCCTCCCCAAAAAACAAGCAAAAAGGATATAATTAATAGGAAATGAACATTTCTAAACAAATGGTTTGCGATTATAATCTTAAATTATTATGTAATATCCTACTACTTTATAAAAATGGTTTAAAATACCGGAAATATAACGAGACTGATTAATTCTTTTCATAAAATAATAAATCCAATCCTAATAAAAATATAATTTATTTCGTTAAGCACAAAAAAGCTTAATGTACTACAACTACCGCGTACACTATTATGTATACAATTTTAGAATTTTAATTAAAATAATTATTTTTGTACATTTTTAAGTCGTTTTAATCTAAAGTGTTCAAATTATTTTGAACAATTGGGACAATTTTATATAATCCAGGTGAGTCGTATAAAAATTATACAGTGTGCCCCCTTTTTAAATACTCGGCCGCCGTATTTTCCGTTTCTTTTGTTTTATTTGCGTCAGTGCTCGTAATTATTATGTTTGGTGCGTGCGCCCAAATAATTTGGAAAATGATGTTTGTGATTATATGCTCTAGAGTCGGGGTAGTAAGGTGGTTTAGATAAATTGACCCTTTCAGCTGTCATTCAAGCTATTTTTATCGTAAAAAGTCAATAAATAATTTATTTTAGTTTTTTTTTTGTGTTTTGGATAATACATACGAGGTGTAATAAATAATATCAATTTTTCGGTTTAAGATTAAACATTTTATTTTCGTTTTGAAAGAGGAGTGTCAGAACAATTTGGTTCCAAACAAATATAATATAAAGTTTTTTGCTCAAAAATTAAACAGTAACAAACGCTATACTATACACTAAAAAGTAACATAAAGTTTTAGTAAAAAGTCTCTAATATACTTTTATTCATCGAATAATATTTTTTTGCTTACTATAAAAAGCTCATATACAAAAAAAAACTTTGCACTATTTTTTATTTTATTTTTTTTTAATAAAAAATGAAAAACTGTAATGTGTATATAGTATTCTAGTATTTTTTTGTATTTTCAATAACTTTTCGAACGAAAAAGAAAATACAACAAAGAAAACGAAGAAATATAAAAGTTTATTATAATGTATAAAAGTTGTGCTTTATTCATAAAATCATCGTTCATTTCATCTCCCAAGAATAAAAAAAATCTTTTTCTTTCTCTCATAACTATTTCCGCGCACTTTCAACAACAGAGAAATGGTAGCTATGCGAAGTAGAAAAGCACAGAAAAAAGAAATGTTTTTTGAGTGTTAAGAAAAAGGATTACAAACTTTCAGGATACCAGTTATGAATTTCTAATGAAATTTCGTTTAATGTATGTATGTATGTACAACGGAAAGCTTTTTCTCTAAGTCTTTTTTTCACCACAAATTAATTTATATATTTTTTTATTTTTTGATATTTTTAATTGAAAATGAAACATAATTTTGGCTTTTTTATGATTGTAATAAAAATTTGAAATGAAAAATACATCTATAATGAATTTTTAAGTATGAAGCTTTTAAGCTTTTATTATATAATATTCTTTTTTTTTATTTTATGAACAAATAATATAACGGAAATAGAGTAAAACTTTATGGTTCGGTATGAGTAGCCAACAGACGATGACTGATGTTAAGCGATATATTATTCATTTATATTACGGAAGCTTTGCAGTCTGGTATACAATACCTTGATAACTGAATTCGAGATAAGGCATCTGAAAGCTTTACAACCTTGTTTCACCAATCGTCAAAAATCACGTCCCTTGGGCTAGCAGAACCCATACAGCAGAACATTACAAGTTAGTATGGATTATTATAGGCGGGCTATTTAAATGATGTATTAACAAATTTTAGACTTCATCACTTCCAGCTAAAACGCTAAAAAGCTTTAGAAAAAGTTAGCAGAACCCATATCAAAAAATGATTTTAAAACAATTGGAAAATTAAAGGTTAATTTTAGGCTAATTAAATGTCTTATTAAAATTTGTGTATTCTGCTCGGTCTGTAAAAGCCACAAGGCTTTATCACTTTAAAGCTAGCAGAACCCAAATCGAAAATCGGACCAAAACCGAAATTAGATCGCCAAACAAGGTCAATTGACATACAAATAATTTTAGGCTCATTACGGTCTAATCAAATGCTTCATTAAAAATGTTGGGCTCCGCTCGTTCTTCACCAAACTTCAGGTCATTTAATCTAGAGCTAACAAAACCCAAATTGAAAATCGGACCAAAACCGAAATCAGATCGCAAAACAAGGTCAATTGCCAAACAAATAATTTTAGGCTTATTATGGTCTAATCAAATGCCTCATCAAAATGTTGGGCCCCATTCGTTCTTGACTAAACTGCAGGTCATTTAATCTAGAGCTAACAAAACCCAAATTGAAAATCGGACCAAAACCGAAATCAGATCGCAAAACAAGGTCAATTGCCAAACAAATAATTTTAGGCTTATTATGGTCTAATCAAATGCCTCATAAAAATGTTGGGCCCCATTCGTTCTTGACTAAACTGCAGGTTACTTAATCTAAAGCTAACAGAACCGAAATCGAAAATCGGACCAAAACCGAAATTAGATCGCCAAACAAGGTCAATTGACATACAAATAATTTTAAGCTCATTATGGTCTAATCAAATGCCTCATCAAAATGTTGGGCTCCACTCGTTCTTCACCAAACTTCAGGTCATTTAATCTAAAGCTAGCAGAACCCAAATCGAAAATCGGACCAAAACCGAAATCAGATCGCCAAACAAGGTCAATTGACATACAAATAACTCTAGGCTTATTATGGCCTAATCAAATGCCCCATTAAAAATGTTGGGCTTCACTCGTTCTTGACCAAACTTTAGGTCATTTAATCTAAAGCTAGCAGAACCCAAATCGAAAATCGGACCAAAACCGAAATCAGATCGCAAAACAAGGTCAATTGCCAAACAAATAATTTTAGGCTTATTATGGTCTAATCAAATGCCTCATAAAAATGTTGGGCCCCATTCGTTCTTGACTAAACTGCAGGTTACTTAATCTAAAGCTAACAGAACCGAAATCGAAAATCGGACCAAAACCGAAATTAGATCGCCAAACAAGGTCAATTGACATACAAATAATTTTAAGCTCATTATGGTCTAATCAAATGCCTCATCAAAATGTTGGGCTCCACTCGTTCTTCACCAAACTTCAGGTCATTTAATCTAAAGCTAGCAGAACCCAAATCGAAAATCGGACCAAAACCGAAATCAGATCGCCAAACAAGGTCAATTGACATACAAATAACTCTAGGCTTATTATGGCCTAATCAAATGCCCCATTAAAAATGTTGGGCTTCACTCGTTCTTGACCAAACTTTAGGTCATTTAATCTAAAGCTAGCAGAACCCAAATCGAAAATCGGACCAAAACCGAAATTAGATCGCCAAACAAGGTCAATTGACATACAAATAACTCTAGGCTTATTATGGCCTAATCAAATGCCCCATTAAAAATGTTGGGCTTCACTCGTTCTTGACCAAACTTTAGGTCATTTAATCTAAAGCTAGCAGAACCCAAATCGAAAATCGAACCAAAGCCGAAATTAGATCGCCAAACAAGGTCAATTGACATACAAATAATTTTAGGCTCATTACGGTCTAATCAAATGCCTCATCAAAATGTTGGGCTCCATTCGTTCTTGACCAAACTTCAGGTCATTTAATCTAAAGCTAGCAGAACCCAAATCGAAAGGCCATAATGAGTCTAAAATTATTTGTATGTCAATTGACCTTGTTTTGCGATCTAATTTCGGTTTTTGTCCGATTATTGATTTGGGTTCTACTAGCTTTAAAGTGATAAAGCCTTATGATTTTTCAGGAACTAGCAGAATAAAAAAAAATTAATAGAGCATATAATTAGCCTAAAATTAACCGTTAATTTTCCAATTGTTTTTAAATCATTATTTGATACGGGTTCTGCTAACAGAACCCTCGTTTTAGCTGGAAGGGATGGGTCTAAAATTTGTTAATACAGCATTTAAATAGCCCATTATTAGCCTATAATATCCATACTATCTTGTAATGCCAATGCAATCGTGTAATGCCAATGCAAAACCAACCAATGAGCTACGGCAACAACCAACAAAAATTAAAGGATGAATTGCGGAAGCGGATAAACAATAGGCCACCACTGACATCAACACTATTGCCAGGATTCCATGCTTCCAGACGAGTCTAATAAAAATTTCGAACAAACAACCAATATACCAACTGATCAAAGCAGCAACTGTACGGTCAACCAGTTGTCACGAAAATACAAATTTAAAATCAGGGAATTGCACAGGAAAATAGCGAAGGGCAAAGGAAGGAAAGTTTTTTGGAAGAAAAACAAGGCAAGTAAACTATGCAAGTCGCCATGCAAAACATGCAGAGAAACTAAGCTATTTTGCAAGAGAAATTAGGTATCTGAATAATCATCAACACTATCTGAAACCCGCACAATATATGAAAGTTAACTTCAGAACCCAGTTGAATTTCAGGAAACTGATAAATTTCTGAAGTTTCTTGAACACCACTTCAAGACTTTGGAAGCCTCTTACGAGTATATAGTCTAATATAGTAGTAATTAGTCACAAAAACCAAAAACACAAACGGTAAAGCAAACGTTTGCGGTATTAACCCTACGCAGTTGCCAACAACAGTAAAAACGAATTTGAGCTACTACACCAGCTATGTCATCTTTACAGCAGTCATCAGCACATCAGACGTACCACTGCACAAAGCACAAAAGTAAATCAATTTAAACTTAAAACGAACGTAAATCACGATAAATAGCACGTGTTGTTAGCACCACTATTGATCAAACTTTCTAATCCTAATGTAAGCTATGCCACATTTGAGTTAGAATTGTAGGAAACATAGATACTGGGCATCAGATTGACAATGCCCACACAATCGGGATCGAGTAAACTACGAAAACTCTTGATATCTAAAGGAATACTACAGAAGATGATTTTCAATTTAAAATCAAACCACTATATGTACGTTAGTTAGGTTTAGATTGGGACACACAACCACACACTGAATTGGAAGCAAACTAGATTTGCTATGCTACAGAATTTAAAAAACTGGAAAGTTACAAAGATGGTTAGCCGCAGCAAGGCAATTACAGAGGTGCAGCAGTAATTTACAACAAAGTAATCTAAAAAAATCAAAATTAACCAACCCTAGACTGGAACTATGCGCAGCTGTATTACTATCATAATTAATCAGGATAATTAAACGTTCACAAAAGCAGTAAGGAGGATTACGTTCTTATAGATTTAAAAAGGAACAACGAAATCATCACCTAGCTACCTGACTACCAGAGAACTTCAGGACAACTTAAGATTAGTTTTGAATGTGCGCATACCTGTTTTTGGACAACCAGCTTCGGAAAATAAGCGAATTGAATCTTCGATCTCTTAAGAACCAAAATAAACAACGACGTATTGCTGCGGGTAGGCGTAAGACTATCTAACGCCAGAGTTAGTTTCGTTAGTTTAGAAGTGTAATTTTACAACGATTCTGATGACTGACTACGCTCATAAGACGACTCTGCAGAAAACAAATCTCTCAAGTAGTTTTCATCCACTACAAGTATTAGATAATGCAGGATGTGCTAGCAGTAACCACCTCATCAATAAATGTGTTATTTGGTACAAACAAGCACGGACGCCAAGGCGATCTGTCAACAGCAAGATTTATTCCAACCAGACCATTCACACAAACAGGAGTGGATTATACTAGGCCTTTACTAGGCGGTTAATAAAAGGTTCTCGTCACAGCTCCTCTAATTGGTTAGAGTACGTCTACCGACTGTGGTAACGAGGGAAAGAATATAATGATGATAAAGAGAGGGTGCGACAAATGAATTCTATTTGCTAATCTATAATAGCAATGAGGATCGTTCATGTGGAGTTAAGAAGCCCATTGCGAGATTGGGGGTGAGCAGACGGAATCATCAAAATTCAATTCCTTTCTTTTATGCTTTTTAGATAGTTTAGATTAGTTTTGTTTAGGATAGGAATTTATTTAAAAAAAATGATAAATCCGAGTTAATTGACTAGAGATGAATTGTTGTTAAACGGTGAATTAAGAAGAATTTAAACTGAGGTTCATAAACAAGCGATTATCGATCGTGAAGAAGCTATTGAACGAGAGGGAAGACGTTATTTGTGTCCCGCTGTTTACACATGAGCCAGCCCAAGAGTATCCACTCCAAAAAATGCGCTCGCGTGTTTCAAGGAGGTGGTTCTCCTCAAGACCAATATATGAGATGGTTTAACTGTTGCGAGGCCGAATCGACCACAGCGCTGATTTCGGAAGTGTCGATGATACGATTGTCAAAATGTTTCGAAGCTGGGACAAGCTAATGGATATCGAGTGGTCCATAATACAACACAGTATTACGCTGCGAAAAGTCGATAATCAGTTGAAAAATTTAGTGGTGGAAATTTGTAACACGTTTACTGACTCAGCATCATATGTATACCATACAAATGAGCATGCGCGATTACAATATAGGCTATTGCACAAATTGCGCAAGAAGTACTGCCTGTAAAATAAATCAATGGTAGCTCCACCGCCAGCCCCACGATCTCGTTTAAAATGACACCAAATAGTAGAAGCAGTACCGTGCCGACATGCAAGTACTAGATGATGGTCAGATAGTTCAAAATAAGGTTAGTACTAAACCATCGCCACAAGCATCACAAATAACTTTAACCTTAAATGCAAAAGGTGTATTTGGTTCTACTGAAATAACATCAAAAAGCTCACTGTCAATCTACTTCTTAGAAGGTGATGCAAATCTTTCGAGGTGTAATTGATCAAGTTGAAGAATAGCGAAGGATACACCAATTATCTAATGGATAATTACCTCAAGACTCTGAATCTCTGTCGCAATCTAAATCACAGCGAGAAATTGCTAATGACACATAATTAGATTACAGTTTTCGACTAATCTAGTACCTTTATCAAATCAAGTAACAAGGCTCCGGTATTAAACTTTAATGCGTTATCTATCAAATTATGAAATAAAATTAAAATCAACAATCGCACGGACATCGAGGCGATTCACAGTCCAATGTATTCATACCAAAACAATACGTTGTAAGACAGAATATTGAAATAGGGGGTTATTAAAATCTTACGCACGGGTACAAAGTGTATTACAAGTTTCTAGCGATGATTTTCTAACGGAATTGGAAGCGCCGCTGTAGAAAACGTAGAGGCGTACATCATCCACTTTCCCATTATACCATCTATGTACAGTTGGACTGTCTTCTACAATAATAAACAGTGGTAGATTAAGTTTGAAGATTCGTATTATCAATTAAAATGTAATAGTTACCGGTCTGAAGTTTTCAACATTTATCAAAAGTGTAGCTACACAAATTAACAAAAAACAATAATGTAGATACAGAATTTAACAAAAAGTGTAGAATTACATAAAGAATTATGGCAGGGTTGAATTTGTTATTTATCACACTAAACCTAATCTAATCTAATCCGCGGTATATCACTGCGACCTCCGGGGATTTTTTTTTTGTTTAGTGTAAATGGAAATAATAATGTAAAAAGTGTAAACCGGGTCTTGTAGATGTTCAAGGGCTATTAGCACTTAATTCTAGACATGACACCACAAATCTGAGTGTACTGGCATTTCGGGGACTCTTCAATTTTTAATGATATGCGGCAATCACTGTTTAGTGTAAATGGAAATAATAATGTAAACATTGTAAACTGGGGTTTGTGGATGTTTAAAGTAATGGCCCTTACACTTAATTCTAGAGATGATACCACAAATCTGAGTGTACTGGGATAAATAACAAATTCAACCCTAACCATAATTTTTTTATGTAATTCTACACTTTTTGTTAAACTGTGTAGCTACATTTTGGTTTTTTTTAATTTGTGTAGCTACACTTTTGATAAATGTTGAAATCTTCACACCGGTTTATCGTCGGAGTGAACTTGTTAACGAAAAGTGTAGCTACACAAATTAATGAAAAGTGTAGCAAATAAAAGTGTAACAAGCACATCTAAAAAAACTAACTAAAAAAGATTGTCGAAAATGTATATTTGATGCAAGTATCGGAATCAAATTTTATGATAATAATTCTAGTCTAAAGGTTGCGGGTTATTAAAAAAAATAAATTGTTCAAAAAATGTATGAGATGTTAACAAGTGAAGGCATATGGCAGCTAATAGTGGACAATTTCAGCTGTTCAAAACAGTTAACTTAATTGAAATAAATAGTTTTGGGGTAGTACCACACAAGTTTTAGGGCGTAAAATTTCATAAAAATTCAAATATTCTTCAAAATATTTGCTACACTATGGCCGATTCCAAAAATTTTAAAGATGCCACCAAGTGTGGGCATGTATTTTCTAATAGTGAACGAATCGTGCTGTTCAAACAATTAACCACGTAAAAATAAAAGAATTTGCGGTTGCTTCACGACAAATTTTAAATTGATAAATTTAATGAATCTTCTAATATTCGTCAAAATACCAGCTACACTATGGACATAGTGTCTACACTTTTTAGAAGTTACACTATTCGTTAATTTGTGTAGCTACACTTTTTGTTAGAAAGTTCGCATCGGTAAGCTTATGGAGGACAAAACAGAATGATACAACAAATAATCTTTGATCAACGCCATTAAATCTACTTGGAAGGAGTTTGGTTCCTTTAAAGTAAGTAAAATAAAAAAAATTCAATAAATTAAAATAAATAAAATGGCGTTTTTAATGATGTTAATTCATCTTGTTTTTCATATTTTTTTATTTCTGTTTTACCATTAAGCCGGTTATTTACGTGCTTATACGACGTTTTAGATGTGTGAAAAAAATCATACTGTTAAAATTTGCTGACAGTTTCCAGCCGAAAGATGGCAATGCAGATATTATATTTTACATTCCAACAAGAAACATTATAATACGTAGATAGTGCAGGTCGTATCGATAAAGAAGTTTAAGTTCAATATTCAACCGAAAACCGGCACTACATATTTAAAAGTTACAAATGAATCATCAATTTTCTAACAGAAAAATTACAATAACAGACATCTATACAATAGTCACGTTTAGCTAATGAAAGGTTTGTATATCAAGATTTTGATCCGATCTGACTGTACCAATTAGATGAACCATGACCCTACTAAGTGGAATTTGATTATATGTTTGGAGTGGGTTTGATGAGGTTATATTGGTAAAATGTTCAATTTTCCATTGTTTCGACAATAAAACTGTTCACCTATCGAGATTTTACTAAATAACCAGTATCTGTCTCACTCTAAAAAATACGACCTAAGATTTATATTCTAAGCTTAGGCTGAAAGAATATGAGTTAAAACTTTATTTCCCCATGTTTTATTGATAAAATCAATCATGATGAATGATTTTTATCGTTAGAAGAAGGGGAAAATAAAAATTTCACCCTTAGAACTCCATCAGACTGACCCATAACCTATAATCAAAATCTGGTGTATATCTGCCAAAATCGCAAATGATGGATGACTTTGCTTGATAATTATTAAACTTCTTTATCGACATTTTTCGGCTGTATGGAACAGATATGGCATTTCACTCCTATAACCTTATCAGACCCATCCCTAACCTACAATCAAAATCTACCTATGGTCATGGGCTATCGAATCGGCCTAGTAAGATTGGTGTCAATGTTGCAAAATCTAGAATGATGGACGATTTCATGGGTCATGGACTATCGAATAGACCTAGTCAGATTGGTGGTGTCCATGTTGCAAAATCTCGAATGATGAACGATTTTATCGTCACATGAAGGAAAATAAAAATTTCACCCCTACAACCCCATCAGGCTGACCCCTAACCTATAATCAAACTCTAACCTTATGGTCAAGGACTATCGAATCGGCCTAGTCAGATTGGTGTCCATATTGCAAAATTTCCAATGAAGGACGATTTTATCGTCAGAAGAAAGGAAAAATAAAAATTTCACCCCTATAACTCCATCACACTGCCCCTAACCTATAATCAAAATCTACCTATGGCCATGGGCTATCGAATCGGTCTAATCAGATTCGAGTCTATGTTGCAAAATCTAGAATGATGGACGATTTTATCGTCGGAAGATGGGAAAAATAAAAATGTGACCCCTTTAATCCCATCAATCAGACTGACCCCTAACCTACAACCAAAATCTACCTATGGTCATGGACTATCGAATCGGCCTAGTAAGATTGGTGTCAATGTTGCAAAATCTCGAATGATGGACGATTTCATGGGTCATGGACTATCGAATAGACCTAGTCAGATTGGTGGTGTCCATGTTGCAAAATCTCGAATGATGAACGATTTTATCGTCACATGAAGGAAAATAAAAATTTCACCCCTACAACCCCATCAGGCTGACCCCTAACCTATAATCAAACTCTAACCTTATGGTCAAGGACTATCGAATCGGCCTAGTCAGATTGGTGTCCATATTGCAAAATTTCCAATGAAGGACGATTTTATCGTCAGAAGAAAGGAAAAATAAAAATTTCACCCCTATAACCCCATCACACTGCCCCTAACCTATAATCAAAATCTACCTATGGTTATGGGCTATCGAATCGGCCTAGTCAGATTGGTGGTGTCCATGTTGCAAAATCTCGAATGATGGACGATTTTATCATGAGAGGATCACATGAGGGCATCACATGAAGAGAAAATAAAAATTTCACTCCTATAACCCCATCACACTGACCCCTAACCTATAATCAAACTCTACTTATGGGCATGCGCTGTCGAATAGACCTAGTCAGATTGGTGTATATCTGGCGAAATCGCAAATGATGGACCACTTTGCTTGATAATTATTAAACTTCTTTATCGACATTCTTCGGCTGTATGAAACAGATATGGCATTTCACACCTATAACCTCATCAAACCCACCCCTAACCTATAATAAAAATTTACCTATGATCAAGTGCCATCGAATTAATATAGTCAGATTGGAGTGCATCTGGCAAAATCTCGAATGATTGACGATTTTATCGACGAAACAAGGGAAAACTCCCAATTTCACCACTATATAACCTCATTAGAAATCATTATTAAAACCTATATTTAAATTCTGCCTATGGTCACGGCCCATCGAATTGACGTAGTCAGATCGGTGTATGCCTGGCATAGTCTTGAATTGCAAACCACTTTAACGACAATTAAAAACTATTTAAAGCTTGATAATTTTTAAACTTCTTTAACGGAAACTTTCGGCTGTATGAAACAGATATGGCTTTGTTTTTATTACTCTACTTTCTCAAGTTATTACCCTTATAAACCTCTTTAAATTAGAATGTTTCCAAACATAATACTTTTAACGTTAAGTTATAATCAATTTTTGAAAGTTCGCCGTATGCTGCTATATACACGTGAAACAATAAATTAATATCGGTTAAATTCCAAATTGTATTTGTTGTTTGTTACTCGTATGATACATACGTTGTCGGCTGATTTTGTAGGTTAGTCACTTTCGGCTAGAATATTTCAATTTAATATATACTTTGTTTATCTTTCGGCTGAAATAGTCAAGACACTATCTGCATTATCGATTTTCCCCCCTTTCGGTAACAAGGTAAAAAAATCAACATTTGGAGAAAAAGTAAATATCCTCTTGCTCCAAATTACCTTGTAGTTCAATAAACTTTCATTGTTCATAACTACAGCAAAAATTTCTATATAACCTTCGAGTGGTATCACTTAAGCATAAAAAGTATGATTTTTAGTCAGTTCATCGACCTACTGTCAAACAATGACTTTCAATCATTCGAATCCTTAAAAATATTTATATTCCTTTCATACTCTAAATAATATACCATGTCCCATTGAATGTACATATTACATATATTATATGAGTAGTTCTTAACAATAAGCCATTAAAATTTGTTTCATTTCACAAAAAAAACGTATTCCTTTCTTCTCCGAGTTGGTTTTCGATCTCTCTTTAATTTGGATTATTCGTTTTTTTCTTGTTGGTTCATTCCTTTATATAATATTTTTCCCATTTTTCCGTTTGTTTTAATATTATTGTTTTTATTTTTTATAAATAAAAATATGCAAAATTAATAGCAATGTCATTGTTCAGTGACAAGTCTCGTTTTATTCTTTTTATCCTTTATTATTATTTTTTTTTTCTAAGTTGTCGTTTTGTTTTATTTCTCTCGCAGTTAACCAAACCACCGCCACATCGCACCCTCCACCAAATGGTTTTCCATTTCTAAGATTCTTCTTGCCATCCGTTTATTTACTACATTAGTTCGTTTTCATATTTTATTGTTGTATTGTTTTCCGTCGAAAACAACACAGAGGAAAAAAAATTATGCTAAATTAAAACAAAAGGAAAAGCATACTTATGTTGAATCTTTTGTTTTAAGCTTATAAAATACAATAAGAAACAAACAAAACAAAAAATAATAAATGTGAGCAAATCGATTTTCCCCTTCACTTGAAATGTGCCATGTCAAACTTCGATTTTCCTTCACTACGGTGGTGGCTTATTTATTTTGTTGTGTTCTGTGTATTAAGTATTTTTTGCTGTTGTTTGTTCCTTTTTTTGTAGTGCACTAGTCCCCCTTAACTTATATATATATATAGATCCGTCGGCATATATACATACATTTTCTATGTGTAGATGAGAAAAACAGCAGTATTCTCCACATATCAGAATCCAAGCACCATATTTTCGTTTACATACAGCGAAATGTAAAATAAAAAGGATACAAATATTGGATTTGATGTATGTGAAATACATACGATATGTTAAAGAAATTAGGCATCAATAAGGATATAAAACGGATTTCTAAAATACAACAAATAAAACCAACGTATACAGAGAGTAAACAACTATTAGTGTCACGTAGTCGGCAATATACACTATATATGATGTGTTTGGTGAATAAGTTAAAAATTTACATGGAATACATAAGTTGATTTTACAATATATTCATTAATGAAGTTTTCGTCGTTCCTTTTTTTTGCATCTAGGGTTCGTCAAATAAAATAATAATAATAATACGAGTTTTGCATCTGGATTATGTGAGTCAAAATATAATTATATTCTACGAGAAGGTCTAGGTTTACAAACTGCGAAAAACAAAATTTAAATTACGTGTAATATAATTAGGGCCATAGAAGTATATTCATCCAGGAATAGATCACGCTTTTCTTGTAAAACAATTGATTGATTAAAATAAAAATTACATTTAACGTTTTCATGTATTTTCATTTCTTGTCTTAATTTGCAACATCCCTTTTGTTCTATATATATATATATATATATATATATATATATATATATATATATATATATATATATATATATATATATATATATATATATATATATATATATATATATATATATATATATATATATATATATATATATATATATATATATATATATATATATATACTTCAGGGTTTTTCCAACCAAATTTTTTTTTTGTACTTATGTTGTTATGTTCATGGGGGTTTAATTTCTCCGAATAAGAAAAAAACAAAACAATTTAATCCAAAGGAGAACACGAGTAAAAAATAAGACGAATTAAGATGAATTTGCTGTTTTATTTCTATTTCCACTTCCTTGCCGATTTTTTTTTGTTGTTCTTGCGTCCTACCGTACATTCGGAAGATTCCTTTTTCTGCTTGTTTGCAAAGAATATTTAAATGTGTATGATACACAAAATGAATGTATAATTATTTATTTTAGCCATGCCATTGTTCTTATACTATATTGTATTTGTGTATGTTTATATATTATAATCGATCCGTGTGTGTGCGACTTGAGGAACAACAAAAACAACAAAAAATGTAATGTAAGACTATAATCTAACATAAATTAGAAACGAGAAAATGTAATAAATTATTAAAACAGTGGATAGATAAAGATAAACAGGATGTGTATAATGAGGTTTATTATGGACATTAAGGAAGAGTTAAAACAGTCGTAAATAATTTGATATGGCATCCATAACAGAACATGATCCATATATAGATTATATTCGATCCATGAATAATTTGCAGGTGGGATACAACCTTCATTCAAAATTTGGACAGTTTAGACAGAGAGTTTTTGGATGAGGTAATTTTGGTACTGTCACAATTTCAGTAAAATAACATTTTCGCATTAGTGGAATATTACGAACTTGTCCATTTCTGTGTTATTATAATGTCTTCTGTTCATTAAACTCGCAGTGACAATGCGATATATTTTTGAGTATTAAATTGATTGATTTGATTAATTGATTTTAAATATACGACCAAGTTCTTACACTTGAGTTCGCTGATGACGCCGGGTCCACCGTACACCCTTTTTACACAACAAAACCGAAGGATTGGATAGGTTAGTTAAGTGGGACAGAATCGGCCCGATTACAGACACCTAGGTATAGCCGATAGTTAGTAACACAAAGACAACACAATTCTAATCTACTAGAGGAAGGATAAAGGCTTAATAGGTTAATGGATAACGATGGTATTGGTCTTCAACAGTTGCTTCTTTAAAATAGCAACCTATGAAAAAAATATTATTATTTCACATGCATCTGAAAATATCCTGAGATTTAATTCTAAATTAATACTTTCCCGCTTCCTGATCAAAATTGAATGGTTAAATCGGCTCGGTTACAGACACCTAGGTAAAGTCAATAGCTAGTGACACGCAATAACAACACAATTCTAGTCTACACAATCAGCAATTACTGTTACAAAAAATCTTATTCCTCAAGCATCTGTAGATTTCCTGAAATTTAATTCTTAATTAATATTTTCCAGCTTCCTAAATAATATGAAAATTTATTAATTTAATCCCCCTGCAGCAATAAAACTTCCTGAAACCATAATTAGTTGAATTATATTCAAATATATAGAAAAAATATGTGAGGCATCCCAAAGGCAATGGTTCCCGGAAAACTATCAATGTTATTCAATACCGGATTGGATATTTCAAATAAATTTAGCTTATTTCGAAAAAATTTCAAATGTTTTATTAATTTTTGCCACCAAAGAATATTCATTTAATTCCCAAATATAACTACACAACACAGGACGTATAATGGAACTTTATGGTACCAAAGATGGTATGGAGGATAAATTGACACTCTGACGTAATCCTCAATGGAACTAGGCCATCTCTCAACAAATGATGGTTAAATTCGGTGTGCAAAGCTGAATTTAACGAAATTTTGGAATTCTACTATAATAAATGGAATTGTTCTAACCGAAAATTATCCATTCTGGATTTATTTGGGAGAGCTGGGCTAGGATTGTAATAAACTAACTCAACTTGCATTTTCACTCGCATTGTCAACTGGCATTTTGACTTTAACATGCCTTTTTGATGAAGTTATAAAAAAAAAAAAATCAATTTGGACGGGCACGATGGTTATAACGATTATTTCCATGATCTCCGCAAAAAAGAGCTAGTTCTTAATTGGCATCATAACAGAAAAGGAGGGGTTATGGTCTAGAGAGCTATTCCATTCTATCCTGGGATTGAGTTAGCTCTTCAAAATCAAAAGATGACAGAAAATTTGTGTTTGTCTATTTTGGATTCAGCAACATTTGTTCGGACCACTGAAATTTATTTATCAGCAAGATAACGCCCCTATCCATACGGCAAGGATTGTAAAAGTTTGGATTTCCAAGAAGAACGTCGCTTATTGAAGCCATCAAAGCTGCTTCCGCCAACATTTCTCTTAAAAAAAATATAATTTCCTAAAAATATTCGTGCGTAACAATAAAAACGAACTTTTTTACTACATTTTAATGAAAAATACAAAAAGGAACATTTCCAAAGCCAACTAGAAAAAAAATTGTCATTTGATTAATGATTAAACTATCACCTTATAGAAAAAAATAGCGATAGAATTCAAAAGAGATGGATATCGGGAATTCCCTTTTTATTTAGTGGATTTAATCTGATGTAACGAAGTGTATCTGAAATAATTTAATTAACCGAGTATTGAATATTAAATGCTAACTTTTTATAATTATAAAAAGGCTCGGCTAGAAGTTACCCATAATTAAAAATAGTCCAACAATCTTAAGTTTTCATGCCGAAAGAAATTAAAATTGCCCCAAAAAATTAATTAGATTTTATCTAAAATATTTTGGTAATTATGAAATTGTGCAGCCTACGCTGTAATCCAACACAACACACAGAGCCTATATTTCAATTCAACCAGAGCAGGCAATGCGCTGTCAAAAAATATTTTGTATTTTATTATTTACCATGAGTAATTTTACTCGGCACACTGCGTTTTTATTTGTGAATGTTGCTTACAATGTTACCGCGCACATGCTCGGTTCTTCAAATTTTACTCTGAAATGAATGGCGGTGTAAAAAACAGTAAAACCAGTAACAACAATTTTTTACTCTATGTACGCCGGAACATTTGCAATCTTTGTTCGATAAACAACCGGGGTAAGCCTACTTGCTCGGTTTGTATTAAAACCTAGACCCTGTGTGTAGTGTTGACTTACAGCAAAGCAGTCAACAAAAAATTACAATGTCGGAGATTATGAAGAAAATTATAACTCATTTACAAAAGACGACCGACAAGCCCAAGGACGCGAAAACAGTAATTCCCAACAACTTACCGTGGCCACATCCATTAAATGTCGAATTTGGAGATATTCCAGAATAGGTCGAGACACTCAAGTGAACCTTGGCCATCATCGAGAAACAAGTAGAAAACTACCATTATGCTTCTCGCAATTGTCAGATGAATTGCTGAGATATAGAATTGTTTTCGGCATTAAAAATAGCGCTGCCACGGAAAGTTTAATGAAAAAGTGTAATTTAACTATGAAATATGCAGGATGAAGCTACACAAAGCAGAGTCAAAAATATGAGAATTGACACAAATATTTGAATAATGTTGCTGTGAGTAAAGTTTCAATGGTACAAAACATTTATTTGAGAAAGGATGTTCGCCAGCTCTAGGTCATATGTTTAATATTTCAAATACAAGCACCATTTGGTTTCGTGCTCTAGACGTAGAAATAACGCATGTAATAAGAAATCGGCAAGTCATCGATTCAAGTATAATATCAACCCAATTGTCCGCGAGAAAGAGGAAAGACAATCCAGTTCCGATAACGAAGTTGTATAAATATGTGAAATTAAGACATCATCTTTAGACTCGGGGTCTAACGACTGCCTAATGGGCTGCCATCAATAGCTAGCGCTAATGTATAATCCCAATCCAGAGATACTTCCAACCCAACAAGGACTGGTTGATTTCAAGGGAAATCCTATACCATCTATTGGAGAGGTACACATTCCGAGCCGAATCCAATACCATCGGTAACGAATCATCTCATTGAGTAGGTATCAACTACCGAAGTAAAACAACCCTTGGACGTAAAGCTGTCAAAAACGAATGATAAGGTAGAATATCCGGGGAGGTAGCATTAGAGACTGACAAAAGCATTAAACCAGTAATTTATCGTCATCGTTTAAAGACAGTATTAGACAGTTTGGTTGCAGATAATCTTATTGAAATTACGGAACTTCACACCGATTGGGTGAGTAACATTTTAGTAGTTAGCGTAATAATTCCTTTCGAGTATGTTTAGATCCCATATCGTTGAACGAAGCTTAAAAAAACTATCCACAACCTTAGAAGAAATCCTACCAGAGTTAGGCAAAGCGACTTTATTTTCCAGTTGTGATAAAGGGTAGTTCCAGTTGTGATAAGGGCCGCCGTTGAATGTGAACCACACCTAAACGTCAAGTTTTTTTCTGCATTTAATTCGACATTTCTCAATTTCAGACTAACTCAATTTGAACCATGGAAAAATACACAGTCGGGCAACGCGTTAAAGTTATTCAGGCATATTATGAAAATGGGCGTTCAAATCAAAATGCATATCGTGCACTTCGTGATTTTTTCAGTCAATTTAATCGTCCAAATGTGCGTACAATCGGAAAAATCGTGCAAAAATTCGAGCAAACCGGGTCTATAGGAGATTTTAAAACACCAGTGCATGCTCGTACACCAGAAAATATTGCTGCTGTTCGCGATAGGTGGCTGAAGAGCCGTCCACCTCAACTCGTCGTCGTGCCCAACAATTGCACCTCTCACGCTCGTCGTTGATGAACATTATGCATAAAGACTTGCATTTACACGCTTATAAGGTGCAATTGACTCAAGAACTAAAGCCTCTTGGCCATTCCAAACGTCGTCAATGGTCAGAATGGTGGCAAAAAATGGCAACAGTGGATGATCAATTTTCGAAGAAAATCATCTTCAGTGATGAGGCACATTTTCACCTCAGTGGATTCGTCAATAAGCAGAATTGCCGCATTTGGGCGAATCATAATCCAAGAGTGATTGTCGAAAAACCAATGCACCCACAAAGGGTGACTGTTTGGTGCGGTTTATGGGCTGGCGGCATCATCGGGCCGCATTTTTTCCAAAATGAGGCCGATCAGGCAGTTACTGTGAATGGTGTTCGATTCACAGAAGGTATGATATGGAAGATATGGATGTGGACGATATGTGGTTTCAACAGGACGGTGCCACTTGCCACACAGCTAACGAAACAATGGCTCTTTTGCGCGACAAATTCAATGGCCGTGTTATCTCACGTGGTGGCGATGTCAATTGGTCGCCAAGATCATGTGATTTGACACCGTTGGACTTCTTTCTTTGGAGTTATTTGAAGGAACAGGTGTACGTCGATGAGCCAGCAACAATTCAAGAGCTAAAGGATGAGATGATTCGGCACATTAACGGCATAGAATCTCAATTATGCCTAAGCGTCATCGAAAATTTGGACAATCGGGTGAAGGTGTGCCGCCGAGGTCGCGGCGGCCATTTGGCCGATATTTTGTTCCATACATAATTGAACGATACCATATTATCATAATAAAAATAATTGACAATAATTTCCTAAATAATTTGTGTTTTATTCAAAATCAACATCGGCCCTTAAAATTTAACCATCCTTTATAAAGAAAAGTTTGTTGTTGCTTTTGGACACTTTTCGGAAGGCCTAAATGGTTGAGAATGCCATTTAGAATAACATCAGCTCCTGAAATTTTTCAAATAAAAATGTATCAGCCCGTTATGATCTTCCTGGTGTAGTGTTTCTCGCCGATGATTTATTAATATTTGGTCGTGGAAATACATCGGAAGAGGATCAATCGATCACGATCCAAAAAAATTGAAAATTTATTCATTCGTCTCAAGCAGAACAATGTGAAACAAATCGAAAGTTAATCTTCAACATATTAAAGCCGTCATAACGATTTTCATAAACATTTCTGAAACGAGATATTCGGGTACCAATTGACGTGGGGACTCAATTGACGTGGGGTTTGCTTTCAGGAAAACTCATTTAAGAGTACTTCTATGACACCCGGATTTCTTAGTTTAATTTTTTCAGCTCAAACAACTTTGAAGAAATTTGCTGAAAGGGAGATTTCGATTAACAGGAATCGATTCCGATGGCTCCTGATTTCGTAAACAATTGTCTAGAGACTCCATTGGTGCGAATTAATTTTTTTTCGTAGCGCAAACGACTTTGATGAAAATAGTAGCGAGGGGATTTTTGTGTGCCATGGAATCTATTACCTTGGGACTCAATTTCGCGAGAATAAAGCACAAACGAGCGCGGTAAAAATTGCTAAAAGGAGTTTTCGAATACCGGTAATCGCAATTGCAATGGTTCTGATTTCTCGAAAATTCGTTTAGAGATAAAATGTTTTGGGCTTGAAATATTCTGATAAATATCCGGATAAAAATACAAATGATCACGATGCATATAAAGTTTTAGTCACAAAGCTCCGTGAAGGAGGTAATGAGTGGTAAACCTACGAAGAGAGGAGGAGGTCTCCACCCAACCTGTATATTTTGCGGGCGATATATTAGGCAATTTGCACCTTGTCGCCGATAGACACAACGAGAAAGATTACGCAGTTAGCCGAAATGGACTTGCAAAGTGTAAAGGACAACAAGCGGCCGACTAAAGTGGATGCGAAGTAGCACAACTGCAAGGATTAAGAAATAAAACGCACCAATCTACTCAAAAATACTAACGTTACAAGATAAAGGATTTCAACAACAACTAGTGTCGTCACAACCATAGTCAATCAGACCAGGAAGGAGAACCTACTCGCAAATAACGCAGCAGTTAATTAATATTACTAAAGAAAATATATTCGAAAGGATATTCTGAAGAACATAAACGATAAATGCATGCCTAGCAAAAGAAGAACGTGATGGTCTAGGAGCTTCTATATATATAAGCAACAAGATAGACAGGAAGCAACGAATGAGTTTACATCAATGCTATACTAATCACATGAACAGCGTACTTAGACTTGTTATTTGGAACGCGAATGGATTACCACAGCATGTTCCAGAGCTAGAAATTTTTCTGGACTTACAAAGTTAGACGTTAATCTTGTAACGGAAACTCATTTAACAGAAACTTCATTTATTAGAATACGTGACTATAAGTGCGATCATGCTGTAGGAGGGAAAGGAGGAAGGAACGTTAGAGGTGGATCTACCGTAAAAATGATATTAAACAAAGACTACGAATAGAGCCCGTGTTCCCCCACGGTATCAGTTAAGACTACAGTCGACTTAATGCAAAAAATACCTTTTGGGGATTTAGACTTACAACCTCGAAGGGAAAATTATTATTTAATGCAAGGCGCGAAAACAACTGTGAATTTCACTCTGGCGATTAACTAACATATTGGCCTACTGACGTACATAAAGTGCAAGATCTTCTTAACTTCTTCATAACAAAAGAAGTTTTAGAGGACTACACATGCATACAAAATAGTGAAGGACTATCCTCTGACCATTCAGTCTGAATAAAACCAGCTTACATTTCTAAATTAACAAACAACAAAACCAAATGGAATTGATTCAAGGAGTTTGTGGAAGAGTGAACAAATCTCGGCAAACCAATTAGAACAGAGGTGCAGCTGGAAGATGAACTTGCAGCATCCAACACATCCGTTCCATATGAAAATAATGAAAATATAACTATCCCCTTGAGGCAAGAGAACTGGTTACAGAGAAACGAAAAGCTCGTAAAATCTGGCAGCAGGCTCATGCGCTGCAACACAAACATATCAGGAAATAAATAACGAAAACATAAATACGCCGAGATCCTGGGCTAAAAGCGACAAGCAGAAAGTCTCTCCATTTTCTGCCTATTTGAAAGAGACTATTCAACCGTTGCCGAGACAAACAGCAAATGAAAATACCACTGTCATAGGCATAGTTGATGATCTTAACCTTTATGGAACTAAAATTTGAAATCAATAATAATTTAAGTGTCGGAAAAGCTCTTAATTACTTGGTACACTATGAAGGCAATTCCCAAAAAAGGTTTGTTTAAATTATACAATAATTTAAATAAGTAATGTAGTCTTCGGGCAGAAATACGTTAAACGTCAATGGAAGGTGGCTGAAATATGTATGCTTCCTAAACCAGGTAAACCCGCAAACGATCCGGTATAATCAAAAATATTTGAAAAGCTACTGCTCAAGCATGTGACCTATGTTATCCATGCCATCCTCAAGTGCTGCGAAGAATTGTGAATACCCTACGGAATATTATGGTTGAAAACCTTTATAGAGACTTAAAGATGAAATACGTCACCGATGAAGTACCTACAGCGATTATCTCGACATGAAAATGCAGATACCCGTCGAATGTTGAGCGCCAAAAAACGTACCACTTTATTTTTTATTATACCCGTATTTTGTGTATTACAAACTTACAAAATATCTTAATCACAAATATAAAATGGTGTAGGAGGAATATCCCAGAGTAATCAGAATTGAGATTTTTGTGCATTTGAAAAAATTTGCATTTGAGTTAAAAAGGGAATGGTTCTCATACCACGGAAAACTTTATATTTGCAGTATCAAGTTCCAACACCGTGGGCCAATTTTACCCAAATGTTCTTTGCTTGAGTAACAGGAAGCATTACATGTTATGGCAATTGAAGTCGATACATTCGTGAAATGATTCTATCAACGTTCAGGATCAGAATGTTTACCTTTCTGTTACAAATATAGTTTGCAAGACATCCGCAGCTTTCCGTCGAAGAACCAAATGAGTACATTGAGCTGGTTCCCTGCGTGCCCCAGAAATTATGCATTCCTGTCGCTTAGAACTGCACTTTAAATTGTCACAAATTGGATCTCACCGTCGAATACAGGAGGCTATAAAATTCCTCTTGAGGCGATCTACAATAGTTTGCAGGGCATGTGTTTCAACTCGGGCATTAGCTTCCTTAATTTTATTTTCAAGCTCCTGCCAGACTTGTCCCTCAAATTCCCTGAACTGGCTATCTACTTTTACCTCGAGGAACTTTATATAAGGTATGCTTAATTTGATCGAGTTTCTCATTCTATAATTTTGATTTTCAGCCGCAGCAGACGGGAAAGGAACCGTTATGGTTCTCACGTTTCTACTATAAACGACATAAGGACAAAAGGAGCAGGATTTTAATAAATCTGTTAAGTATTTTTTCCAATAACTCTGTTGCTTACCACGAACATTATGATAAAATTAAATGTTACACAAGCCCCTGCTTTCATTAAGTATGATGCATGTTATACAAGTTACCATCATAGTTATCGAAAAAAACTTTGTTAGACCCAAAGTGACGAAATATGCCGTCATGTGTCTATAGCTACATTCGAGCATCGTGTATGGTATCCGTCTCCCCCCAATAAATTTCAATGAATTTTTTATTAGCATCAACAATTCCTTCTTACAGGATGCTGTAGTATTTTATGAGAATATAATGTGCCTCTTTATTATTTATTTGGACAGTTAATTCGTATGTGGCAACTATCTATGGCTCCTTAATTGATTGGTTCGCTACCTGACACTTGACATACAAGTTCCTGTTTAACACAATAGTACAATACACATCTAGCGGTAATTAGTACTTGTGAATACTTTACTAGTAAAAATGGAACGCACAGTAATTTAAATCTAGGGAAGGGAAGGGAAGCAATAAGGGAGTGCAGAGCAGTTTTCACAGACTTTCAATTGCAATATGCATGTTGGGATATCGAAAGGCTATTTGGCGCAATCGAACTCATTATGTGGGCTTCAATCCGTCTTTCCAAAGTTTTTAGTAGGTAAAAGGCTAAACTTACATTTACTTCAGTTCATTTACTAGAAATGTGAGTTCTAGGCTACCCTTGAAGATAACTTCCAGCCATACATGATTTTTTTCCTGCTTATAACCTGGCTTACGACTTTGTTATCCCTAGGCCTTTGTGGCGCAGATTAGGAGTTACCTGGAAAGTGAGTTTCCAGTAGCAGCTCCATCCGGTCGTTAAAGAAAACTCGGAGTGGTGAAACTTAGAGATATAATTGTTTGCAGCCTAGATGTCTCAGTCGAATACTACAACTATTTTACTACAGTATATAATCCCCAGATATTTGTTTTAGCATTTTTTAATTCGTACTTATATGAAACTTTCTTGTAGCAGTCCCAGTCTTTAACAGTTTCAGTTTCGAAGACAGCTATATATCGCCCACCAATAGGAGAAAGAAGCCTCCTACGTTTTAACTAGTGTTTGGAACCCCTTTCAACCACCACGGTTAGCACGGTTTACCCAGAGGTGTACTAGAAAGATGCGTACATAATATGGCCTTGTTAAAGGCATCGAAAAGCTGGTTCACTAGGGCATCCAGCTCTTGTGCTGTAGTGAATCAAATTGGAGATAATAATGACGGCACATTCGGCCGTGGCTCCCCCTCAACAACTGTAATCAAACACAAATATTTAAATAAAATTCGATCAAAGTTTAAAAAAAAACACTTGACTACAAATGGATCAACGAACGTCATTCATTAAGTCTCGTCATATATATTTTAATCGGGCAATAAAATAAAATGAACACATCTGCTGTTGTTGATCCTCAAGCATTAATTTTTTCTTCTTCAAAAAAACACACACGAAAACTCTAAAATAAACTAAAAACTTTTATTTTATATGTTCGGTGTTGTTGCTACAAAAAATAAAATAAATAAAAAACCTAGCAGAGAAAAATTAAATTAAATTTGTTTTTAAAACTAAAATTCCAAATCCACCTGAACATTTTGATATTTGAATTGCATTAGTGTACAAATAGATAATATTTTTCTAACAATGAGTGGTAGTTTTAAAACTACGTGCATATTGTGATATATGGACGGTGGAGAGGCTTTCGTATATGGTAAAAGAGAAATTGGTTACAATATTTATGTTGGTGGTCTGAGCTGTTATTATAAGACCAATCTAAATACACAAAAATAAAGTTCTCATTCATTTAGTATTTTTATCTATGTACTGACTGTACTATTTACAGGTACAGGATGTTTCATTTTAATAGAACACTTTATAGATAAAATAATACGGTGGTACTTTAAAATGGGGACACCCGGTGTTTACACTCGTGTATGTGCACCATAGCTAAAATATCCTTTACAAATAGGCGAGCCTCAAAATTTGTATCTATCTACTAAATACTCTGCGTGCACATGGAAAAACAAGAGAGGTAGAATAAAAATAATAAAAGCTTCTTTTCAAATTCATACCAGCTTATTCCCAAAATTGAAAAAAAAAACAACAACAGAAATTCGTCCAATTCCACCTGCGTCTTCTAGAAAAAATTAAAAAAAAAAAAATCCACCCACCAAAAAAAAATACAACAAATCCAAAACAATTTTCTGTTGTACTCGGTGTATTTGTTTCCAAAAATGGTAAACGAGATAGTACTGAATCTGCTGCTTCACTTCATGTGTCTGCTTACCACATCTATTCTGTATTTACAATCTATCCAGCTATCTATATATAATATACAATACATACAATACAAATTGTATTAGTGTTTGTGTATATATGCATAGTGTGGAAGTATATTCGTATACGATTTGTATGCAATAGATTCCACCCATAATTTTCCATCCACACCCGAAAATTCAACGGTAGTGGAGGGAAACAAAAATAATTTCCATTGTAATAATATTCAACATGGTATAAAACCTCTACATATACATGGAAGAAGAGACGCTCGGAATGCGACGCAGCACACACAAAAAACTGTTAGTGCCATAGGTTTGGGTATAATAAAACCGAAGATATGAGTAAATAGTAATTTTTTTTTCTTCTACTACATTTTTTTTTTTTTTTTTCGGAAAAACATTTTCTCCTCAGATAAAGGAAAATGAGATGAGGTTGGTAACGTGGTTTTCATTCATTTTGTTGTTGGGGAAAAAATTGGTTTTACCAACTTCAACAATATTGTAGTTTTTATGTTGTCCGGAGGTTTTGTAATTTTTTGCTGTTCTTCGTTTCATTTTTTTGGTTGGTGATAGAATTGAATGTGGCTAAAGGGGTTATTTTATTATTATTATTACTGATATTATTTCTGTTGGCGGTGGCGTTTCTTCTCCGACTATATACACGACGTTGTTGCTATCATAAAAATGTATCAAGATAGAAAAGGGGTTATTAGTGAAAATGTTTTAAAGTTTTACAATAACAATATATTTTAAAAATTACAAACATAAAATATAAAATAAAAAAAAAAACTTTCGATTTTAATGAGGATGGATAATGGTTAAGCGCGAATTGTCTAACAAAATGATTTATCAGCCAATTGGGAATTTATTTATGGTTATGATAAAAATTGTACTTAATCATAAATTTGCTTCATCAATTCTCTGTTAGTGTGACCAAGTGTTTTGGCCAAGTCAAGCAATAAATGCGGCCTTTAGTGAAATTATAACGTTTTGGATAATAATCTATAGGAGCAACTGCTTCACTCTAAGAAATCGTCATGAATTTTCGAACTAGTAGTTTGCCGGATCTAAACCTTTCGATGGTTTCACGTTGGTATTCTATTAAATTAGTTGTAAGGTCATTTTCAATTTACTCGTTTTCCAAAACCGTCCTCGGAACTCATTTCAGAATCATATGTTTAACATATAAACGGAGTTTTGTCCGTTATTAAATAGCGTAGACTCATTTTAATTACCAGTAGAGCATGTCAAAAATTTATATCAGACTCCCATTTTCATCAAATAATCTGAGTTCCCCAAATATACATTGATTGACAAATGACATGACGACCAAACTGGAGAACCCTAAACGAACTCTTTGACACTCGAAAATCCTCATTCAATTTTTTTTCCGAAAGTTTCCAGCCGAAAGACGATAATGCAGATTGTATCTTTGCTATTCCAGACTAACAAGAAATATATATTGATATACCTAGCTCTACTATCACCACCAAATAACCAGAATACAGCAAAAATCTGTCTGAAAATAAATAATTTTGCAAAAGTGGGCCAAATCCAATGAAATGTTAAATACAATAAATTTAAACTGTATCGAACACTTTCCCATCGATCCTACTACGGCCTTGGGAACTGACTTCAATGGACGATATCTCGGATACTAAACATACAAAAATTCCCAAAAAATTATTTCAAATACGTCAAATCTTCCTCTATCATCTTATGCCACCAACTAGTCCGACCAGAGAATAATTTCTGAGTCCAATGGATAGAGGAACGTTTAACGTATTTGAAATAATTTTTTGGGAATTTTTGTATTCGAGATATATTCCGTTGGACTCAGAAATTATTCACTGGCCGGACTAGTGGGTTACATAAGGTGATAGAGGAACGTTTACAAAACGTATGTATGTTTATTGTAATTTACGTTTCCAGATTTTTTTGCTGTATTCTGGTTTTTTGGAGGAGATAGTAGAACTAAGTTTATCAAGTAATATATCTTTTGGCTATAAAATATTTTTTCGGCTGGGATAGCAAAAACAATATCTGCATTATCATTTTTAAGCTGGGGTAGCAAAGACACGATCTGCATTGCCTCCCGGCTGGAAACTTTCGGCTAACTTTTTCAGTATTTGAAAGACACAAAATTTTATGGCGATTGAATATAGTAGATCGATAAATTATTTACTCACAATAACCAACCAGTGACGCAACCAGGATTCGTCAAATCGAGTCCTGATACTCGAAAATTCCGATCTCCAATTGTTATAAAAATAGTGGCAACCCGAAAATTATGCGTAACACAATTTAACACAATCACAAAAGCGCGACAAACAATTGTACACGGAAACAATTCTACACTGAACAATTCATCGAAAAATCAAATATTCGAAAGAAAGAAACAATTCATCGAAAAAAATTGTAATGCATATTAAAAAATATTAATCAATTTTCTATTAATTGTTCAATTTTGTGATACGGACAGCAAAGTAGGACATCATTGGCTAAAAAATAAAATTGTATGGATATTAAGAATAATTTGATGTGGATTATTGTGATGAGGTGCATAATATATTTAAATCAAACTGAATTGCTATAACAATTCGAACGTTTCGGGAAGCTATGGCGCAAGTGGTTGGCCCCAAGTACTGAAATATATGAAAACACGTATAACATTTTTTTTTAAATATTTTAGTAGAATAGATTCAAGTTTAGTTTAAAAATCTGAACCTAAAACTACGGCACACCAAATGTCGCAAAAAATTGTAAACCTGTGTTAAATTTCTATAAATTTAACTTTTCTGTCACGCGATGGTTCGATCGCCCAATTTTTAAAAAATCAGTGTAAATTCCAGGTAATTCACATAAATATGGTATTTAACATAGATATGCTATAGTTTGTCTTCTATCTAGTGCAGTAACCCGCTTGGCGATTTCTTTAGTAGGAACTGAGATATGGATACTCTCGTCATGTGAAGCTCGAAAGTCGACGAATACTCTTGCAAAAGATATTTCCCAAGCTGATGCTTATTCTAAAAATGCTCCGATTATCGTGAAAATTCACATATATTGTGTGCCGTAGTTCTAGATTCAGATTTTTAAACTAAACTTGAATCTATTCTACTAAAATATTTAAAAAAATGTTATACGTGTTTTAATATATTTCAGTACTTGGGGCCCATCACTTGCGCCATAGCTTCCCGAAATGTTCGAATTATACATAAATTATGCACCTCATCACAATAATCTGATTCAAAATCTATCCAATATCGATATAATTTTATTTCGAAAAATTGTAAAATCTCCATAGTAAATTCCTTTGGGACCCGAAAAATGTGCGAAAACGAATTGTGCGAAGATACAATTCATCGAAAAAATTCATAATAACTAAAATGCCCTAACTGTTGGCTCAGATTTGAGCAGTTTCCCATGATGTTAGGCAAAAATGAAGTTCTGCGTAATTGCTCAGCATAGCCTAGAGATTTGCCATGTGAATTTTCACGATAATTGGAGCATTTTTAGAACATTGCCATTTGCTTGGGAAATATCTTATGCAAGAGTATTCGTCGATTTTCGAGCATCACATGACGAGAGTATTCATATCTCAGCTCCTACTAAAGAAATCGCCAAGCGGCTTACTGCTCTAGATAGAGGACAAACTATGGCATATCTATGTTAAATAACATATTTATGTGAATTACCTGGAAATTACACAATATTTCATTTTATATGAATTGTGAAATCTCCATAGGAAATCTTTACCTGTAAGTACTGATGTTGAAAAGAAATTTTTAGATGAGAAATTTTGTTTCGATGAATTGTGTTTTCGATGAATAAGTTATTTGGAAAATTGTTTTCACGCACATTTGGTTATTGTAAAGTTGTAGTTTTCATATTTGTTTTTCGATGAATTGTTTGTCGCATAATTGTTTGTCGCATAATTGTTTGTCGCATAATTTTCGGGGAACCAAAAATAGTTCAAGCCGAAATTTTTTATAAAATTGAACTCGAGCACCACCGAGAATTTTCCCGTACTCACAACCCAACACAATTGATTTCTGGTATACGAAAACCTTCAGCAATTTTTATCATCCTCGTTTGTGCTGAATTTTCCCGAAATCATGGCCCAAAGCAATTGGGTTTCATGGTACACGAAAGTCCCCTTTAACCAATTTTCATCAAAGTCCTTTGGGCTGCGAAAAAAATTTATGGAAAACCCCGGATCACACAGTGGAATCGTTAAACCACTTTTCCCGAAATCAGGACCGCAATCAATTCCTGGTACTCGAAAACCTCTCTCAGCAAATTTAATCAAAGTAGTTTGAGAAAAACAAATTAAACGAATCCGGGCATCATCGGAGGTCTCCTAAATAAATTTTTCTCAAACCAAGACCCTTCACAATCGGTTCATGGTACTCGAACGATAGAATCGTTTTCCTATAGTATAGACAAAGAAGGAAAAAGAAAAATAAAGTTATTTTCTCTTGTGCTTCTATACCTCTATTACCTACTAAGGTTGGATTCAATATTAAGGCCAATTTCAATACATATCCATAGCACATAGATACCACATTGACTAAAAACCATCCGTGTTTCATTGACAATATGCAAATTGATCATTACAATCACAGATTTTGTAAGTTATTTAGACTGTAAGAACTACGACTGACCTTATAAAACAATGTATTCTGTCCGATTTTCGAAGCGTTTCGAACCGCCTGCAAAATATATCTCGAATTATTCGGCCTTCCAACAATAAGATAAGGTGCATGCGTTGCTTCGTCGTTTTTTAATAATTCCTGAATTGACTGAACTAGGTATCGGCTGCGTCTACTTCTATTATTAGAAGATGCAAAATCCCGAACCGTAGTAAGGATAATCTAATTACCAGTTCGATGGAGGATATTTTGAAAGTAGATTTTCCGTGTAGAGGGAACGCCATCTTGCTCCACAGTTCTGGAGGTACTCATACCTTTTTCTCCGGTTTAAAAGTGGAATCAAATTTTCATCAAATGAACCGAGATATATCACAATTTTTTAACAAATACTCGCGCACTCCAAACTTAATTAGCCGGCTTTATCGTACAGATCGAGTTATTTACAATTTTATTGAGACAACCCAAACTTGAAGGGGGTTTGACAAATATTAGATGCTATTTTGTTCACACCGTATTTCACCTCAATAGGATAGGAAATGTCTTAGTTTCATTCGAATCATTCCTTTTTCAGAAAACATGCTTAATTCTATTTAAATTGCAATTGTTATTCGTATCTTGAAGCGACGGTGAGAGATACCGGACTTCCGCTAGCTGTCTCGAAATATATCGTGGGAATATTATTGACCTGGAGAGTATTTTAGCTGTTAAACTTTCTTTCAATGGAAATCTGATGTTGATAGTGATTGTTTACATTCCATATCCTCAGCTGATATATACGGAGAGCTATCTGCATTTTTCTCAAACCAACTAGTAGTTGTGGCTGCTTATTTCGATTATGTCATAATTTTGGGAGATCTTATCCTGTCTAAAGTAAAATGGACACTCGGACTAAGACAGATTAACAACAACGAGAACCAGAGTAGCAATATTCTCGATCTAGTGTTCATGCCAGTGGACAATCTTTTTGCGGCTCGCCGAGTATTTTTCATACTGGACGAAAAAAAAATTAATTTTTGAAAATTTATTAAAGTTAACGCAAATTTTAATTCGATTGAGTCTTTCAACTTTGAAAAGGGAGATTGGACAATGCTAATTGGGATCGATATAAACCGGGTATAGTTTAGAGTTTATATTGATCAGTTTTATAAAATAATGAACTTGGAAATTGAACAATTTATGTTTACGTTCGGCTGTGGTCTTGTTGGCAGGCGAGCCATGGTTTAATCATCGCCTGCCAAACCTAAAGCCAATAAAAAATATAAATAGAATCCATCCGTCATAAATTATGAAATATTTAGTGCTCTCAGATTTTAATTTAAATTTTTAAATCGTTTCTTGTAAAATTCATATATTGTTAAGGTGGAATTGAATATTAGACACAACCCTAAATGTTGCTGGGACTATATTGATTCGCAATAGATCTGTAGGGGTATACCATCGCAAATGTCTCTCAATTGTTTGACTGTTAGTAATACGCAAAGAACCACTGACATGTTTGCAGAAATTTTGAAAATACTTATTTCCCTTCATCGAGAGATAATGATGACATTGGTTTTAGTAAAAGTCCAAACATTCAATTTGTTGAACGTGAACGTAAATATGAATATGAGTTGTTGCCCGGACAAAATCCGCGGCCAACCGGTCAACTGTGACAAATCTTGATTTATTCCCAAATTTTTGGGCTTTAGCATTAGAAGGTGGTGTTACTGTTGAAGCTGTATATACTGATTTTAGTAAAGCATTCGATAAAATTGAGTATGTCTTACTTGAAAAAAAAACTGGAACAGTTCAAGCGTGATGTCCTAAAAAATAGTAAACTTACATTTTATCTAGCGATCTTGGACCTCTCTTATTTATTGCACTCAAATATGATGTAAAACGGTGCTGTGCATTGTGCATTTTTGATGTACGCTGATGATGTTAAAATTTTTAGCAATATTCGAAATAATGGTGATCTATTTAATCTACAGCAGGAATTACAAATTTTCTCTGAATATGGTGTACCTGGAATAAGCTTTGTCTCAACGTTTCTCAATGTAAACTTATGAACTTTTCTAGAATACGTACTGGTTTGGATAACAGCTGATTTTTAAATGGAGTTGTGATCGATCAATATATCAACTAGGCTAATACAATGTTAGGGGTTTAACCCGTTTCTCAAAAGATTTTCATGATCCGTATACTCTAAAAGTCCTCTTTGTTTGGAATCCGTACTATAACAATTCCTCTAGCCGTATAGAATCAATTCAGTGGCGCTTTATGTTGTTTGATAAACGCTCCTAAGTATGTGTTACCGCGTTATTTAGATCGTTGTTTGCTATTGAATATTGAACCACTGTCCGCCCCGTAGAAGCTGGCATTTCTGGCATACCTGCATCACTACTTAAAAACTTAATCGAAGGTCAACACCTTCAGCTAATAGTTGCAAATGGTTCTTCGAATAAAACTTACGGTTCTAGACTGCTAACATTAAATTTGGGAGTTTGTCGAGAATTTCTACACCTATTCATTGTAGCCTTCAGTCAACAAACAAATCATGTTGCTGATTTCTTAGTGAAATTTGATTTAACGGTCGATTTGAAGAATAAGCGCTTGATCGATTCTACAACAACCATAACCACTATAGGAACATTTTATTCCGTCAACACCACCAAACTAATTTCCTGAACTCACCCAGAAACCAAGGTATGACGCATAACGTAGTTCACAGAATTGTGATAGAAGAGTAACTTCTTTTCTGTAACCCACGTAGTCTTGACCCCGAAAAATTTGCATTAACTAAGACGCTTTTCAACACATGCAAAATTCAGGTTTAAGCAATCTTCATCCTCAACATGCTCTCCGCTGCACGTGTTTCCTAAAAAGGAGCAAAATGTTTGGAGACCATGTGGGTTAAACGCCGCCACTGAGAAACGCAGGTTAAAGTATTCAACGATTTACTGATGAAATAAACAATGATTTACCAATTGTTTTCGCTTACGTCGATGATATGTTAGTCGCGAGTAGAACGATCGAGGAACACAGTGAAGAATACTATACAAGTGTTTATTAGATAATGGTATCACGATTCGCTTGTTTAAATGTGAGTTTGGTGTTCCAAAACTAAATTTCCTGAGTCATGTAACAACTCAAAATGGAATTCAATCCTCTAGGGACAAAGTCACCGCGAAAGAATTCCCACATTTCACTACAGTACGACATATTCAGCGTATTGTTTGGATGGTAAATTAGTATCATAGACTTTTACCTAACTTGGCAGAACAACTATCGCCAATTTACAATCAAGTAAACTCTTTGATTAAGCAAGGTAAACAAGCTACATTCTCTGGGCCTCCAGAATGTTAAGTAGCGCTGGAGACAACAAGAACTGATGCTTTAAGTATAGCGTATGGGGGTATCTTATAATAGTTACAGTAACAATTAGGAACCTTTACCATGCTTTTCTAAAAATTTATCGACCACTCAACTGGCCCGTGGTGTGCCCTGTTTCCCTTTCTTATCTTAGAAGTTTTTTCTCGTAATAAGTCATTGTACTTCAGATCAGAGAAACATGTTAAGTTATTTCAAATGCACAAAATCACAAATATCTCAGTTTTGATCGTTTTAAGACTAACAGTATAACAAAACATCGTCACCCGAGTCCGTTCACATAGCCAAACTAGTTAGCCTGGGCCTTAAATTGCCCCTTGCCGCAAACTGCGTAGGCGCTTTTTCGTTTTTTGCAAATATTTGAAAATTATATTATAGCATTTACGACAAAAATGATTACGAACTAAAAGATTCCAAATTAAATTTGCAACAATATCGGTCCAGATTCTATTTCCAAAATTTAACCGGAAATGACGATTTTTTGGCAAAACAACCATTTTTCACCAAAAATGCAACTCCTTACAGCTCAAACGGGTTGACTGATTGGGATGAAAGTTCATACTTAAGCCGTTTCTTCAAATTCGGAGGTTCCAGTGGTTTTGGCCGAAACCGTTCTCCTGGAAG
The DNA here is from genome assembly GCA_963691935.1 of Nephrotoma guestfalica. Classification (NCBI taxonomy): domain Eukaryota; kingdom Metazoa; phylum Arthropoda; class Insecta; order Diptera; family Tipulidae; genus Nephrotoma; species Nephrotoma guestfalica. Next base: position 257,610,409 of record OY829913.1, read on the forward strand.
TGGCAGCTTTCATAAGAGCTTTATACGTTATTGCAAAATATTTTGAAAATACACATAGAAAAATTCGATCCCTGTACAGCCCAGACGGATTGATAGATCGGAATAAACCTTCCTACTTAAAGTTTCTCCATAAATTTGGAGAACCCAGTGATATTTGGTCAAAATCGGTCTACCGGAAGTGGCACCTTTCATAAAAGCTTTTTTAATTTTTGGAAGTATTTTGAAAAGTGTCAGAATTATGAGAAAATTGGCATGCTCTAACCGATTCAAATTAAATTTGCAACAATATCGGTTCAGATTATATTTCTAGAATTTTACCGGAAATGACGATTTTTTGGCAAAACAACTATTTTTCAACAAAAATGAAACCCCTTACAGCTCAAACGGGTTGACTGGTCGGGATGAAAGTTCATACTTAAGCCGTTTCATCAAATTGGGAGGTTCCAGTGGTTTTGGTCGAAATCGTTTGACCGGAAGTGGCAGCTTTTATAAGAGCTTTTTACGATATTGCAAAATATTTTGAAAAGACACATAGACAAATTCGATCTCTATACAGCCCAGACGGATTTATAGTTCGGAATAAACCTTCCTACTTAAAGTTTTTCTATAAATTTGGAGAACCCGGTGATATTTGGTCAAAATCGGTCTACCGGAAGTGGCACCTTTCATAAAAGCTTTTTTAATTTTTGGAAATATTTTGAAAAGTATCTGAATTATGAGAAAATTGGCAATTGCTCTAAAAGATTCAAATACAATTTGGAATAATATCGGTGCAGATCAATTTTCCTAAATTTAAGCGGAAAGGTCAATTTTTGACAAAAAAAAACTGGATTTTTTTTACAGTGATGATGAAAATGTTTGACCTAGAGTATTTTGACTAAATATCTGGGCCATACGGAATCAGTCTACAGAACAGGCGAATTGACTTTTCGGGATGAAATTTCATATTCCAGTAGGCCGATTCTGGTTTTCCTATAGGAATAGGAAATAAGAAAAAATTTAAATTTGTATAGCAGTTTTGTGTTTTTTCCTATAAGCGTATTCTTGTGTTTCTTCTTATAGGAATTTCTTTCTTTCCTATTTATCGCGGTTTTGACGTTTATTTTTCCGTACCTACTTTGGATATCGAAAGTTATCAAAATTTTTCCTAAATAGGAAAAATTCCTATTTCCTAAAGAAACCAGAATCGGCCCGACCCACAGAAGAAAATAAGATTAAATTAGAGTAAAATAGTAAAGAGGCATACATTTTTAACAACAGTTGACCTAGTTGGTTTTCTGACATTTAAGCGGAAATAATGATTTTTGATTATTACAAGACAATTATTTTCAAAAATCCGGTAGGTTCAATTTTTCGTTTTAGAAACTAAGTATATGGTGTATTCGAGATCTATGTACATTTGTCGAAAAAAAAGTCGCGTGTTAGCCACAACAATTACACCTCTCCATTTTTAATTTAATTTATAGTCATTGGTCACGTGCCTTTACATCAATAACTATAATACTTTTCCATTATTCATATTCATAATTATTGCATAAAGGGTTTGTATATTCGAAAATAGGTACCCTGTACCGTATATATTCTCTATTATAATTTAATTAAACACAATATTTTGAAGAAAAAAAAACTAAAATAATCATATAAATATTTAATTAAATTATTACGGAAAATTACTTTTTCTAATTACTTATGGAAATTCTATATGCACATTCTAATTTCTATTGAAATCAATTATAAAAGCCAACCCTATTTTTACCCCCATATACCAATTCAACATGTAGGAATATTTTTATGTACATTACGTATATTTAATTGCCAATCCGTCGTCTGTCACAAAAAAAAACATTAAACCCCCCGACCGACCGAATCACACACACATAGACATACACAAAACAAATTTAAATGTAATTTTAAATGCGAGTGGATAGTTGGGCGATTGGTTTGTTTGATGAAATGTCCATTTTATCATCGTGATAATGCGGCTTTACATGAGTACATTTGGTTTGTACGCTTTTTATGTGTAAATATATTAATGAATTTAATGACGGAACTATGTATATGGATATTATGTATAATTATACGCACGATAATTTTGATACCATTAGCAAAATACAACACAATATATACGTAGGCGTGTTACATACAAAATCAAAGTTAATTTTTTTTCATATACATATTTTAGGTTTTTATTGTGATAGTTGTTAAACCACCACCCAAAATTATACACCAAAACCACGTCGTACACAAGGGTTATTGTATTTTAACCAGATATACGCCACCTAATTATGTTTGACACATTTATGCTGCATACATGTTTTACATTTTTATATGTACAATATCCAGCTACATTATTTCCAGTGAACTCAATCAATTTTAAACGCATTAATCAAATTAAAATGTAATAAAAAAAAAATAATAATAATAAATTGTTTTCCCTTTATGAAAATTTAATTTTCTATTATGGCATTTGTATGATGAATTCTACACTGAATTCCGCAGAAGTCAATAATCGAAAACATATTTAGTAATTTGTGGGTTTAATATTGCTCAATATGAAAAATACAATACGATTGGTGTGCGCCGCCTTAGACAAACGTCACTGCAAAGTGATTTTCTCGTGGTCATAAATGTTGGCCAATTCCAATGTATTACCTGGAAATAAATAAATAAAAAAAACGGTTTAGATTCGGGTTTAAATAAAATATTTAATTAAATATTTAGTTTATAGCAGTTCTGGCTTATTACATACTTTAATTAACAGGCAGAGCCTAATTACCGGACAAGTGGTGAAGTGGTTAAAGCTTCGGTACTTGGGCCGGGAGGTACTGGGTTCGAAGCATCGATTACGATCGGTAATGTTAAGAAACACAACTAAGACTCTCTGTTGGATGTGTGTATACAGGTTGACATGAAGTTTGCAATGTGCAGATGATAGGGTAAACTACCCTGCCATGAGCCGCCTTAACATAACTTTCAACTTTTAGTCGTCTGTTATCATTCATTTTAAATAATTTTTTATGTAAAGTGCAGATTAATTACTTGTGAATAAAGTGAATTAATAAATTTTTTAGATTACTTTGGAATTATTTCATAAAGCAAAATTGATCAAAAAAAGATAATTTTGCCGAGCCCCCAATTTCTAGATGTGAGCCTAGTTTGATCCAGTAATGAGCCGCCTTAATAATCGATGCTTTTGAATTTAAAGAAAACAGATTATAGGCAAGCAAAAATACTTCCATTTTATTGAAATGTATTAATTCAAATTTACACATAAATAAACGCAATTTAATGAATGAAAAATTAGTTGTCATTCACAATTTTAAGTTCTGCATTTGATACAACTAAAGGCTTTCAAATCTGAACAAAATTTCGATGTACATTGCATGTGATACGCTTTGTCACACACAGAGCACGAAATACCGTAATTGGTTTTGGATAAATTCCTAGCGCATGCAAAGCATAGTCCATAGCTGATGGTTATGTCCGAACATTTTGTTTTAGTAAACAAATTGCGCACGTGAAGTTCCTTACTTAAATTCATGTACCATGTTCGAAAATTGGTTCATCTTGGTCTTCCATGAAATTGGTGCGTGCATAAGGATCCTGTAGATTGCTTAACAAAGTACTTTTGACTTCATGAATGTTGCTTTTAACGATTTCTTGGTCCAGCACTTTTGTAAAACAGTTCTGTAACTGAGAGTCTTGGTTTCTGTTTGACTCATCAGAGGGCATGCAAAGATCCGAATAATCCATTTCCGTCGTAACATGTAAGATATATAACGTCATCGTATATAAAAATATTTAGGTAAATACTTGCCCTCATGAACCGTGGGAGTTATCTCTCTAGTCTTCTTATTAGTTTTTTTATTACGAGAAATTTTCGGATTAGGATTTGCTTTTCTTTTTGTACTTTTGTAATATTTTCAGTCTTACGTTTATGATTAGCTTCTATTTGTTTTTGTTTCCAAATACATTTTTCTAGTAGTTCTAAAGCAGCTTTTTCGTCAATTCCACGGCTTTTTGAAATGGAGTATACGGTACAATATACGATTGCTTTTCAACATTCCGATTTCCTTTTCTAGCAGGCGTCTTTATAATTTTTAAGAAATTTTCAATATTGCTTTGATTTGAATCATTTTGAACGTAAACTATTGGAATATCAGATACATCAATGACGTGAACATCAGCTACTGTATTCACCTAGGGTAAAAACCAGAATAAGTAAATACCTATTTTAAGATGCAAACTCAAGTAAATTGATCTACTTCCTCCGTTGAATCTATTTCCGTATTGAAAATCGTAATTTCGTGACCAATTTCAAGATCGAATATTAAGCTATTCGGGTTATTAGCAAATTGGCCATCATAATTTCGTTCCTCTGTTTCTGCTAGAATGGGAGTATTCTTGCTACTTGAACTACTATCCTAGATTTAAACAGTACCCAAGAGGTAATAATTTAAATGTGTGTCGAATCTGTCTTTAATATGTCATATATTTTTTTCAAACACAGAGAATCGTCAGAATGGCTCCAGCTGCTCTGCTCGTAGGTCTCAAAGTGTTTTATTTTGAAAGCACCAACAATTTAACTAAATTTTGAAAAATTTATTGTGTTTTGCTTTTCTTCCTGGACGGCTATGGTATTTACATCGTCAGTTTGATTTGAAGCACTCGACTTTCCAAGGCACTTAGACAAGTCAACAGCATTTTGATTGAAGGGATACAGGCCACATGTACGAAACCTATTTACTATTATCTCACGTTTTATGTATTTATTTAACACTAGTTTTAATAATGGAGCAAAATATTTTTTTGTGAACTGCTCGTCCAAGTTCGCCATTCTCCATAACTGGACTTCTTTTGCCCAACCCAATTTTAATGGTCTGAAGTCGGCAACATCCGCTTCTCGTAGAATTTGGATATAAGCAAATGAGAATTATCTTAAATTCCTCACTTAACTTCGAAAGAGCATATGTCAGGTGAGTCTTATGACCATCGACATATAGCACAACAGGAAATTGTATGAAGTTATCTTTCAGCACAGGATAAAATATTTCCTTTATGTAATACAAAAATGCTTCAGACATCATCCATCCCGAATCAGTTTTAGTGTACTTAATTTCCGGTATCGAGTCCAAAACGACCCTTGATATTCGTTTATAGTGGGAAACGATCATAGGGGGTATAATAAGAGGACTCATCTCCATTAAGATGGACTCATCTCCATTAAAAATTCAAGATGGGTCTTGTAGTACATCGGTTAAATTTTTTGCCTTAAAATAATCCTCAAGATGATGAAACCATCCTCTAATATCTCTCTTCGAAACGGCGGCACTCGCGTTCGTAACCGCTTCTGACACTCTAACAGCAATCTCTGGATGCCTCTTGAGAAACCGACTGTACCACTTGTCTCCTGGGAAATTGTCGACAAACACGTTTTTCCTAGGGCAAGCAAAATTAAATGAAACAATTTGCAATTAAATTAAAACCCATAGGATTTTCCTTCCGAATGGTAAGAAAATACCTTCTGTTTTAATTTTATAATGGCTACATTCACATATGATTCATTTCATCACGTTTTCATTGAAACACGTATTCATTATGCATACTAAAATTCAAGAATTTCATTTAGTCATTTGTTTCATGTCATAATTCAAAGTTATTAGTTAGTTAGTTATCATCAGTCATAATTAAAAGTTAGGTAATGTTTGAAGAAGGGGAGACAGTCCAAAGTGCGGCTAAAATCTCCGGACTATATTAACTGTGCTAAAACAGTGTCTCGCCGTTACAGACAAAATGAGTGCGAATGATTATTAAAAAAAAAGAGGAATCGGTTGACAAAACAAACCGCAAAGTATTAACCAAAATTGAACGGATAATTGAAACTAACCCTGGTTTTAAGTTGGCTATTATCCAACAAAAGCTTGCAGAACAGAACTTACCACTGAGTCTCTCAAGCATTCAAAACGGCCTAAGTAAACTACGGATTACATTGAAATTGGCTAGTCTGGAAATGGAGTCTATGAATTCGCCAAGAACAATAGCCTTGCGGAAAGAATATACCACACAGTTTTCAAGTAATTAACCATAATTTGTTTTTATTTTTCAAAATATAATTTAATAAGTATTGGAAAATTTCAGCATGGGCTCAACAAAACCATGAAAAATTGATACTCATCGATGAATCCTGTGTTAACTTGCATTTGCGCCGAAGGCATGCGTGGTCTAGAAAAAATACACCGGCACGTATCATTCTCCCCCTTCCTTAAGAGGTATAAATGTTATGCTTATAACGGGTTTAACTGATCAGGGCGTGTTATCCATCATAAAATGATATCAAATTCGGCATGCAATGGAAGTAAGTTTTGTGGTTTATTCTCAGAGTTAATTTCAAAATTGGATGGTACCAATTATTGTTTTATAATTGGTCTGTTTTTTTATTGTATCTGAGATTAAATAAATCAGATAGATAATTTATCTGACAAATCTGGTAATATTTTATCTGAAAAGGCTTTTTGCAGATTTTTATACACAGTACTGAAAATATGTAAAGACCACTGAACATTAGACAACCGATTGACATTTCAGCCGAAATGTCCTGTGAAACGTCAAAATAATAAAAGCAAAGAGTATAAAAGCACAAATTAACATAAAATGGAACAAAATGTGTTAGTATTGGCTGAAATAGTCAAAAACACTTATAATATATAACAGTGATGATTTCGACGAAATCAGCAGTGAAGAAGAAAATAGTTTAAAAATATACAATTTTACCGAAGACATTGTACCGTCTTACACGAACCCAATATTTAAAAGCCTACTAAATATTGAAACTTTTAATAAACTCTGCAAGCTAAGTCATGACAGCAAAAGCCTAGAAATCCACCCAGGTAGGCCGGAAATACCAACTGAAAAGAAAATCCTTATCAGTTTACGGTTTTTTGGAAACCGAGACCCCTCCGGTAAATAAAAGTAATATTTGATATAAAACCAAGAAATAACAATAACTGGTTTTAGGAATTTTGGAAAAATGTTTTCTTTAGCGGAGAAAGTAAATATAAATTTTCGGCTCCAATGGGCATTCTACACGAGCAACCACATAAAATATGGTGGAGTTGGTAATGTTCGTACTCAGTATGAATAATCGTTTGAAAGCTGTTTTGAAATCCATAAGGAACTCCAATGAAATAGTAAATATTTTGAATAACAGAAAAATAACAACGAATTTGATCAGAACGTTAAAAATGTGCCACTCGTTTGAGATAATTTTAGGATTCAGTGTTTGTTTTTGCTTTCTTTCCTTTTGTTTTCTCCCTGAAAACGTTTCTAAACATTGACTGTATTAATCCTTTCTAATTTTGACGGAATGAGAACTGATATCCGACTATACAAACTAAAGTACATTCAACGCAATCTCTTCAAAAGGTGAGCGTACATTAAAATGCGAATCACTTATTCTTACTCTCTCTACTTACTTTAACTCTTATACTGTTCTCAATCACTTGGTTACTACAATTTAAGGTTTGAATAGAAATATGTGTGTCTCTTTCGCTGACGAAAGAGAACATGCGCATAACAAATCAATCTAACAAAAAATTTAAATATATAGAGTAGGCAACTAGCGCCAATTATATCAATAAAAGTCATTAAAACCTTTATAAAATTCCCCATATATTCAGTTTACACACAATATGCTCAAAACAAAAATTAAGCAGTACTTGCCTCTCTATGCAACGTTAAAATCTGACACTTGTCTATGTATGTGTAAAAATATTTTCATTTTATATAGGATGCTTAAACAGAACACAAAATTTTAAAATCTAGTAAGCTTTGAAGAACAATCTAACATCCTTCGGATTTACTCGGGCAATTATTTTTTGTCAAAAAACCATTTCAAACTAATCAAATAAACCCAAAACAAAAAGTTCTAACTATCAAATTTTTTATTATTTTTATTTTTGTTTTATCTCGTTAGCTTAGTACGTATATAAGAAAAGCGGCACAAAAAACATTGCTGCACCGAGCCGCAGAAAATCCCGAATAATATTGCACCCCTAATAATTCCGGTTCCCAGGAAATACATTCAATAAGTCTAGCTTCCCAACTAATTTGCTGTCTTATGGGACGATGATTGCTGGAAAACTTTATAAAATATCTAAAATAGGAAGAACAGGAATCACACTCCAATTAATTATCGTGATAGTAAATTTATACGAAATTAAGCGGCGAAGCGAGAATCTTCCGGAGAGTTGTTTATAAATCATGGGTCGTAAAAAAAGGTTTTCCAACACGTACTGTTACAATTTATTTGTTTTTCAACACGAAACGAACGGATAAAGTTAAAATACGAAGGAGATGAAACAGAAAACATGTTCCCCCTTAAAAGTGATATGTAGGCAAACCTAAATATTATGGATCGATCATCGATCTACTTTGTCTTTAATCAGGAACTTTTCGTTAGACGATCACTGAAAAAATAATACAGAAATTCTGGCTGCCAAAATATCTTACATCTTCTGGCTTTTTCAAATATCAACAAAACTAGCTAAACTCGAATCAAATGCATAACTGACTGGGACAATCTACTGAATCCAGATAAGTGGTACAATGGTTGAAGTTTTAGCATCACAGTCGCGCGCTACATAGTCGGAACTTAATTTCCAAGCAGCTGATACTGGATACCATCATACCATTTATTTAATTTTTCTGGGCCGCTCTTGCCAAGGTAATTTTGTGTTTTTGGCTTGTGTTATCAAATGTGTTCTTATTAGTTCTTTGGTGTATTTTTCCTTATTAAGTTATAGAAACGGATCGGATTGAAAGATCAAACCGTTGCATACGATATAAGATATCCGTTTACTTGGCAAGCGTATTTTGTATTTTGTTTAATTACTTATTATGAAAAAGCGCCACCCAAATTATTATAATTAGTGTTCGATAAAAAAAATATCACGACAAGAACATTAAAGTCCAGCTATATGTACAACTAATATTGGGTTGTAGCGAAAACCGTGGCTTTGCGCGTGACGTTGAAAAAAACACAAACGGATTCTAATTCTTCCAATGAACCCAATGAGGACCATGGTTCGAATTTACACTCGCGTAAAAATATGCTAAATGTTTATGTTAAATGTGATTGTTATGTCAAATATTACAACTATTTATTTGTTCACTCACGTATTAAAGTTTTTAGATTTATAGTTAAACTTTTGGTTTTGTAATTTACGTTTTTTTGCCGATTTGGTGTGTGCCAGAAAGTAGTATTCATGCGTTTCTCTTTTATACAGAAGTTGTGTGTGGTTTTCATGTTAGTTCGTTATTAGATTAAAGTGAAGTTAAGCATGTGTAACTAAAATAATTTTACTGTGATGGGATAAATTTCAACAGCGCCTTAGGGGGTTTCAATTGTTTGAAATCAACATTACATGGAAGCGTGGGTTATGAATAGTGACCAAGAGATTGAAGGTCATAAAACTGAGTTATTGTTTTGTGGTTCCTAAAAGTGACAAGTTTAATTTTGTGTAATTTTGAGCCTAATCGTTTGATTAGTATTTGTTTAGCTCATAAACTCAAGGCAACCGTTACATGCTTAATGACCATAAGGGTGTACTTCATCTAAAAAACACCCTCTCTAACATGTCATTTTAAAAGAACTGGTGCTACCAGAAACCCAAGGCGAATTTTTTTTTGAACTTGCAGTATTTTTATGTCGTTTCAAATAAAATAGTTTTTATGTATGATTTTTATACAAAGATTTTTGCAAAAATTTTAATGACAGATACTGGGCGAACAGTGTTATCCTCGGATACAAATTTATACATTATGTGGTCGCTATAGAATTTTTTTTGAATATGTAACTTATCCTAATATCGAATTTCTGGGCTGACATTAATCGAACAATAAAATCTCGCTATGGGCTAAAATTATTTTATGGGATGATGTTTTAGTGGCATGATAGTTTCTCCTGGGATGATAAACGTTTATATGACAGAAATTCTGGGCTGACTATCGTGATAGTTTAGTGTTGCCATTTTTGATTTTTTTGTGGGATGAAAGCTGGTAACTATATACACGTTACCAAAACCGGCTTGTCACTGTACCACTTATCTAGTTACCGTAGATTGAGTTTAGTTATTTTTGTTGATATTTGGAAATTTCTCGAATTTGCAAGAGTTGGCGTAGAGTACATGTCGATAATTCCAGTGGAATCTGGTGTAATTAACGTATAATATACAATGTTCAAGTAGGGTTTACTGATTTTAGCCAAGCACTCCTATTTTGCGTTTGAACTAGCATATTTTCCAAAATAAAGTTTAAATAAAATATTCATGAATTTTTAATATTTATAGTTGTGTATTGAAACGCGTTGATTTTTTTTAATTTTATTTTAATAAGAAAAAACAATAAATAAAATATGACTTCATAAGTTACACTGAAAGAATTGTACATTAATATCAAAAAAGTTTAATTTTAAGAATTTTAATTATGCGTTAATAATTAGTACGGTATCCTTTAGCTAGCACGACTTGCCGTAACCGATTTTTGATCGAATTCACCAACTTTTTAGTTTTGTCAGGATATATTTTATGCCACTCAACTTGGATAACCTGTTTTAGTTGCTCTTTATTGGTTATATGATGTTGCCGTACGTTTCACTCCAATATATCCCACTCAATAGGGTTGAGATTGGGTGATTGAGACGGGTGTGGTAGTCTAGATTTACAATTATAAATCAGCCAAGTTCTGACTAATGAAGAATTATGCTTACAATCCATTATCTTCAATCAACATGAAACTGTCTAATATTCTCACCTTTTCGGTAATAGCTTTCAAGTTATTTTTAAGATTGATAAATATTGGAATTTATTCATTGTACATTCGACTAAAACCAAGTTTCCAACGCCATTACCTCCCATGGCACCCCAAACCATGACACTTACCATGACACTGTTTTACGGTTGGTGTTAAATTTTCCTTATTTAGGGACCTATTCGGTTTTCTCAATACGAAATGACGTCCAACTGAGCCGAATACATTAAATTTACTTTCATCGACAAAAATTATCTGTTCCCAAAACTCATCATGTTTGACAACTACCACTTTGCATATGCCAATCGCGCATTCCTTGGAATGTAAACAATTTCTAATTGTTTGAGGATTTACAGATGGCCCTCCACGTTCCTTGAGGTTTGTAGTAATTTTTGGAGACAGCTTGGACTGTGGGTCGCGGTCTATTAACAATTTTGCTTATTTCAGAATAACATTTACCTTTTTTTAATTTTACTATCAATTTTTTAATATCGACGGAACTTTTGTGTGATTTTGGTTATTTTTTTTTGATAAACTTTCCACAACCAGCTATTAGAAGTGACTAATTGTTTTCAAAAATATATTGTTTTGTTTATTTTAACTAACTGTAAAAATATTTACCGGTAGTCGAGCGAATTATGACAGAGAACACCAGTGTACGCGCAATTAATTGAGGTAAATGTTTAGGATAAACAACTTGTTTGTGTTTTTATGGTAAATAACGAAATTACACTCATACTTATGAAAATTACTCAAAACATTTTTGCAATATTCAAGCTTTATTTTGGAAAATGTGATGATCCAAACGCAAAATAATCTGCTGTATGCGCAATTTTTTTGATGCAGTGTACATGTATAGAGAAGCTTAAGCATGTATGTGAAACTGGCCAATAAAGTAGCCCGAACAAAAATTGTGTCTTTGCTTAATTTGGGTTTCAGGTGACCTACACTATTTCTCTATGGTAGCCGAAGTCTCAGGCAATCCCTGTGACAATCGCCACAGAAGAAAATTTCTTAGTAAATTTTCTGTTGAAAAACGTTACATACTGAGACTGGTACGAACCTTCTTTCCACCTCGCACAGAAATGAGCTACATTATTTGCGTTCCAGATGAACTACACTATTTCTTTGTGGTAGCCGAAGTTTCAGGCAATCCTTGTGACAATCGCCGCAGAACAAAATTTTTTAGTAAATTTTCTGTTCAAAAACGTTGGCACGAACCTTCTTTCCACCTCGTACAGAAATGGGCTACATTATTTGGGTTCCAGATGACCTACACTATTTCTTTGTGATAGCCAAAGTTTCAGGCAAGCCTTGTGACAATCGCCACAGAAGAAAATTTCTTAGTAAATTTTCTGTTGAAAAACGTTACATACTGAGACTGGTACGAACCTTCTTTCCACCTCGTACAGAAATGGGGCTACATTATTTGGGTTGGTTATTTGAGACTGGTACGAACCTTCTTTCCACCTCGTACAGAAATGGGCTAAACTATTTGGGTTCCATATGACCTACACTATCTTTGTGATAGCCAAAGTTTCAGGCAAGCCTTGTGACAATCGCCACAGAAGAAAATTTCTTAGTAAATTTTCTGTTGAAAAACGTTACATACTGAGACTGGTACGAACCTTCTTTCCACCTCGTACAGAAATGGACTATATTATTTGGGTTCCAGATGACCTACACTATTTCTCTATGGTAGCCGAAGTCTCAGGCAATCCCTGTGACAATCGCCACAGAAGAAAATTTCTTAGTAAATTTTCTGTTGAAAATCGTTACATACTGAGACTGGCACGAACCTTCTTTCCACCTCGTACAGAAATCGGCTACATTATTTGGGTTCCATATGACCTACACTATCTTTGTGGTAGCCGAAGTTTCAGGCAAGCCTTGTGACAATCGCCACAGAAGAAAATTTCTTAGTAAATTTTCTGTTGAAAATCGTTACATACTGAGACTGGCACGAACCTTCTTTCCACCTCGTACAGAAATCGGCTACATTATTTGGGTTCCATATGACCTACACTATCTTTGTGGTAGCCGAAGTTTCAGGCAAGCCTTGTGACAATCGCCACAGAAGAAAATTTCTTAGTAAATTTTCTGTTGAAAAACGTTACATACTGAGACTGGCACGAACCTTCTTGGGGGGAGGGCTACATTATTTGGGTTGGTTATTTGAGACTGGTACGAACCTTCTTTCCACCTCGTACAGAAATGGGCTAAACTATTTGGGTTCCAGATGACCTACACTATTTCTCTATGGTAGCCGAAGTGTCAGGCAATCCCTGTGACAATCGCCACAGAAGAAAATTTCTTAGTAAATTTTCTGTTGAAAATCGTTACATACTGAGACTGGCACGAACCTTCTTTCCACCTCGTACAGAAATCGGCTACATTATTTGGGTTCCATATGACCTACACTATCTTTGTGGTAGCCGAAGTTTCAGGCAAGCCTTGTGACAATCGCCACAGAAGAAAATTTCTTAGTAAATTTTCTGTTGAAAATCGTTACATACTGAGACTGGCACGAACCTTCTTTCCACCTCGTACAGAAATCGGCTACATGATTTGGGTTCCAGATGACCTACACTATTTCTCTATGGTAGCCGAAGTCTCAGGCAATCCCTGTGACAATCGCCACAGAAGAAAATTTCTTAGTAAATTTTCTGTTGAAAAACGTTACATATCGAGACTGGCACGAACCTTCTTTCCACCTCGTACAGAAATGGGGCTACATTATTTGGGTTGGTTATTTGAGACTGGTACGAACCTTCTTTCCACCTCGTACAGAAATGGGCTACATTATTTGGGTTCCAGATGACCTACACTATTTCTTTGTGATAGCCAAAGTTTCAGGCAAGCCTTGTGGCAATCGCCACAGAAGAAAATTTCTTAGTAAATTTTCTGTTGAAAAACCTTACATACTGAGACTGGTACGAACCTTCTTTCCACCTCGTACAGAAATGGGGCTACATTATTTGGGTTGGTTATTTGAGACTGGTACGAACCTTCTTTCCACCTCGTACAGAAATGGGCTACATTATTTGGGTTCCAGATGACCTACACTATTTCTTTGTGATAGCCAAAGTTTCAGGCAAGCCTTGTGGCAATCGCCACAGAAGAAAATTTCTTAGTAAATTTTCTGTTGAAAAACGTTACATACTGAGACTGGTACGAACCTTCTTTCCACCTCGTACAGAAATGGGCTAAACTATTTGGGTTCCAGATGACCTACACTATTTCTCTATGGTAGCCGAAGTGTCAGGCAATCCCTGTGACAATCGCCACAGAAGAAAATTTCTTAGTAAATTTTCTGTTGAAAATCGTTACATACTGAGACTGGCACGAACCTTCTTTCCACCTCGTACAGAAATCGGCTACATTATTTGGGTTCCATATGACCTACACTATCTTTGTGGTAGCCGAAGTTTCAGGCAAGCCTTGTGACAATCGCCACAGAAGAAAATTTCTTAGTAAATTTTCTGTTGAAAAACGTTACATACTGAGACTGGCACGAACCTTCTTTCCACCTCGTACAGAAATGGGGCTACATTATTTGGGTTGGTTATTTGAGACTGGTACGAACCTTCTTTCCACCTCGTACAGAAATGGGCTAAACTATTTGGGTTCCATATGACCTACACTATCTTTGTGATAGCCAAAGTTTCAGGCAATCCTTGTGACAATCGCCACAGAAGAAAATTTCTTAGTAAATTTTCTGTTGAAAAACGTTACATACTGAGACTTGCAAGAACCTTCTTTCCACCTCGTACAGAAATGGGGCTACATTATTTGGGTTGGTTATTTGAGACTGGTACGAACCTTCTTTCCACCTCGTACAGAAATGGGCTAAACTATTTGGGTTCCAGATGACCTACACTATTTCTCTATGGTAGCCGAAGTCTCAGGCAATCCCTGTGGCAATCGCCACAGAAGAAAATTTCTTAGTAAATTTTCTGTTGAAAATCGTTACATACTGAGACTGGCACGAACCTTCTTTCCACCTCGTACAGAAATGGGCTCCATTATTTGGACTCCAAATGGCCTACGCTAATTATTGACAGTGGCTAAAGTATCAGGCAATTACGGTGAAAATCGCCACGTAGGAAAATGTTTTGGTATTTTTTTTCAGAATCTTACGTAATATCATTATACTCGTACTTGTATTGTGAATACATAATTTTTTCAAATTGTCAGTAAAATTGCTTTTCATATATTACATACAAATATTTTAATTATTAAATTTTATTCTATTTTTTAGTGTTGGCTTGTAAAATTAAATTTTGTTGTAGTATGCTGATGTGAAAAAAATTTCGGGATAAGAATTAAAGGTAATGCAGATTTTCTAAATTTTTCGGGCCAGCCCGAATTTATTACAGATTAAGCAAAGACACTATTTTTTTTCGGGCTACTTTTCGGGCTAGTTTCACATCGGTAGCTACGACCAACGTAGATTTTTTCATATTTGACGAATATGATTGAGCAATTTCTCTTAAACAAGTTAAATCTAGATATGTAAAAGTTTTGTCTGGTGAACTCCAAGGTATACCTTTTATTTTCTTTATAGAAGATGTGCAATGTAAGTAAACCATCTGTGTTTATGTGATAACCTATTTCCATTGTTGTAAGCCATTGTTTAATTAACCATTGTCGTTTTGATTATTCCAAGTCGCGTATTTAATAATGACTCGCTTTTATTAAGCCACGAAACATTTGGAATTTGTTTCAGTTGCATATACATAATTATGTATTCGGAATTTTAAGGTTCTTAAAAAATCTTTAAAAGTTTCTCTTAATAAATGGTTTCTTCAAAATTTAATGAAATCGATTTAATTTCACCTACGAGGTTTTTTTGAGTGAACTAGCATCTCTGGTAATGAAATTATCTTGCCCTTGAACTTTTAATCCTTTTAAGAGCCGTTACACATATTTATACAGAAAACAAAATAAACCTAAACGACTTATTTCCACTTAGTGGAAAATATGATTGAGCGAAACTTAAAAATGTTTTAAAATTTTAACCAGATTACATGTTACACTTACGGTAAAGCAAAAACTCAGTAGTAAAAAACGCTGTGCCAACCATGTTATGTAGGATATTCCGACACATTTGAGCACAAAAAAGTACAAACAATCAGGTTTCTCTCTAGAGCCGCTGTGCTATTTGAATTTTTTATGTAATTATTTTACTTTTTTTTATTATTTTATTTGAAACAAACCAACAATAGAATAAAAGCTCCCATATAACATTATGGTAAATAAAATAAATAATAATAAAATGAAAAACTTTTTCTTTCTAAAGCTTCAAACTTTACCTTATTTTACTGGAATTTTTTATTTTTTTTTGCAAACAAACAAAATATAATAGTAGTAATAATAACAATAATAAAACCCATTTATAAATATAAATATAATAAAATAAAAATGAAAGAAATCAACTCGCGTGCATTTTCCACATTTTTTTTGTTGTTGTGTTTGTGCCATGAAAATAATAAAACTCACATGGGACATATTATAAAAGTATGTACACATAGAAAATTATTTTGTGTTTCGGACACACGATCCCCGTTTTTTTTTGTCTTCTGTAAATCGTTAGGTTGTTTGAATATAAATATAAACAGAACAATGTATAAACGTACAAACGAGTGTACAGTTTTAAATGAAATGAAAATAATTGCAATTTTGAAAGGTGGTCGAATGTCAAAAAAAAAATTTCCCATTTCTATATTTTTGGTATTACACGCTTCGAATTTTCATGGCAAACGAACAATTAAAATTAGAAATTCGGCGTACAAAAGACAAATAACGTGACAAAATAAAATCAATCACATATACGATACACCACTAGTACAGTGTTCTTGTAGGTCATTATTTTTCGAGATGACACATAGAATATGCTGTATGTCCAACCATTATACGTGTGTCGTATACATTTCAAATCACAATATATACAAAGGGTGAGGTTTTATCTTGTAAAATTTATTAGTCTTATCATAAAACCGTATAGTACATGTGTTTAAATTCACACACACACACACACAACATTTTGAAATACGTATTATAGTCAGGGTGTTGAACAACAAGTTGTACCTCTCTAATCATTCAAGTGCAGCACATATTCTTCATAAACGTATATTAAAAAGTTCGTTTTATACACTTGATAATCTCGTTTGATATACACACAACTTATGAGCTTTTCCTACTTGTGTTAAACAATTTATTAACAAAAAAAAATATAACAAAAAACGTATTTTAAAAAGCTTTTAAGGATATTAAATTTTTAAGGTAATTTCTTATTTAAAATTCATGTGGATGATGTCGAGAAAAATAAGTAATGCTTTTCGAATTTGAAATATATAAAATGAACACATGAAAATAATAATAATACGTCATAATGTTGGGAGCTTATATAATCAAATGTGACGAACATTATTTATAGATTTGGACTGGCACGTCAAATTTTAAATCTAAGTTGACTCATGTATGCTCTTAGTAGACAAATATTATAAAATTGATTTTTTTTTACATAAATCGATGAGATATATAATAGATTTCACCTCATTTGAACCACGAAATCAACGGCCTTCTCATTTCCTACAAATAATACAAATTAAAATATATGAGAATTTCGTTGTAAAGGGTGGTTAAATTTTAAGGGCCGATGTTGATTTTGAATAAAACACAAATTCTTTTTGTGCGATTCTAAGCGATGACGCTTAGGCATAATTGAGGTTCTATGCCATTAATGTGCCGAATTATCCCATCCTTTAGCTCTTGAATTGTTGCTGGCTTATCGACGTACACCTTTTCTTTCAAATAACCCCAAAGCAAGAAGTCCAACGGTGTCAAATCACATGATCTTGGCGGCCAATTGACATCGCCACGTGAGATAACACGGCCATTGAATTTGTCGCGCAAAAGAGCCATTGTTTCGTTAGCAGTGTGGCAAATGGCACCGTCCTGTTGAAACCACATATCGTCCACATCCATATCTTCCAATTTGGGCCATAAAAAGTTCGTTATCATATCACGATAGCGAACAACATTCACAGTAACTGTCTGACCGGCCTCATTTTGGAAAAAATACGGCCCGATGATGCCGCCAGCCCATAAACCGCACCAAACAGTCACTCTTTGTGGGTGCATTGGTTTTTCGACAATCACTCTTGGATTATGATTCGCCCAAATGCGGCAATTCTGCTTATTGACGAATCCACTGAGGTGAAAATGTGCTTCATCACTGTAGATGATTTTCTTCGAAAATTGATCATCCACTGTTGCCATTTCTTGCCACCATTCTGACCATTGACGACGTTTGGAATGGTCAAGAGGCTTTAGTTCTTGAGTCAATTGCACCTTATAAGCGTGTAAATGCAAGTCTTTATGCATAATGTTCATCAACGACGAGCGTGAGGTTGTTGGGCACGACGACGAGTTGAGGGGGACGGCTCTTCAGCCACACTATCGCAAACAGCAGCAATATTTTCTGCTGTACGACCTGTACGAGCATGCACTGGTGTTTTAAAATCTCCTACAGACCTGGTTTGCTTAAATTTTGCAGGATTTTTCCGAATGTACGCACATTTGGACGATTAAATTGACCGAAAAAATCACGAAGTGCACGATATGCATTTTGATTTGAACGCCCATTTTCATAATATGCCTGAATAACTTTAACGCGTTGCTCGATTGTGTATCTTTCCATGGTTCAAATTGAGTTAGTCTGAAATTGAGAAATGTCAAATTAAATGCAGAAAAAAACTTGACGTTTAGGTGTGGTTCACATTCAACGTCGGCCCTTAAAGTTTAACCACCCTTTACAACAACAACAATCAAAATACGGGAAATTGATGACGTCATAAATCGTCATTTAAAACCAATTATTGCCTTAATGAAACCTGTACTATAATTTGTTACACACTTATTACAATTTATTACAACAAATCCTGATTTTATTACAGCTACCGTTTTCGAGGAACGAGTGGTCGGTTTAGCTTACAATTAAACCTGCACCTCCAAAATTGTAACTTTTCATGTAGCTGTGATATCGGGATGGTTCTTGGACCAGAATTTATTACAAATTAATTACATTGAATAAGTTAGTTCAAGACCACCCCTATAGCTTGCCTAAGGGTATATTTCAACCCAAAACGATTATGTATTTAGAAACGTCAATTTTAACAACTTTAATAATTTTTTTACACCAGACTGCCATCAGATTTTGGAGAGAATGTTGCAAGAAGTCTTGTCGAGAGTAGAGTAGGTCAGCCTTATCCAGGTGTGTAATAAATTATGTATGTGTCAGGTTACACGGGATTGGCTCAAAACTGTAAAGTCTTCAAAAAGGTAATTTAGGGGCGTTTTTACGCCCTTTAATAATTTATTACAACAGACCGCCACCAAATATTGGATCAAATTTTACTCTATTGACCTTGTGGAGGTCAGGTCACCTTATCCAGATATAAAATATTTTTAATAAATTATTTTTGAGCCCAAGAAAATGCCCAAGGCAGATCTAATCAAATCAACGAGATGGAGGCCTTGCAGCATCTAAAGGAACTGTTATTATCAGCAGAGCTACACGTCAGATGCTTCGAAACAAACTGATAAGAAATACGCTACAAACGAAAACGTAATGTTGGCAATAGAGGGGGGGGATCTGGGATTTGTGTTTCCAGAAGTTCTGGCTTATTGGATGTCGATCTTATTTATATCCGTTACAAATTTCACGACTTTGGGCGTATTTTTTATCATGGTTGCCGTCTTTGGGAAGTTACAGTTCTTCAGGATCTGCTCTATATTTTCCTTTATTATTTTATGATCTTCTTGGATAATTCTATATCTGCCACATATCCCGCGGAAATTCTTCACATCGAGCTAATCGGAAAATTCATCACGGGTATCTATAAATTTTCTAAGTGTACGAGGATAGAACAGCAATACACCACCAGCCATACAACCATCAATGTACTTCAATATTTTACAACACCAAGAATAATGATAATGGACATTAAGCAAATAAGGGTTCAGAGCTCTGTAATAAAAAATTACAAAAAAAACACTGGCAATTCAAATGTATTTAACTCCATCAAATAAAAATGAAGTAAATGTAATGGAGCCTTTCCGCCATTTTTGAAATAACAAGATGCCTACAGACTGAGTACAAAGATCTAAATACAAAAGAATCGTTAAATTTTTTAAGTCATAATCGTAGGCTTAGTTCTTAAATAAATTTAAAAAAAATAAACATGTTAAAATCTAAAGAGGATCGAACGATTTCCAAACCAGTTGGTCTTCTGAACTCTTTGGTTGACAAAGGTCTAAGATACAAATTCCGCCGATCGTCGGAATTCACTCTATGTAGATTTGAGCGAGCATTCTACGATACTCAAAGAACTTGTGCAACGAAATTTAATCTGGGGTGGCTTCTTCCGTTAAAAGATCCGCCGATTTGTCATTGAAGCGATCGTAAAAAAAAAAACATAATTGTTCCTTTGAAAAATAGAAAAAAATTTACTGCATAAGCATTTAGGGGACGGCCGATTGAATTAGGTAGTTTAAGTCGCTAAATTATTAAAAAGTTTATCGCCCAAGCCTGTAGAATGACGGCTGCCTTATCACCGTAATTCTCGGTTCTTGATCTATCTAGCGAACTAGAGGGCACAGCACAAAATTTAAGTTCAATAAATCGAGAACCATAAAATATTTTAATTGCATTTCTTGAGTTTAAATTTTAGTTATGGTTTATTTTGGTTTAGATGACTTCGAGTGAAATTTATTAACGCAATTTTTAAATAACGCAGTTTCTTAAAACTATTTAAGCAGGAATTCCTACGATCAGGGCGATTCATATTTGCACAGTATAGATGGCCATACAAGTCTAAACTTATCTAAATCAATAAATCGACCGCCCCTTCATATCCTTCGGTAGTACAATTTTTATATTTTGCAAAGAAACAAATACGTTTAGCCTGGTTCCATATGACCTCATATAAGAATAATAGAAAAGCGAACCATCCTTCTAGGAATGTGATTGTTTATGTTTTGAATAGCCGTAAGGAGTAACTCTGATCGGTCGAACACTACCAGCCTTATGGTGTGATTTTCAATATTGACCAGTACCATATGTGCAACGCAAGTGACTGTCACTGTTTTGAGGTGGTAATAGTAATGACCAAGAGGAGACACCAGCCGTATGCGAAATGTTTGTGAATGTATGATTGGTAACTTAAATTTGACAAACATGTTAACGAGGTGGGAAGGGAAATTATATCGCTTGAGAAGTAGGTATTATTACTTCGTTGTTGGTATATTGCAATCCGTTGTTTTTATGATCAGGTATCGAAAAGAAATTTTTTCGTGTAATCTTATCATTCGAATCTTGTGTTAGATATAAACAAGTTAATGGGGTAGATATTTGATATTGCTTGCGGAAAATGACATACTCGATAGTTTCAGCAAAGCGAATATTTTTTACTCAGCACTTACACGCCAAAACCCTTAATACAAATTATAACCTCAATAGTAAATAAATATAAAAGGAAGGCCAACCAACTAAATTATTCTCAAGGTGACATATTGTTTTTATTGGGGGAAATTGATAAAACACCAGAATTGGTTAGATGTAAGTAAAAAATAATTTTTCTTTATTAGCATTACAACAAGTAAATATATTTTTAGGCGACAGTAACATGGCATAGTAGGCGAATGCAAAACATTATGAGAACATATTGCTTGTGTTATATCTTCCACAAGTCAAAACCCGAGAAATAAAGGCAAAATTCGCCGATTTGAAATCAAGAACAAAACAAAAATGTCTAGCATTAAATAAATATATTAAAGAAACTGGTGAATTCAAATCTCGGATTAAATAATTTTACGGATTACCTCTATAAATCTCAGGTGTGTTTGATTTAAGCAGAATTGACATTAATAACCAAAAACAATTTTGTACTAGGTATAAATGGGTAAAGGATTGTGTACTAGGGAAATTTTTTAAATTGAAATTTTACCGAATACATCAAAAGAAACTGTTCCAAGTGCATCTAATGAAATAAGGACCATCCCTCAACCATTAGAACGTCAATCTAAACCACGGAAAAGAAAAAATGTAGAAACGGGTAAGTTTAAATTAAAAAATTTGGTTTTCTAGTTTATTAACTATACTTTTGTTTCATCTACAGATGAGTATGATATCCAGTATTTGGGAATTGTCAAACAACAACTGAAAACGGCTAAAGATCGCTTAATGGAACATACATCAGAGAACTAACAATCATTAAAAATAAATAAACTAGTGAATTTAGTTTGTCTACAATGACTATATTTGAATCACGGCAATCATTAATTGACTCATATCCGCACCGCGTTGCCTCTTGCTTATTTCATCGGGTTAGCTCCACATAATCATTAGGTGGTACCGGAACACGGTTGATTGTGGCAATATTGTGCAGTACAACGCATGTTGTAATTATTTGCACACATTTTTAGACACTGTATAGTAAATTGCCACCTGATACATGTATAATTCTGAAGCGACTCTTAAATAGCCCAAATGCCATTTGGAATATTTTTAAACTAATAAAAACGTAAAAGGCGGGAAAGGCCACTGGATTTGTAAATATAAGAATCATGAGTTGATCCCGGCCAGCGACAAGCTAAGTTCGTAAATAAATAGTCGGCATGGCATACCTAAAAATATAAAATTATCTTAGAAATAAATAACTAATTAAAATTAAATCAAATAATTACAGCTTGGACATTAAGTGCGTATACACTTTTTCTATCCATGAACGTGTAGCTGTCGCATAAAGAAGACTTTGAATTTATATTTCGATACCACCTATCGCCCCAATTACGTTTGGAAACCCATACTTCTCAAAAAATCTTCTTTTTACTTAGTGAACTTCAGCGTTACTTTTCGGAAACTTTATATATTTCAAAATTCTACGACATACCGCACTCAAAAATTCCGAAAATATTCTACTCACGGTGGGTTGTAACAGGTTGTGTAGCCCAGTATATTTAAGCTTATGAGAATATGTAAACACATCTAATAATACTCGTACTTACTATTAAGAATAGCGGGATTGACTTTCCACGATTTGTACTTCTTGTAAAATCATCATTTAGCTCCCCTATAGTATCTTTTGCTATATTCTTCGTGAATCTGTATCGCTTGAAAAACTCGGCACTCAAAAGGGTTATCACGGTCTACAAATACTTTATGAGGTATACGATTCCGATTCCTTCGCCTACGTCTTGAAATCCAAGCATCCATTTGTACAGGTTAAATTAAATCAATTAACTTCACTATAGCCATTACTAAATATCGATTGACTTTTTTTTTTTTTTTTTTTTTATTTTTTATTGGTAACTATGCGATCTGTTTTGGGGCTCAAGGCTCACCCTGCTCTTCCGCGGTTATGCTTTTAACGTCCTTACTTTACGCCTTGCGGCCAACTCGAGGACGTACGGCTATAGGACCGATTTTAAGACCATCTGCACATTGCAAGCTCCATGCCAGCCTATACCAGCATGGAAGATGGGTCGGCCCATGAGTTTTGCACACCGACAGGGGGTCATAGATGTGTTACATTTCACCACAGATCGAAATCTGTTGATGAAATTTCACTTTGCATCCTGCCCCTATCGGGATTCGAACCCGGTACCTCCCGATCCAAACGCCAAAGCTTTAACCACTGTGCCATTTGGATCGATTGACTCAACTAAACCAATTAATTTAAAAATATTTTCAAGCTCAAAAATTGACATAAGCATTAATTGCACATGTAGTTCAAATCGCTCGCAAAATTTTAACTATTTGCGTGCTTGCTAGTCAAGGCAAAAATATCGAGTACACCATTTTTAACAATTTAGCAATCATTGCTTGCTTATTTGAATGGAGTATACAATAATCTGCAACCTAGTGAAAACTGCTTACTTACCTGATTGCTATAGACAATCGAATATTTCAAACTTGAGAAGTTCGCCACTAGGTTGTAAGTTGACCATGACAAGCTATCCTATCTTCGAGGCAAGATTTCGGACCTTAGATCACAGAAAGCAAAGCACCTACTGAATTCGGTAATAATCCTTTTTTTATTTTATAATATTTTGTTTTGTCCTCCATTTTGAATAACTGATATTTTTTAATTAATTTAATTTTTATTTTTATTGATCTATTTTCTATATTTTTGATAAGGTTGTGACTTAAATATGCATTGAATGAATAAATAAATTTAGTCCTTGAGTGGATCCATAATGGGATTTTGAATCCACATTTTTGGAAATGTGCATTTATGGAATAGCCTTATTTCTTTATAATCATAGTTTTTGGCATCAAAAATAAACGATTTAATGAAATTAGACTAATCCAGAAACGTATATTTAAAAACATTTGCATTTAAAATCCCGTTTCGATAGCACCCCATGTCGACATTTTGTGTTGTGCATTTTGGTTCATGTCGACCTTTTGCATACGTCAATCTTCTATCTCTGTCGATTTAATTAAATTATAATTTTTTCTCCTTTCCTTACCATCGCTGCGGATGAACGAAAACGTGTACTAAAGTGAAACGAGATAACTGAGTTAAGAAATCGCTCGAAGCCCTCGACCTACAGTTTTAAATCGGCAAAATAATTGATAATCCGGCCGAATAAAACATCAAATTAAAAATATTTGGATATCGCAAAGTAAGGAGTTCCTTCCAAAGCAATTTATAACTGCATTATGAATAACAGAAATAACTACTACTATCCCCATTTCTTAACAATAAAATTATAATGTAAAATAGTTTAAACTACTTTTTTTAGTTATGTATTTTCTTCATATTCCTTACTCTTTTAATGCTTCAAAGAATTAAGAAACAAACTTTTAACTTCTTCAATTTGATAGAGTTTATATTTTTGAATTTTTTATTTTGCTTTTATATTTTCATTTTATGTTCCTTCTAGTTTGCTGTTTGTTCCTCCAAGTACAGTGTTGTTACTGTTGTTTTTGTTCCCGTGTACTTGTGTATAGTGTACAATATTATATTGCTCCAAAAAGCGTTTTAAAAGTAAATGAAAATAAAACTAAAAAAAAAAATTCTTTTTAACTGACTTTTTTCTATCAAAATTACAAGGAAAAACTTTTAATATTTTCATTTTCTTGTACTTTCAAGAAAAATAATTTTACTTTTATTATTTGAATACGTATACTTTGTAATAATCATATAATTTGTGTAACGTATATAAGAGTAGATCCTTTATGTTGAATAATATGTAACAATACGTATATAAGAAATGCACAGTGACACCTCGAACATATTCTCTATATGGAGGAAATGTCTATCGATGTACATAGACGCACACACCAAATAAGTACCTAAATCAAATCAAGCCCATTTTAATGTTGGTTTTTCACAGTTCTGGCACAAACGTTATTTTTTTGTTTTGCCCCCATATTCTATACAAAACACATACCATAAGTTATAAAAATATGAAAAACATATTAAAAAAAAATCTCCAACAATGAAAATCTCAGTTCAGTTTTTCATAAAAGATTTATATTTTTGGATAATTTTAACCATAAAATGTGGAGCTTTTATTTATTTTTTTTTTGTTGTGTATAATAATTCTGTTCCAACTGAAATGAAAACAGAACAAAAAAAAAAGTAAAACACAGCAGCAAACTCAATTCCTCCCTTAAGACTCATTGGATAATGATCCCCATCGTTATTTGCTTTTTGTTGCTGTTGTTTCTGCAATTTATTATTTTTCACACCACACACCAAGCGCCAAACCAAGTACTAAATATTTCTGGGCATTCGGCTGGTGGTGTGTTGTTTTGTTGGTATCGCAACAAGAATATATCGCAACCAGGGTAGTTTCGTGTAGAATAAAATAAAATACAAAAAGGAAATTGTTTTTGCTCTCCTTTACTTAAATTTAATAAATAAAAATAAATGAGCATTTACGGCCCAAGGAAAATACGAAAATTGAAAAAAAAAATACAAACGACCAAATATAAAAATGGTGAATTACTTTTCTATTTACGAAATTAATTAAGAACATATTTATAACGGCAAGAATGATGATGATAATCGTCTTACGTATGTAAATCAACTGGGTACAAAATATGAATGTTAATTAGGTGCGCTCGCATAGTTCTGAGATAAAACATGCACTTAAAGGTTTATTAGCTGATTAGATTTCAAAATCGGGAATCAAAAATGAATAACGGGGGATAAGAATGGACATTTTATCTTCAAAAGTTTTGCTAAATCTACTATATCTATGTCAACAAGGGTTTCGGAAACGGCATAAACGCATTTAATGTAATTTGCTGATGATTATAAAAGTTGCAGCCAGAGAGTAGCTAGGACCGCATTCACATAAGTATTGCATGAGTATTTTCACAGAACAGTAGCACTATTCTGGTGTTTCCGCGGAAATTGGAAATTGGAGAAAGAATTTATATCTAATTTCTGTTCAAATATTTTTTTCCGGCCTACTGAGGAGAAAAGTTTGATGCAAATATTTATACATTGTGAATAGTTTTTCCGTATATAAATTGGCAGGGATTCCCAATTTAATTTTGTTTTGAAAAAAATAACACTAGCTTTTTACCTTAGTATGCCAGGAAAAAAATTTTTAAAATACATTCTTTCTCGAATTCCCTACCCTATTCATTATGGTAATTACCATAATAAAAATTCAGGCATATTTTTCATCTAAGCACATTTTATCAGAGTATGTGAAATCAGAGTGAAAGTTGCAGCCAAGGCGTAGGCCCACTAAATATTATATTTCCCATTAAATAACCTAACATCTTAATTCATTAAGCAATTAAACTGAAATTTTGTTGACCGAGAGACAGCATCCTTAAATACTTAACTTCCTCCCAATTTAGATCTGTATTATCTTAAAATTAATGCAAATGAACCGATTAATCCAACCGTAAAATCGCCATAGGTTACTTATTGCATACGTTTCGCTGGAAATACAAAATGGTTCGTTTAATGATGGGACGTATACAGTACGTTTCATAACTAAATATCCAATCGTTTTTTGATTTTTTTAAATATCTGAATAACACAATATTTTTAAAATTTAATGTCAAAAATTAGATAAGTACAAAATTTCGCAAAATATAAAAAAACCGTTGCAAGGGGAAAAAATATTTTTTAAAATACTTACGAAAATCATTAAAATAAAAAAATTAAAAATTGATGATCCTCCATTATTTTCTACTATTACCAACATGCTATGAGGCATACTTGTAAATGACTTGATGATTTTGGATGATATCTCCTGCCAGGCATGTAGAATGGCTATTTTTAAATTGTCTCCAATTGCCTGTTACCCTCCTAAATTTCCTAAATTTGCTAAGTCCCCAGAGATTTTCAATTGGGGTTTGATCGGTGAATAAGCGGGGAAATCTAATAGTGTTATCTTGCTGGAAAATCCAGCTATCTTCGTGGTTTATGTACAAAAAAGGTAGGTTCTAGGAGACCAATATAGTCCTCGATGTTCATTTTAGTGGATGGGAATGCAAATGCGAGGGTGCCGGCTGAAGAGAAAGCCCAGCAAAATACCTTTTCTTTTTTCTAAGAACCCTCCAAATATATTGAACACTATCTGACCCATTTAAATTATTATTTTTTTCATCGCAGAAAATCACCGATTATTAAATAATGGTTAGTTACCATAAAAGCAGAACATGGCGTTTTTCAATTATCTTTAACCAATCACGACTCATGTTCGCCCTAATAAAGTCAAAACATGCGGCTTTCTGCCTTGACAATAGCTTTGGCACTGACATCATTTTGCTGTGGTTTAGATGCCCAGCATTTTTCATAGCTCGGCAGATTGTGCTTCGACACATTTAATTTAAGCTCACTCTTCTGCAGGCGCTTAATACTTTCACAAGAATTACTCTCGGCTTTAATCAACCCTCGTGTATCGCGTAAACTCATCTTTTTTATGGTCCTCCGGTTTTGTTGGTGCCATAATTAATTGGATCGTTTCAAAAATAAGCAATGATAGTATGATTGGGGTGTAATCTTCCGCCAATTTGTCTAAAAGAAAGACCTTCTTCTAAAAATACTACCTTTACCCTTCTCTGCGAGATAAATAATCAAAAGACTATTGTGGTAATCTATTTTTTCGATAAATAATTGAAGTGTGTAATTAATTTTTAGTATTAAAATTTTTAAATCAGTTATTTAAAAAAATCAAAAAACGATTGGACATATAGTTATGAAACGTACTGTATAGAGATGTACTGACGGAATGATCATGAACATGAATTATTTGAATACGAATAATAGATGCAGAGCGCATACTCGGAAAATTGATTACTATTGAACAGATGAACAATTTCCGTACGTCGGAGACGTACCGTAGAGTTTTAAATTTATCAAGGAGATAAGACCGTTTGGGCGATCGAGGATTGGGTTTAGTACTCGTAGTCTAGTATCTGGTGATGAATGCAGCCTCTCCAGCCAAACATTTTAATTTATTTTGATCGCTATTTCACGACAGAACCAACATGCTAATGAAGTTTATCCTAAATTACTCCTAACTTGGCAAAAATAACGCTATTTGGCACTAGTTTAAGAAAAACTTCAAGATCACTTCCCTGTGCACGGAAAATATGAAGTTAATAGTTTCTTTCTTAATGTCCCAGACTTCATTTAGCTTTCATATGCAATACATATTTGATAATGGTTAGGTCTATACTATTTGCTGGCCTATCCAAACTTTTTCCTCATTCTTTATAGATTTGTTATCTAAAGCATTTTAAAACATTTTCCATAGCTTGTATGAACCGCGCATAAGCTACACTCATGGCACGACTGTGGTGGTTAGCGTACGTTACTGAGTTGAGTGATCCTTTTAATGAAACAAATGACCCTTTAGTGGACCTGAATCTCGTAATTTTACTGAGAATCCGAATATAACTTACTAACATTGGAACTGCAAAAATATCAGTCATCTTTACCAGGACTGATTAGAACCATTTCTAAATGTATTTTGCTTTAAGTGTGGGGCCCAAATTGTTCGAAAACCCGAGTGTAAGTTCAGCGAGTGGATCGCATGTAGTCAAACAAAGAAAAGGCCACTTCAAGAACCTCGAAGGACAGTCCGATTCGCTAATTTCAGACGATTCAGTTCGATCACCTATATTTTATCATGTAAATGTTATTAACCAATTTTTCCCAAATAACACGAAAAAAGTTCAAATAAGCGCCCCTCTATAAATTATTTTAAGTTGAGAAAATTGCTAGTCAAGCAATGTCCATACACATATCTACGGACGACTTCTAAAAACAGATTTGGCATTTATGGATTAATCACAGCATATTTTTGACTTAAATTAATGGATAATATGTAACATATCTCAAATGAGTAGCCAAAATAATATATTTGCAATTATTAAACAATTTTAATTGAAAAATAATCATTTTTCTTAACCGTTTCTAGAAACTGGATGCCAAATCTGTTTTTAGAAGTGGTCCGTAGATATGTGTATGTGGCATCGCTTTTAGCTTCTTTAAAATAAAAACAATATCGTGTAATGATCCTAGACCACACGAAAATTAACATAGCACAAAAATCTATGACTGGACTACTGGATAGTAATGCCTCCGTCAGTGTCTTAGGGAAGGATTCTTTGGTATTTTTATCGAAAGTTAATATGAAATACTACCAAACTAATTCAAATATCGTTACGTGATGGAACCAAAAATAAAATAGCCGAGTACGCATGGCTGCCTGTAATTTTTATTTTAGATTAAAATTGCTCCTAACATCCCTATCAACGAGGTAGCAGTAGTTCCAACGGCCACCGAGAGTAATAAACATATCCAAAATGCTAAAGATCAGAGAGAACTAGATAAAATTACTAAGGCGCCCCCATCATTATTAAAAGAAAGTCTTGGCAAAACCACTATTCATGATAACACATTAAGGTGGAAAGGGGTTCAAAACCAATTAAGCAACGATATTACCCAGTACAAACCAAGCTATGCTCGGAAATCCATCGTATGTTCGACTAGCGGTGATCGAAGTTAGCAAGAATGCGTTGAGCTCACGAAATCTAACGGAAAGACACGACTATGGCTCGTATGCCTATGTACAAAAACTTAACTCAGTTACGGAAAAAGACGCATATCCTCGCCCCTTATATCAACTAAATAAATGTACTTGACTTGAAAGATGCATACTGACAGATTCTGCTTGCTGACGAACCTTGCTATACTAGGCTGTTTATTGTCAGGTGTGACACAAGTATGGAGGGTGTGGAAGCTGTCTTCTTCCAAAACGAAATGAATACAAACGAAAGACGGATTACAGACCATGCTAGCTGGAAATGGTTAATGGGAGAGCGGGACTTAAGGTGCAGGTTGAACCTTGTTGGATATGTTGTCACGCATATACTGCGATGAGCTAAACGAATTACAAACTTATTTACCCAAGGTGTTGACATAGTAAAGCCTGACCCGTTGGGATTTGAGGATGATTGATGAGTATATTTAGTTAAGGCGAAAAATTAACAATGGCCCAGAAAAATATCCTGGATTTGCAGTTAACGAAAATTATATTTTTATTATACTAGAACCAAAGGATTGGGTACCCAACAGAATTACCCAACTTCGGATTTCACTTATTTGAATAGTTTCAATATTTAGTTATGAGAAAAATCTCAGAGTTTAATCTAAAAGGCCCTCTCTATGGCGGCGAGAAATTTCATCCAATATTTTTAATAAACTTCGAATTTTACTTGTTTGCGAAGTTTTAATATTTAGTCATAACAAAAATCTTAAAATGCCACTCTATAGAAATGGTGACCAGAGGTGGTGATTAATGGTCTCTAATAAATAGATCTAATCAAAAGGGCTGAGCGCCTTTCTAAATGAAGGTATGGACTTTCCTGACTATCCTGAGAATATAGAATTGTATTCTCTGAATAAACTTCTAATTTAACTTGTTTGAGTAGTTTTAAAGTTTTGTTATAACAAAGATCTCAGAATTTGTTCAAAAATGATTCTCTATGAAAATGGTGGCCATAGGTCTGTCCAATCAAATGAGACATACGCTTTAAATAAAAGGTAGAGGTTTGAGTAGTTTTAATATTATTTTTGTTATAACTAAATTTGTTTTTGTTAAAACTACTCAAACAAGTAAAATTCGAAGTTAAGAAAATATTGAACGAAATTTCCTGCTCTCCATTTAGAAAAGGCGTATAACTCATATTAAACAGACATATGGCCACCATTTCAATAAAGAGTCATTTTAGTACAAAATCTGATATTTTTGTTATAACTAAATACTAAAACTATTGAAACAAGTAAAATCGAATTTTATTAAAAAAATTGAAGGAAATTCCTGCCCTCTATTTAGAAAAGACATGTGGCCCATTTGATTCGCCAGATATATGACCGCCATTTTCATAGAGAAGATTTTGGAACAAATTATGGGATTTTTGTTATACCAAAACATTAGATTACTCAATCAAGTAAAATTTGAAGTTGATTGGCATTTTAGAACAACCCCTAAGATTATTCGATTATTTCTTTCACATCTACGAACAATTCTTTGAATTTTTGTTATCGCTCATGCCTTAAACTACACATAAGTAGAAACATTATTTATTTAGCCTTGTTCAAAAGAAATCTTGTCCTCTGTTCGGAAGTGGCAAATGACTAATCGTACCCGCATATGCGACTTTTCATATCATATTACTGTATTTCACAACAATTACTCAACATTTTGTTAAAACTAATATGTATCGTGTAGTTTATATTTTAATATTGGAATTAAACAATAGGACAAATTTTCTAAATGTATTAAATCTCTCAACTTAATTTTATCTCATTTTTTTGAGTTAAATTCCAAATAGTTTGAAAATCACTCAAATTTGAATTTTTTCGCTCAAGTTTGAATTTTAACAGTGTAACAGTTCTTAAATTCCAATTAGAATATTACATTTGAGTGTTATTTCTTTGCCCTCTAAATGCTTTTTCTCAAATATCAAATAATTTTTCGTGCAAACCCCCAAAAAATTTACTAATTTTGAAAAGAGACACAGAATTACGTGTTTCGGGTTATTAATCTGGCTCACTCCACATACATATACTATACAGAGGTAATCAATCTTAAAATTACAAGTACCAATTTACTAATTTTAAAATCCGCATCCTACAAAAATCAAGTAATTGTTAAAAAATATGAAATCCTTCAAAAACAACAACGACCGAAATTATAAATAAATCAATATCGATCAAAATATTTCCACTCGAATTTTTCCCTCTTTGACAGACTAAATCTATACTTTATCTAAATTTATCTTGGATTTAAGATTTTTATTTTTATTTCTATTTTTTCAAATTCAATTTATGAAAATCGAAATATTAGTATAGAGTATAGTACCTGCCACATATTATATAGAGTAATAAAGTGTCACATTTTGAAAATAAAATAATGATTGATGTTTTAACAACCCCCTAATTGGATTTGCAGACTCTCGCAATCGATTTTTCTGCAGGTCTTACTATAGAGTGGCTCATTCATTACAAAATGTTTTGTATTTTTTTTTTTTGTGATTAAATACAACAAAATTGTCACAATCATCCTTTCCGAGTACGCGAATATAAATAACAAAACCAGACAGCGCGAATAATAACATTACGATGCAAGAATCGCGAACGGATATTCTCGTACAACGCTGTTGACAGGGCAGAAAACAAAACAATTTATTATTTTGATTACAAAATTTTATGATAAGAAATGCATTTCATTTATCTGCTTGGACATCATTTATATAAATCTTATCGTTGTTCCACTACTCGTATATGTATATGTACACTGGCAAGACGTTTGTTGTGTCTCTCGAGTTTCAAGTTTTATAGGTGGAGGGGTATACACAATCTATTTGCAATACAAAACATTTTGCTGTATTTTGTGCTGATTTAATGTAACATAGCGAAGATGTATTATTGTGATACATAAAACAATAAAATTTATAAGATGTAAAAAAAAATTTGATGACACTGGTACAAGTCGGGTATATCTAGCTAGAGATACACATTATACTTTACCTTATATCAGATTATAATCGTTTTCCTATCATAATTTCAAATTTATCCAATAAATCGAAAAATTGTGCATTTGAAATCTCTTTTAAATCGCTCGATAGCATAATAGCGTGAGCTCCTTTTTATGCTGTTCTAAGACAATCCCAAAACACATAATGTTGAGTTTACATACCTGAAACGATAGAAATTAAAATAAATTAAGTTTTTTTTTATGTTCTCTGGTTTAAAACATGGAAATATGCAAAAATATACATAAAACAAAAGAAGAAAGATGGAATATGATATTTCCACAGTTTTTCCGCATTTAGCCGAGTTGACAAAATATTAAAATATTTTTAGTTTAAATTATGTATACGTATAGTGATATAAAACGATGTGTCATGGTACCTGTGTCTGCTTTTTCAGAAAATTGCAAAATTTACTTTAATGGTTTTTGTATATCAAATGAGATAGTAATTATAGTATTTTAGTGGAGACCGGCATTGACTATGAAAATTACTTCGACAATAAAATGGTTCTCTGCCTCGTTTGGTCTAACCAATTTTAACTGTATTTCACTACGAGATAGGAAACTATAAAATTACTAAAGTATTCATCGTCTCTTGGGTATGTTCTGCAAATAACTTCGATTCATTAGTTTACATCGAAACTTATGCCTAAACACGATATTTTTGTTGCGCAACAGTTTTGTTAGCCCGACATTCTCTACACCTCGTAAAACAGTGACTTCGGGTTTGTGGAGATTTCCCAATACAGTTTCCAAAAATAAATTATATTTCTGCTGAACGATTCTGGCTTTCCTATAGAAAAGGAAATCGAAAAAATATTTACATAGCATTTTTGTCAAAAATATCATTTTCTGGCCTACTGAGAAATCATGTTTGATCTAAATTTTTATAATTTAGGAATAATATTTCCAATTTAATTTTGTTTTTGAAAAAATTTACACCAACTGTTTACCATAGTACACCAGAAAAAAAAATTTTACGACAAAAATACTACGAAAAATCTTTCCTAATTCCTTTTTTCCTATAGGAAAGCCAGAATCGCCTACTGGTATGATTTAATGTTTCAATCAAGAAGGCCATGAAAAAACAAAAAAATAACTTTACAACTTATTACTCGCGATGTAAATTTAAATAAAATTAATTATTATAAAAGAAAGTGTAAATATATAATTGTTATTCGTGTACAAATAATGAAAAGCATCGAGGGCAGCATTCTCTGCACCAAAGGCTCAAGGTAACGCGAAAACAGGGGTGGTCCATAAAGTGATAAGTGATATCACGTATTTCAGAATTGTCTACTCTATAGCGTAGAGAATTGAATTTTGCAAGATAATGTCAACAATTGGTAGAATACGTAGGCAACGTATTATCTACATATTCTACCAATTGTTGACATGTCTCTCTGAACCCTTTCGTTACTATTGGTGCTCATTGTACATATTCCGTTGTCTGCCACGATTATGTACCAGGCCGTTCTATGTGATATATATACGAGTAATTTGCATGTTTATTTACATTGTTTTTGTATAATGCAATGTAGTTGAGTGTTAAACGTTTTAATGATAACAAGTGTTTGCAATTTTATTAAGTTTTTATAGAAAACAAAAATATTTACCGAATACAAATTAGAATATTCACCGAAATAATTATCAAATAATTATCGATCTAATCAGTAGGCCGGCCAAAGTGAGTAAAATGTTTTTAATTGTTCATGAATAGTTTTATTGTCACTCGGAGAGTGAATCTTGTGGCAGCAGTCATAATAACGAGCCACCGAATTATGAGGAATCCTTCAGCTCTGATAGTGACCACTTGATGCCTTTTGCAAGTGAAACTACTTTCGACAATTTTTCGGCTAATAATGCCAATTTTGAACAAATAGAACAGACCTGGAAAATGCGTTCCAGGCACCAGCAAACTTTGCCGAAGCATCAACATGTGCAGCACAAACATCACCTTCAGAAGAAACAGCATCTTTAGCTTTATCATCCGCCCAGTGAACACGATTTGGTCACCACCAAATTTTTTGAAAAGGTCAAATCCAATGTCTAGCCATACACAAGACCCTGATGCCAGGGAAATAGAAATGGTAATTGGATGTATGCGATATGTGTGATTTGTTACAACCGATTACCAAGCGTTAGCAGTTATTGGTCCTAGCGGCTCTCTCTGGGTAATTAATTTCTAATTGCATTAGAAAGGCGATGTCTCGTGATCGGTCTATATTTTTATCTTCGAAACTGTATTTTGAATCATCGGATAAGCCAGAGAATTGTAGCAAGACTTACTACATCGACGATTTAGTTGCTTGTCTCACAGGTACATTCAGAAAATGAAGGCAAGATAGCGCTTTCCAAAGTATCGTTGAGTCAATGACCAAATTCAAAGAAAGGACAACGTTAAAATAATATGCTCAAACACATAAAACGAGGTATACAAATGTGGTAATAAATTAGTAAGTACTGTTTTGGAACCTGCTGTCACATTTTGTTTCGATCGAATCTACAACGAGGTGAATCGAAATTCAAAGTTTCCTCATCCGGACTTATATATGCAAAATGGCAAGACACTAAAGAAGTAATATGGTTCTAAGTAATTGTCACACATATGCTGTGATCGCGGTAACAAAAACCATAAATTATTCAAACTTCCAATCTCATACCCAGAAATGATTAATTTCCTTCGCCAAATAATGGGTGGTGTGTATTTAGCAGACCAATTATATGACGACACATACGACTCGTACGTATGTGATCGGAAATCAACCAAATGCTGACAATAAGTTTATATCGCTTGGTTATGATACTGTCACTAATATACTTTACTGCATCTTTAGCTGAGATGCTAATATATGAAATAACATCAGCCAAGGTCAAGCGTTCGAGCCAGAACGGACGAATGTCAAGCAAGATAAAAAAAATTGGAGTTTCGATGCATTTATCAATCGAAATTGGATCAAGGCGTCGTTGTTGCAACTACGCCAACAAAAAATTCAAAAGCGTGCCAGAAGAATTTACCAAGAGTGCAGTATACCTTTATGCTAAATTTTTATTGTCTCATACCACCAATAATTTGCAGAATTCAAAATAAAAAATCTTATGAATTGAACTGAAAAACTTTTACATTGCATTTTGTTTTATTTGCCTTCAATACTATTCAATAGTATTCCACATAGAAATACGATTCATATATGTACCACCACCTCTTTTGCTCCCAGCAGGTTTTCAGTCAAATTTGATAGGTTCAAGATGATGATAATTAATAGTACAACAAGAAAAAGTTTAGTAAAATTCGACATTCGAAAGCTGTAATGAAAGGGTTAACGGAGAAATTAATTTATTTCGCCAGATGACACTATTTGGTCATTCCATAAACATAACTTTCAGTTCAGTTTAGTTGGATATTTCGTTTGAAGTTAATTTTTGAAATTGTCACCCACCAGTTTCAACTTCCATCGATAATTGAAATTAAAAATTTTAATAAATAAAATTTAGGGGAAAACAACAAGCCTCTAAATTATTCTCTCGACTTAGATTTCACTATAATACGCAATGCTGTGTGAAATACAGATTTCTAGCACCCGTTTGTACTCTAATTTGTTTCTCCCCATTGATTGAATACTCGCAGTAAACTGAAATGATCACCGTTGGTAACTAACGGCCATCGTGATTGTTTCTTCATAATATTTGTATTTTTCACTAACCAGTTGCACTATTCCAGATTTCCCTGGGAATAGGAAAAATATTTTCATAGCATTTTTGTCTAAATTGTGGCATATTTCAGAAACAAAATTACTGGGAAACTTTAGTTTCATAAAAATTTTACAAGGAAAACTATTCCCCTATTTAGCTTTGTTTCTAAAATACGTATGCCAAACCTATTTACTCAGTAGGCTGGGGAGGGGGGGATTCGTGTTCCATAAAAATATGAAAAGATAATTTTTTTCATTGGCAATCGAGCAGCCTTGATATGCCCGTAAGGAAATACTATATACTACTAGTATATATATACCACATTACACCCCACATTCCCTTCAGACATGTCCCAAACTCCACCGGGCTTCCTATTATTATCTTGTGGCCATATTAGGATCAATGGGCTAAGTTAACTCAAAAGTTACAAAACATTTTATGAATATGATTAGAACTAATCTGATAAAATTATATAGCTGACAGATTTTTGGGGTAGTTTCATTATTTG
Source organism: Nephrotoma guestfalica (assembly GCA_963691935.1). Classification (NCBI taxonomy): domain Eukaryota; kingdom Metazoa; phylum Arthropoda; class Insecta; order Diptera; family Tipulidae; genus Nephrotoma; species Nephrotoma guestfalica. Next base: position 257,647,508 of record OY829913.1, read on the forward strand.
GAGGTAGTGGATAGTGAAAATAGGTATATCGAGTTTTCGGATATAAACAACTTTTCGGCTGGGATAGGAAAGACATTATCTGCATTACCATTGGTCGGCTGAAAACTTTTGTCTAACTTTAATAGGGTTGCAGAAAGCATCTATGCTGGAAAGAAAATTTTCACGTCTATTAGCAGTTTAATACGAGGGTTGTTTCGTTAACAAAAGTGGGGGAGTGTATTTGCTACGCATTAGTGAGCAATTTTTTTGAAAATATTGAAGATTATGGCAGCAATATGAAAAGCGGCATTTATAGAGCCACTTCAGCACAAGATAGGTAAATCGCCAGCTATAATCAAAGCAGAAATCAGGCTAGTGAAAAGTAATAATTTTGATGGTTCGGATGGTTCTATTTTCATGACCTAAGGAAAGAAGAACCATTTCTGGATCGACATCACAGTGGATTAGGCGGCATAAGGGTCTGGAGGGACTCTTCTATTATGGAACTAAACTATAGAATTAAGTTTCGAGACATGCAAAAGGACCTCGGTCATACAAAAACATTCTGGAAAGAGCTTTCCCACAATGTCATAATTTTTTTGGGGCCAATTCGATGGGTGTATCAGGTCGATAATGCCCCGATACACACAGCAACCATCGTTAAAACCTGGATTAGAAACCAAAACGTAGGGCTTTTATCATGGCCACCGTATTCACGTCGAGTAAATCTCAAGGTAAACTGTGCCATTTTTGATCCGTCGTGACGTAAAATTATAGTCACAAAACTATTACAATGCAAAATCCACAAAGAGAAAAATTTAGTGACACGCGATCGATGGGCAAATTTAACATCAGACAAGTGGAAAGCTAAAAGAATGGAGCGCAATTGTTCTGGATAATTTTAAACCGCACTCGTAATTACAAAAGAGCTTCCATGCTCAAAATGAGGTGTCTGGCTAAAAGATTATTGTACGTTTTTTATGGTTGTACTAAGCAGATGAATAAATAAATAAATAAATAAAATATTCCAATAAATGGGACTCTACTCATTACTAAAAAAATCTTCTTTTTTGTACCAGTTGTATTATTTTACACTCATTTTGAGAGAAAAAAATTGTCAATCACAACAGTAAAGCCTGCTAAGAACCAAAATCAAACAGCATCAAATCAAAAACATCTTTCCCTATTCAGATGACGCGCAGAGTATATCGAGTTTTCCGCTATAAACAATTGTTTCGGCTGGGATAGCAAAGGCACTGTCGCGATCAACAGCAAAGCCTGCTAAGAACCAAAATGAAACAAAAAATATCTGGCCCTTTTCAGAAGACGCGCAGTGTATGTACCTAGTTCCACTATCACCTCCAAATAATAAGGCTATCCCAAAAATCTGTCAGGAGCTATACAATATTACCAGATTGGTCCTCAACCTATAAAGTGTAAATTACAATACATTCCGAAATTCCCAAAATCTTCTGTAACTTTTGAGTTACCCGATTGCTCATCGATAATTCTATGGCCGTCAGGTAAGTTACAATCCGATGTAAGCCCAGGCCGAGTTTGGGGCAAGTCGGAACAGGATAGTTAGTGAAATATTACTAGTTCAACAATCGAGTTCTGTAACTTTTGAGTTACCCATTTGCATATCGATCCTACATCCTACTATTGCCATCAGATATGTAACCAATGGTAAAATAATATTATCCCTCATTACGACCCCCTTTTTCCCTTCAGACTTGCTCAAACTCGGTTTGGGCTTACCTAGGATTATAATCTATCTGATGGCCATAGAAAAATCGATGGGTTAGTGCGTAATTCAAAAGTTACATTTAATTAATTTAGTTTCGAAAATTTCAGACTTTTGGGTAGAATGCACTACATTACACCCCTATTCCTTCGAGATTTACCCCAAATTGTGCCTGGCCTTACCCAGAGTTATAGCCTATCTGATAGCTGTAGTAGGATCAATGGGCAAGTGTGTAACTCAAAAGTTACATGAACATTTTATAAGTTTGGTTTCGAAAATTTCTAAATTTATTGTAATTTACACGACACAGGATTACATAGGACAGTACTAATCTGGTAGAACTATATAGCTCCTAACATACCTTAGTCTCATTATTTGGAGATGATCGGGGAACAAGATATATCGAGTTTTCGGCTATAGACAATTTTTTCGGCTGGAACTGCAAAGACACTATCTGCATTGCCATTTTTCAACTTTCGGCAAACTTTAATAGGGTTACATAAAGCATCTCTGCTGGAAAAAAGATTTTCATGTTTATAGTAACAGCTTAGTACGAGGGTTGCCTCATCTACAAAATGGGAGTGTTAACAAACATTTGTTTGAGTCGATGTGAGTATTTATGTGAAAATGGAAAAAATCGAGTATCCAAGCTGTCATTAAATATTTATTTTTGAAAGGCAATACGCCTACGCAAACCAAAGATGAGTTGGACGCTATGTACGGGGACGCTATGTACCGGGACTCTACACCAACAATTACCACCGTGAAATTTTGGGCAGCAGAATTTAAACGTGGCTGCCCCAGCTATCCAACAAAAACCTGCAACCAGTGACGATAACACAGCGCAAATGGTGCTAGACAACCGTTAAATTAAAGTTAGAGAGATAGAATAGGCTATTAATATGTCCAAAAAGCATGTTTGTTACATATTGAATAAAGATTTAGGCATGAGAAAGTTGTCCGCGCATTGGTTGCCGCGTTTGCTCACTTTGGACCAGAAACGTGTTCGAATGAACATTTGCAATGCTCTGTTGGCGCAGTTTAGGCACAATAAATCAGAGTTTTGACATCGGATAATTACTGTTGATGAAACTTGGATATCATCATCATTACACTCTAGATTTAAAAATACAGTCAAAACAGTGGACTATTAAGGGGGAATCGGCTCCAAAAAAGGCAGAGGTTGTTCTTTCGGCTGGGAAAGTGATGGCGACTGTTTTCAAAAAGGTGAAACCAATACAGGAGCATACTACGCATCATTACCTGACAAGCTGAATGAAAGCAAAAATTGCGGAAAAACGGCCACATTTGCATACAAACATTTTTTGCTCCACCAAGACAATACGCCATCTCACACCTCAGTTTGAACTGCTTGACCACCACCCTCCTTACTCACAAGATGTAGTCCCAAGCGACCTTTTTTGTTCCCTTTTTAGATGAAGCCACCACCTTCGTAATCAACTATTTTGCAGAGAAAGACGCCGAGTACCATTTGGACGGGTTGAAGAGTTGGGAGCCTCGCTGGTAGAAGTGTATTATAGACTTACAAGGAGATTATGCAGAGAAATAAAAAAAAAATTGAAGCAAAATTGCCGTGTATTTTTGGTAGGTCGAAAACTTTTCAGACAACATACGATTCATCTTAGAAATGTGAAAATTAATCCCACTGGCTGAGAAAAGTTTATATACGTCTACTGTCGGTGAGTCATTAGATTATCGATTGAATACTTAGATAAAAATAAGAACAACATAAATTACTAACCCAGCAGGCATTTCAATACCATTATCAGAAATGTTGAAAATTTCAAGGTTAAAATCCAAATTGGCTCTGTATATCAAATTAACGCAAACGAAAGCTAAAATTTACCACGGTTATTAATTCGAAAATAAACGCAGACAAAAAAAAAATAAATTCGATAAAAGTAAAATTCCGCAAGCTGAAGATGATAAAACAACAAATTTCATTCATTCAAAAACCAAGTTAATTATCTGTAATTTTAACATTTTTTTCGTTCTCGTTTCTTGATTTCATTTGGTTTTTTGTGTGTTCGATTAAGTCTACGTAATAAAACTAAAAAAAATCGTTAATTGCACATAATTACATCTTGAAAAGTGTTTTTGGCTATTTTGCAGGAATTTTAAAGTTTCGACGGTCGGCACTTAACATTTGTACAAGGTATGTACATAGTTTTTTAGTTTGTTGTAGCTTCCCGGTTTCTTTTACCCCCCGGTTTCTTACGGTCTACTAAATTCCACGACTGAAATTAAATTCGAATCGAATAATACAAAAAATCCGTAGAAAAACAGCAAATATTTTTTTGATTAATTTCTGAAGGGTTTGATTTTCGATATTTGCTATTGTTATTATTGTTTGTGTGTGTAAGAAGAATTCAATTTTGAAACCAATGATGTACTTATCTGGTAACTGCAATCGGTTTTTAATGTTTGCTTTATTCTGTTCTGAATCACTCACTTTCTACGTGCATTGGAGTATATAGGATAGGATATACGATTTTTTTTGTAATGAAATGAAAAATTGAAATATTATGCAAATTTTTTTTATATCGTCTTCTTCTCTTGATATAATAATAATGAATCCTTATTTCTGTTTGAGTTTAAATTAAATTAAATTTGGACTAACATTTTATATCAGTTTTATTGTTAAGATAGATATTGGATGTGGTTTGCTTTATATATACCGAATACACTTTTTAGTGCAGGGGTATGTAATACAATGAATTGGAATGCCCTCTAATCAAACAATTTATTTTATTTTTGATTTGTATAAAGATTTCAACTAAGGTAACCAAAAACTATTTAGACAAAATGTATAATTTGTCGTTCGCTATAAAATAGAAACACAATGCTGCCTGCATCGAGCACCCTAACTTGCCTCAAAGTATTAAAATACAAAGAATACAAAATACTTATCTTGCTATATATAGTCGAGCCAGTTTTTGTTTTTTAACCCTCAGTAGACTACACAGTCCCTCGGGTGGTTTTTAATATAAGACCCCTGAATGTTGAAGGAAGAATTTAAAGCTTGAAACTCTCTGACATCTCTAAAAATTCTTTTAGATTATTTTGAAACATTTCCGAACTTTCTATGATTTTCGGTAAAGCTGTATTCTTGGTTTTTTATAACCCCCTCCTTATCTCCAGATGGTGAAGTTCCCCCGGGTGCGCAATATATATTTTCGTACTTAAATGTTGAAATGATTGAATAAAAGTAGTGTATTTTTCCAATTTTGCTACTTAATTTTAATTATAATTATTTATTTATTCAACAAAAAATACAAAACGTGAGAACTCCCTGGCAAGAGGAGCATTTAACTAATCGTTGGGTGTGCTCATTGCACACTGCGCTTATGTTTTGCATTCGATTGTTGCGGTTAAATTCAACCAGATGAATCGTTTTTATCTAAAGCATTGTATCTAAACACATCCTCCTCTGGTATCTAACAGAACGGATGCCAGATACGCGTGTACTCATAGGATCTAAAGCACGGCGCGATATGTGTGTTTTCGCCAATTCATAACATAATTTGACAATAAATGTTCGCCGTGTCGTTCCAATGGAATTGTATCAAGGTAAGTTTTAATGAAAATAGGCTGCCAATGTCATTATATCGACCATGTTGAAGAATAGCGAGCGGCCATCAATTGGTCGTTGTTTTGCCTGAATTTATAATCCAATATTATCTGCAGTTTCCACTGTTTTAATAAGGTTTCACTAACTAAAGATCAACATTCTCGCCCATATTGAGTGCCCGTTCGTCTCCGCAGGTTATTGTCACAGATACATGATGCCACCTGATAATGCGATTTTGAGTCGGTAGCTTAAACATCTTTAAAGCCGTATGTATTTAGTACGCTTCCCGATTATTCATCAATTGATATCTAGGAATGCGGTTTATAAGTTTTTTTATATTATAATTCATAATCAACCACAATTCCGATATAGTCAACGTTATAGGTCACGAGTATTTGCATGCTCAAATCTTATAGTTGTTAATATTACGACTTTGAAACGGTTTCAGCTCGTTGAGGCACGATAAATAAAGTTTGCCTGGCTGCCCACAGCTCACTTAACAGTTCACACAATTCAATATGTATAAACAGTAATATACCCAATATATATTTGATCCCATAATTGACCACGCGAATCCCATAAGCTGTTTAAATAGATTAGAAGTTTGAAAGTCCCAATCGTAACCTTTCAGAAAATCATACAGAACTAGGTGACAATAGTACATTGTGTCATTAGGATTAAAAGTGATGCATTGTTTGACGAGCAATTATATTTGCATGCGAGGCGAAGCACAGCGTAGCCGAGCAGAAGCAAACACCGCGAGTCAAACAAAGTCACGTTTAATCCAAATAACACATACTATTTTTTCTCCAACGAAGAAAAGCTCATTGTAAACTAATTATACGAGTAAGTACAAATTATGTAAATAAAACTTCAAAATTGAAACAAATTTTGTTGAAATATTTTGTGAAACTAAGGAGATCATGACTTTTGTTTGGTTTGACTTTTGTTCGCGGCAAACTGCAAAGCAATAATTACAATATTTTCTTTCTTGCGAACAAAATGTTTGAATCAGATGGTTTATCAAATTTTCCACCGGATGTGGGTCAAATAGCAATATAAATTGTGTTAAACCTATTGCCATCAAAACCACTTATGATTTATGAGTATATAAGCGGGTGTTGCAGTGGTGTACTGAAAAAATGTGTCAATCTGGATTATATTCAGAAAGTGTTCTATTGGCATACTTTGCCAATTTGTTGACGAAGATGAAAAGTTCGACTCTTTGGGCGCAGTATTTAATGGTTAAGGCCACATTGAATTATACAATGGAACAGAATATTGGTTACACAGCAAAAAATCCAGGGTTCTCGATAAAGCACAAATGGACCTGTTTTTAAATTTTGCTCCCGATAAGACATATTTAATGATGAAGGTAAGCTTTAAAACTTAAAGATAATATTTATACTTATTTTTTGGTATTTTTCTTGCAGGTTATTTTAATACTGGAAGTAGCGGTGCATGTCGTTGCGACCAACTAGTTGTTGGTGAAAATTTCCAACTCTAAAACAAACAAATCGCGACTCTTTACGGTTTTGAGAGAAAATTATTTGGGATTTGCAGAAAATACTTTGCTCTTCGCCCAGAAAATTTGTACCACGTCTTTTTATAAAATACCAAGGTGGAGTATGTCATCGGGTAGTAGTTGGCATCCACAAAATTAGTAGCGTTGCAAAAGAAGTGGCATTGTATTTAAATTTAAAAAATGCAGGTGAATATACCTTGCGTCAGACTTCAGCTACACTCCTTGTAGATTCTGGCGACGACCTCACTTGGATTAAAACGCATGGTGGTTGGAAATCTAATACTGTAGCTGAGGGATACTTAGAAGATTCCACAACAAATAAAACAAACACTGCTATAAGAATATTACGACCCGATGAACTTAGTACCAGCTACAGTACTAATCATGAAAATACAACCGCTCATGATACTTTAAAAAAATGAGGAAACTATTGCCGCAGAAATATTAGGCCTCGAAGATCCCAGTACCTGTCCAATTGGTACCAATATTGTTGGCAATATGGTTACAAACGATAGATAATAATGTTCTCAGTGGCTTTTTAAGTGGTTTAGAAAAGATCTAACCTTAACCTTTCAGAAAATCATACAGAACATACAAGTGAAGTTATCCCAGTTTTTCATCCAAGGAATTTTTTTATTATTATTGACACGAAACTATTCTATTCCATCCCTTTTATACCTCTTTATGGACGAATAAAATTATAAACACAACAGAAAATTATCCCATCTCAGTTTTTCGTTTATTTGTTGTTCATGTAAAACAAATTAATACTTGGAATTAATGAATTGGGTTTTGGTATTCGAGCTCACAATACGCCATAATATTAGTTTAAAATATTAAGAATAATTTACAATGAGGACCCTAGTGCTAGAATGTTCTTAAGAGATACAAAATGTTTATTAAAGTTAACCTGAGATTTTGGAACTTGGCCGTTTACTCAAATTTGAACATACGGCTGCTGCTGGTCACTTGGTCAGCAATCACTTAATTACGTACCATTTTGAAACATTAATCGCTATTTCCGGCCCAGGAAGCGTTTGGAAGTTATAAACGATTATCATATAAATTTATATGGGGCCGGAAGATTGAGTCCAATCCTAACATACGGCGGGCACTGGGGGTGCTCACCATAGTTTGCCCTTATCATTACCAACTCAAAACCTGAGGAATAATTTTTAGAATGTTCTTAAGAGATACAAATTTTTATTTAAGATTACCTGAGATTTTGGAACTTGGCCATTTACTCAAATTTCAACATACGGCTGGTGCTGGCCACTTGGTCAGCAATCACTTAATTACGTACCATTTTGAAACATTAATCGCTATTTCCGGCCCAGGAAGCGTTTGGAAGTTATAGACGATTTTCATATAAATTTATATGAGGCCATATCGAAGCTGGAAGATTGTGCCAATCCAAATATACGGCTGGCACTAGAGTGCTCACCATAATTTGCCCTTATCATTACCAACTCAAAACCTAAGAAATCATTTCCGGTCTAGGATGTTCTTAAGAGATGGAAATTTTTATTTAAGTTTACCTGAGATTTTGGAACTTGGCCATTTACTTAAATTTGAACATACGGCTGGTGCTGGCTACTTGGACAGCAATCACTTAATTACGTACCATTTCGAAACATTAATCACTATTCCCGGCCCAGGAAGCGTTTGGAACTTATAGACGATTTTCATATAAATTTATATGGGGCCATATCGAAGATGGAAGATTGTACCAATCCTAACATACGGCTGGCACTGGGGTGCTCACAATAGTTTACCCTTATCATTACCAACTCAGAACCTTATGAATCATTTCCGGCCTAGAACTTACATAAGAGATACAAATTTTTGTTTAAGTTAACATATGGCTGGTGCTGGCCACTTGGTCAGCAATCACTTAATTACGTACCATTTTGAAACATTAATCGCTATTTCCGGCCCAGGAAGCGTTTGGAAGTTATAGACGATTTTCATATAAATTTATATGAGGCCATATCGAAGCTGGAAGATTGTGCCAATCCAAATATACGGCTGGCACTAGAGTGCTCACCATAATTTGCCCTTATCATTACCAACTCAAAACCTAAGAAATCATTTCCGGTCTAGGATGTTCTTAAGAAATGGAAATTTTTATTTAAGTTTACCTGAGATTTTGGAACTTGGCCATTTACTTAAACTTGAACATACGGCTGGTGCTGGCTACTTGGACAGTAATCATTCAATTACGTACCATTTCGAAACATTAATCGCTATTTCCGGCCCATGAAGCGTTTGGAAGTTATAGACGATTTTCATATAAATTTATATGGGGCCATATTGAAGCTGGAAGATTGTGCCAATTGTAGCATACGGCTGGCACTGGGTGTTCACCATAGTTTACTTTTATCATTACCAACTCAAAACCTAAGGAATCATTTCCGGCCTAGAATGTTCTTAAGAGACACAAATTTTTATTTAAGTTAATCTGAGATTTTGGAATTTGGTCATTTACTCAAATTTGAACATACGACTGGTGCTGGCCACTTGGTCAGCAATCACTTAATTACGTACCATTTCGAAACATTAATCGCTATTTCCGGCCCAGGAAGCGTTTGGAAGTTATAGACGATTTTCATATAAATTTATCTGGGCCATATCGAAGCTGGAAGATTGAGTCCAATCCTAACATACGGCTGGCACTAGGGTACTCACCATAGTTTGGTTTGCTCTTATCATTACTCTAGGAATCATTTCCGACCTAGAATGTTCCTAAGAGATACAAATTTTTATTTAAGTTCACCTGAGATTTTGGAACTTCGCCATTTACTCAAATTCCAACATACGGCTGGTGTTTGAACGTTCTATTCTTAACCTTTGACAAAATCATACAGAAATAGGTGATAAACATAATAATTCTCGAGAATTTCAATTTTTTCAGAAAATCCCAAATTCTTACTATAGCGCAGGTTATTAAATTATTTATTTGGCCACGTGAATCCCATTAGCCTTTTAAATGGTTTAGAAAAGTTTGAAAGCCCTAACATTAACCTTTGAGAAAATCATACCGAACTAGGTGATAAACATATCAATTCTCGAGATTTTCAATTTCTTATTAAGAAAATCCTATGTTGTTAAAATTGCGCAGGCCAATAAATTACTTATTTGACCACGCGAATCTCATTAGCTTTTTAAATGGTTTGAAAGTCCTAATCTTAACCTTTCAGAAAATTATACAGAACTAGGTGATAAACATATTAAATCTCGAAATTTTCAATTTTTTAAGAAAATCCCAAATTCTTACTATTGCGCAGGCTATTAACGTATTTATTTTACTAAGCCAATTCGAAAAATGTTTTTTATAAAGAATAAATTGAGTTGGGAAATAATTGAACTATTTCAATATTTCACCTAAAGGTGGTGGTTTCGTTTGTTTTTTTTTGGTTTAGGACTAGTTTAGGTCTAACTTCTAAAGCGTGCATGCATATGATTAAGACATAATGAGCCTAAAATTATTTGTATGTTAATACACGTAGATCAAGCTTTCCATTCTAATTTTGTTTTTGGTTCAATTTTAGATTTGGGTTCTACTTGCTAGGTTTAGATTAAATGACCTGAAGTTTGGTCAAGAACGAGTGAAGTGCAAAATTGTGTCATTTGAATAGGCCATCATAGTGAGCCTAAAATTTTTCGGTGTTGGTCCGATTTCCAATTTGGGTTTTGGTAGCTTTAGATTAAATGATCTTCTTGGCCAAGAACGAGTGAATCCCAACATTTTTTAATGGGAGGTGTGATTAGGCCATAATGAGCCTAAAATTATTTGTATGTCAATTGATTTTGTTTTGCGTCCTAATTTCGGTTTTGGTCCCATTTTCGAATTGGGTTCTATTAGCTTAGAAGTGATAATGCCTTATGTTTTTTCTAGAACGAGCAGAATATTAGCCAATATCAATCTTCAACCCATCGTTTAAGTTGGTAGGCATGGAGCCCTAAATTGTTTAATAGAGCATTTAATTAGCCTATTATTGGCCTATAATTATCCATACTATCTTGTAATGTTCTGCTCGCTTTACAGACGTGTTCAGACTAAGCGGTAGAAATAAATAATTACTGTAACAAATTAAAAGTTTTTTGTATGTTGAAACTCTTCAATGTTAAAAGAAAAATATTGCTAAAACATTTCTAACTGATATATGTATAAATATTGAACATACATAAAATCAACACTACACAATGATAACAACATATAAAATAATATTAAATATTGATTTTCCCCCATTTTTCTATACCTCCGTGTCATTCTTTCTCCCATCTTACTTGTGTCATGTTACAGCACAAAAATACACTTAATTAATTCAATTTTATAAACTTTTTAATGTAATTTATTTTTATTACAACAACGGCAGAACTGGGTAACAGTACAGTACATCAACAAAAATATTCTAGTTTCAGCTAAAACAGAGATTTTTCGTTTGCAAATAGAAAAATTGTTATGGAAATACATTACGAAAGTTTTTCCAGTTTCCTATTTTTTGTTATTTTCTTTTATGCCTGAACACTGTAACATCATAAATAAAAAAAGGGTTGATGGTTTTTCCTTATGCATAAAAATAATATAATAAACATAAACATACATCATAATAACAGTAATACACTATTATGATTATAGTTATGACATTTTAATTTTAATTTATTTAGAGAATTTCGTCTTTGGCCCAAAAGTATAGTATTTGAAATAAAATCTACAATACCGAATCTTATTGAAATATGACTTCCACCTAGATCCGGTACTAGTATTGGAGTATGAACAAGAATGCATATTTACCGCCTCAAAATGAGTCATCACTTTAAAATGTCATTAAATTGAGTGTATCGGGGAGACGTACCCATAAAGTTGCATCTTTAATATAATTAAAATTAATCGACTTTATACTCGCTTCCAACACCGCTTTTTAATTTAAATGAAAATTTATATATCGAATGAAAAACGGGAAACTAGCACAACAAAATAAATTTATTACAACCAATTTTATCTCAAGGGATATATACAGATACTCGTATATAGAGATATACAATATAAAGAACCATCGAAGACAATTTTCTTGTAACTGACTCAAATCCATTTTTATTTGAAAGTGATTAAATTATACCTCCCACTGCCACTTGCTATATACTTGCACTAAATGCGAACACGGATTCGAACAATAAAAACAGGTTTTCTAAATAATTAAATTTCAATTGTCTCATGCTTTTTAATTTACGACGTCAAGACACACAATACATCTTGTATATATAGATACACAAAGCCGTTCAAAGAGGAAAACGATCTCAATTGCATTTAAAATGTAACAAATCTATTGCATGCGATAAGACAATTGGAAATAAATTTTCAAACACACATATAAGAAATTTTCGTATATTTTCATCTTCGATCTGTGTGGTGGTGTGTGTATATACATGTATAGTGCTCGGATGGAAAAATAAAATTATAAGCTTATCATTATGTACAAGAACAAATAAAAAATGACATTTGGTAGCATCCTTATATAAATAAGATTTTCATAATGACATATGGGGAAATTGAAAAAAATAAAATGAAATAAAAAAAAATAAATTGAATGTACATTTTTATTATGTAGATCATCTAACGCTAACATTTTGTAAAATATTCTTTCTTATTTTGCATCGTCGACGTCCAATAAGTCAGTCAACCTTAAATTGATTTAAATTGAATTGAAAATTGTTTACAGGTTTTCCTTTTTAACTTCTACATATACGACTCGTACAAATATATATCGAGACTATATACATACACATATACAAACTAACATTATAAAGATTGGTTCTTTGTTAGCTTGGAAACAGCATATTACGTTAATGCATTCCTAGAAATAAAAAATGTGTTCTCAAAATCACTGAACCCGAAATATTATGTATTTATATATTTTTTTTAAATCTTAAATCAAAACTTTTAATGTTAAACAATTATCTAATTTAAGCTAGTTGAACAATGACAAAATATCTATCTACTCTAATTTCCATTATTTTTGTAAAGCTTTTATATAGTTTCAACAACAATATAAAATCCTTACATACCACTGTTGTTCTTCATAAACACACATCTCTCCCCTCACAGCTAAACATCGTTCATAGTTTAATACTTTTTATGTTGTAAAAATATATGTGAATCTACATTTTGTACATTTCGAGTTACGTTTATAATTTCCTCATTTAAAATTAATCACAGAGCTTTTTTACTATAGGTTTTCAACTTGTGTGTGTGTGTGTTGTGTCATATTAGACAATTTTGGAAATATAACAGAGAAAAAGCTATATACTTCAAATTTGTCTGCACAAAACAAGAACAAAATGAAATTAATGTAAATTGTGTAACTTTAGAAGTTAACAGGATTGAATAAACATTATTACATATTACATAGGTACCTACAATTTTCTATTATCCTGAAGGATTTTTTTTTATTCAACAACGACAGAAGGTTTGACATGTTTGATTATATATGCAATATACGTTATTGTTGATGATAAAATGATTTCAAAACAAACAAAAATAATAAATATATTTAAAATGTTGCATATAAAATTATATTTGAATATTAAAATGTTGTATTTAATTATTGTAAACAACAAAATAAATTTTAAACAAATTGTTTTCGACCAGCATATATTATAAATTTTAGAAAACTTAAGATACAATTGTACCATTTCTAGATGGAAAGATTAAACAATCGAATTGTACCGCAATGTAAAAAAAATTAAATTTAGGCCTATCCTATTCCTTGGACAAAACTTTTCCCAACCCATGCAACAACTACTATGATGATCATACACAAAAATGATAAACAAATGAAAAGATACAAATTAATTTTTGAATATATTTCAAAGTCACAAAAAATAAAATTCGGCAACAATTCGGTGGTTTGTGCTTGGACTATGATGATGTTTTCTGAATTTTGATTTTATTAGGGTTGCGTAACCGATTTGATTTACTTTTACTATTCGTGATATTAAAATTTCCGCTCATTACATAAAATGTTTTAAATAAATTAAAAACCGTAACAGGAGTATACCCCTTTCCATGGGGCACTATATTCCTGCCATCACATCACTCTAAGACAAATCTCCTCGCGCATTACTCTAAGACAAATCTCCTCGGTCAAATGTTTCATACTTATTCGATTAAAACTATTCAAATTTGCCCTAATAGAGGAAATGTAACGTTGATTATTTTAATGGTATTGGTTTAGTTGGATTAAACCGGTAATAGATTTCCGTATACAATTTTTCGATAATGAATAGTGGTAGAGTAAAATTTTGACGCGAAATTTTATTTTAATTGTGTTTGTGAAAGTCGGTTTATACTTTACTTTAAGTGAAGTCAAATAAAGTACTTTTGAAAAATCTAGTAAATCTTTAAAAAGTGTCGTGCAGACTAAATGATGGAGGTTCTCTACAGCCCAGATGGATTAGATCGGTCGGAAAGAACCTTCGTACTAAATTCCAAGACCTTTTTCGTTTTTTGCAAACATTTTTAAACGCATATCAGTAACAAGAAACACGATTATGAACTAAAAGATTCTAAATTAAATTTGCAACAATACCTGTCCAGATCAATTTTCCCAAATTTAAGCGGAATGACGGTTTATGACAAAAACAACTGTTTTTCAGCAAGAAATCAGGTCTCTGTATAGCCTAGATGGAATAATTGATCTGGATTAAACGTCATACTTAAGAGTTTACCATAAATTGCGAGGACCCAGTGATGTTTGGTTGAAATCGGTCCACCGGAAGTAGTAGCTTCCTTAGGAGCCTTTTCGTTTTTTGCAAATATTTTGAAAAGTATTTACAAAAAACGTTTGAAAACGAAAAGATTGTAAATTAAATTTCAAACAAAATTTTTTAAATTTTACTGGAAATTACAGTTATATTGTTGATAGGATAATCAATTTGCGATTCTTTTTTTTATTAATTTTCCAAAAATGGCCCAGAGATAGTCATTTTACGATTTAATATCTTATAAAACTATTTCTAACGGAAGTAAACCTCTGTCCATTGTGATTTAAATTTATAATTCCGTCACAAACATTTTGTAACAAAACCTATTTTAGATATTTCCTCTTTCGAAAACTACAGAAAATCATGTCAAATCATCTCAAAACTTAATAAAATCGTAACAAATCGTGTCAAATTCGTGCCTAATAAGAGGGATATTTCGCACAAATTTCGAAAATTTCGTATGTAAAGGAAAATTATGTTATTGGTGCGTCTAAGTACAGATTTAATTTATGTGGAAATTTTATTTGAAATTGTCTTATCAACAAAGTTTTATTTCACCAATTTCCCGAACAATTTTAAATTGCCGAAATTTTTGTAAAATATGACTCTAGTTGTGAGCAGAAAATAAATAAAATGGTGCTTATGCGACAAACGTCGATTGATAGCGACGTTCACAATAACAATTTTAGCAGTCGATGGAAAATCGACATCGACACGACAACCGCAGTAAGAATAATTCTCAAATCTACATAAAATCGGTTAAAATCGACTGAATCATTTAATTCACTAATTTAAGCAAATTGACTCAAATCCATATAAAATCGTTCCAAATTGTAATCAAATCAATCCAAATCATATCAATCTACCTCAAGTTCTCATAAAATTGGGTTAAATTGTAATCATAGATCGTTTATCTCAAATTTAAACAAAATCGTCTTAACTCGTTCCAAATCGTCTTAAATGGTTCCAAATCGTGTGAAATTGTAATGCAATCAATCCAAATCTTGTCAATTTTTTCCGAATCCTCATAGCATCGTTTCAAATTGTAATCAAAACATCTCAAATCCTCATGGGCCGACCCATCTTCCATGTCCAGCACTATATGCTGGATGAAGCTATGCAATGCGCAGATGGTAACTTAATTCGGTCATATAGCCGTACGTCTTCGAGTACGAAAGCATAAAGATGCAGAAATTGCATAAAGTAAGACATGAGCAAGCAGGGAGTAAGCCGGGAGTGCTTCGGTTCCAGAAAAGATTGCATGGATTAATAAAAAGAAAATCTCAAATCCTCTTAAATTTATACATAATCGTCTCATTGAAGAAATCAACAATGATCGATCCAGCTTGTCAAAACAGATCGCATTTAATTAAACTGCTTATACGTATGTGTTTTAACTAAAGACCTTCCCCAACCGTTCTTTTCGGACATTTTAGGGTTCTTAAATTTTTTTGAACCGCAGGTTGATTCTGGCTAATCAATAGGTAGCCATTCGGAATTTTATTCCTAATATTTCCTTGTATAAGCATAATAAACAAAAGCTTTAGGGAATTGTTATCGTTTTAACACTTTACGACAGGTGGTAATATCAGTTAAAAGAATTTCCAAAAACTCTATGACAAACTGATCGAAAAATCTGTACTAAAATTGATTTTTATCGTAGTAAACCTTGACTATTGTTTACCTCGTCAAATTCTTGCGTATTTGGAATACGATTTAATGTACTGTACCTCAAAAATATGTACGGAAATTTGAAAGTCAAAACTGTTATAAATAGGAAAAACAAAATTCCTATTCCATTTTGCCAGAATAAACATTTTTATTTGGCTTTTTTTAAAAATAATTAACACCAACGAGGATTTCAATAATTTATTTAAAATTTCGAAAATGTATAAATCGGGAATCAAACGGGTTAATAAAATGAGTTTTACACTACGCTATTTGCATCCAATATATTTGCTGTACAATATTTTTTCCAGACTCGAAAAACACTGCTAGAAATTAAGTATTATGAATATTTTTTGGAGTGAAAGTAGGCCAAGTTTTTCCAAAAGAAAACATAGTATATAGATCTATTAGTTTCCGAAAGGCGGCCGAAATTCGTTAAGATTTCGGATGATAGTCAATACATTTGCCACTAATTGTCGCTACCGGTTAGGACTCATTTAAATTTCCCAAAATAATATACTGGCACACTGCAATACAAACACGACTGAAAAATGTCACAACAAGGGTCGGGATGTTTTACCATCGCTATTTTCGACATTCATGAAACATATTAAGTCGAGTACACACTTACGTGTTTCTTTTCTGCATTTCGGAAAAATTATTTTGTGATAAGTATAATCAATCAATCTAGTAGCTCTAGAAATTGTAGAATATAAATAGAATGATGTATTTCCCTAGCAAGCTGAGAACACATAGAAAATGCGAAATTGTAAAAACGAAAGAGACACCAATTTTACTCTTAGAAAATAAAACAAAAACTAGGTCAACAAAAATTGCACGCAAATCGCATGGTGTGCAACAAATAAAGCCTCAATCCGCGAGCTCAATGATTCCAATTGGATTATTAAACCTCCTTTGTGTATTAGGCCGAATTCATACTTCAATTCCTTCGTTCATTCATTCATTCAAACAATTTTTTCGACCAATCATATTGCTCCAAAATGACGATTTTTTTCTTCTGCATTTTTTCATAAGAAAGATTGGTCGAAAAAATTTTTTGGATGAAGGAATGAACGAAAAAATTAAAGTATGAATTCGGGCTTTGTGTTATACTGTAAAAATAAATTTTTTTAATGAAACAGATATATAAAATTAGAAAGATCTTCCAAATGCATATAAGTATCGGTTGGTTGAGTAATTCCTTGTAATGACATGGATTTTTCTAACGACTAGTAACTTCCATTAACTCAGATTACAGCTATTCGGGTAATTAACATTTTGACTATTAACATAAAATTACCAAGGATTGCCTTTAAGATGTGACCAAGAGAGAAAAAAGCAAAATTTAATGAGTATTAGAAATTCCCCAATTCTCAATTTTTTATTTAATTAGTACGACACGTCGATTTCACCTGTTTGAGCTATCTATATTTTGATTAATATCATGAGGGTCATAGGGTCATTAATACGATAAAATAGTCCTTAATACTGAGTACAAAACTTTCTATATGCCATATAATACAACATCAATCCGATTTAACCTGTTTCAGTAGATTATATTTCGACTAACGTCATGAGGATCACATGAATTCTTCGTAGATGTCATCAAAAAGATACAATAGCCATTAATACTGAGTATTAAAACGAGTACATGCCATGCTCCATAATAGAAGAATCCCTGTGACCCTCATGATATTAATCGAAATATAAATTATTGAAACAGGTGAAATATGCCGATTCGAAATATGCCAAACAAAATAAATAAAAAATTGAGAAATAGGGAGATCGCTGGGATATGGCATATAGACAGTCTAGAAATCAGTATTACTGGCTATTGTAACCACGTGATGATATCTGCGAAGAATCCCTGTGAATTAATAAATTAATCAAGCAGGTGTGTTATACAAATTAAATTTAAAACTGCGAACTGGAAGGACCGCTGGGACATGACATATACACAGTCAAATATTCAGCATTATGGGCTTTTGTAATCTTTCAATGGTGTCTTAGAAGAATTCCTGTGATCCTCATGACATAAGTCAAAATATAAATTACTCAAAGTGAATTCGGCATGCTCTATAAATTAAATTTAAAACTGAGAATTGAAGAGACTGCTGGGGCATGGCATATACACAGTCTAATACTCAGTACTACGGGTATTTCATTCTCCTAATGGCATTTTACAAGAATCCATGTGACTCTCGTGATATTAATCGAAATCGCTATGTCATACATATTAAATCAAAAATTGAGAAGAGGGAAGAGCGTTATATACTGTGGGTCAAAAAGTTTTCATACACTTCATGTTTTTTCGTTCAAAGCCTCCTTAATTGTTGTAAGTTTCTCTGATTTTAGAAATAAAAACAAAATTTCTTTTTCTCTTGTCTAGGCAGCAATATTATCAAAAATATATTATTGTCATTTAGAACTCCTTATTTCCGGATAAAATACCAATTGAACTATAAAATTGTAATCAAAAAATTTTACATGCAGTTTAAGAAGCCTTGCATACTAGAGAACAATGAGTGTTAAATTAGTGATTTTTTGCACTTTGATAGGAAATCAGTAAGTTTATTTCATTTTATGAAATTTGGTGGCTAAGTCTTAGATTAAATACGGTTATTATTTCAGAAATATGGGAGAAGGTGCAGAAGTTATATGGAAGATGTATTTGGAAGAAGTCATGCCAGTGTACAATTGATAATTAAGAGCTACTGAAATAATGGAACGTTGGAAAGGTTGCTAAGAAAATAAAAGAAACTATTATTAGTATTCTAAAAAAGGCACCGAGAACTTTAGCCCCAAATATTACACAATAAATGCAATATTCCTTTGGCAGAGTGTATTCCGCAAATAATTAGAAATATTTTAAATAAGGCCGGCTTTTATGGTCGATCACGTCGAAGAAATCCTTTTATATCGAAGGTAAATTAAATAAAACGTTTAGCCTTTGCAAAGGAACGTATTAATATGTCTAATGATTTTTGGAGCAATATAGCTTTCTCCGATATATCTGGTAGTGACGGGCATTCAAAATTATGGAAAAAGCTAATACAGAATTTATTAAGAAAATATTATAAAGGGTTATCCAATTCAAGCTTGATAAAGTAAACTTAAAAAAAACACACAAAATATTCGGAATGTATTGTAATTTTTATTTCATTTTACAGATTGATCCTTGCCATTTTTAGTTAAACAAGATATCATTCAAATGTCCTCCACGGGACTTCTTACAGGCCTTGATTCTTTTGCGGTAATTTTCAATGACTTTTCGGCACATTTCGGGCGGTATCTCGGCCATTACCTTACGAATATTAGTTTTCAATTCGTCAAGAGTTTGAGGATTGTTTGCGTAAACACGATCTTTCGCGTAGCCCCACAAAAAGAAATCCAAAGGCGTTAAATCACAGGATCTTGGAGGCCAATTGACATCAGCCAATCGCGAAATCAAACGTCCAGGAAATTTCTCTTGCAAAAGATCTCGATTTGCTCGTGTTACGTGACTGGTTGCTCCATCCTGCTGGAACCACATATCGTCAAGATCATAATCTTCGATTTTCGTAAAAAAATAATCGGTTAACATGCGGCCATAGCGCTCAGAATTGACGGTAACGGTTCGTCCATGGTTGTTCTCAAAAAAATACGGCCCAATCACACCACCAGACCACAATGCGCACCAAACAGTGACTTTTTCCGGGTGTAATGGCTTCTCTACAATCAATTGTGGATTTTCTGAGCCCCAAATTCTACAGTTTTGCTTATTAACGTATCCACCAAGCGAAAAATGAGCTTCATCACTGAAGAAAATTTTGTTCGAAAAATCAGCATCGACGGCCTGTTTTTCCAACACCCAATTTGCGTATGTTAAATGCTCCATATTCTTAAATGGCAGAATGTCAACTAAATAAATGACAGCGTACTTGACGTTTATCTTTGACAGATGTCGGTATACAGATTTCTACTTTCTCAACCTCGAATTGGATAACCCTTTACAACTGTTAAGCATGGAGGTGGTAATGTGATGTTGTGGGGGAATTTGGCTTTCATTGATACGAAGATGAACAAAGGTTATTTTAATGGATGGGCTGGGTAAAATGGGTTTATAAACAACAATTAATGTTTCAACAGGATAATGGCTCCAAACTCCAGCTGAGGCATTAAAAGTTGCAACTGCAACTGCTTTGCGTTACAGGAACATCAACATTGGTATTTAGCATGAAAAATCAATTGGAAGCTGTTATAAAGGCGAAAGACAACCAATCAAAATATTAATCATTTCTATTCGATTTAATAGCTGAATAAATAATATGAAATTGGAGATGTGTATCAAAAATTTATTGGTGTAATTTTAGTTAAGTTAATGATGTTTTTATTTCTCTGTTAATAATGAATGTGATTACTATACTTTATTTGTTGTAATGTATATAAATATTAATTGAAAAAATGAAGGAAACAAATTTCATAATTTTTACTTTTTGTTTTCTACTGTAATGGGTTTTATTGTGATTGTTCCCGTACACATTGGTCTATCTTCAGTACTCTCGAATTAAATACACAATCATAGAAAATTATTCCATTTAGCGTCAAATCTGTGTGGCAAACGACTATGATAATCGACACCTACTTATACACAATCAACTTCCCAACCACCCCATACTTTTGTCCGTTATCGCTGGACCGCGGATAAATTTGAATTTTTGACTCATAGATGGAAATTTTGTAAGAATCCCAACAACAATCAGTTTCGAACGGATGAGATTTTTGATTTGAAACAGTCACTCTTCTCATCAGGTCGGTATAAGTAGGTGTCGATTATCATAGTCGTTTGTCACACAGATTTTGACGCTAAATGGAATAATTTCCTATGATTGTGTATTTAATTCCAGAGTACTGAAGACAGACCAATGTGCACGGAACAATCACAATAAAACCCATTACAATAGAACACAAAAAGTAAAAATTATAAAATAAATTCGAAAAAAAACACGAAAAGTTAATTGTGAGAATGAAACATAGATGAAAAATATGAAAGAATCGATTTCGTTAGGCTAGCAGCAATTTGCTAGTACTACTAATACATTCGAAACTGATTGTGTTGTGATTCTTACAAAATTTCCATCTATGAGTCAAAAATTCAAAAAAATTTCGTTTAAATATCTGCATTAAAATTTAATTTACCAAGAAAAATTGGCGAAAATAGAAGGTGTATGAATTTTTTTTTGACTCACTGTATATAACATATGGCCAAAATAGCTCTTCGCGCTCCAAACTATTTTTTTCGACTTGATGGCATATTAAACTAATCTTTTAAACGTTTCAAAGCATATCTTTTTCAAAATATTACACTCAAAATCGTTATTAGAATCGTTAAAATTAGATTAACAGTGTAACACTAATATAATGATATAATTGTCATTTGTTAAAAATTTCGCTACCGTTTGGATTTTTTCGTTTCGATTAATGCTCCGAACATAAAATTTTTAAGGGCTAGTTGTTTAGCTTTTATGGGAAGCATAATTTTGGTGGTTGCAGCACTAGGTGATTGAGGCATAAGATTTGAAAATGTGTGGGCCAATTAGCAGGTTAAATTTTCTCATCAGAAACAACTTTACAAATGCGTGTTTTAGCGGTTATAGTTACGGTTGGTAGATTGGTGCACTAATTTTAAATATTGACCGGTACTTTGAAATTCATTAGCTTGCCGCGCTTAAATGCAATAGTTCTAGAATCGCATGTAGATTGTATCTTAGAGAAAGGTCATCCAGGACACAAATGGAAACAAATAACCTTCTATTACTAAATATAGTGACAAAATATTTCCGATGCTGCTTTATAGTTGTTCGCTATAGTTTCCAAATGGCTTAGTAGCTTGCCTGATGATGCCTGATGAAATCGACTCTATTCATAAAAACATTGTTGCGTTGTTTTTTTTATTATATTTACGTTCCAAAAACTATTCAATTTACGGGCAATTAAATTTCAATTTTTAACTACACTACCATGTTACACTCCTAATTAATAATTTTTGACTTAATAATACACATATAGAAAGCTCGATTTGCCAACAAAAATTTGTATAAATTAGTTTAAAAAAATTGATGAAATAACGTGACGATGACCCTGACAAATCAATCAACTAAATTAAGAGTCGGTGTTCAAGTAAAAATGTTAAAATCTACATAATTCATCAACTTTCATATCATCAGATCGTTTGGCGAAAAAACTTTTCACATTTAATAGTGATATATGGTGTCCATTAACCAGCCATGCTAAACATACAAAACTAGTTTAATATTCATATTCTAATTAACTATCACGCGTACCCACAATAAATAATAAAGCAAACATAAGATAACATTAACCAAAAGCCATTATTCAAAATTCACTTACACTTGTATATATGTATATATATAAGACAGAACACACACACATACACATATATAAACGAAAATTACAACATTATCAGGAGCCACATTCATTTGAACAATATTGTACAAAAATTGTGCGTGTCTAAAGTTTATTTTTTATTATTTATAAGCAAACAATTATGTATCCCCACAACTACCGAACAACCCTTAAATTATATAAATTATTCAGACTATTTATCTCCCAAAGCAATTAGACAGGCAACATACACACAACTATTTATCTGTATGTGTGTCCGTACAAAATATACTAAACTTTTAAATATTTATAAAAATATTGTCTATAATTCTGGGAACAAAAGCTTCGACTAGTTAAATGCGATATCTTTATTTGATATCGATACAAAATGACATTAATCCACTATTTGATTAGATATACCATAAGGGATAATAATATAACGATAGTGGGTAATATAAAATGGCGATAAACACGTTCTTCCTAAATCTATATAAAACGTTATGTATATAATATTTAAACTTTGGGTTACCAAACTTTACCCATCGACACCCTTCGATGTCGTATCAATATTTAACCCTATTCATCCCAAAAATTTTAACCCATCCCAAATTTGTTCTATATTATAAAAATATTATTCGTCTTCTTATTCTTTTATAATATATAGACAAACTCCTTAAACGTACCTTAGAGAATAGAAAAGCAATTAAATTTTTCTTACTACTTTTTCCAATATTTTCCGGGTATTGTGTGAATGTGTGGTAGTAAAACGGGCTCTATATAAGGATGGAAATAAAAATGGTATTATACTCCGGTAGTTTTAGTACACACCATATAAGTATATAATTTTGTTAGTATAACTATTTTTTGCTTTTACTATTTTTATTATTATTATTAGTTTTGGTGATAGAAAATGCTCGGTGTATCGAAACATGTCTTATGGTATTTCAATTGCAATATAACACCCCAGACATGTCACAGACAAGAGATGTAATGTTGATTTTTTATATTATTGTAGCCTAGCTCACTCCCGTGTACTGGAAAAGATTTCTTTATTTTTATGGTTTGACTAAGTTCAGTTTTATTATTTTGTCTTACTAAACAAGCAAAAAAAAAAATACAAATCTGTGATACATGCATTTAGTCTTACAAAACCAAGACAACGTATCGTATTATAGGTTTTTTGTTAGTTTCGTATAAAAAAATAAAATATAACATTGGATGGGTCTTATGCAGTTCTAAACTACTTTAAAAATCGTTAAAGCATTATGTAAACCAACATAGTACCCATATGCATATAGTGCATACGTAATAATAATTATAACTATATATGCATATATGTATATTGACAACACAAAGCTTTATGGTTGTTTTGTATGCAAATAATAAAAACACGGCCAATTTCAGTTAAATCAACCGCATATCTTCGTTGCTTAATGATTATCGCTCGCTTTGTCGTTTAAACTATATAAAAATAATAATGACTCTCGTTCGTCATAATGAGATTTATAATGATCAAGTATTTTAATGTGGTTGCCTGTTTTTTAATTGTTGGTATCAAAATGGAATGTTTAGCCCAAGAACATGGACATTGTTTTAAATTTGAATTCCTAACAAACAATGTTATAAGTTTAAAGTATAGGTTTCTAGTGGAGTGAAGATTAGCCATTTTCTAAAATAATTATTTATATAAACGGGTTAATACAGCCACAAAACAGAACAAATACGATTATAAAATTGAGTATAAAAAAAAAATATAAAACAAAATTTTAAATCATACTATCATAGAAATTCAAGGGTTTTCAGAAAATTAGTAAAGTAAAATTTGTTTTGCGTTTGTATGGGGAATGATTCCCGTTTGTGTTATATGCATTTTCCAACACGAATTTGATTCGCTCCCGCCGGTTTTATCCCTGTAGATATGATCGACGCGACCGACGTGACTATGTATAAAGAAAAAATTAAACTACAGTCAGTCACAAAAGTCTACATACACCACTAAAATTTGCCAAATCGATATAAATAAAACGAACTAAATATTGTAATATTATTTAAATATTATATTTAAACATAATATAATTATTATTGGACAAAAAAATTTAAAAAATAATAGTTTTCAAAAAATTCATAAAATTTATATCACAAAAGTCTACATTCAGTATATAAAACCATGGCAAGGTACAATTGTACCTTTTTCGTTTTTAAGTTTACATATTTTTACTTTGGAATTTAGCTACAAATCTGAAACTTATGTTTAGCCTTCATTTAGCCTTTCCTTTATCATAATTTTGCTTTTTTGGAAATCTTGTGGAAAAAAAGAAGAAGGAACGATAAAATCAAAAATACCGTAAAACGGGCTGCAGAGGTAGATTTGTGCCTACAATGTGATGTGTAGAATTGTATACAGTGAAATAATTGTATATAATCGGAAAAATATCATAAAGCAGCCAAAGTAAAACAAATTAATTTATTTAGTTCAAAAATAAGAAGTTGAAAGAAGTTGAAGTTTATGTACATTCATTACATTTAGTAATGCTGGAAACACATGTGCAGAGTTCCGCATGCATCTTGGCTGCCTTCATGCCACATTGTTTGTTGTTTGTTTTTACTTTTGACACTAAATTTTGTCATTTTCATTTTTGTTTGACAGATTTGTGACTAACAGAACAAATTACAACACTCCGATTGATACCTTGCTCTAAAGACTCATGTGTTAAAAGGCTCATGTGTTTTATGTACAAACCTGTGTGCAGCGCTACATGCAGAAAATCTGCACATCTGTGCTTCTGCATGTTCATTGTAAATTGGTCGCTTGCAAATCGAACAACTTTTTCATGTTTTGCGTTGGAAGGAGGACAACGATCTACAAACAAAGCAGCCCCCAATATGTGAGCATGCATTTAGAGCTGTTGATGTAGCTGCTTGCTAGAGAGCAATAACCGGCCGAACTATCATACATTATCCCATAATGAAGTGCAAATTGGGGCATAACGTTTGGACTCCTCGCATGATTCTAAATAGAAGGCATCGCTAATTGTTTGCCTAGTTCCTGTATCAACGTGCGCCGGCTGTGGGTTAATTTTGCAGTAACCGGATTATTTTCGGAATAAATTATATATGAGCAACGACATCGATAATTTTATAAAACATGGCCACCGACGCGACTTTCGCTTTGTTGTATACTGTGTTACTGTTTTGTCTATATTATGTAAGCCGCCTTTGGTCTCATTATAGTAATGAATCATTTCTGGTTTGTTCCTGATACCGCCATCCGTGTTATTATTTGTGTGCATTGTCAATAATAATGTGATAATACAATTTTTCTTCGGCACGTACGAACAAATGCTCACTTTTTCATCATCACTGAATCCGAACAAGCTGGAATATTCAGATTTAGCTGCAGACTTTTAAAAACTGTCTGGGATGCAAGTTTTATTTTGTTTCAAGCTCCAACCATTGTTAATTGCTACGACAACAAACGTGGCAAAGCGGAAAAAAGTTGTTATGAATTTCCAATTAGATACATATAAGAATTTTTTATTACCAAAATGGTAATCTAATAATCATCGATATTTTGTATTATTTAGGTTTACTAATCTTTTCACCGTTATTTTCTTTAGTATAAAATTGACTTTTTATATTACTAACTGTATAAAACATATTTATAAATGAAACTGTTTTTCAATAATTATATTTTAGTGCATTTCTCTTAAAAACGAATGAAGGTACATTGCATCTTAGATGCCCCGGATATGATTTAAAATTTACGATTCACATAAAGGTTAAGAACTAAAATTAATATTTAGTTGGGCCACCATTAGACCCAATAACAGCGCTTAGTCGCCTGGGCATTGATAAAACCAGGTTCTCAGTAACCGTAGACGAAATTTCAGCCCATGTACTCGAAAGGACACGTTTTAATGAATCCCTGTTGGTAATCCAATATTTTCGGACTCTTTGTTCCAGTTCATACCAGATATGCTCTATTACTGCATTCAGATCTGGTGACTGGGGAGGCGGCTGAAATTGTTTTGGCACATTATATAGAAGACATTGTTTTACTGTCATCGCCGTATGTTTTGGATCATTATCTTGATATAACATCCACTGGTTGTCTAGTACTAAGCATTCGACGAATGGTTGTAAATTGCTACGCAATTTGTTCAAATACATTCGGTGATCCTTATTACCTTCTATAAATACTAATTTTCCGACACCAGCTACAGACATAGATCTCCAAACCATTACATTACCACCGCCGTGTTTAACGGTCGGAAGCAAATTTTTTGGCGCCATGCCTTGGTTAATTTTTCGCCAAATTATTCTCCCTCCATCGGATCCGAATATATTGAATTTACTTTCGTCAGTGCTCCAAAAGTCAGTGTCTTCATTACCGTATTTTTTTATTTACTAGGCTTATAAATGGTTAACCTTGGCACTCTTCCATTAAACCCTACGTTTGTTAAAATTCAAGGAACTGTTTCGGGATGAACATTCTTACCAGTGCAATTCCGAATCTCAGCCGCTATTTTTGGCGCAGTAATCCTCGGATTAGAGGCCACTTTTTTAATTATGTTTCGAACATCCCAGAAGTTAAGTTTTCTAGGACGCCCAAACTGTTGTTTATTTTGAATACTTCCTCTGTTATGGGAATTTCGCACTATTGTTTGTATGTTTGCTCGACTGTTACGAATACTTTTAGATATTTAAATACTGCTAACTCAAGACGAATGCAAAGATAATATTGAAAGTGTCGATAGATGTGTCTAGGTAGTTATACAGAAAAATATAACGTTACTTTGTAATTATTCGAGAATAAATAGAAATTTGCAACAGCATATAGACTTTTGTGATATAAATTTTATAAAATTTTGAATTTTTTCAAAATTATACTTTTTATTTATTTTTTTGTTCAATAATATTTTTGTTTAAATATATTATTTAATTAATACTACAATATTTAGTTCGTTTCATTTATCTAGATTTTGCAAATTTTAGTGGTGTATGCATACTTTGTGACTGACTGTATAAGAATTTATACTAAAGCAATTATACTCGACGCGACTCAGACGTGATACAAAAAATTGACTTAACTAACGTTTTGTTGTTGTTTAATACTAAAGTGACACCTTACAGAAATTTTATGAAATAATTAACCAATTTTTTTCATTTTTGTTACCATTTTGACATTTTGAACATAATTTTTTAACTGCGCGTTTTTCTTCCAATTAAACATTTTCAAAATGAGTTTCGAAGAAAGGTTAATTAATTTGGTGAAGCAACATAAAATTTTATATAAAAATCGTACAGGGGATACAAAAACCTGATCCACCTTAATTTTGAAACTTGGAAGAAAATAGGTGAGCAACTCCTGGTGAACCAGGTAAAATTAAAATGATTTTGTAGATAAAACCTGTATGTCAAGATGGAAGAGTCTTCACGATAAATTTTCACGAGAATTAAATTTCAAGACAGCTATCATCCGAAAGCGCATATATATACATTGCGGTACACTTGATTATATGCACTTGAAATTTTACCTATAAGTGTAAATTTTACTGTAATTTCTCGCGGACCCAAGAAAATATTTTTATTGAGAAGAGAGAGATATATAATCGATAAATCCATAATCGATAATTATTTTGAGACAGCAAATTAACTTGTCTTTCAATTTTTTCAACTTATCTTAAGTTCAATTTTAATTTTATGTTTTCGGTTCAGTTTGGAAAATCGATTGTTCAGAGCAATGTCATTTATATTTTAATTTTAATATTTTTTTTATTAAGAAATTCTTTATCCTTTCTAGCTATTTTTAGTAATCTGTACTAAAATTACTTCAAAGATCCTATCCTTGAGAGAATCACATAATTAATTTAAGTTGGCCAACAAAATCCGTAGCAAGGCAACTTCAATTTCGGCAATCAGTTCTTCGTTTGATTCGTATTGTTTGCCCCCTTTGTAAATTTTGCGAGTGAGCCAGCCCCAAACATTTTCGATGATATTTAAATTAGGGGAATAAGGTCGCCATCGCGGTGACTCGCAATCCACGACAGAACGAAAATCCACTGAAGAGGACTAAATAGCTCTTGAAATTCTGGAAAACTGATTGCAGCATATCTTTATATGAATTTCAACTCATTTTATTGTAAAAATTGAATTTAATAGGGCTTCTTTTTTAGAGTAAAATTGCAAGTGCATCTAATCAAGTGAACTGCAGTGTACCTCGGTTTTCAGGATTGAATTTAAATGTGTGGTTCTGGAAATGAAATATTTTAAACTAAACCGATTTTTAATCATTTGGCAGGAACCTTTGCTCGTACCATGAAAATGGTATTCAAATATCAGTTGCGGATGCTTTTTGGAAAATAAATAATTTGAATGGAGCTAAACCAATCCTCAATTTTCCTAGAAAATGAAGTATTGTAACATGACTCATGAAAAAAAGGAAATACGTAAAATTGTTTGGCGATACGGCATTTGATCGTTGGTAATTTACAATGGGACAGTTTCATAATTGTAAAATAATAAAATCAAAATCAGATGTACCGACTAAATGGGATGACGAGGCTACCTCTAATAGATTAGAGGCCATTGACGAAGTGAATGTGTTTCTAAATAAGCGGTGTCAGACCCTTGATCCATTCAGGTCGATCCATTCAGACCATCTCCTAACCATAAACCGCCTACTTCAAAATACTGTCAAAACGCGCATTCAGCATTTAATACTTCAAATATCAAACTACGATTACAATCTCAGCTCAAACACAGATTATCGCATTTACCGGTGTCGAAACCTTCTGACTGTTAAGAGGCCAGATCGCTAACTTGATATTAAACTTCAAGTTTGTGTATTAATTACTTGTCATCTGCCGACCGATCTAGTAATTGTAACTCAGCGTACCAATGTGATATAAGCACCATTGAGAGACACACTGTTACATCAATTTGATGAAAAGCCAATAACAAACGATTCCTCATCTACTGTCGCAAAGGTTCAAGTCGATAGCCTCATGCTTGCAGCCTGTTGCTTGCAAAAAACTGTTAATGCTGATAATTT
This sequence comes from Nephrotoma guestfalica, assembly GCA_963691935.1. NCBI lineage: Eukaryota > Metazoa > Arthropoda > Insecta > Diptera > Tipulidae > Nephrotoma > Nephrotoma guestfalica. Next base: position 257,677,221 of record OY829913.1, read on the forward strand.
AAACATACTTTACCGCACTTTTAATTCATATGTATTTGCGAGTACAGCTTTAATCCCTGCAACTGACATTAATGGTGTCCCAGTGTTAAGGTGTACTCTTTTTGATAGTGGCTCACAAATTAATCTTACAACAAGGCCTTGTATTTACTTCATGACTGGATCCAGAATAAACGACTTCTCGACGAGGATTGTAGTTGGTAATTTTGATTCAAAATCGAATGAGAATGCATTGCGGGTTTCAATATCCTGCCAAGAACATTTCATGAAACAAGTATATCGAAATCAAAATCGTATATTTGTGGTTTCCATACACTTGTCGAAACTCCATTTGTTTTAGAGGATTCGCTACAAATGGCAATACATCGGTTCTATGCGGTTGAAGGAAGTGTGAATAAAAACCAAGCCCAAAAGCTAGAACACACAAGGTTTATGGAGGAGTATCTAAAGTTAGGACATATGGAGCTTCTTATACCCAATATGCTTCCACAAAATCACTATTTTCTTTTACATCATAGCATTGATAAACGATCACACCCACTTTAACAACCAACCTTCGTGCCGTCTTTGATGCTTCCGCGAAGACATCATGCGTATCTATACCCATGGCAATAAATTACCGTGTATTATATGGCGTGGCGAACTGATCTAAGCGAAGACATTAAGACAATAGCGATCGACTTCACACTATTACATATGGCACTTCTAGGGCACCATATTTGGCTACCAAATGCAACAAGAAACGAGTGTCTGAGGTAATAAAAAATGATATGGGTGTTGAGGGTTTACTATCTAGGTTTACTATGATTGAGGTTTACTAGGACGATCCCGGAACATGAAAATTATACTCTAACGTTAAGGCAGGAGCTATTTGGCGCCATGCCACATGAACATCTGAAGACATTTCTACATATTGATAATTGTGATTACAGCAGGGATTTAGGCATGTTTTGGAATCCTCCGCAAAAATGTATTCTGCTTCAACGTACCGGAGTCATTAAGTTATCGCCATACAACCAGACGCACGGTACTCAAAATACTCATTCAAATGATAAAATGTGTTCTTTCTTATGCTGCATGCAATTTTAAATATTTATTGACGAATTGAAGAAACAAATTATTACAAGCACGAAGTGAATATTATTGTTCATTTAGCAAAATTAAATAACACAATCACATACAAGAAGGTTCTATTGACTAAAGTGTCTCGGAGGGGAGGGGAGGAGAGGAGAGGGAGAGAGAAGGAGGGGTTGCGCTGCAGAACTAGATAATGCGACAAAATCATTACCATCAACGTGAAGGAACCGCTGCTTGGCTAGTACAAATTCTAAAATGGGGGGAAACGAAATCATTCACTTCTCTGGGACCTGGCTATGATTCAATTGACCAATCAACCATTAATCAGAATATAAACTGATTATGAAACCTCGATATTGAGGCGAACAAACCATGCATGGGATGTAGCGTCAACAAAAACAATTTAGTTTCCCCTGTGAACAGTTTAGCAAAACTTTCCATGCAAGAGATATGGAGCTTGGGACAACATTGGGATTCAGCATTGCCTGAAAACCTTTTTACGATCCATTTTACAACTCCATTGCATTGCTTATGCCAATTGGAGTGGTTTATCAATAGTGTTGTTGACACTAAAGATTCTACAACTCACACACACACACAGAAGCACATTGCTTTACCACAAAATGCGGCGGATATTATTTCTTGAGGTACTCCTCCATCAAACCTTATTAAGTTGTCATTATGGTTCTACGGTTCATCATTTCTATCGCAAGACAAACGATAAGTCAAACACCGCCGAAACCAATTGACGCGCCTGATTTTCGATTAATGCGGATATCATCAAATGAATGAAGTACCGAAACAATTGTTCATCCTTACAAAATACTATGGCCTACCCGATGCAACATCAATATAAAACCTAGAAACACAAAGAAGTTTGCGAGTTGACACTCAGTGAACTGGAGTCAGAAATCACAGCCATAATCAAAATAATACAGGGCTCGAAATTTACTCTGGAGAGAAAGTTATTAATACAAAACAAATTTCTGAATAAAAATTCTCATCTAAACTCACTTGCCGTTTCTCTAGATGACAATGGTTTAATTCAACTAGGAGGACGTCTTTATCACGCTTTCTTGCCCTATCCATCCAAGCATCCTTTCCTGCTACCTTACACACATTACTTCACGCTCACAATCTTTAAACATTTCTTAAAATGTCTGGAACAATATAACCACGATATCAAACACAATTGTGGTAATTTTATGTACACCCCCCCCCTTCTCGAATACGACGAAAGAGACCTACAAAAACACACATTACTGTGTCTTGATGTTTTGCGGTTTAAGCCACCCTCTTGGAGTTAGCGTCAGATCTCAAAACAGTGTTCATTGGGGCCCTAAGTTTAGGCAACCAGAAGAGAATATGGAACCATATATTTTCCAATAACGGAACAAATGTTTCAATTACAACAACATACCCCAATGCCGAATCAGTCAAAATCTACTTACGAAAGATAATGGCAAACGCAATACTCACGTATGAGGAACTTAAAGTAGAGCAGACCCAGCTGATCTCCAAGTTCTTACTCTTGGGCACGTTTTGAGAAATAGCCCTTTTAGATCTATTGTCTATCGTAATGTAGAAGATGAGAAGGTCTCAGCATCAAAACGTTGGTGCGTTCAACAACAATTACTCTAGCACTTCTGGAACCGGAGGTCAAAGGAATATTTGTCTTAAATGCAACGTCGTCGTAAATAAGCTAAATCTTCAGAAACAATCGTGAGAAACAATTTGGTATGAAGAAAACCATTTCCCGCCACTTACATGGTGACTAGGACGCATAATCGACCCACACTTGAGAGGAGATGGATAAGTAAGGTTGCCCTCTTTAAGGAATATGCAAAGCGTAATCAAACGTGGAACTTTCAACAGGGGAGAATGTTGCAAGTCAGTAGAGTTTTGGCATCGACAGCGACTATTGTGAAAAAGTTGGGGTTTGTTTTGTAACGCGCGTATTACCCCCAAACTATCAAAGAGGGCTTTGTAAATCATGTACAATTTTAATATGCTTAATTATTATATGAAAAAGGACATTGGAGTACAGGCCCGACTGTTAAGTGAAGAAAAAGTTTACTCCACGTTTAAGTCTCCCTTATACCGTTGATATTCTATTGGACGCTACTGTTATAGTTTTACATCAGCACAAATTTAAAGACGCGGGATCTACAGCAAAATGTCATTCAAAAATATTTCTTGTTGCCAGCATAAAGAGAATATAATCGACTTTCATCGAAAACAAATGGAATGATATCAATTTGCCAAAAACATGTAAATTTATTTAAATGTCATCTGACATTTAAAATGCTTTTATTTGTTTTATGAAAATCCTCTGGTGCTACTACATACGTAAAAATGTACATGATAAAACGATTGGTAATCAAGTTAATTTCAATACAATTAGATCAATTTTATAATTGCTTTTACCTTTTTTTGACATTTGCGTGATAGGTCAATGTAATGGGAATTTAACCTCAAGTTGAAACGGAGAAAATCGAAAACAGTTAAACTTTTGAAGCGTTCATGTCAAATTTTTGTACGTATACCGTTATTTATGTACGGATTTTTATTTTAAAGCATACCCAAACCCAATTTTCATTTATGCTTTGTTATTGTTTTGTAATGAAAAGTAAACGTTTATATATTTTGGAAAATATCCTCTGTGAAAATGAATTTAACATTTTTTTTTAGTGTGTGTGTGTGTGTGTTTGTATGTGGGGGGTTATATGATTTTGGATGTATGTGTATATGTTATGCACCTGCTGACCGCAATAATATATAATTTATTGCAATATTTATGAGTTTTTCATATTCTTGGGTAAAGTAGATTTTAACAAATGTTCCTTTTGGTTGAAAATGTGTAGGAAAATTTTTGGGGAGAATTGAAAAACATACATAGGATTAAAAATATTATATATTTTAGAAACATAAATAGGAAATAAATTGATTTATAAATTAATATTATTATTAATTAATTTTTATTTGTTTTCTGGCTAAATGTATATATGAAGCAAGATACTGTAGTTTTTCTTCGTCTTCGTGGGTGGTGTAGTACCCCCGTTTATCCGATTCGATATATACAGATGCACATCTGCTGAGGTTGATTGAAGCACAACTAATTTATTAAAATTTATGGTACATAGTTAGTTATTGAATATTCTATGTAGCCAATATTGTATTATGCTGGTTCCGCCAATCAGTTTCTCGCGATAACATGATTTAGCTTTATTTTTGCATAAGGAAATTCACTTCACCTAAAAATTCTGATACTTAATAATGTGAAGGCGTTATAGAATATTCCGTTTCTTTTGATATCGACTTTTAAGTGTGTCAATTAATTTAATGAAAAACTTAAGTTCATTTTCTTAAATTTTTTGTTTCTTTTATTTTTCAGTGTATTTATTTTTTATTTTTAAATTATCAAACGACGAACTTTTACTTCTTCCTAAGTAAATTTATTTCTAATTACTTTTCATTATATAAAGAAGCAAAACCCCGATAGAAGAAGTTTTAGTTATTTTTGTTGCTCCTGAAACTTAAAAAGAAAAATGATGTTGCTCCATTCCATCCATATACGTCTTGTATATAAGATGTATCGATTACTTGTTATACGAAAGCATAATACATAATGCCGACATAATATAAAACAGGAGTAAGTGGATAGGGCTATATACTCTAAATAGTAACAACAACATTGGGGAGTCACATATACGAGAATATATATATAGTTTGAATGGAAAAAGTTTCGAAAATCGACAAGGCGTCAAATGTGGTTACAACTTACTTCTGTATACCTATTTACGAGTATGAGCAAATGGGATAAATTTTCACTTTTATTGTTTGATCGATTAGATTGTGCATGTAAGTGTAAAAACAAGAAGAAAATAACTATAAGAAAGAAAAATCTTTATACTCAAGTACTCGTATACAAAAACAAGGTGACCATTCTCCAAGGAATATTTAAAAAAAAAAAAGTTACGCAATCGATTTTATTTTATACGGCTGACATTTTATTTTTCCGCATAACACAAACAAAAAAAACAACACGAAAAAAGGTCCATAGAGATTTTATTTGTGTTTCCTCTTCAACCACGGACAATTTTTATAAAAATAACAATTGTTATTGATGGATTTGCATCATTCCACCAATCCATAAATAAAACGCGAAAAAGTTTCTCGCCCCTAACTATATACATGTATACATATAGAGTTATCCAATTTTGAAAACATGTTTGTTCCGCATCTAAATTCATCTACATACACTACACAGACAGGTAGTTAAGTCCTTGTACACTATGGAGTGGTTTTCTAAAAAAAATTCGAATAAACAAGGGGGCGCGCTTTTACATAAAACGGAAACGATGAAGAATTAATAACTAATCTCAAAGCCTAGAATTCAATTAAAAATGCTCAAGTGGAATTGGCAAAAAAAAAAGTTAATCCATCGACCAATTTATTTATCTTAAGGGAATTGAATTTTTTTTCTTCTTATTTTGTCACAAAAATTTTCTTGATGTAAAATGATATTCCCGGTTATTTTCATTATCTCTAGATTATCCAAAATGAATTTTTATATTTTTTAGTGGGTTTGAATGTCAATCAAATTAAGCCATAAAGTTTTATTTTTATTTTTATGTTCATTTTTTTTACGGTCGTACACAAAATGATCAAATGGATATGAAAGATTAAAATAACCACTGGAGATGTAATTGTGAAGAAGTGGACGTGTGTGTGTGACACATGAGTGATTTATAAGTAGCTACCTAATGTAATGAACGAAGAGTGCTTGTATGTCAGTTGTATTATATACCGATTTGATTATTTTTCAATGTAGATGGTTATATACTGTAACGCTAGTACAGTATGTAACGTAACTGAGTAACGTAACTCGTTATGTAACGTAACTTAGCAGCCGACTAAATTTAATTGAAACGGCATGCTAAAATATGAGAAAGCATTACGAAATTAAAAAAAGAAATATGATAGTGAACGAGATCCTTAGCCTTCCTAAAAATTGCTAAAGTTAGTAAAATGTAATTGTAGTAAATTGTAATTGCACGAAAATGCAGAAAACGCCAATTAACCCCCACTAAGTGTACTTTAGGCTTAAAAAGGATCCAAACTAAGCGAAAATCATCATCCCTTGAAAACTTTTAGGGGCTAAGGTTGTTTAGTATGCACATTTTCCATGTCTAAGAAACACGCACACCAAATACTGGTGAGTTGTACTCTCTAACAACTGGCGACTACATCCCTTGAAATGCTATAGAGACTATGAATGTTTACTATGCACAATTCATAATACCATACATTTACATTGTAAGTGACTTTCCATAAAATTTTTCCATGTCCTAGGAAAACCAACACCTATCAATACCATTGGCTTAATAAGAGTCCAAACTAACCGAAAATCACCATCCTTTTAAAAGGTATAGGGGCTAAAAGTAGTATGCACAATTTTTAAAACTATAAATTTACAACACCGCAACGTAAAAGTAAATAGTTTTATTTACTGTAAAACGGCAACACCACCGAAATTTTAAACAAAAACTTGATTTCGACCTGCAAAAATTCGACTAAAACAAACTGAAATTTCAATTAACGATTAATCCGATGAGATGCCAAACGATTTAATTAAATTGAATTGGCGCAAACGAAGAGAACAAAGAGTATAAAAGGCCCAACACGTAAAATCGGTTAAGCGCCATGACCTTCACCCGATAATATACTTTATATATAAGTATTTAGTGGAGGTTTTATAGGACATGAGGAAAGTTTATGGAAAACTGACTACAAGGCGCTAAGAGACTTAGTTTGCGAATTCTACATACTAAACTCCCTTAGCTCTTATAACTATTCAAGGGATGGTGATTTCCTGTTAGTTTGGTTCTATATTACCCCAAAAATACATTATCTGTTTGGTGGAAGTTTTTATGGAAACTCGAATGGTGATTATGTAAAATTTGTTAACCACCGCCGCCACAAACCGAATTTTTTTTTTTTTTTTCGTAATACTTTCTCAAATTTTGGCATGCCGCTTCATGCTATCGGGCATGTCAAATTTCAACGGTCGCCCAATCAAAGCACAACTGGGTTTGATGTCTCGGCCGCTGAATCATTCGGCATGATTTTTTTACGATGGCTTATCGTTACTTATCAATACATACCAACTATGGTGTACCGAGCAAAATCGAATAAACTCAACTTAGCTTTGAAATTTTCTTTTGTTTCTCGTAATGTAAAATTGAAATATATACCCCTATTATGGTTCTCACCTCACTGAGTGACTGCATACAAATCTAGTCACATTTGCATAGTAATTTTAGGTGAGGTAATAGGGGCCATAGTTTGTAGCGAATCATTTCGAAGTGGACATGTTTTGTGATTATTTCGTGTAGACTCAAAAGTTAAATAATTTATTTGACATTGCCCACGAAGATGCGCTTTAATTAATTAAAATAAATGAAGATAAAGCGGGGTTCTCAATATTACTCCGCGTCTACTCCTTCGACATCATCTTATGATACGTTACAAAATGAACATCTTTTGAAGAATATTTGCCAACCCAGATCGAGAGCGCACAACTCAGAACGAGTAAAACACATAAGAGGAAAGAAATCAACACTCCAACATTAGTAGAGGCGGATAGGTGTCAGTTAAGTATAAGAGATTATATGTGTATTCTTGAAGCTATTATTGAGGCACTAGGATATAATACTGACGAATTTCCGATAAGTAAGTCCTCAATTCAAAGAATTCGTACGAAAAAATGGTAAGGTGCGCGGAAGTTATAAAAGTTAATTTTCAAAACCATTACCGGATGTTGTGACTGGTCACTGGGACAGCAAACTGTTGCCTGCTTTAGATGTTCGGAAATCAAAAGAAGAACGGCTTCCGAAAGATATTTCATATGAAAATTGATTGGGGGAGGGGGGGGGGATTGCTTATTTTTGCTTGCCGCCATCACGTGTATGAATTGATGTTAAAAAGCGTGCCTGAAGTAAAAATTAGTCAAGTACAAGCATTGATATTCCATTCTTTAAAAAATTTCGAGAAAAATGAAAAAGTGTCGATCCCGATAAAATACAGTGCCATAGTGAAAATCGCATATTGCACCTGACTGTTTCCGAAATTGATCATATGATTGAGATTTACCGAACTAAACTGACAAAGAAATAATCAGAGATGACTATCGCGAGTTGATTGAGCTTTCTGCTATATTTTTAGATGGAGATACAGTAAGCATATTTAAAATTCGACCTCCAGGTGCCATGTACCAAGATCGGTGGACGGCGAGAGCGACTTTTTCTCGGTGGATAAAACGGCACTGTTTAACATTTGCCTGTTCATCGGGACATCCTTACCATCTTTATCAGGATTTCAGCTTTTTGAAGTCGATGAAGACTTTTACAGAAGTTTAGCAAGCATTTATTATAGTTGACTGTCAACGATGATGTTGAGCAAGAAATTAAAGTAAAGATGATTGAAAATTTAGCCAAAGAGAATTTATCAACCCACGGTACACGTTATATAAGAACTTTGTGATCCATTGGTAGGGTAAGTTTACTAAGTTATTATAGAAGTTGTGTCTTTAGTTGTCTGTTTATTTTCCAAGTTTGTTAACTGCTTTTCTCTTTTTTATTTTCAGAGAAAAACATTTACGACTTATTTCAGTCAAGAGCAAGTCTTTGTTCAATCGTCGTAAAAATTATGATAGTCTTCTCCACGAATGTCCTACTTTGTGGTCAAATAATGTTTTGTTTCAAGAAGAGAGAAAAAAGGTTTTATCGATGAGGGCAGTAAACGATACTGCTGAAAGGGCGGTAAAGTTGACGCAGGACTTTCATAGTTTAATCACGGTGGAAGAGGAACAAAATCAATTATTATTACGTTGCTTGCAAGAACTCCGGAAGCTTTATCCTGACTGCAAATAATTATAAGATTTGGGTAGTACAAATTTCATGTCTTCATCAAGTCGGCACGGGCTGTTATGATCCATAAAACAATAATATTTGAGATATTAGGGACAAATAAAAAAAAATAAAGGGTTTCTGATTTTGCGAAAAAAGTGTCTCCCTTATGTCTTGGGACACCCTAATGTTGCACATCAAAGCATCAACATGTATTGTCATGTACACTGTATTGTTCGAATGGGAACGCTAACTTGCCACCTCTGGATGAGCCAAGTTAACACCCAAAATAAATTAAATATCCTATAATATGTCAACTCTTCATTGTTAACATGGGCGATAAAACCTCAAGTGATGGACGGGCGACGAAAATCGAACGATAATGGACACACGGCTACTTAAACATGATCAAAATTGGGACTGAATCATATACATTTTCAATTAAGTCCTCATATCACTTTATAATAGTGCGCGCGCACTCTTTATCCATTAATAACAAAGAACTGTAGCCAACTTAAATTGTCCACACCGAAACGTGACGCAGATTTTGTTCATAGCCGTCATAAAGATTTATTATGAGAAAAATATTACAACGTTGATCAGCGGCGGATTTTCAAATGGGGGAATGAACAAATCTGGAAGAATGATCAAAGGTTGGCTAAGGTGGTCATAGTGTAGCAAACTGAAGCGAACAAATTATTATTGTTTACCATGGAAAACACTGTAAAAATAGTTCTTTATCCTATAATTGCATCAATTCTCGATTAAACACATTCAGCATCCAAACTGCCATTTCATTTGGATTAAGCAGAGAATGGTTCTTGCGATGGCAGTGGAAATTCAGAATTCAGATTGCTGCAGCACTTAAAACATGTAGCTCAATATTTTGGATGAATATTCAATTCCCAAAAATTTTCAAATCAGCTTTTGGATAGGGATGACGTGTGACTTCCACCTGATCCTATAACATACATAATGATTGGCTCTGCGAACGTGCAGTCTAAGCTTCAACTCTCTGGTCGTAACCCTCCGGTCTACCCATCAAATGCAAATTTTTGATACAGTTATAGTTTAGGATGAAACTGTCAATTACCCAATAGAGTTCCTTAAATTGTTCGAGCTATCTGGAACGCCTCGGGCATATTATTTTTGAAAGTTGGTTCGCCGCAATAACGCCATAATTGACCGTTCATATGTTGGCCTCTATTTCTTTAGTTGTACCATTTTATGCGACGTGACTATGGATCTTCTCGGTTAGTAGATTATAAAATCAAAATTTCCAAAATAATTTTATACAAAACTCAGTGAATATTTTTGACGTGAAAACGTTTTTAAATTTGCTTCATATAGGGAGGCGGGCAATTCAAAAAACTAAATCGGAGGATATACAGTTTGACGCTACTGCTATGTATATACCTATCATCTACATCCAAAATTTAATTACACCACTCGATAGCTAAAGGATCAAATAATTCGTTACTTTGAGTGGGGCTGTGACGCATCGCTTGCGGTGGAGGAGGAATCACCGCCATTTTTATTTTCGCCGTTTGTATTGAACTTTGTATTTTCTTAACCGATTGTGTGGGATTGGGTATGTTGAATGGCAGTGGGATTCTTAAATGATTTTTGGAAGAAGTCTGGAATATGGCCTGCTGGGACATAACTCGGTAATTTTTTAACCGGTTATCTTGAGTTTCTTATATGATTTTCGGAAGAAGTTCTGGAATATGGCCACCTGGGACGGAACTTGATAATTTCTTAACTGATTATGATGGGATTAGGTATGTTGGATGTAAATGGGACTTTTAAATGATTTTTGGAAGAAGTTCTGGAATATGGCTACCTGGTACAGTCACCCACTTTTTAAATCATAGTTCGCTGCCTTAGTTTGAGAAAAATTCTACTTATTTGTCACGTCAAAATTTCAAGTGATAGAAATTGTCGTTTGAACGGATAGCACGCACAAGGAACTATTTATATAGCAGCATACTCATTTAAAAAACATGTCAATGGGGATGTTAAAGGAATAGGGGTGGTTGTTTATCCCAAAAGTTACAATAAGAATGTTCTTACAGAGATATTGTTTTAAGTAATGACAACTGATCTTTCGTGTTTCAAGACGCGCAAAAAGAATGTTTCCTTTAACGGGCATCCCTCTTACTATTCTCAATTCTCATTTCTCTTAATATAATTTTCAATTTGATAATATTTGTTAAGGTGAGTAAAACAATTAATCAAAAATAGAAACTTGTCCACTTTAGATTAGAGAGAAAACATCGGAATTTCAACATTTAGCGTAGTTACAATTTTTTTTCAGCACTAATTATGATGAAATGGGTTTCCAGCAAAAAACCCTAAAAACCTTTATTACATTGATCACCAACCCTCGGTGTGAGTTTCCACATTTGCCCGCATGAATTTAGCACGTGATACTAAAATGCCAAATTAAAGCAGGTCATTTTGTCAACAAATTCTCCTTCGGAAATAAATCACAAGCATTGTACCGAAAAAGTGTCAGCAGAAAAAAATGTATAAACTCGCACAAGTTTTGCGGGACCTATTGTTTCATAATCAGCGCCGTAATTAGAACTGAATACCGCGTCCTAAAAAAAGTTGGGATTGTAATCTCTTTAGATCGCGAAAATAGAAATATTTCAAGGCTGTGATAAAACTGAATTAATGTTTAGTGGCATAAATGGTCTGTATCGTGAAAATGTATACCAATTTGTATGAATTGTCTTTGCATGAATTAGACATTCCTTCCTGGTTTGTAACGCAAACAATTCATACAATGTGTATTAAGATTTATTTGCTTTGTTAGGCGATTTATACAAACTCCACATCTCAATAAATATAGAAAAATTTGTGACAGATGGATAAGTAGAAGCAATATATACCTTTAATCTGTGCCTGAATGCTACGACTTAAGATAAAATAATGCTATTAAAATTAGCCGAAAGTTTCCAGTCGAAAATAAAAAAAAATCGATAATGCACTTAGTTTTTGATCAAATTTAAACGGGCACTTTAAACAATTTTATGTTTGCACGTGTTTTTTATTTAGTCTAATTTTTCCGACCTCCTCAAATTAATGTCTGCTTATTTACTTTTGACTGCTTGGCAGTTTTTTCAACTTTCGTCTAAAATATGTTGAAACTACTGAACAAGTGGTAGTGCGGTGGATAAACGAACAGTACTTGGGAAGTTCCGAGTTCAAAATTCATTGGAGATGGAATGCAAAGTAATTATTTTTCATCGATTACGAATTATTCAACATAACAACTCCGTTTGTTGGAATGCAGTGCATATCAGTCTATAGATTGATATGGAGCTTAAAATGTGTTTACTTTAGCTGTGTGAGTAGTTAGGTTTACGTTTGGTTTAATTTTTCCTGTGGTGCAACAAAAAGTACTTCAATTATTTTGTTGTGAAAAAAGCGGATGCCTAATTTTTGACTTTTTGTCAAAGAGTAATAATCTTTTTAAAAAATCCATTCATGCGATTTGAACGCGTGAAAGTAAACAGAAGACAATCAACTGGTGCAACTGTTATTTAAACTAGACTAGGAAGATCTGTCAAAATAGTTAGATACTTTAGAATTTTGCTTGTTTGCCAAAGGAAAACACATTATTTGCACACATGCTGAGCTATAATATGGCTAAGCTATTTAATCCAATGGGTAAATTAACCATCGGCCAATTCCTTCTATCATCTTGATTACCAATCTTGATCGGTTGTACATTGATCTCCATCTATTTCATTTAAAAATGTCTTTGTTTAAATACAACTTACAAATTGTATTAAACGAAATTGTCCTGTCAAATCCGGTTCGTATCACAGGATTATAATTTATAACGCTACCGGAATATTCCCGAAAATAGTCTTCCAAGCTTCTTACACAACTACCAAAATACTTTCACCACTTCTGGAATATTCTCGAATATTTATTCACTCAATACAAATTTTACAATTATTTTTAATTGCACCACTATTTTCACTTTAACACCGCTTATAATATTCCCACATTCCAGATTGTCTAGGAAAAATCGCAAACAATCTGCTATAATCTGCAATACCACTTAACTTCCATAAAACTACTTCTAATTCTACTACTTAAACCTAGATGTCACTAATCTTATTAAGTGGAATATCTAAAACCGGTCAACGGTAGTTTAACGCTCAGAGGCGTTGTTCCTGGGTGAAATCTCAGTCTCGAACTCACAATATAAGAAACTGGTAAAAAGTTAAACAAACCTAGAAGCATCCCATACCATTTAGAGATTTACCCTTGCACAGATTAAATCCTCATAATTCTGACATTCAAGTACATCACATAAATAATTCCTGTATGTAAATCGTCATTGCGCATATGTTACAATTGTTTCGTAATAACCACTTTAACTTCTTATCAATTCGAAATAAAAAGTCTAACAAAAATACGAATTATTGGAATTTGAAACACACAGTAAAAAATCTGTATATGTTTTGTAACATTTGCTGATGACAAATCTAACAGATCTGTATGTTAAATATCACCATTAAATTTCAATTTGACACAGAGTTTTCTATATACAAAATACGGGAGTACGTTATAAGTAGAACGGCACCCTTTTAACATTAAATATGTTCTGGTACATTGAATTATAAATGTTTAACATTACATTTACAGGAAAATTTTGTAATTTTCACAATAAAAAGATAAATAATAATAATAATAATGGTAATGGTAGTAGTGCTCGTAGTAATAAGAAAGCACCACACACACACACACGCACATACACCAAAATATACAAGGAAAAGGTATTCTAAGTGTTTCAAGTTATTTCCAATAATTTTTTATAATTTTCTCGCACATTGATTATAATGTTGATGATGATAATGGCCGTGATTACCGTCATCATCATCATCACCATAAATTTGTTATAATATATATTTTTTGTACTATTATGTAAAAGCTCTCTAATAGAAAATCAAAAGCAACAAAGTAATTTTTTTTTTATTAAAACGTGGATGGAAGTTTTTTCTTGTTCCTCCTTCCACATTTTCTTGGAGCGCGTATACCGAGCGTTGTATATACACGAAAGTCACGTGTTGAGTATAAATGCGTGCTTTTTCATTTTATTGATTCGATTATTATTGTTATTACGGAATGCCATTGGAAACCTTGTTCGAAACCTATTGAAATTAGATCGATCGATATTTTGAAATCTGATACATACACAAAGAGGCACATACGCATATACGAGTACACACTACAAATAAAACAAGGAAAAATGAAAATTTGTTCGTTTTACTTGTAAAATGTTATTAGAAAATCATGTCACGTTTTTAAAGGTGTTTTCGTTGATTTTTGTTTTGTGAAATTTTGATTTTTTTTGTTCCTTCCACCACACCAACGATACGGTTACTTCGGTTTGGACGACAATATAATATAAAATGTCACTGGCGTACAACAAAACCGAAATATATGACGAAACATAAAATAACGTAACCATTAAAAGCTCGCGTCATAAAGTTTCTAATTACGGTGGGCACGCGGATAAAATATCAAAAATTAACAAAAACAATCGAAACTATGCGGTAATTAAAAATCCATTTTCCGTTTAATTAATTCAATGCATGCTCATATATTTTCGATGGTTTTCAATTAATAATTTTACTCGTTGGATGAAATACGAAATGGAAAATTACCTACTTCAAACAGAAGTAGCTAAATTCCAACAAACCAAATGGAATTTTTCCGGACGAGAACACGTACACTGTATAAATCTTGGAAAACCGTAATTAAGAGATTTGAATTCATCATTATCTAAACGTAAGTAAATTTACTTGATTGTTGCTTCTTTGTTGCAAGTTTGTTAACTTTTTTTGTTAACACGCGGTTGTGTACAACGGTGGTAGTAAATGGTGTTGACATCTTACCTGAAAGTAAAAATAAAAATGAAAAGTTAGTAAAATGTTGATGCTCTATAAAGTTATCGTAATATTAATTATGTATTTAGGATGTGTAAACTATGAATTCCATTAGTAGATAAATCAGGATCCTATCTAAAATGTCAAGATATTTCAAAATACAATAACTTGCCAGTTAAAGTTATGGCTAAAAGGTTTTATTGCGTATAGCCAAAGCCGCTTGGATTATCAAGTTGCAAGTTAAAAAATAGAGAATTCGATTTTGTGTTCAGTTTAGTGGACAGTAGTCAATACTGATTAATCAAACCGCATGGGGCCGCATGGAAACAGTAAAAAAGAAATTGAAAAAAATTAAGAAAAATTAAGATCGTGCTTCCCCGATATGCCAATATGTCCCATCCCGCAAAGTAGCTGGTTCTGCTAATCATTCAAGAACATTAATGACTTGGGTAGGATTCAACGAACCAGTCAACCATTAATTCGATAATAATTTATGGGTAATATGACTTTCCACTCCATATTGTTTAATGGCTTTGCAAAAACCTGAAGTTTTTCAATATTGCAGACGCGCGGTGACTCACGAATCGCTTTAAAATACCACGAAAAGATTTAATTAACAAATCCAGACATGTCTCAATGTTCAGTGTACGAGTGCAATAACTAATGAATATGCAGAAAAATGTTGTGCTGTAATCGGATTCCACGAACTTTAAATGGACTGCAGAAATCAATTCTTACTGTTGCAAACGGTAAAGACTTGTTGCTCTCTATCCTGTGATAGTGATCCGATTAATTCTCGAGTCATCGTCATAATCAAAATGGTATTAGTTTTAACCAACCAAGTAACAAACAAATTGAACTCAAGATTGTGATTTTGATCAGGTATGTTGTGTGATCAACAGTGGAAGATTATTTTGGCTAGATAAAAATGTTGCATGCATCGTTAATGAATTAATGAATTGAATATGAATTGAATATGAATTGAATATGAATTGAATATGAATTGAATATGAATTGAATATGAATTGAATATGAATTGAATATGAATTGAATATGAATTGAATATGAATTGAATATGAATTGAATATGAATTGAATATGAATTGAATATGAATTGAATATGAATTGAATATGAATTGAATATGAATTGAATATGAATTGAATATGAATTGAATATGAATTGAATATGAATTGAATATGAATTGAATATGAATTGAATATGAATTGAATATGAATTGAATATGAATTGAATATGAATTGAATATGAATTGAATATGAATTGAATATGAATTGAATATGAATTGAATATGAATTGAATATGAATTGAATATGAATTGAATATGAATTGAATATGAATTGAATATGAATTGAATATGAATTGAATATGAATTGAATATGAATTGAATATGAATTGAATATGAATTGAATATGAATTGAATATGAATTGAATATGAATTGAATATGAATTGAATATGAATTGAATATGAATTGAATATGAATTGAATATGAATTGAATATGAATTGAATATGAATTGAATATGAATTGAATATGAATTGAATATGAATTGAATATGAAATGAATATGGATTGAATATGAATTGAATATGAATTGAACATGAATTGAATATGAATTGAATATGAATTGAATACGAATTGAAAGTGAATTGAATATAAATTGAATATGAATTGAATATGAATTGAATATGAATTGAATATGAATTGAATACGAATTGAATACGAATTGAATACGAATTGAATATGAATTGAATATGAATTGAATATGAATTGAATATGAATTGAATATGAATTGAATATGAATCGAATATGAATTGAATATGAATTGAATATGAATTGAATATGAATTGAATATGAATTGAATATGAATTGAATATGAATTGAATATGAATTGAATATGAATTGAATATGAATTGAATATGAATTGAATATGAATTGAATATGAATTGAATATGAATTGAATATGAATTGAATATGAATTGAATATGAATTGAATATGAATTGAATATGAATTGAATATGAATTGAATATGAATTGAATATGAATTGAATATGAATTGAATATGAATTGAATTGAATATGAATTGAATACGAATTGAATACGAATTGAATATGAGTTGCATATGAATTGAATATGTATTGAATTTGAATTGAATATGAATTGATATGAATTGAATATACACATTAAATTCGATTTTCATCTCAAGTATTCGGATGCAATGAATCTTTCTTTGTTGTCTTTGAAACATTATTTCACAAATAGTTTTTTGACGTTCGAGGTTTCTGTCCTAAATTAAAAATTCATGTTGTTAGCTTTTTGAACCGTTCCACTTTGTTTGTAAGCGTTTTGCAACAGTTGATCGATCAACATTTAATGCTACAGCCAAATCTTATTGTGCTTGAGAAGAATCTTCAGCCAATAACGTTTCCAATTCAGGCTCTTCAAATTGTTTGGGTGGTTTTCCATGCTCTTTAGTTAAGATGTCAAAATGATCATTTTTAAATGGTCGAAACTATTCTTTACACGTAGTATGTGGAAGAGGATATGGAGCATGCTCATCGTAAATTTTCACAAGCAGACGAGAAGTTTTCGCCGTACTTTTCTTTGAAATAAAATAATGTAATAAAACTTCCCGGAAATGATGTTTATTTGGAATAAAATTTGACATTTTGAAGGAGTTAAAACTACTTGTTGTTTACACTTCTGCCGATTGACTTAGCAGGATTAACTGATGTAATTAAAATTTTATCGAGAGATATCCGATTATTATGTCATGTGCCATCGAATTGTGTCCACATTTTTCCGTCGAGTTCAAACATTATTTATCTTATGTCTCTCGGTAAATAAGCGTAGCTTACGTGGGTGGATCACGTAACTTTGATCCCCTCTTCCTCTATAATTTCAATTATATTCGAAATCAAGTTACATCTTTAAAGATACTAAATAAAATATCAGTATGTGATGTCCTTCCATGCGGGCTTTATCGATTGTCAAAGGGCTCCACGAGGTTAATTACAGTTACAAAATAAATTACTTATGCAATGTGCCACCTGTGACGTACACTTTCGAAACGAATACTGCTTATGTTCGTTGTTAAGTTTAAGGTCGGTTTTATGTGCAACGCGAATAACGGCGACACAGATATGGCGCTCTGGGGACGAGGTTAACAGAGGTGATATTTTCGTCTCCAATATAAATCCAGCTTGTCTGCGAAACTTTTTTTTGTTCTTATATTTTATTGTACATTGATATTTTAATCGCACTCTCTTAAGTTTTAAAATTTAACGGCATGTAAAGTTCTACTTCTAAGAAAGATGTCCGTTGTTTATCTTTTCGAAATTGTAGTAAAACAGCTAAGGCAATACAAGAAATGTCACTTTTTCTGATTGTTTCGTTTTCCGAGCATAATGGCGGCACAACACTTCAAATGTATGTGTATTAAGTACTGAGCGTCCTGCTGATTGCTAACTGAAATAAAAAATTCGACATGGTTGACATATGTCTACATTCCCTACATTATTGACGCCATTTGTTTTAATTATATACGTGCATTGTCTACACGACACAACACTAACATACTATATGGCCGCAGAAAATCAAATAATTATAGTGAAAATTCTAATCCATCAATTTTCCCCAAATTTTCCTCGTAGTCTCAGTATGACCTAAGCTATTAGAAAAACAACCGAAAGGATTGGTTACTAGTGGAAGTTTTTGAGATATTGGCCAAAAACTGTAAATAAACTAATAAAAAAATTAAAATTTTCAAAATTATAGGTTATGAAATGGCCAAGTTTAGTCCAGCATGAACAGATCCTAGAATTTTGTCGTAAGTTTTGGACCCCTGATCAATACTATTATCCAAATTTCATCGTCATTCTTTTAGAATGGCGGAAAGACGGAATATTGTTACATTTCAAGATTTCATTTACCGAGTTCCTTTACTTTGGAGATCATTCAATTTGTCATTTTAAGGATCACTTCTAATATTTTATTCCGCTGGAATGTTTTATTTAGTGAAAAAAGAGATACAAAAAGAATAAAAAATAAATTTCCGCTGGTAATTATTTAACAACATAAATTCTCTTTTGTGATTGTGCTGCCACTTGCGGCGATTAGCGAAATCTCTTATTTTCCGCTGAGAAATTTCTGCTATCTTATACAGCATCTGAATGGAGGAGGTTCTAATAGCTCAATCTTGTCATGCTTTTAAAATATCTGATTGGCCTTTGTTTTTATACCTGTCCAATATTGACAGTTGGAAGAATTGTCGAACGAAATGAAATTTGATAAGCTCTAATTGTTGTTCTCTTTTGAGCAACATACTTCATTTTTGATTGATGTATGCTACGGAAGTATTCATGTGAAGCTGCTACAAATACGATTTGCTTTTCGCAACCACATAAGCTATTAGCTACTTCAATTCTTTAAAATAACGAAAAACTTTTCATCTATGGATTTATAAATTCATTTCATACTTTCAGTTTCCGATTCAATTAAACAAGCAACTTTTCAACTATATTTTCAAATGTTTTCTCACATTACTTTCAAGTAACATCACTAAACAGTAAAAAAACAAAATTGTGAAAAGCTCGAGCGTACATGAGAGCGTACATATTTGCAGGAAAAAAAAACCTTTTTGAAACAACAACATAAACAAGTAAAAAAAGCATGAATCGAGAAAACATAAAAAGAGCTCAGAAATATTTTAAATAAATCAGGCACAAATATTTATTTTTTGTTTTATCCAGAGTGAATCTAATTTTCAACATACAAAAAAATGCATGCAAACTTTTTCTCTCTTTGCTACATTTAAGTTTTATTATTACCATTATATTCGTTTTGTCGAGCTTTAGTTTGTTGCTAGTTTTGTTTCTGGTGTAAGTTTTATCTAGTTTTATCGATATTCATCTCTTTACGAGTACTATACACATTTGACTTTGCTCTGTTTTTACATTTTTTTTTTTCTAATTCACAAAGTGTACAGGGAAATAAATTTTCCAAAATAAAAAGCGTCCCGAGTACAAATCCAAAAAAAAACAGCGACATATAAATTTTATCGTATTGTAGAGAGGACAACAACAGCAAAAAAATTGGATAAGTCGAGGATAAGAATTATCTAAAGTGACTATCTAGTTTGGTTTGGTGAAATAAATTTATAGTTTTTGATCGGGAAAATGTTGAAAATTAGTTTCAATAAAATTTTCCATTTCTTGTGTAATTTTAAAATATTTATGTAGCTTTGTTATTGCTAACGCTATATATTGGTCTTTAGTTATATATGTGTGCTTTATGTACTATAACCGTTCGTTATGTATATACAACCGCAACAACAAAACACATTTTATCTTATTTCGATGTAATAAAATATTAAAAAGACACTTTTTAGCACTTTGTTGTTTATTACCCATATAGAGTGTATAATATATAGAAGCGGCGGCAGCACAGCAACACAAAACGATACGTAGAATGAAATTAAATGGCTTCTGGTTGATTTGTATTTATTTTTTATCCGTTATCCTACATAATCTAAGATTATTGACCTGTTGAAATAAAATAAGTATTATTGTCTAGTATTATATTTCAAAGTGTCCTCAATACTCCTCTGTACAAATTTACGAGCATTATATATCCGTAGGTATATCTATAGCATTCGTCATGTTATGAAAATCTTACATCTAAATCCTATACAGATTCACCCATGTCACGAATTAATACCTTAAATCCATTTTCAAACCACAAAATCTAATTTTCGTCTAGTTCTATTAAAATATATCGTCATTTAAAAGGAAAATTCATTTTCAAATTATCGATAAAATCTCACATGGTTTTATAGATTAAAACCGCACAATTTAAAGATAAATTTTCCGACTAGCTTAAGAAACATATTCAGAGGGTTGTTTGTAATTTTTAATTTTGGTTTCATTAGATGTGCCATGTCTTACAGTAACATCCTGTATTTTGTAAAAATTCTTAATAATGGTATCTATGTACACAATGTACGTATTTGTTCACACAGTAGTTTTACATATCCATATTTGCATTTAGGAGAAAACGATAGAGATTATTTTAATCGAAAAAATTGCAATTTTTGCAAAATATTTAAATGAAAAACGTCTACAAGTACAACAAAAGTGTTTTTTTATATATTTTACCCATACAGCCGTAAAAATTTATATAAATAAATTACCATACAGTACCAATATTAAAAAAATAATAAAATAAATAAAAAAAAACAGTTCCAATAAATCAAAAATTAAATTTGCATAATTTGATTACAAAACAACACCAACAACAACTGGGGAAAATTTTAGAATTGCAAAAACTAAATTTTGTACTTGTGTATGTGTTTGTAGACATATAAAGTGTAATAAATGTATTATGTGAGAGATGTATTAATGATATTTTTTGTGATTAGATTTGAAACTAGAATATCTGTATATAGTTTTCATTTAGATACAAAATTATATTCATAATTTGTTGTTGCTGTAATAAATATAAATAAATATCAACATATATAAAATACGTGAACAAAATAAATTTATTCATTAATTTTTCGAAATACATAAAAAAAAACGTAATAATAATTACATTTTCATGAAAATTAAATATGAAAAATTGCTCATCTTATTAATTAACATGGTATTGTGTTTAGTGGAAAATATATTTTTTAATTCTGATTGTGTTTTAATTATGATGGAATTGTTTATATCAAAATAAAAGTGTGAATCCATGACATGACATCAAATAATTTAAGGGTTGAGATTTACTTTGTAACATTTATTAGGGTGGATAAATCAAATAGTACAGTGAGAGGGTATAATTGCATTGCCGTATTTCAACGAAGATTTGTCCGGCGTATCATAAAGAAGGCGCATAACTAATTATTGGTTAACGGAGCAAATGTGGCTGTACTTCAGAGTTTCGAACAAACAATTTTAAATCCTAATTGAATATGCATTGAATATCAATTGCATATGAATTGAACATGAATTGAATATGAATTGAATAAGAATTGAATCTGAATTGAATATGAATTGAAAATGAATTAAATATGATTTGAATATGATTTGAATATGAATTGAATATGAATTGAATTTGAATCGGATATGAATTGAATATGAATTGAATTTGAATTGAATATGAATTGAATATGAATTGAATATGAATTGAATATAAATTGAATATAAATTGAATATAAATTGAGCATGAATTGAATATGAATTAAAAGTGCATTGAATATGAATTGAACATGAATTGAATATGAATTGAACATAATTTGAATATGAATTGGATATAAATTGAATATGTATTGAATATGTATTGAATATGAATTGAATAAGAATTGAATATGAATTGAACATGAATTGAAAATTAATTGAATATAAATTTAATATGAATTGAATATGTATTGAATATGAATTGAATATGAATATGAATTGAATATGAATATGAATTGAATATGAATCGAACGTGAATTGAATGTCAATTGAATTTCAATTGAATATGCATTGAATATGAACTGAATATGCATTGAATATGAATTAAATGTAAATTGATTATGAATTGAACATAAATTGAATATGAATTGAATAAGATTTGAATATGAATTGAATATGAATTGAATATGAACTGAATTTGAATCGGATATGAATTGAATATGAATTGAATTTTAATTGAATATGAATTGAATATGAATTGAATATGAATTGAATATGAAGTGAATATGAATTAAGTATGATGAAGAATATGAATTGAACATGAATTAAAAATGAATTGAATTGATTATAACTTGAGTATGAATTGAATATGAATTGAATATGAATTGAATATGAATTGAATATGAATTGAATATGAATTGAATATGAATTGAATATGAATTGAATATGAATTGAATATGAATTGAATATGAATTGAATATGAATTGAATATGAATTGAATATGAATTGAATATGAATTGAATATGAATTGAATATGAATTGAATATGAATTGAATATGAATTGAATATGAATTGAATATGAATTGAATATGAATTGAATATGAATTGAATATGAATTGAATATGAATTGAATATGAATTGAATATGAATTGAATATGAATTGAATATGAATTGAATATGAATTGAATATGAATTGAATATGAATTGAATATGAATTGAATATGAATTGAATATGAATTGAATATGAATTGAATATGAATTGAATATGAATTGAATATGAATTGAATATGAATTGAATATGAATTGAATATGAATTGAATTTGAATTGAATATGGATTGAATATAAATTCAATATGAGTTGAATATGAATTGAATATGGATTGAATATGAATTGAATATAAATTGAATATGAATTAAATATGAATTGAATATGAATTGAACATGAATTGAATATGAATTGAATATGAATTGAATATGAATTGAATATGAATTGGAAATGAATTAAATTTGAATTGAAAATGAATTGAATATGAATTAAATATGAATTTAATATGAATTAAATATGAATTGAACATGAATTGAATATGAATAAGAATTGAATATGAATTGAATATGAATTGAAAATGAATTAAATATGAATTGAATAAGAATTGAATATGAATTGAATATGACTTGAATATGATTTGGATATAATTTGAATATGAATTGAATTTGAATCGAATATGAATTGAATACGTATTGAATATAAATTGAATATGTATTTAATATGTATTAAATATGAATTGAATATGAATTAAATATGAATTGAATATGAATTGAATATGAATTGAACATGAATTGAATATGAATTGAATATGAATGTGAATTGAACATATTGAATATGTATTGAATATGAATTGAATATGAATATGAATTGAATATGAATCGAACGTGAATTGTATATGAATTGAATGTGAATTGAATATGAATTGAACATGAATTGAATATGAATTGAATATGAATGTGAATTGAATATATTGAATATGTATTGAATATGAATTGAATATGAATATGAATTGAATATGAATCGAACGTGAATTGTATATGAATTGAATATGAATTGAATATGAATTAAATATGAATTAAATATAAATTGAACTTGAATTGAATATGAATTGAATATGAATTGAATATGAATTTAATATGAATTGAATATGAATTGAATATGAATTGAATATGAATTGAATATGAATTTAATTTGAATTGAAAGTTAAGCACAAGCCACAGTCACGTCAACTAGCTCATCAAGTTACACCACATACATTTCACATAAGCGTGTCAACACTGCATGTGCAAAGTAAATGAAAATAGTTTGTCAGTTACTTTTAAGTTTGGATTTAAATAAAGCGGACATAGTCCTAAAAATATTTTTTTAGTTTGTTCAACGAGTATAAACTTAACTGGCGCCGAAACAAGGACCAACAACTCTACCGGAGGCATATTCATCCTGCCTGGAAATACAAAATCTCAATTTCCGAAACCTGGAAATACATAAGAGAAATTTTAACAATGTATTTGCAGTTCCTGTCAACCAAATCCCATCACAGAATAAGTTCCAGCAAGAAGCGCCAAGGCCAAGATTATCGCTTCAACAAAGGAACATGGGACATAAATCAGCAACAGCAAGACATTAGAATACCACAATGACCACAGCATCCAAAACCGCCAATACCGATGGAGTTAGGATCAGTTTAAACCAAAAATGTCAACTACATGAACCGACCGAATAACTACCAAAACCAAAACTTCAAGAGGAAACCAAATTCTAACATAAATGCAAAAGCTCATAAACACCAAAGAGTATTTCACCTCGAACAAGAGAACGATGAAGATGCATACGATGAATATATCAGAGATTACGACGATAATGAAGATGAAGATTCAGAGGCAATTGACGAAGTAAATTTTATAGAGGAGGCCTCTCGAGCCTACCATACTTAGAGTACTACTAACTTCGTAAAAAAAGAACTCGCCAAAGGTGCGCAGCCCGTAACTAAACCATTCATAGTGAAATCAGCCGGAGGTGATATACGAATAAAACAAAAAATAATCGCACCTGTATTTAAAAGATTTGTAAACGATATTCAAGTGGACTTCTATATACTACCGGGATTGACATCATTCGACGGTATAATCGGGGATGATACATTAAACAAAATAGGGGCGATGATAGAGACAAAATATCTTAACCATCTCTCCAGGCATTAACATCCCACTGAAGGAGAAAATTTCAACCCAAGTCAATAACATGGAAATCAGAGACAATCACTTGGACGGGGCAACAAAGTTAAAATTGCAAGCCATACTCAACAAATTTTTACCACTTTTCGGTCCAATCAATGACGAATAAATTATCAACACAAATGTGAGAGGCGAAATTAGAACAACTACAGAAGAACCCGTATACGCAAACACCTACTCATACCCAGTAAATATGAGGGACGAAGTGGAGGAACAAATATCGAATCTTCTGAAGGATGGGATCATCAGACCTTCGAAGAGTTCACATAATTCACCAATATGGATCGTAGAGAAGAAATTAGATGTGTCAGGGGTAAAAAAATAGCGCATGGTAATCGATTTTAAGAAACTAAATGCAATAAATATATCGGACACATATCCATTACATAACGATTGGCTTTCATAACATAAAAATGAAGGAGAGCGACATTCCGAAGACCGCATTTTCCACAATGAACGGGAAATATGAATTCATGAGATTACCATTTGCGCTAAAGAACGCGCCTGCTATCTTCCAACGGATGATAGACGATATTCTAAAGGAATTCATTGGAAGGATATGCTATGTCTACATCGACGATATAATCGTCTTTGGAGGAAATTCAAAGGAGGAATATCTAGAAAATGTCAAGAAAATATTCAACAAATTACGAGACGCGAATCTTAGAATCAACTTGAACAAACCGGAATTCCTTAAAGAAGAGACGGAAATCCTCGGCTATATTGTGACCGGCTCCGGTATAAAAGTGGATCCAAAGAAAGTGGCAGCAATTAAGAACATCAAACCACAGGAGAACCTTAAAGATCTGAAGGGATCCTTTACAACGGATGCGTCAAACACTAGTATAGGAGCAGTCTTGTCACAAGGCGAGATAGGCAAAGACCGTCCAGTTAAGTATTTGTCAAGGTCCTTAAATACAACAGAGGAGAATTATGCCACCAATGAGAAGGAAATGCTGACAATTGTGTGGGCGCTTGATAGCCTCAGAAACTATCTTTAAGAGGCAAAAATAATCAAAATAATTACGGACCATCAACCGTTAACATTCGCCTTAAGTAACCGCAACAACAACAACAACAACATGTTGAAGAGACGGAAGGCCCGCATCGAGGAATACAATTACGAACTAGTGTATAAACCAGGCATAACTAATACAGTACTGTCCAGATTGAAATTGGAAGTTAATAACCTTTCGTCATCAAACAGCGGAACGGTACACAGCGCGGAGGAAGACGGAACACAGCTAATTCCACACTTGAATCGCCAATAAATGTTTTCAAAATCCAAATGATAATCCTAAAATCCCACTTATTTTAGTTTTGCAAGAATTGATCAAGTTCGGTGTCAATAACAAATGGGTCTACGTCATCGTATTAAAATGGGTATAATTTTTGTTTGTTTGAACATTTCGAATTTTGTATTAATTGTCATGACCGAAGTCGCTAGTTTACTAATTGTGTAATAACGAGCAGTTGATTTTCATAACAAATTTGTAAATAATTCTAACATGCTTTTGTCAACTGTTTTACTAATATACATGTGCATTTTTGTTATTTCGACAAATTTTGTAGTCCGCCATGTTTTGTTATTTTTTAATTTTGTCGAAAACTTCACGTTCGTCTGTAGCATATAAGTTTTTTTTAGTTTGATTTTGCATATTCGGGAACGGTTTATATTCATTAATTTTAAATTCATTTCGGCTACTTTCCGTTTATTTAATATTTTTCCCCGACGAATAATTTGAATATTCCAATATCAATTGTAATTTAAAAATTAATAAATTTATGAATTTATTTTATATTATGCATCGATCATATCCAATAATTTCAATTATTATTATTATCATTTAATTATTATGAGACAGTGAACGAAATTAAAATGAGACCCAGCTAGGTTCGGTCATGACAAGCAGTGTTTCAACATAACTACCATTACGATTCTGGTGATTGAAATTGTATATTCTAGTTCTGATGATCGATTTTCCCATATTCTTTTAGAATCAGCTTTCTGTTTAAATAGGTTCGTCCCGGTCAGAATCCCTTAATTGAAATAGTTCGTTTTCTAATCTGCTACCATTTTATATCGCCCTATACTGTTAATTAAGTACCGTAGTCGTTAGTGTCATAAATTTTGTTTATCACTCCGCTTCTTTCATTTTTTTTAACTCCATACTCGCGGTTTAGCCAGTCTGATTCAGCCCTTAACAAGCCCACCCCTTCACTTCTGAGATCTAGCCGCGCTATACGTGACCGCGTAAGGGCTCTGAATTAGTATTGTACAATTATAAATTTCTATAACAGCATGTCTCTAAAGACTGTGCCTGTTACAAGCTGTAAGAGAATACATTTGGCAAATATTGATTTTCTTTACTTATTAAGCAATCATGATACCTAGGTAAAAATACCATAACTGACTGCCCTAGCAGGATCTGAACTATAGGCAAACGAAAATAATTATCATTGCAATAAATCTTCAAACCACTTCAACATATATTTCACTGTAACGAACGTGTACATTTTCAATTGGCCTATTTTCCTTCAGCTATACCAAGTGTAGCACAACACAAAGAGTCATCATAAACTATAGAAATCTTTTGTAATACATATTATGTAATTTTCCCTATAAGCCTAGTGTGTTACTTTTATGTTGTGTGTTTTTTAATCGACATTCACCCAATTCCATATTTACTACATGGAACACGTTTATGTAAATACCTATGTAACGTATATATGTGATACTGGTACATGTAACATAAAAAAGCGTTTTGTAGAAGAAGTTGAATTTTTGTATACGTTTTTGTTTGTCAAAAGAGAAGAAGATCCTTTGTATAAATGAGCCACTCTGGTAAATATTGTTGGTGTTGCTAAATGTTCATGCACTATATTTTCTGTTTATATGGAATGGTGAATAGAAAAGCTTATGTTCATTGGTATACGTAGATGCACAGTTATATTATGTGTTATGTATACAGAATTCCTTATCATTCGTTTCTTATTCACAGAGAAAAACAATTTTTTTGTTGTTTGTTACTTTATGCATGATTGTTTTATGAAGTGTTATAAAAGAATATAAAACTGAATATGAAATATGTTGGACTCTTCTCATCATTTTACGCTGCATCGGTGATGTGGGGTAATAAAGATAAGTTGCCATATACACATTATTATATGTAAATGTTATAAACACAGGAAGGAATCTATATTATGCTCTTAACATCGTTTATAAAACTGTTTCTTTTGAATGGGGTGTGCATAAAAAATATATAAAATGGAAACTCAACCGGATACACATCTGAAAGATAAGTTATGTGGTACATATTTATGCTGCAGGTGTAGCCGCCGCTCATTTACATTCCAATGACCTGTTCCATTTTGAGTTCAAAACCGCCAGACAATTTCGTAATTAAAATCCTAATTAAAACTAAACACCACATAAAAATAAAACAAAAATACCAATTACTCTTTTTATGTGTTGTATAGTATAGTGCACGGTGCATAAAAGAAATACGTAAGTAAATGAAAAACCAATGTTAAGTTCGTAGAGAGTACGTTTCTTATACAGGGTGTCCCAGAATTGGACGATCAAACGAAGCAGAATGATAGGGGAGATCATTCCCAACAAAAACGGTCAAGGAAAGTTTTTTCGAATTGTGATTTGCACCAAAAAATTAATGTAAAAAAACCAAGAGTTCTTTTGTTTAACTTTCTTTTTAAATAAGATCTAGAAGAGTGTGCCTCTCCACTCAAATTATTTTTATAAGCTATATAGGGGTACATGCTCGTACATCTCGGAAGTTAGCAAATTGCAATAATTAAAGATGGCTGACTTGCGATTCAATTTTTGATTTTCTAGAAATGACATTCATTGCTGAATTTTTTTAACATTCACTTAACATTAAGCCATAACCACAAAAGATTGTACTCAATGTAGCTGTGATTATATACAATTTATACATATATTTTTTTATATATTATTTTTTATTAAATTTAAGAAATAAGTTATATTAAATGAATTCATAAATAAAACGGCGAAAGCCAAATTTCAGTGATACGGAAACTATGCATTTTTTAAAAATTTTGGAAACGAGGAGAACATTAATAAATGGTATGTTTAATTTGTATTTGGTAAATTTTGTGTGATATACATTTAATAATATCATTTTAGGAGAATCGAATCTATTTGACGAGAGCTTGACAAATGCCTGGAACGAAGTAGTAGAAGAGTATTCCGCAACGGCTTCTATTCCAAGCTCAGGCGAAGACCTTAGAAACAAGTTTACAGACTTGAAAAGTCGGACAAAAATACGTTTAAGCCAAATTAAAACTCACCAAAACGGGACGGGTGGAGCAAATTCTCCCCCCCCCCCCCTTTCAATTAAAACCATACGAAGAGATAATTGTACAATTAGCGGGTACAAATACCATGTACGGGTTTAAATACTATGTGGATTCATTTATGGATGTAAATATGTTTAAAATGTCAAACAATTTGTCTTTTGATATTCAGAATAATACACAATTATATATTTTTAGACTCCAATTGTAACTGTAGAAACAGAACCCGAATATTTAATTGAGGAGGAGGGTCAATTAAATGTGGATTCAACAATAAGAGAGGCGGATGAAATAATCGCAAATACACCATCCATCCAACACAGAGAGAGCAAGACCAACAAGGTGCATACCACGGCAAAGAAAACAACGGCGACTTGGTGTTGATGATTTTGATGGGCAAATGCTATAAATCGCCAAGAATAATTTATTGATTCCGCAGCAGCGGCTAAAAGAGTCCCAATTAACGAATAACCTCCTTCGTGAAATTAGCGAGAAACTCGGCTGTCAAAGCCAACATAATGCAGTTCTCCAGAATGTTTCGTTAGATATTTAAATTATCTTTATTTTTTATATATTAGTTTAATTATTTTCAATTATTTTAAATTTATATTTTTTTAATTTTACCTGAAATATGTGAAAGAAGACTGAAATAAAACGAACGTTTGAATTAAATTTAATTTTATTAATTATTTGTAAAATTATGATTTATAATTGATTGCCTAATTAAATTACCGCGTAATTGGCTAGGCAAATTTTCATCAAATTCAATATTTGATAATTCTATCTCTTCGCTAGCAGCATCGGTTTCAAAATTTGGCATATTGTGTAATTTCGCAATATTGTGTAAAATAAAGCAGACTGTTATTATTTGCACGCATTTTTCAACGCCATAGCACAAAAATCCTCCAGTTTTGCAAATAATTCGAAACCTACTTTTTAGTACACCAAATGCCTGTTCAATAATTTTTCTGGTCTTTTTGTGGTGAGTATTATAATTTATTTCAGCACTCGTGGACGGACTGATGATAGGGGTCATCAGACAATGCAACAATGGGTATCCATTATCACTCAAAAGCCAGCAATTTTCCGGAAGGCGACTGGAATTCAAAAACTGGTATAGTGAGCAATTTTTAAATATGTGTGTGTCGTGTGTTGATCCTGGCCAACGATCGACGACATCAGTAAACTCATAAGCTGCATTACTCATAAGCTGCACCTAAAAGATATATTAAACCTAATTAGTTTACGCCTCTTTTCGTTCCAACTTTAATAAACTTACCGCTTGAACATTTATGGAAAAAAATCCTTTCCGATTGTAGAAAGAATATGCATCCGGAAGATGCGGCTTATTTATTGGGATATGGGTTCCATCGATGCAACCGATTACATTTGGAAACCCGTATTTTCTATAGAATTGCAATTTTGTGGTGGTTATATCCTGCATTGTGGTTGGAAATTTTCGCTTTTAAAAACTCTTTCAATAGTTTGCTGATAGTTGGTTGACTTAGTTGGTGATAGTTCATTTCGCCAGTTACAAATTGGAAACTTCCTGACCCTAATATGTTCAAAGCAGTAAGCACCTAAAATTAATGACAATATTATATATTTCGTTCCCCAATATAAAAAATGAATATCTTACTGTAAGGTATGGGGGGATCGATTTACTCCTCCCAGTAGTTCTTTGAAGTTGCATTGCCAATTTATCGATTATAAATTCCGCTGCTGATTTCGTGAATCTATATCTATTAAAAAATATATCATCTTCACATTCAAATGGATTTCCCCGGTCTTTGAATACTTTTCGAGGAATTCGTCTTCGACGCCTTACAACAATTAATTCCATGTTGTTAGAATTTTAAAAGAAATCTAATTATTTTAATTCTTTGTTTTTAACTTAATAATTACTTTTAATTTAGTTATTAAAATAAAAATTATATTAATCACGCGCACAACAAAATATCGCATTCAAAAATCAATGAGCAACCATTGACAAACGTCAAATATTTCATGCGGAATTGTTGTTGTTTTTATATTGCGACCCCAAAACACCGGTCGCAATTTTTTTAGATTTTTTGCTTACTAGTAAATCTCAAAATCGATCCAGCATGCCGAAATGTCATTTTCAGCTCGCAACTTGCTAATTTGCTTGCTAGAACGTATCGAGCATGTACCCCATAATCTTCGTCAACTAAAAACAATGGTTATCTAAAGTCTTTTTGTTTCTCAAAATTTTTGTTGATGTTTAAGTGACGCCAGTGGAAAAACAATATACTACAGAAAATTGACCCATTAAGTATTAGAAAACTATGCGACACTAATGCAGATTTTAAAATGGTATCACACACCGCGCTAGTCACAACAGAATGGTTTTTATAAATTTGTTTTACAAAGTAAGTCGTGCTTATTAAAAAATGCACAAAATGTCGATTTCTAAAATCGATGCTTTGTCAGAAATGAAATGAAATGATGAACGCAATAGGCACTTTCAGGGCACCCAACAGTTGGCAACATGTTGAGCAAAATCGCGGCCAACGCTATGAAAATGTTTAACACTACGAAATTTTCAAATCAAATTGGCGATGAATTTACTAATCATGATAGGGGATCTGAAAGCGCTGATGTATAACAATTTTTTAAAGATCTAGTAGCCCGAATTAAACAAAATTGGGTAAACTACCCAGTCTTGAGCCATGCGCTAGTGATGAACCCCCCTCCTCCTTAATTTTTTTTGTAAAAAGCTAACGTTCTAATTTTTCAAAAACAAATATGTCTTTGGAGGGAAATTCCCTAATTACTGTTTTCTTTATTGTTGGTGTTCTCCTTGTGTTTTATGCTCAGTTGGAGTTGCGATTTCTTGTTGAATAGAGCGATCGCGTATTAACTGTGAAAAAGTGAATTTTGTTAAGTAAATCTATAAAGAAGCTTACCGTAATATAAATCTCAGTTATTTTTGCAAAAATATTTAATTTTTAGTGTAATTAATTAAGGGCTCATTACTGGGTTTACGATAACGGAAATGATCCATTTTGAGCTGAGAGGGGCTCATAATTGGACCGTAAAAAAACGCTTGCTCCAGTTATGAGCCAATGTACTTTTCTCGCTGCCGATTTCGATGACGAGTTTGACTAATCGTAACAATGCCTTCCAAAAGGAATTATAATGTTGAAGACTTCGAAAAGGCACTTGAAAATATAAGAAATGGGACTTCAATTCATGCGGCTGCTAGGGTGTTCAACATTCCGAGAGCAACGCTCCAACACATGATACATAATCGTTCAACAAAAAGTATGATGGGGTCTGCGGCAGTATTAACGAAGTCGGAGGAAAGTGACATTGTCAATTAGATTTTTGAAAATCGTTCAAGAGGTTTCACAAGAAGAAAACACGAAGTACGTGGAATAGTGAAAAAATTCTTAGATGCCAATCCCAGAAAGAACATGTTTGTTGATAATCTGATTTCTTTCAAAAATTTAAATGACGTTGAATCCAGAATTTTTTATGGTGACGAGTATGAATTTCTGCTTTGTCCAAACAACTTCTACGAGACAGATAAAGGTCGGGCCAGAGAAAGTATTACTCTCATATTTAGTTTCTCTGCTGATGCCATTGTGATTCCTCCGATGATAGTGTTTCACTATAAAAGAATACCGAAGGATGCAATTGATCAATTCCGGTTTACACAAAAACGGATTCTGGGTGGATGACTTCGGACGCGTTCTTATTTTACATACGTTTTTTATCCTGCGCTTGTAGCTAAAAGTATAACCTTCCCAGTAGTGCTATTTGTCGATGGTCATAAGACACATTTAACCTACGCACTTTCTAAGTTATGCAAGACTCTTTAGATAATATTGATTTGTCTATACGATAACTCAACACGGATTCTTCAACCTGCGGATGTGGCAATATTTAGACCTTTGAAATTAGGCTGGATAAATGAACTTCAGTTGTGGAGAAGCACCAACCTGGACGAACAGTTCTCCAAGAAACATTTCGCACCAATCTTGAAAATTTTTATTGATAAATATGTCAAACGTAACACAATAATTAATGGATTTTGCACTTGTGGGATTTCTCCCTTCAACGCAAATGCTATTAATTATTCTAAGTGCCTTGCAAACTCAACACAAATTTCAACAAAATCTGAAGGGCCGAAATCGACATAGGTACGGAAATACGAGCAACATTAATCTTGAAATTATTGGATTTGAAAAAATAAAACAACTAGGCGGAATTGATCAGAGCAAAAGTACACACACTGCGGACTTTTTTGTTATTGCATACAATATATGAAAGGTTAAAAGAAGATTTAACAAACGTTGTAAGTTATGTAATTATTCAAATAATGTGGTTTATATACTAAATTTTTATTTAGGTTATCCCGACAAACAGTAGAAACATGTAGGTCACGCTATGCCTTGGGAAATCTAACATGGTAAGATCAATGTTTTTTAAATATTATTATCTGGATGCCTTAATTATTTAAATTTCGATTTAGGATAATATCTTTTTTCTTTCACCAGCTAGAAAAGGAATGAGAAATACTCAACGCCAAAGTTATATAATAACATCCCCCGTTCAAGAATACCATCTAACTAAAATTGATGAGAAAATTGCGATCGAACAAGGGAAAATAGACCGAATACGAGTAAATGAAAGGCTAGAAATGAAATACGGTAAAAGAACAATCCCAGAAAAACAATCGTAAACAAAAATTAACCACATCGAAGAAGCGGCCAGTTGCCAAACCAAATGCAAAAATTATCAGTGATAAAATTCCAATTAAAAAAAACGCGAATTAATCCCAAGATTCAAGGTAGGTTTATTAAATATGCTAAGAATTGGGTGAATTCAGCGCATATGCCTAATTAAATCAAGTAGGTAGATGTCACACATTTTATGTACAGCCAGCGCCATAAAAATGTACGAATTGGTTTATTTTCACTTTCTCTCGTTTGTTTATTCTATATTTTTGTTTTTCGCTCAATTTCCATTTATTTTGTTTTTTTTTGCTCATTTATTTATTTTTTTGTTATTTCAATTGTTGTGAAATTATTTCTAACCGTAATTGACATAAATATTAGTTAGTTCTAATTAAGCAATCAATGTGTAAAATTTACAATGGGTCGTTGTAAATTCACAATTGACGAAAAAGCAAAAGTTTTGCAACTTCGAGCTAAAGATTACACAAACGTCAAAATAGCGCAAATTATAAAATGTAGTGAATCCGGAGTAAGACGTTTTTTAAAGATATAGCGATATAGTGAAAACAACACAATTGCGAGAAAGACTGGCTCTGGGCGAAAGAGAAAGACCACCGATCGCATAGATCGAGTATTAAACGTATATCACTAAGGAACAGATTTAGTGCGGCTGCTGAGTTAAGAAGAGATTTGTTAGTAACCACTAACGTCCAGAGGAGGTTAAATGAACTGACGCTCGTCGACCGGCGAAAAAACCGCTCCTTACCTCAAAAATGACAGCTCAATGATTTAAATTTGCCAAAGAGCAGGAAAATTGGACATCCGATGACTGGCTGAGAGTGGTGTTTTCGGACGAGTCCAAATTTATTGGGCCCGACGGAAGGATGACAGTTCGACGACGAAAATGAGGGAGATATTCAACGAAATGCGTTTTGCCCACAGTAAAACATTCCCCATACATTATGGTCTAAAACCTGCGTCTTGTCAATTATTAAGGATCTGACGCAACATATTGAAAATCCAATATTTCAGGATGATTCAGCTCCGTGCCACAGATCACGCCTTGTAAGATATAGCAGTTATTGATAATATAAGAACGTTTATTTTTAATACCATTTTTATTTAGGTAACATGGTTAGAAAGCATGGTTCGAAGAACTTTCAACCGAATATTTAAACAAATTATACGATTGCGTGCCGACTCGGATTAGGGATGTTGTCAAAGCCAAAGGCCGCCCACTCGCTATTAATTTCATTGGGGTGCCTTTCATTGAATTTTTGTTTTTGTTTTTAAATGTATTTTTTTAATCTAGACATGATTTAGTGCTTAACTTTAATAAAATTTAACATTTTTATAAATAAATTGGTTGGTAGCTGCACCATTCATATGGCAAACCTAGAAAATATTCCGTACCCTTAGTTTAGTAGGTTTAAAACATCCGACCACAAAAATATTATTAAAAATATATAAAATATTACAAAAATTTTGTTTTTAACCAGTATTTCAAAGTTGTGTCATGCAGCAAATAATATATTTTCCAATATGTGCCTTTAAATTTCAATTCGTACATTTTTATGGCGCTGGCTGTATCTAGATCTAAAATACGCTGGATTTTGTGTGTCTAATTTAAATTAAAACTGATTTTTTGTTTTAGATATTACCATCGATAAGACGTTGGAAAAGTCACCAAAAGAGTGTTTCTATATATTGAAAGAACTTCACGTGCGTAACTTTATCATATTTCGATAACCGAAAACGGGATTGCTTGTTCTGTATGCTACAAGGTCACAGGCCACGTACCACGTGAAGTGTGCCTCAACGTTCTGCACTGATTTTAATTATTTCAAATGTAATAAATGTCATTTTAGCTCCTGAGTTCTAAAACAACTAGGTAGTATTATGCGTCCAAGGATGTATTTAGTAATCGGTTCCTTATGGTTCATATGAGATCCAATTTTTTATGTGCAATTTATTTTTTAATTATATTTTTAATTATATTCGAGTGTCGACAAATATTTAAAATTTGAGAAACAAGAAGACTTTACATAACATAACCATTGTCTTTATTTGACAGAAGATAATTCAGCTTACGAACGTGATTTTATTGGAAAGACACACTCTTCTTTGAGTAAA
The DNA here is from genome assembly GCA_963691935.1 of Nephrotoma guestfalica. Taxonomy (NCBI): domain Eukaryota; kingdom Metazoa; phylum Arthropoda; class Insecta; order Diptera; family Tipulidae; genus Nephrotoma; species Nephrotoma guestfalica. The sequence goes on from OY829913.1 coordinate 257,713,522, forward strand.
AAGAAATTACTTGGCTATTTTTGTTGGAAATGAGGCCCGCTACCACTCTGCTTCGTTTGATCGTTCAATTCTGGGACACCCTGTATATATTCGAGTTTTAATCTTGACACGACGATTTTAACAATCAAAAAATATAAACAACAAATGTACATAGCGAAAAGAAAATATTCGTATTATCCATCTTCAAAGATTACACGAATTAAATATCAAAATCATAAACATTTCCTTTCCATTCACAATAAGACGAAAAAATCCATTTACTCTGTTTCGTACCCATCGTACATCTTTCGCAGCTTCTCTACCATTATTTTATTTTATTTATTTCGTTATTTTGGTTGTGTTGTTTTGTTCATGTTTATTCAAAATCACGAAATGAACAAATAACATTTACAATACAACAATTTCATTTGCGAAAATATATAAAATAGCATTTTTACTTATTAACGAATAAATTCTTTCTTACTCGTATATTTTTACAAACTTCTTCTTGATTTACGTCTTTCATATATGAATGTACCCCGAGACACGGGAGTGAGAGTAAAAAACATATAAAACCTGTTCCTTTATATTTTATGTTTTAAGTAAGAATTATAAGCTTTTCAAGACACTTGAACGAAATAAATAAATATAAATTTTTAAGAAAAAAAAAGTACAACAACAACAAATTATATTACTTAACCTCGATAGCAATTATAGTCGTTGAATATATCATCACGATTTTTATTTTTTATTTTTTTTTCCGTATCTACAAAAATTGTTTTCCAGCTTCGTTCTCATCTATATGTGTACCAGACGAAATCCTATTGTATTCCATGTTATTTTGTTCTGTTGTTTGTACTCAGGTTTTATATCAGGTAACACGGGCGCACAGGATAATCATGAACAAATCTCATGTTTTTGTTCAGTTCGTTATTTTTTTGTTGTTTTGTTCTCAATCGTGCAGACACATCAAGTGTAAAGTGAAATGAAATGACGGTTATTGTAAGTAAATTTGAAAGATTTAAAAAATAATAATTTAAAGCATTTTTACATGTTCACATGTACATAATAAAATAATATTAAATGCAATTGAAGTGTTGATAGTACACTTCAAAGTTTGGAATATAATTGCCTGCGAAAAATGTTTTGGTTGCTTGTGGTTTTTTATAGGGCTTGGTAATTCTCTTCTTATGTGGGTAGTAATCGGCATTTCGCGCCTATTTAAATTTTCGGTGGGGCACCATTTTCACGGTCGTAAACAAAAAATTGAAAATTTTCGTAATATTTTGTTTATGAAAAGCCATTAAGCGTAAGGCTATTTTTGAGACCCACTTTAAGAACTTATATTTAAATTTCATTTTCCCAGAGCCACATATCAGTAAATCGTTTTCATGATTCAGCTCGAACCAATCATAATGACTTTACTGTTCAAAACAGAACCAATATTGGAATATCATTATTCAAACCAAATTCCAACATAAACTGTTGAGAAATTGATTAAATTTTAAATTGCACGCTTAACCCCTCCCATCTCCGTACATACCAATTTGTATCAATATTTTTCAAACCGAAAAGGTTTTAAAAGCGATGTGGTCCCACTGTTAAAACACGCAAACATTATTATTCCGAAATCAGGATCATTTCTAAATGCTTCCTGATACTGGAAAACCCCCTCTCATGTACAGTTCCCAGGTTTAAATCCGGACTAATAACACTCAATTCCTGCACATGGAAATGTTCGTTCATCGATTTTCACCAAAATGTTTCTGGTGGTTGCAAAAACTAGTGATCGCACATAGCAGGCAGATAGAACAAACAACAATAAAAGTTAAATATTTTGATCGCAATAGCACAGCCAAAGTCATACACACGTACAAATCACATCTAACTCACATCTCTATTTATTCATGATTAACACAATTAGATGAGGTGTAAAATTTAATTCATGGCCAAATTAACTTCGGGACTCATCCAGAGTTGGAAGTGAGATTTAGTTCAAAACCCGAGAAACATCGAACAAGTAAAATGCTCTTCATATATAGTGGGTGTCATAAGTAAGTAAACACACACGAAATTTCAATAAAAGGCATTAAATTTTATTAGGGCAGTATATATTTATCCAATAAAATATCCAAGTTTGACAATATGTTTCAAAAATCAAAAGTTCATAAGTAAGTAAACAGACTATTTAATTTCCACAATGACCCCCATTATTCTTTGACATTCGATCAATTCTACCTGCAACTGAAAGAGCATACTTTCTACAATCCTTCTGAATAATTTCCTTTAAATCTGAAAAATTTGTTGGTGCCCTTTCGGAAATTTTCACTTTTAGCCACGCCCATATATTTTCTATGAAAACAGGTCGGGGCTCTGACGTGGCTAAATTAAAACATTAATTCCTTCGTTGGCAATGTAATTTTGAACAATTTTAGCCTTATGGATTGGGACATTATCCTGCTGAAGTATAAAATTATTTCCAATTAATCGCTTCCTTTCTGGAACAATAACTTCCTGCATCAGTTTTAGATACACTGTAGCTTTACTTTTCCCTTCAAACATATTATTTTGCGTATCCCATATGCGGAAAAGCTCCCCCACACCATTATTCCTCTCTCAGAACCTCTCAGAGTTGACTTTGTGCAGTTATAAGATAACGCTTTATCACGTTTTCTCCAAAGGTACATTCGACCATGACTATGCTGCATTCGTATCATAAATTCATCAGTCCACAATATTTTATACCAAAAATTGTCTGGTTTTAAAACAAGTTCCAAATAAAAGTTGGGTCTATTCTCGCAATTTACTAGGCTTATATAAGGTAATTTTCTCGGAACCCGCCCATGCAACTTATTTTCGTCAAGACGCCTATTGTTGAGACTGAAGGGCCTCCTTGCCTTCATTGAGTAACTTTCCTCGAATCTTTTGGGCCGATTGGAAGTGATCGTATAACATAAAGTTAAAATTCGGGTTTCCACCTTTTTAGTTGTTGATCGTGGTAATGGTGAATATTGCTGCAACATTTCGGTAGGATTCGTTTCTTAACACTAATCGTAATATTGCCTTTCGCTCTCCACAAGTAAGATGACCAAATTTTTTATTATCAGCCATTTTATCTAAGAAATTATGCTAGATATCAATTACAATTTTAAAGCGAAAACCCAAGTGCACAACTTACCATTAGTTTATTTAATATTACACTAAAATACTGTATACATCGCAGATCGCTGTTTACTTATTTATGACTGCACAGAAATTGTATGGAAACGCAATAAAAAACGAAAGCTAATGGAAAATTTTTCCCTGTATAATAGACTAAATCTTCTTAATACTACGTGTTAGTTTTTTGTACGTGAGATATCGTTTTAGAATACTCGAATCGAAATATATGCCGTGTTTACTTACTTATGACACCCACTGTAGGCTAGTGACTGTGAAAAATGTAAACTACGCGGAAATCAACTTTCAAGCTTTTGGAGAAAATTATAAACTGTAACCTCGTTATGAATGAGCTTTGAAGCTCAAAATAAGGGTGTGCGTGGTTCGTAAAATTATAAATCGTTTAAATGTTTACGCTTCAATAATATCTCGAGTTAGTTGCAATTAAATTGAAAATTATAATTTTTAATAAATTTAAAACATTTAAATTTTAAATTCTACCATGGAACCATACAATGAACAAAATTTGATACACCAAAAATGAAAACTGTTAAATTTTTTCTTGGTTCTTTGTCCCTAAGTGCGACCCCTTTCGTAGTAACGACTGAATCTAGATAAGTCAGAGTCCCATCAGGCTGTATATCAGATTTAGTGCAGTAAAATTTAAAAGAGCGAGTTTTGTCGGAGTGAACATTTTCATTTTAACCCTTTCACGCACAAAACTATGGAACCATTGAAACTATTTTGGGTTTTTTTGTCTGACATACTATGTGGTAAACAGGCAGTGTACATTTTTTCAAAAATTAAATTAAATTGAGAATAATTTTCATTCCCAATTTCGACACTGAAAATCTATTTCCTTAATTAAAAAAATTTAGATCAAATATGATCACTCAAAAAATCCGGAAAATTATAATTTTATCAAAAATGCTGTGCAAATCAAAAGTTTGATGATAACAGCTCTATTGAGTCATAATAAAAGCGATTCCCTAAAAACAAGTTACAAACGTGAAAACCATAGTAAGCATTTTTACTTTACACAAAGTACAACAATAACCCTCTGTGTGATTTTGTTTATTTTTGCGTTTACACAAAATTTTGCGTTTTATGTTTTCAATTATTTAAACTTGGAGCTCAATGAGTAATAATAGCGACTTCAAATCAGCAACAATAGATTTTAGGCAAATTAAAATTTGGGAATTTAAAATTGGGATATAATTGTAATTTTTGTAGCAGCGATAAATGATACTTGAAAAGTCACTCAACAAACATTTGACGTTACTTTTAACAGTAATCAACAAATTAATGAAAAATGGTTTGATAATGATTTCATCTTTCGCTGTTTCGGAACCTCACTTGACGTAATAAATGAAATTCTGAAATAATTTGATGTTAATAAGAGATATCGTCCCAGCAAGTAGAACACCGTCGATGCTTCGGTAATATTCTTCATCGAGACAATTTAATACGTTTACATTGTTCTTGGAAACTGACCTCAAAACAGAAACAATACCGCAACAAATTCTGGTGAAAGCCTAATATTCAATTATCACCGACCAAATGACGCAGTGGTTAACGCTTTGGCGTTTGTATCGGGAGGAACCGAGTTCGAATCCCGATAGGGGCAGGATGCAGAAGGGAATTTTCATCAACATATTACGATCTGTGATAAAAACGAACACAACTACGACCCCCTATCGGCGTGCAAAACTCATGGGCCGACCCACCTTCCAGGTCCAGTACTATAGGCTGGCATGAAGCTATGCCATGCGCAGATGGTAACTTAAATCGTACCTATAGCCGTACGTCTTCGATTTGGCATAAATGCGTAAAGTAAGACGGGAAAAATAAACCGCGAAAGAGTCATTGACACGCCTTCCCAGAGATTTGGATTCAGGTTCCGTGAGCACTCTAATAGACTGCTAAATTGCTCATCCGGTCAGCCTGTTTATCACTTTCCAACCAGATGCAACGAATTTTTGAATTTATAATCAGAGTTTGGACGAAAAGAGTAAACGGCCATTAACACACTTTCTCAGAGATTTGGACTCAGGTTCCGTGAGCACTTCTAATAGGCTGCTAAAATGCTTATTCGGCCAGCCTGATTGCCACTTTCCAAGAAGATCAGCAAATTTGCAACGAATTTTTGAATTTATAATTAGAGTTTGGACGAAAATGGCAAACGGCCATTAACACGCCTTTCCAGAGATTTGGGCTTAGATTCCGTTAGTACTACTAATTGGTTACTAAATTGCTCATCCATTTAGCTTAATTGCCAGTTTCCAACCACATCAGCAAATTTGTAACGAATTTTTGAATTTATAATTTGAGTTCGGACGAAAAGGGTAAACGGCCATTAACACACCTTCCCAGAAATTTAAACTCAGGTTCCGTGAGCATTTCTAATATGCTAGCTAAAATGCTCATCCGGCTAGCCTGATTACCATTTTCCAACCAAATGAATTTTTGAATTTATAATCAGAGTTTGGACGAAAAAGGTGCAAAGGTTAAAACGCCTTCCCAGAGAATTTGACTCAGGTTCCGTGGGCACTCCTAAGAGGCTGCTAAATTGCTTGTTCGGCCATCCTGATTACCACTTTCTAACCAGATCAGCAAATTTGCAACGAATCTTAGAATTTATAATTAGAGTTTGGACGAAAAGGGTAAACGGCCATTAACACACCTTCCCAGAAATTTGGACTCAGGTTCCGTGAGCACTTCGCTTTCCCAGAGATTTGGACTCAGGTTCCAAGAGCACTACTAGTTGGCTGATAAATTGCTCATCCATTCAGCTTAATTGCCACTTTCCAACCAGATCAGCAAATTTGCAACGAATTTTTGAATTTATAATCAGAGTTTGGACGAAAAGGTTAAACGGCCATTAACACACCTTCCCACAGATTTGGACTCAGGTTCCGTGAGCACTTCTAATATACTCCTAAAATGCTCATCCGGCCAGCCTGATTGCCACTTTTCAACCAAATGAATTTTTGAATTTATAATTAGAGTTTGGACGGAAAATTTAAACGGTAAAGATTAAAACGCCTTCCCAGAGAATTGGACTAAGGTTCCGTGGGCACTTCTAAGAGGCTGCTAAATTGCTCATCTGGCCATCGTGATTACCTCTTTCCAACCAGATCAGTAAATTTGCAAATATTTCTCATTTACATTACATAATTGTTCACGAATTACCATGTTATTGGAGTCTAATTTGTGTTTCTTTAATATTCTGTTGCGTTTCCCTATGAGTTTCCACAAATTGTATGTCATTCAGGGACAAGAGTTGTTCTTTTAGCAACAACACTTTTAATTACTGTAAATTTATCAACTAACTGATTATATTTCTCAATAATCAGTTTAAATCATCAGTCAAATCAACAAAACATGAATCAACTTTATCAAAGGCAATAATTCCTTTTTGCAATTTTCGTCGGAAGAATTTGCCTTTGAGGTAAATCGACGTAAAGATAAAATTATGATCACTAATATTAGAGAAAAGCTAGATCCAACATGATCAAGAATATTGTTACTAATTGACCTCGTAGCAAACGTGTTAGTAACAATCTTCCTGAGCTCATCAAAATATTTTTATATTTTATATTTAAAAAATCGGATATAGTAATTTTTATTTACAGGTATATTTATGTCGCCAATAATAATTGTGTCAGTCTCTTATATTTAAACCGTCGAAAAATCCTAAAAATAAGTTAACATCTGAATTTGGTGGTCTATAAGCAGCCAATAATTTAGTCGGTGTAAAATCAGTAAGCTCAATACATATAAAATGAAAGGGAAACTGATTATCATCGCACATAAAAATATTAAAATCCAGATTATTTTTGACAAATATAGCTAAACCATTTGCAATATACACTTAAACGATAAAGTATACGTACACCATTAAAATTGTGAATTTCAATTCAAACCTGAATAGTATCCACAAAACGAAAACTTCTAAATTTGTTTAGTTTTCATTTAATAGCCAACACTTTATTAAATAATATTTACAGACATTTGATTAACTCGCCACCCCCTGACAATAGTTAGGTAAGAGTATTATGTTTCAAACCCCTAAAATGTTGATGAAGTATACGTACAGTATTTTTTTATAATATTATTCTCGATTTATTATTCTTTTAAATAACAGTAAATCAGCTTACCTTTGATTTTTAGCATGTAGACTGTTAATTTTTAGTAGTTCATGATTAAATAATCAGTGTTGTTAAAAAAATATAAAAAATCGTTAAAATCAGAGAAGTTCCTGTTGAAATTCGCAAAATCATTGTAGATTTAAGTGGCAAAGGTAAATCGCTGCGGGAAATTGGTCGTTTAACAAATCTTACGCATTCAACGGTGCAAACGGTTTTAAAAAACTATGAAAGTTCCGGATCACTAAAATCTAAACCACGTATGGGGCGACCTAAGCTATTTAATGAAGCAGAATCACGTAACATAGTGCGAAAAATAAAGAAAAATCCAAAAACCAGTGCTCACAAATTGGCAGTAGAAGCTTTAATAGAAACCGGGAAATCATGTCACAGGTCCACCATATGTAATATGTTGCATAAAACTGGGTACAAAAGTCGAGTGGCGTGAAAAAAACATTCATAAATGAAAAAAATAGGTTAAAACGGCTAGAATTTGCTCAAGTTCATATTATGCACTCTTACATCATTCTGGTCGAACGTAATTTTTAGTGATGAAAGTAAATTTAATGTCTACGGTAATGATGGAAGGATTCGTGTATGGAGGGAGCCCAACACAGAATTGGAAACTAAAAAGTTGACCGGAACTGTAAAACATGGTGGCGGTAACGTTATGGTATGGGGGTGTATGTCAGCCAATGGGGTCGGAAATTTAGTCTTCGTCGAAAATACCATGAATAGGTTCGATTATTTGAAGATTTTGCAAAATAATTTGCTACCTAGCGCGAGTCGAATGGGTTTAGGCAGTAATTTTATTTTCCAGCAGGACCAAGATCCCAAACATACTGCAGAAATAGTAAGAACTTGGTTATTGTATAAAGTGAAACATCAACTAGGGACCCCACCGCAGTCGCCCGATATGAATCTCATCGAACACTTGTGGGACGAACTAGAGAGAAGGATACGAAAGCACAACATTGAAGGTAAAAGTCAGCTGAAACAAGTACTACAAGATGAATGGGTAAAAATCGATCCATCTATTACTTTAAAATTAGTATCTTCTATGTCAAATAGGATGCAGGCGGTCATAAAATCTAAAGGCGGCCCAACAAAATATTAAACTTATTTTTAATTGCATTAATTTGAATTTTAAGTACTGCTGTACGTATACTTTTTCGCCTAATTATTATATCAATTTTTACATAACTTTATTTTATTATTTTTTTGTATTAAATTAGAACAATTTTATACAAAAACTGTTAAACATTATATAAACTATTAAATATTAAGTTTATATATTTAATAAACTAATTGAAAAATACTTAAAATTATTTTTAATTCAAAATTTTTGGGTGTACGGATACTTTTTCTTTTAAGTGTATGTATTCAAGTTTTGATAACAAGAAAATCAAGTCACTAGGAAACAATAACAGATGACATATATCAAATATACCAACGTTACAATAATTACGTTCACGTTCACGGTGGTCAACAATTCATCGAAAAATTGCAACACCTTATTCCTATGATTATATGCTTTACGGTCATTTAAAGCGAAATAGAAATCATAGGAGCCACGAAAAATATAAACAAAATAACTATAAAATTCCTAACAAAGTTGTAATAGGCTTTTAATGTTACTGGGTGATACAAAACCAAAAATAAAAACTAAAACAATATTTTCTTGCAAAAGTTTTTATGCACTTTAAAATCCAAATAGATCTAGTCGCCTTGGTTTTATTCAATTTTGCAATCCTATCCTGTTTGGCTAAGTCTTTTGGGTTTTACCGAAGCAATTAGATTGAAAAGCAAAAAACAAATGTTACTTTGACAAAAAGCTGGAGTATTGTTAACACCAAATTTTGGTGGGATGCTTCATCAGGTATTATAATGATAAAATGACTGAAACCTACGTTTTTGTAGAAGACTGCAAAGTTTAAAAAAATATTAACCTTCCCAAAAAATATGAACATTTACACTCAAGTCAAAAACATTTTCGATTCTATGGAAAGTTTTAACATATTTTAAAAAGCCAAATAAATTTAGCCAAATTTAAACCAATGGAAAATATTCTTCAATATTTCTTTCAATTCATATTATAATACATTAGGATACAAATTTTGAAACAGAAATATATTAAAAGTATTGCAGGGACTTTAAATGTTATGCCATGCACAATAGTTGTGGTCAACGTTGTTGATCTTGACGAAGCCATACAACAAACACCACATCAATAAGTTACCACCAACAAACTTAACAAATTTTTTATTGCTGTTGTCTCTTAATTTTGGGCTTGCTAGATATGAATCTTGATACGGCCGGCTGATCTATGAATATTAAATTTGCTCTCGTCAGAGAACAACATTTGCTTCCAGAACTCGTTTGACTTCCCAAAAAAGCTTTTAGCATAAAACAAACACTTTATGCTATTAATATTACAAATCATTGGTTTGTGGCGCGCCGTGCGTCCTTTGTATCCAGCTTAAAACATTTCTGCCCGTCTGAATACTAGATGTTATGTTCCGTTCGATCAGCAAATTAGTAACTTACAAATTAAATCGAAACCAGTTACGGTTTTTATGGTCATGTATTTTAATGTGGCCAGTTCGCTTTTGATGACTTCGTTGTAGGACTTTCGATCTGTAGTTTGATGTGATCGGTTTTGTTGAAAATGTTGAAATTTTGTTTGTAGTGGATTAGATTTACAGATAAATTGTTTACAGATATATTAGTGTTCGGTTCATTTAAGAGTGTTAGGTCTATGCTTATGTGCGTGTCTATATTTTTATCCACAGGTTCCGTTTCTAAATATTCTACAGCCATATCCTCCTTCAACAAAATGTGTGAATCTGACGAATCAATATTTTGAAGTGGACGTACTGTCTATAAACAAAATATATTTGAGAAAATTAGATGATGAGGAGCCATCTGATACCATCGATTCGGTAAAATTATTTAACAAAAAATTATTTCCGTGATTACGTGAGTTTTGGTGACAAATTCCACTACATGAAGCACAAAAAAAATCAAAACAAAAGTCAAAACACGAAAAAGTTTGCAAGAAATTGAATGATTAAGGGATAATATACCATTTCGTCAGGAGTAATTTTATTTTTAAGTTGCTATTATGACGGAATCATAATAATTGTTTTTCTATTTTTTTTTTTTATTAAATTATAAGTAATTGCATTAGCATTTAATTAATTAACGATGCAAATTAAATTATTGGGGCTGCCAAAGTAATATCAGTGAGGGTCGCGCTAAAATGGATGACAATATAATCGTTCATTGAAGTTCCCGCTTTCTATTAAACTTGAGGAAGAGCCGTGCTGCTTGGCGGCATATAATAAGCTGAGATTACAGAATGGATGCATACATTCACTATAAAACGCAATAATAACGACAATAAATTGGTTTTTAATGGACTTACATTCTGTTAAAAATAAGCTACTACCTTAAAATGGGGTGTTTAGTTCACCAAATTTTTGTAAATTAAATAAATTAATAAATGACTCGATTTCAGTTTGAAAAGCTCTAACCATTATACTAAGTAGTAGTTTTAGATTCAGCTTTTTAAGCTGAACTCGATTCCGTCATAATAAAATTGTTTTTACTTCTGACCCAAACTGGTATTCCCCCATATAATCTGCAATTTTTTGCAATCATCATGTTACTAAATTTTATAAATTTTAAATCATGTTTCTAGTGGAATTTGACATCAAAACTCATCCTGAACGAATGGTATCAGATGATATTCCTTAACCATCTAATTTTGCTAAAATAAAATTCGTGTTTTATATATTTGGGTACTTGGGACCAACCACTTGCACTGCACCCTACGTTCCAAAAATATTCGAATTATGACAGAAATTCGAAATATCGTATATCGATAAAATTTTACTTCGATGAACTGAAAAATCTCCATAGCCATAAAAAATTCGTTTGGTACCAATAAAATCGTCGATAGGATGATGTCCATAAGATTAGTTGGTCTACCGAATTACTAGCTTACGATTAACTGGTCTTACGATAAAGTGCATTTGCGATTATCTGGTCTTACTATTAAATGCTTATAAGATAATGTGGCTATACGTGTCTACGATTAAATGTTTACGATGATATGGTCGGATACCCTACTGTCAAGAAAAAAATTCATTTCAAATATTCAAAAAATTATTCAAACATTTTGTAAAAATAATTAAATGTCAAATACACAAAAGCTAGTTAAATTACAATTTGTAAACGAATTATTTCTTAAATAAATGACGTGGAAGAGAGGTTGCAATCGATTCGAATTATTTTTATAAAAATTCGAGTTTGATTATACCAATTGTGAATTAAACGTTACGATTTTGTTAAATTCACAGCTCTATTCCCATATTCTCATATAAGCAGTCTATACTTATACTTATAACGGGTTATCCAATTCGAGGTTGATAAAGTAGAAATCTGTATACCGACATCTGTCAAAGATAAACATCAAGTACGCTGTCATTTATTTAGTTGACATTCTGCCATTTAAGAATATGGAGCATTTAACAATCGACCAACGCGTTAAAATTATTAAATCTTATTATAAAAATAGTGATTCTGCCGTATCCACATTTCGCGCTTTACGAGCAGATTATGGTCGTCATAATCGTCCTACAAAGCAAACCATATTGAATACAGTGAATAAATTTGAACAAACTGGATCTGTTACTGATATTGTAAGGTCTGTGCATCATCGAAACATTCGCAATGCTGAAAATATCGCTTCTGTAGCTGAAAGTGTGGAAGAAGATCCAAATTTGTCAATTCCTCGTCGAGCTCAACATTTAGGCCTATCTTATGGCTCATTATGGCGCATTTTGCATCTGGATTTGCATCTTCATCCGTATAAAGTCCATTTGACACAAGAGCTAAAGCCTGCTGACAACGAAGCCACTGACAACGAAGCCATGGACAACGAAGAACATACGCAAATTGGGTGTTGGAAAAACAGGCCGTCGATGCGATTTTTCGAACAAAATTTTCTTCAGTGATGAAGCTCATTTTTCGCTTGGTGGATACGTTAATAAGCAAAACTGTAGAATTTGGGGCTCAGAAAATCCACAATTGATTGTAGAGAAGCCATTACACCCGGAAAAAGTCACTGTTTGGTGCGCATTGTGGTCTGGTGGTGTGATTGGGCCGTATTTTTTTGAGAACAACCATGGACGAACCGTTACCGTCAATTCTGAGCGCTATGGCCGCATGTTAACCGATTATTTTTTTACGAAAATCGAAGATTATGATCTTGACGATATGTGGTTCCAGCAGGATGGAGCAACCAGTCACGTAACACGAGCAAATCGAGATCTTTTGCAAGAGAAATTTCCTGGACGTTTGATTTCGCGATTGGCTGATGTCAATTGGCCTCCAAGATCCTGTGATTTAACGCCTTTGGATTTCTTTTTGTGGGGCTACGCGAAAGATCGTGTTTACGCAAACAATCCTCAAACTCTTGACGAATTGAAAACTAATATTCGTAAGGTAATGGCCGAGATACCGCCCGAAATGTGCCGAAAAGTCATTGACAATTACCGCAAAAGAATCAAGGCCTGTAAGAAGTCCCGTGGAGGACATTTGAATGATATCTTGTTTAACTAAAAATGGCAAGGATCAATCTGTAAAATGATATAAAAATTACAATACATTCCGAATATTTTGTGTTTTTTTTAAGTTTACTTTATCAAGCTTGAATTGGATAACCTTGTACTTATACGACGGATTTATTTTAAAATGAGGTCCCGAAAGCCTGCATTTATATTTGCCACGAAAACATATGACAATCCACAAACTAAATTTTTAGTATGGAGAAGTATAACACCGAACAGAAAAGCCACCTAGATAAGAAAATTAAATTGGTATGGCAAATTATTGTAAACATCAAAAGGCTTTCAAAGTCGATTTAAAGAGTGATATTATAGTGCAGGCATTTAAAATGTTAAAATTGTAATTGTAAAACGTTTTAAAAGTTAATTAAATTTTCATCGAAAATTGTTGATGTCAAAAATGATCATTGTTATTGATTCTCCAGAAGACTTCCAAAAATTTGGTCGTTCATATCTATATTAACTGAACTGCGAGAATATGAATTTACACTTGTTCCATTAAGAGCGCAGGTATGAAGTTTTACCATAAACTTGGGAGCTTTAGAGCTTTAGCCACCTTTCGTTAATGTGCAATTGATGGTGTTTGCTGATTAAATATATTTTTATCTGCTTAAAATTCATTGGATTTTTGGGTGATAAACGTATATTTTATAACTTACTGTACATTAATGTATATGTCTATATACACTTTGTGCTACCCAGCAAAGAAAAATAATAATAGTTCCTTTTTCTGATCTAAAATAAAAATATTTTTTTTATCATTATCCTTGCATCATGCTGTGTGGTTTCATTTTTATTTTAGATATAACGATGGACTCCACACAACAACATCTTTTCATTGTACATATTTTGTAAACATATACGTAAAATGGAATTCTATGAACAAAAAAAAACTCAGAACTTGCTAAAAACACCAACCAAACATCCTTTTGTGTTTTGATTTGATTTAATTTAAGTTTTATTTTATTTTTATTTTTTATTTACGGTTCTGTAAATAGATATTACAATTTTCTTTTCTTTATTATATATCTTTGTCACTTAAACTACTGTTGTAAGTTTATTTAAAAATAAAAATAAATAGAGAGAAGAAAATTATAAGAAAGAAGTGGTTTTCCGTTGTGCTTGCAATGGACTGTTGTTCATTGAGGAAAATATGTTCATTAAATTGTATGAAACCATAAAGGAGCGAATACGATGTTGGATAAATTGAATTTCCTACACAGTTATCTTAATATAGTTCTTTTCTATAATATAGAACAATGTTGTGCGGTAGCATATTGACTTGCGAGACACCAACAAAAAAATCCTTTCAGAAAATATTTTTTTTTTCATTTCATTGTAGAAATTAAATTCTGAACGAAAAATTGCTTATGAAAAAGATGCCACAAAGTATCCGAGTATGGAAGCTGTGATAAAAGCTCGGTAATTTTAACAAGAATGGAATTCTGAGAATCTCCCATCTCAATTTATTTTAGATCTATTTAAATTCAATTCACTTTAAATTCATTCAAAGCGGCTTGGGAAGGAGAGTTCAAGAAGAACACAAAATTCAATTTTCCTGATTGCACGTGGTTCCTCCAGCACACAGTAACCTATTACAGGTCTTAACTCTAAAATGGCTATCAAAATTGACCACCTACATCGTGTGATTTGGTGTTATATGACTTTTGCACTTTCGTATAGTCTGCTGCATATTCCAAACACCCAACAACAAATAATAGATTGAATTCTTTCTTTTAATTCATGTGGAATCCAGTTCCGATTGTTTGTAAACGTTCTGATTGTGTTTTAGACTAATCTTCAGCATACTGTTTCCAATTCAGCATCTTAATTTTTTTTCGGTGGTTTTAGTCGCATTTCGCCGCATAGTGCGTTTGACAACTGACATGACGTACTATAGACCACAACGATTGCTCATTTCTAGTACACGTAAGCAGCTTTCTCAGCATTGGGAGCATAAGGGCGCAGTCCTTATTCGCATACCTAATATAATTTAGAATTAGCCATGGCGTATAATTTAGTCGTGGTAAGTACGTTTCTTTCCTCATCAACGAATCTGCTTTGTGGATGGTCTAATGATGGAATAATTGCGACACTCTAAAGCTTATCAGATGCTAGAACCTAAGCGATTACATGTTGGACGTTTTAAATTATAAATGTAAATTGTCAACAACAAAAAACCGTGGGTTGGAACGTCGATGCATTAACTGTTTAATGCAAAGACCAAGAACAGTAAACAGCTCTACAGTTAGTAATACAGCATAAACCATTGTAACAAAAACACCAGCGAGACCTAGTAATAAGGTTTGATGGCCAGTACCGTTAAGAAGTTCGAGAAAGCAACACAGCAAAAAAACGATTAATCTTTAACGGCAAAAGAAATGGACAAATAAAGAATGAATAAATGCCTTGTTGCTTGCGATTTTCTAACCAAACAACGTCACTCATTCGAGTGATAGTCGTTCATTTTGATTTGTAAATTTCGATTCGTTATAAAATTATGTGTAAAGCTCTTCTTTGTTTCTGTTACTCTGATTTAATTAACATTTCTAACTACATTTTCGTTGATTGAAATCTATCAGTTACCTGACCTTTCGTAACTAACTTCATTACTCCTACAAATTTGGATGCCACAATTTGATTTTTCAATCTGAAGTGTTGAAAGCCTAGCAAGACTATACATAGTGTCAAATCCATTCAAAAGTCAAATCCGAAAAGATAAAAAATCGAATTGTAAAATCGAAAGAGGTAATTGTTTACTTTTCTTGTATGTAATGTTTTTTTTTTGAATCTTAGAAAGTAAAAGCTGCTAGATTTTTGTATTCCTGAAAAATTAATTAGTGACCGACTTCGAAGTAAAATCAAAGGCCTGCTACAATTTTATTTTCTTAATCGATAAAATTTGCACATAGTTCCTACGGTGGGGCAATCCCCTAATGGGTTCCATCGTCGAATATAGGGTGGGCCATCTAACTTTTTTTGAACTAGCGGTAATTTTGAGTATGGTAAGAGTTATGTCACTTCTGATTTCACAGAAAGTTAGTTTTATCTTTCCGCTGAACGAAAATGGTTGTGTATTCGCTTGAACAACGCTGGGAAATATTGAAATATTACTTCGAAAATCATGGTAATGTTGCAGAATGTGTGCGAGAAATGCGTGCGGTTTTCGGAAGAAACGAAGCGCCGGAAGCTCCATATGTGTGTTATTTTGTGAATAAAATTAAAGAAACAGGCTTGCTAATTAATAAACCAGCACGAACCAAGCAGCCAACCAAGCGTACACCCGAAAATGTTAATGCTGTAGCCGAGAATGTGACTTGAAGATGGCGATTTTGGCAAAAAAATCATCTTTTCGGATCAGGCGCATTTCCATCTTGGCGGCTATGTAAACAAGCAGAATTGTCACATTTGGGGCACGGAGAACCCTCACGTGATCGTAGAAAAGCCAATGCATCCTCAACGAGTGACTGTTTGACGCGGGTTTTGGTCCGGTGGCATCATTGGGCCTTTTTTCTTTGAAAATGAGCAAGGAGCCGCCGCTACTGTCAATGGTGGGTCGCCCGCGCCATGATAAACGATTTTTTGTTCCCGGCACTTGAAGAGGAGAACATAGGCAACATTTGGTTTCAACAAAACGGTGCTCCGTGCCACACAGCACTCGTTTCAATTGATATTTTGCGCACTGACTTCGAAGATCGAATTATCAGCCGAAATGCTGATGTGATTTGGCCGCCTCGGAGCTGTGATTTGACGCTGTTGGACTATTATCTTTGGTATGCCATCAAAGAGAAGTGTTACGCCTATAAACCAGCAATGATAGACGCTCTCAAGAACAATATTCGCATACCCATTGAACACATAATGCCGCATACCATCGAAAATGTGCTCAAAAATTGGACCGACCGTATGGGGTACGTCAATGCCAGCCGAGGCAGTCATATCCCTTTCGTGTCCTGCCTACACAAATGTGTAGGTAAATTTTGATTACTCTAGTGAGAGACGTAAAAAATTATTTATAGATTGAATTACAACCAACTTACGCATTTGTGTAGGAAAATTTATAATTGCTGTGCAGTTCGGGAAAATTAAATGTTAATGGATTTTGATGAAATTTTAGGTATAGGTTAATAATTACCTAAGAATTTATTAAATCGACGTGGCTTATCAAAAAAATATTGTTTTATAAAAGAAACGGCACCCACACATTTGTGTAGGTTGGTCACATACTAATGGAAATCATGTTATATTGGTTGTAAATTGTAAAGACATTTTTAATAATAAAAGTAAAATTCGGTTATGTATTTTTTAAATTCATCACATAGATGTCACATTGATTTATAATTCAGTCTATTAACTTAATAGCAATTGTATTTTAAAAAATTACTGTTTTACATGAAACTGTTTCAAACACATTTTCTTCGCAGAAACACACAAATATAGAAAAATAGATTTACATGACTTTGAACGACAGTTTCTGGCGGTTGCAAGTGTGTCAAGTATTGGCCAGTGGTCATATCCATCGTATCGTTTGCTGATGCACGGGAGAGGCGAAGCCATGTTCATCATTGGGGGTGGGAGGGCTCCATTTTCTCTTCTTCGCTACTACTTGCTGGTCGCTTCGTTTTAGCGCTGGCTATCAACCCGTTGGCAATTTCCATTTTAAAATCTAAGAGATCCATAATTTTTTTTTAGATGTAGCACAAGCCTTGGAGATAAGACGATACTCCATCCATGCATTTACTACGGCCAAATGAAGCACCTGTAGTACTTGTTGTGTTCGGAAATTACATGGGGACATGAAATGTTGCGATAGGAGTGAGTTTTCTTTTCCCATCGATTAACCGTTGTTGTTGGATGAGAACCCGCGAAGGATGATCGCCTCGTTCCATTTTCCGATCGTCTTTAAATTGAATATTTTTTAATCTATTTACCAAGATCGTTCCTACAAAAATGAAAGTATTAGAATAAATAAAAAATAAAATATTTTGGAGAAATAAAATTTACCTGCTGCTCGGTATCCTAAGTCGAGCAATTTTAACATTAGTGGCACTGTGATGAAGTACCGATCGAAATAAATGAAACTTCCCCTGGGTAAACGTCCGATCGCCAACGTTGTTCTTGTCGCCTCGATATATTTCGAAATCGACAAGTCCAGCGGATATTATAACGACGAAGTTTTTTAAACCTACCGGTTTTGGCTTATTTTTCACAAATTGTCTCGCTGGACATCGGCCGGTATACGGGATCATCTGCTCGTCTATGGAGTAGTCATCAATTTTACGTGGCAGTGATTTGCATCTAAGTACTGCTTTTAAAAGTGGCTCAATTTTCTAGAACAGATTTGTTGATGTTTAATTCACGTTTATAAAGTGCAACGAATTTCCTATTTTTTGGAATCGTGTTCTAGACATAGTACTTGCTACCGCTTCACACATAGGAAGTTGTTTTTCCAGTACATCTTAATTCGGGGATAATTGATGCAGCAAAATAAAATTATACGATTTGAAAACCATTCAATTAGAAAACAGCATTTCATACCTACACATTTGTGTTAATCGGTTCATGATTAACGTCCAAATAAAATATTTTAAAAGACTTACAACCAGTCACACAATTGTGTAACTTGGACTTCTGTTAAGATGAAACTTTATATAGCAAACAAATTATGTTGTCATTATTATTTACCAACACATTTGTGTGGATTGGACACAAAATAC
Source organism: Nephrotoma guestfalica (assembly GCA_963691935.1). Taxonomy (NCBI): domain Eukaryota; kingdom Metazoa; phylum Arthropoda; class Insecta; order Diptera; family Tipulidae; genus Nephrotoma; species Nephrotoma guestfalica. The sequence goes on from OY829913.1 coordinate 257,732,158, forward strand.
ATTTTTATTTAATTTTTTGTGGATACGAAAGGGATATGAATGAAATAGTATTCTATAATTAATCGGAAGAATTGTTCTTTACAATGAAAAAATAAAATTGAAAAAATATGAAGAACTTTTTGTTTTATTGCATTTTAAACAAAAATATTTGGCCCCCCCCCCCCTATACTGTATGGTTTCCCAATGAATGCAAAATGTATGAAGTCAAGGGACGTTAATGAAAAACAAAAAACTTTCAAACAAAACCGTAGATTTACAAAATTTATCTGTTGAAAATTCCTTGCAGCCCTTGCTAGAATTAAGTAAACTTATCAACCTTAACTTATCAGGATATAGCGCCTGCGAAATTAATAAATAAAATTCGTATGACATGCTCAGTTTGCTTTAGCTCGTTGCTTGCGTTTCTTTTTCACCGTCCATGTTCCCCGAACATTACAAAATAACTTAAAAAGGAAAGCAGATCACAACATCCTGTCGTTCCTTATTCAGTAGCCTTGGGATCTGACTAAGAATCCACTTGTACAGCACAAACAGAAAACGGCATACTTTATAGTGTTTGGATGTTGAAAATTTCCATTCCTGTTGATCGTTGATTTACAACTTGGTTTTATATCGTAGCTTCGTACGTTCTCTTGTCTTAATTTACTCTTGACCAGACCGTTAAACCATTTAGTAAAACGGTTTGTTAGTTGAGAGACTACAAAGATACAATAATGGACCAAATTCGCGGTGCAAATCAAAACGTTTTGCAAAGTCTAGAGTAAACATTGTTCCAAAAATAACTTTGTTGTGTGGTAAAATACGATAAATATTTTTATCACAGTACTCAGAAACAGTCAACAACAATAATACGAAACTCGTTAGACAACAAATTAAATTTTGCTGAGAATATCTTAATTAACTTTTCCGGGTCATATTACAAGTTTCAATGAATTATACTCAAAAACATCATATCGCAGATTGGAATTAAAGTTGTACATTGGTACTACTTGTGTACTTGTGCATTACCAAAATTTTTTTTGTTCTCTAACCACAAACCCAAAAAAATATATATTATGTTTCTGGATAAAACCCAAACTATTAGGTATACAGTATACGGATCGGTTCAAGGATCTTAAAAAAAATGACATACGTCATACAGGAAAAATGTTTGTTGTATATTGTTGTGAAAATTATTTAATTTGACCATATGTGTTATGGATACATATAGTTTGATTATTTCCATTTCACTAACCAACATGGTATCTACCCTTTTCATATATAACATCCACTCGTCCATTTATATATACGAGCATGTACCATAAACAACAATAACATTTAATATATATCAGAGTATGTACATTGTACATAGGAAAAACTACTTTGTTATCGTAATAAATTTTTCGTTTCATACTTGAGATATTTTAATATTTTCTCGAGAAAATAAAATTACAAAAAAAAAAAAAATTCATCCCAATGATTTTCCTATATTTATACTCTATTGATTATATATGTACTTTATCTAGGAAAACTTAAAAATAAATAAATTAATAAGAATAATGATAGTATCGAAAAGAGTTTTTCCGTATACACAAAAAACAACATTCTATTGTTTTTTCTTTTTTCCTTTTTTGGTGTGGGATTGGAAATGAGAAACTTTTCCGAAAGTGATGATAGTAATTTATTACAAAAATTTGTTGGCATTGTTGTTGTTGCCGTTTCACAAAAAGCTCTCTCTTTATACTTGTTTCAATTATTTTTATGGTAAATTGAGTGATAAGTGTTTAGTTTTCTTTACTTAATTGGTAAAACAATTTTTCTTCTTTGTTTTACGTCTTTTATATTTGTGTTGTTGTGTCTTCGTGTCGTCATCTGGTTTTTTCTTTTGTATTTCCTTCTAGTCGAATGGTGTTAAAAATTGGTTAGTGCGATAAATCATTACAACTCGACTGTATGATTAGATTTTAGGATTTTTTTGCAGAGACACGTACCTAAATTTTATCTCACAGAAAAGCTTTTCTGTATATAAAATAAAAGTTTTCTGGTTACAAAACTATATAAATATTTGATTTCTGTTATTGTTGTTGTAATAATGCAGTATAGTTTTTGTACTTTATTTGGGAGGATTATACCCATTATATACGGGTGGTGGGTATAGGTGAGAATATGCAGTAAAAGTTTTTGTTTTATATATTTTTCATTTTCCATATGGGGAAATATACTATTTTAAGTAAAACATTACTTTAAGCCTCTGTATAAAAAAAAATATATAAATAACCTCTTGAAAGCCAATCCCCAAAATAGCAGCGCGATCCTAATGTGTGACATAAATTGGAAAATAAATTTTCGGTTTTTTTTTTGTTGCCACATCTATAATGTCAAAAGTTTAAAGCAAAATCTCATAAATATTATACGGTGTGTGTTGCGTTCCGCTAGAAGTGAAACAAAACAATAGAAGAACAGGAAAAATGAATGGGGAAAAACCATATAAAAAACCTTAAAAACGGTACGAAATATATATACAGAACTTAAACTGCCCACTTCAGATAAATTTATGAATTATGATACAGTGAGATTTTATATTTCCGTGTGAAGAGGGTAGAAAAATATTTTAGTTTCGAAACTCTCCTCGAGTATACACACCCTACATCGATATGAGTTTTATACTTATAACTCATAAATTTATAAAGTTTTTTTTTTTTAAAGTACATAGTGATTTTTCCAATAACACAACAACAAACCCTAAATACCACTTTACGTTGTATATGTATGCCGCTGCGTTATATATTTAACCAGGGGATGTACCCTGCTATTGTATACTCTCACACCATATACCTTTATATACAAAAATATAAATCTGGGCGGTTAAACTAACATTAGTTCCTTTTTATTATTTGGTTAAACATTAAACACTTTATGGACAATTCGGTGCGAAGGGCGACACCAAAATGCTACTATAATTACAAACCAGTTTCGGTTCGATGTGACACCGGGGTTGGCACACACTAAATGAACAATTGTTACATATGATTAGTATAACAAGACCATCTGTTCAAATTATAAAGTATTTTATAAAAACTAGCGCGAGTACATAGATAAAAAATTGATTTCTATTGATTTGTTGTCCTTTCATTAAATATTGAAATAAAATTTTATGTACATATGAGTATTCCTCCTGATGGTATATCGTAAATTTTAAATTTATTCAAACTAATCAGTTTAATCAAATATTTTGACAAATTGTCATATACTGACGGCTGCTGCTGGGTTTTCTGATTATATAAAATGAGAACTGGCAAATCTCAATGTATATGTGTGTTTGTGTGTGCATGTATGTATGTTACGTATCAAACCAAAATGTTGAAAGGTACGTGGTAGTTTGATGTTTAATGAATAATTTATTGGGAGTTGTATAATTTAAAATTTAAATGGTAATAGGAAAACATTGATTTTTTTGGTGTAATACTCGTGTACAACAGTTATTGATTTTAAATCAAAATGTCTTCCCTTAGTCGTACCACTTTATGCGACGTGACAATAGTTCTTCTCTTGGTTACTAGATTATAAAATCAAAATTTACTGAATAATTGTTTACAAAACTCAAAGTGAATATTTTTTAGATTTTAGGTGGGGTAAGGGGAATCGGTCTAGAAAGTCAATATACCAGCGAAACGTCAACTTCACCTGCACGCGGTTATCCCTGCTAATTGACCAACGAGGCTCTAGTCCTTAACGCAATGAGCTTAAAACAAAAACAAATTGTTACCCTAGGTGCAGGTACTCCAACTGCTCAGTTGGTTAATTCACCTTCTAACCAGGCCGAGCTAACCATTGCAATGCCTATTCGATCGAAGTTTACAAATATCTAGATCACCACTTAGACAAATACAATTCGCGACTCAGCAGGAAATCGATTTTCGATCGATCGTTGAACTATGCAGATGACTGAGTGAAATAGAAAAAGTGGCATCACAATTTAGCAATGAAATCGCTAAGTTAAAGAAAGAAAATGAGGAGCTGATGAAGATAGGTCTGACTGAAATTCTGGAAACTCCTCTTACTAGAGATAACGAAATCAGCACACTTGCCTGTAGATGATGAGGAACTTGCAAGATAAACTGATTGAATGCACAAAGAAAATAAAAGACTAAGGAAAAAATGAAGAGTAGGATTCTCGCCAGAAGATGGAGAGCACTCGCAAGCAAAAGTTAATGAAACTACTGAACCAGTGCCTGTACCTCAACATCACCAGCAACAAGATCCATCACCACCGCCAATTAATGTGATAGGCATTAATGAGTTTGCAAATATCCAAGCTCCAATGAAATCAGTACCCAAAAACGACTATAGAGTAGTGGCACTAAACAATAATGTTTGGAAGATAAACACAAGAGATCCCGATACATACAGAGCTTTAGCCACAAAGCTCACTGAAAAAGGTAATGAGTGGTATATGGCCAGAGGTCTTCATCCCTGCAAGAAGGAACGGTAAATTGAAGACGCAGTAAATATCCTTAAACGGGAGAAAATTGAAAATTGTTAAGGGACCAAGATCATTAAAAGAGGGCTTCACCTTCCACAAAAGCGAAAAAATTGAAAATATATTTAATATCAAAGCAATACTCAATATGAGGGTTAAAATAGAACCACTGAAAAAGAACACATGACGAATATCTCAATGGAAGAAATGGCATGATTATAACTATACCCAAAGATATTGCGGGCGAGACGTTAGGTGTGTAAAATGTGCCGGCAGACACAACGCGAAATACTGTTCTGTTAGCCGAACGGAACCTGCAAGGTGAATAAACTGTAAAGTAGCCACACCCAGCCAATTACAGAGGATGCGAAGTAGCGGTGCAACTGCAAAATTAGAGCTAAAATTAGAGGCACAACTATAGCACATAAGAGCAGAGAGGAGGCCCTACTCGCAGATAGCGCGGCAGTTATCTAATACTGTTAAAGAAAATCCTTTGGAAAGGATATTCCGAAGTATAGAACGGATAAATGCACGCCTAGCAAAACAAGAACATGGTCTAGAAGCTATATATAAGCGACTGGATAGACAAGAAGGTAGAAATTTTTCTAAACATAGAAAAAATAGTTATAAGTATCGGAAACTCATTTAACAGAAACTTCATTTATTAAAATATGTGACTTTGAATGCTACGACGCGATTCATCCAGGACGAAACGCTAGAGGTGGGTCTACCGTAATTATTAAAAATAATATTAAACGTAATGAAGTATCTGGCAAGTTAAAACCATAAAAGTTGAATCAATCAATAATAGGAATTTTAGTATCAGTCCACTATTTACTGGACCCCTACGCCATCAGTGAAAAAAAAGAAAACTACCGTCGACTTTTTAAATCACTAGGACCAAATTTTATCATAGGCGGTGATTTTAATGCCAAGAATACCTATTGGGGATCCAGACTTACAACCTCTAAAGGCAAAGAGTTATTTAATGCAGCTCGCGAGAACAACTGTGAATTTCTCTCTGGTGATAAACCAACATATTGGTCTGCTGACATACATAAAATACCAGATCAGAGGACTACAGGTGCATTGAAAATGGTGAAATACTATCATCTGACCACTCACCGGATCATGACTCTGAGTACAATGATAATAAAAAAAGATAATTCACCTAAATTAACAAACAATAAAACCAATTGAGATTTATTCAAGAAATTATCGGAAAATCTAACAAATATCGACGGACCAATTAGAACAAAGGTGCAGTTGGACGATGCACTAGAAGCATTTAATAATAAAATTCAACAAGCAGCTTAGGAAAGTTCAACGATTTCTCATACCAACACCACAAGGATACATAACTATCCACTTGAGCTCAGTAGAATCTAGTAGTAGCTAGTAAAATTTGGCAGCAGACTCTAAAATATCTTCCAACTAATAAAGGCAATAAAAAATGCAAGCATGAATAAGTGACTTCGAGTTGTTTCTGAACTAAACGTTAACGATTACTCGCTTTGGGAAGCAGCGAGGGAGCTAAAAGAACCAAAATGGATGTGCCAAGTGACAAACAGAAAGTCTATCTATTTACTGCTTTTTTAGAAGAGATTTTTCAACCGTTTCCGAGACAAACAGCAAATGAAAATCCAACGGTCTTAAACAAAGTAAATGATCTTAACATAAGATAGTGACCTTATTGAAACTAAAATAAATTAAAATATGTTCCACGTCAATGGAAGGTGGCTGAAGTAATTATGATTCCTAAACCAGGAAACGATAAAAAATCATGTAGACCGATATCAATACTTCCGGTTATATCAAAAATATTTGAAAAACTGTTGCTGACGAGACTCAAACCTATAATAGAAGAGAGAATATTCAAGGTATTACAGTAGCAACATTTGCAGACGATACAACTATCCTAGCAGTTGGTAACGATATTTCGGAAGCCACAAGCAAAAGTTCAAAATGCAGTTAACCCTGTGAGTAACTGGACTATAAAATGGCACATCTTATTAAATGAAGCCAAATCAGTGTACACATCAACTTCACAAATCAAAATGTAAACTGTATTTCCGTGGTTCTCAACTCAAACCAAATTCCATATTCAAATACAGCTAAATACCTTGGCATGACCCTCGATGCTAAGCTAAGATGGAAAGAACACATCACGAAGAAAAATTAAGAAACTCCACACTCTGAACAACTGAGCTACCGGAGTGTCAAAGAAAAATTGTGTACGTAACAAATTTTGTAAACAATTATTTAGTAACTTTCGATTTAATAATCTAATAACGCGCGTGATACGCCTAAAGGAATAGAGGTGTTAATTTACATAATTACTAGAGGTTCCAACATTTATTGAAGCAAAATAAAGATGCTTCGTGCAGCAAAATAAAGATGCTTACTAGGTTTCAATTCAAAATTTGTGATCCAAAACAAATTTTACATCAAGTTCTCCATATAAAATTTGCATTGAGCCGGATCGAAGGCTGCCATGAAATGTAATATTATAATTGAGGTAAGTTATAACAAAGCAACCTGCTGGTGTATAAAACCATAATGTTTATGCAGCCATGTTCAAACCATGTTGGCGTGCTCTAAAAACATAAAAATAAAAGGCCATAAAAGGCCATTGACGGAATCAATTCTATGCGACATTGAGCCTTATTGACAAACTTTAGTTTTGCAAGGGACTCGGGAATGTTTTCTATTCAAAACAAGGTTGCACTATAACCTGCACACTTTTTTGGAATATTTTAATTAACTCGGAAATTTCGCAATATTAAATTACCCCAAATGAAATTAAATTAAAGCTGCTTAAACGCAGTTCATTTTCACTGTTGAGCCCAATTTTGAGTCAATTTAAGCTGCTTTTATGGTTGTGTACTTTTCTTCGTTCGTTCGTTCTGACAATTTTTTTCGACCAATATTCTCTTTTGAAAAAATGTAGGAGAAAAAAATCGTCATTTTTGAGCATATGATTGGTCGAAAAAATTGTCAGAACGAACGACCGAAGAAAAGAACACCAACCATAAAACCGCCTTTAGTTCTTTTAATATAAACGTTTATTATATTTACATAATTTTTAATTTTGATGTTAATATTTAAAAATTGAATCTGGCCTAGAATAAAATTTCGAGATTGAACGAAATTATTGTGGCTGGGATATCATAGCAATTTTAGTGTTACCTGATAATATTTTTTTTTATTTTTATTGGATGAAATTCTGGGCCAACTGATCAAAAAGAAACGAAAGTGTAACAGCAAAATTATATTCAATAGTTGTTTCACTATCGGTAATTGAATGTCGAAAATCTTATAGCAGATTAGTCATTGTTCTTAAATTATAGGCTCGGTTCAATAGATTTAATCGAGCATGTTTGAAAATACTTTTGAGTCCGTTTAAATTTTCCGATCGTATTTCATGATCCCGCCTCCAAGTACTTCGCCGTTCGACAGGAAGATAGAGCCGAAAATATTACTACACAGAGAGAAAATGTTGCAGAAAGCCCAAGTTTATCGATTTCATGACGTTTCCGACAATTAAACGTGACCACAACGGCTACATAGCGAATTTTACGATCAATATTTGATGATATGAATATTAAAGACTTGTTATTTCAACAAAATGGCGCTACATGTAATACAGCCAACGAAACAATCGTTTTATTGGGGAGGGAGATATCCATTGGCCACCAAGAACGTGCGATCTAACAAAATTAGATAATTTTTTGTGGGGCTATGTGAAAGGCCAGGTTTATGAGAATAACCTACAATCAATCGAAGGTCTCAAAACCAATATCGAATGTGTCATTGGTGAGATAGAACCGAAATGTGATCAAGAATTTTTACGTAGATAACTAATTTTCAATAAAGGACGACATATATTTTTAATAAAATGCGTGTTTAATCTCAAATTAAAAAAAAGTTCTTTTTGAAAGATCCTTTAGTTCATAATAGCTTTATTGCCATTATCAAAGGTCAAAAGTGCTGCAGGGTTGGGCCGAATGACTTCTAGATATGCTCCTCCTTCAGCTAAACATGAACTGCCACATTTCTCTCAACATAATAAGCTGCACCCCATGACCTCAGCTCTGTTGTTAGTCAGAGAAGACTAAGAAAATGTTTACAGTCTAAGACCAGGGTTTGAAGTAAACATAGGCACAGCCTTACTATCTATCTATATAACTATGCCCTGTACACAGAACAATATTTTCGTCTATATAAATCAGCGAGGTTAGAAGCATCAATCGCTCAAAGTTTGAGTGCTGTCAGCTCGACTTAAAACACCGTGCAATTTAAACCGACCGTAGATCAAGTGAGGGATAATAGAGACATAATCCCACAGCAAATTCAAACTGGAAGCCCTCAGTGAAACAAAATAGAGACTCAGACACCCCGTTTTTGTCGGCTTGAGACTTCCGTGTTCATCGAGAGATAACCTGGTATAGATGAGCTAAATAAATTTTAGATTTCTCTATGCCCTGCAATTAGACCGAGAATGTTCCTCGCATCAATGCGCCTCAGTCGAAAAGCAGTAAAGTAGGTCATACTTAGAACGAAAGGCTGTACAACATGGGCTGCTTCACAAAAATGGGATTTGAGGATATGACACCGGTAAAAGTTTCACTGTAACGGAAATCGGAATTAACCATAGGCCACTAAATAACAGCAGCTTAAGATGGCATAGGTAAAACAAACGATTTGTAAATAAACATTAGCATTATGGGAGTCAAACCCCAGAATTTCCCAAATGCTCTTCTACACTACCTAAATAAGGCAGTAGCTTTTAGTAGATTGCTACCAAGGTCAAATTTCCAGAACAGTTTACTATCTATGGTAACACAAAGATGTTTGACGATTTCGGATCTGGCGAAGGCACCACAACTCGTAGGTCGCGTTACATTACGTCAGATAGTACATTAAGAAGTTTACACTGTAAATCGACCTGAGCAATGAAGTCAAATTATCGCACTTTTTAAAAAAGAAAGAAACTCCGGTTCGGCTTCAGCAATCGCATGGATCCAATCCTTGCAACAATGGTTTCGTGAATAACAAAATTTGTGCAAGTCTCATTGATGGTAAAGGAAGACGTACTATCAAAAGCACCTTCAATCCTTGTAACAAGTTCATGTAGAGCAGTTTCACAAGACTTACCAACTGTTTAACCATGTTTAGCGCTATGGCGTGGGATGATAGATAAGCAGCGGCCCCTAGACGAAGAAAGACTAATAGGGTGAAATTCCATGGGGTCGGTATAATACAGTAATTCGGATTATACTGGTATTTCTATACAAACTATTAATTTATTCACAGAAGCTAGTCCATTAAGTCCTGAGAGCAGATATCAGACCTTTTTATATTCTTTTTGTGCTGCTAGAAAGGTATCTCAATGATCCTGAAGCTTAGATCTTTGGCTTTATTCTCTAATACCCTATCAGTTTTTTAGTTGTTGAGGTGAGAACATGGAAAAGGCTCAGAACAAGTCTTTTAGGTAATATTTCGAAAGCTTATGTGATTGCGCCCGTCAAAGACAGTGCCAGCAAATCAACGTCATCAGTCAAACTAGTCTTGCAAAAAGAAACCAGCAAGGATACAGCTCAGAAGAGAATAGCTCCCAGTTGGTAAGCTTCTTATTACAGTGAGGTTTAAGATTTGGTCTTCCAAGATTTATGTAACATGTATTCCTTAAAAGAGAGGCATTTGTGACCAGAGATTAGAATGTCATTGGTTACTTTCTAGAAGATGAAATCTATAATAAGAGCACAAACTAATGTCTATCACCTCGTTCCTTACAAAATTGACAAAAGTTGGATCAAAGTCTTGCATTATGCATTAGCATCGCAACCTACCACTAAAGATAATAATTTTTTTCTGCTTCAGGAAACAATATTACTAAACTCCTACGAAGGCGAAGGTGAAACGGAGTCGTAGGGTAAATACACATATACCATTACCAGTGATTTCGATGAGAGAGTGATTTCGAGAGTAACGAGCACATCTGCAATTGCTATTGAGCTACATTCGTGAATGAGAGTTGTACGAATATTGTAAGAAATAAAAGTAAAAACAGTAAAACAGATTACTTCGATGATCAGTTTTGGTTCGGTTTCGAATGTCCATTGATTTGGTGCACGAAGTTTGATGAGAAAGTTGTTGGGTTTTCTAAGATTCTAAACACAGGATTCGTGTTGAACTTGTGTTTTCAGCAGCACGAATTATTCACGTAGGAGATAATCACATTGGTGCGAAATGTTGCATAGTAGAGGCGCTCAGGAACAGTTTCGTTGTATTTTATCCTACGCTTGGTATAATTCCAAGATTCCATACCCGGAAATAATAGATGATGTTGGTTCGTGCATCAGCAGGGTAGGTACTTGCAGTTGATTTTTTGTACTATCCTCGACATGCGTCATCGCCAGCCGTGAAACTAGGTCTGACTCTAGTTGTTGAAGTACTTCTGCGAGTTATTTCTATTGTTGAGCAGTTATACCACTAAAATCTTAAATCGCCTTAAAGTAAGAGCAAGTTGTTCATTAAACTGAACTAGCACAAACTGGTTTTCATATTGCTCAGCTTGTCTTTGAGATAAGGTCCCAAATATTTCTCCAGTCATTTGACCAATGGTATCGCCCACCTCTGGTTTCCTCCTGCGATCATTTCGCAGATCATTTCGGTCGTCACGAGTCAAAAATTTAGAATCCTGTTCCATGTTGTAGGTATTGGATGACGTTGTAAATTTCTTGCCAATAGCTGGTCAAATTATCTCGAATGCTCACGAGTCCATTTGGTAGCTAATACCCGACCCTTGCATGTTATAAAAATACATTCAGAAAATTGTTCTATTCCCCGATTGTCGCCCTTGAATTGGTTTGCATGTAATGCGATTCCCTTCATAATAAGCAGTTATTACCCGGACTTATACCACAGATTAATTCGAAAGTATATATAACCGTAACGTGGTATCTAGTTTAGTAACGTGGTTAATTCTTCGAAGGTTAGCATTGCGTCGCATATGCATTTTGTATGGTGAGTTTTGATTTATTTCACACCCATATATCCGTCCCGATCTAAAATTAAGTTGGTGAAGTTGTAGACTAAACCATAATCATGAGATGCTATTCTTCGTTTAAAATATGCGAATTTCCCAACCCGTAATACGTTGCTTTTGTCTAGAAACGGATGTATTAAATTAAGTCTGCTATGTTCTTAAGAGATTTGCGTTATTGAGCGTACTATCATTTTATTAATCTATTAGTCCACGCTGCTTCGTAATTATGCCGGCATTGGAATGCCGAATATTATTCAAAGTTTTGTGGTGTCTGTATTCTTCTGTAAGTTGATGTAAGATATGATGAACTTTATTACTTGGATCTCTCTCTCTCTCTCTCTCTCTCTCTCTCTCTCTCTCTCTCTCTCTCTCTCTCTCTCTCTCTCTCTCTCTCTCTTTAATTTTCTCTCTAACATTTTTCCAATTACAAAAAGCGATGGAAAGCCCTATGTCGGGAGTGTCCCAGAAAGACCAATTGGTTTACCTTCAAAGGGATTTGATCTATATACCACCGATCCATGTCTCGGTTGGTGACTTGCGGAAACATACAATTGCACTCATGGTCACTCTTCAACCAACAGCTGCTGTAGCTCGACAAACTGTAGCACCTCTGGTGTAAAACTTTAGAGAGGAGTTAGAAACACTGAGGAATTACCTAGTGTCCGAGTCGAAGAATCCAACAGTCACATATATTCCAAGTTCAAGTGCCGGCAATAAAACACTCGGTAAAGAAAAATTGGCCGCAGCACAAGCGAAACGATACAAAGCGCAACAATTTAAAATAAAGCAATTCTACGCCATGGTAAGAGAAGCAAATAGTACAGTGGAAAATGAGCCAGAAAACATCGAGTTCATGATTGATATACATCACTCGAGGCAAACTCCTCCAAGACAGAATACATCGAAGCGGCCACCATAAATAACCGCGCTAAATTCGCACACGGCTGCCAATTTAGAACATCTTTACAAAAGCATAAAGTTAAACACAACAGAACTCAATCAAAAATTTATGAGAATTTTACAATTGCCTTTGAATTTCAAGTCAATCGGATTAGTTCTCTCTAAATTTAAATTTTATAAATTATTTTATAAACCGTTAATTTTTTTCTTTAACGTGCCCTGTTTGATCTTCTGCGTGGATTTGTGCGAGGCTACCGCCAAGTTACAAGATAAAATTTCCGTTTGAAAGATAAAATTTGGCAAGTAATAGTTCAATTGATTGAGAAGCAAAAAGCCAAGAAGATGCAAATTATTAAAGAAGCGAAATGGCAAATGTATTTGGTTTCTGTAGCCCACACATCTTATTATAAATGAGCTTTAATGGTCAAAATAATGTGTGATTCGAGTGCCTATAAATGTCTGTAATTATGGTGGATCACAGTGAGAAAGACTATGAATGTCATAAGCAGGAAATTGAATTTTATTATTTTATATTTTTGAATCTGATGATGGCGATGATCTCGTTTATACTCCAGTAAATTAAATGCCTAAACATTTCGTACTACAATAACTAACAAATGCATCTTACTTTCGAATTGCCAAAAATTAGAATGACGCACTGTATGTGCTTCGAAATAACTGGAACAATTTTCTGGAAATTATAAAGAAATTACGAAGCAAAGAAGGCGATCGAAAAACAATTTATCACGAAATAATAAAATTTTGTTTTTCAATTTTTTTATGCATCGCACAGCAAAATTTGGTAGTAGTCACAGTAGTCCTTTGGAATAGGAAATTAAATTTTTATTTAAAATTATTGTTTTGGACGTAATGATGCATTTTGGAAGTCACTACATGCGATGAGTCGCATCGATAATTATTTCAAAAAATCTCGTAAAATACGAATAAGTAAGCCCCATTTAATAATTTTAAACACCCTCTCTATTTATTCTGCTATTAAGAAATTTAAACATTATACACAACATAATAATAATAGTATAATTGCAACAAATTTACATTTCTTGCTTAACGACAAACTAATTATAGTGTAAATTTAAATATTCTCTCAATTTATTTCTAAAGTGTTTATTTTATAAATTTTCCATTTGAAGGAAAATAAAAATCCTATATTTCCATTTTTCAAATGTTGACAATAATGTAGTACAATACAATACACAAACACTCACACACACACACACATATTTTTCTATCATCATGACGATGATATTGTATTATTATTATTATTAATTAACTATTTCGGTATAGCACACATTAGAATACAAGTATACAGTGCTCTACACAGCACAAAATTTGTGTGCCTCGTTCCTGCGCCTATTTGTATGTAATGTGTGCTACCATAATACACGACAGCAATAGAATGATAATGATTATGTTCCTGTGTAAACTTAGAATGTTTGATTTTCAAAATTTTTTGAAGTGTTAATGTATTTCTATTTATTTTAATTTTTAGTGCTACACTATACACACTCGTATATATAAACCAAAAATTAAAATTTAGAAGTTTTTTTATGTAAATTAGATGAGTATATTTATATAAATTTTTTTTATTAATTATTTGTTAAAACCACAAATTAATGACACTTTATTGAATTGTTTTAATTTTTTGAGGGAAATTAACAAAATATATAAGAGGGAAAATTTGTAGTGTAAATGAGTTAAATCAATAAAAGCCAAAAAATAGTAGCGTGTTGATATTTTAAGCACTTGACGGTGTTTAGCACAAATATACCAGGAATTTATTACGTATGGTGGTAAATATTTTAGTATTTTATGATAGTTCCGCGAACGCAATGTGTGTGTTCGTCTTAGATAAGCAGAAAATATAAATTCGGGTTTTATATGTGCTCACCACTAATAGAATTGGAAAAGCTACGGACCCAAATCTAAAAATTTCACCGCACTACCACACAAATCTGTATATTAAATTAAATCTCTGAAAAAGATAAAAAAAAATCACCGAAGAAGTTTTTAAATCCACTGAACGTACCGAAAAAATAGCACTACTACAAAATTATACCCCGAATCATTTTCATTTATGTAAATCATTTTGGAAAATGGTTATTGACTATTTTTCTTTAATATTATGTCCATTTATTTACCATAAAAAGTATGTGGATAGAAATTTATAGCAAGTTTTTTTTATACCTCGCCTATTATATTTTCCCTGCTTACATCACTAAAAAAAGACCGGGAAAATAAAGGAAAATCTTCAATTCTCGCACCAACCGCACACATACAGCATAAATATTAAAATTTGTACAGCAAAAAAATTTTTTGAAGCTTTTTATGTGAGCTTTTTTTTATAATATTTTGGTTGAGATACTATAACAAAGCTTTTTTTTTATATTTTGAATAACAACAACATCACCGCCACAAACAGAAAAAAAAAATTATAACGATAACATCGAATATGAAAATATGCAATCGTCTGGTATAGTAGTCGGGTACTCTCTGCCTGTTTGTCTTTTATTTAGGTAGAAAAATATTTTCGGTTTTGTAAAAATCAAATATGAAAAGGAAAAACAAAGACGTTTGCCGTTTATTAGATGCGGTGATGGTGATGATGATGTGCGATGAAAAACTCTGATTTTTTTTTATTTGGCACATAAAAACCGGGATTGGCGAAAAATTCTGTTTTGATGTGTATACGTTTAATATCATGATTTTGGTTCCTTTTAACAATATACTATAAAACTTGTGTGAAAATCTGCTTATGTGTTTGGTACAGATTACATCCCAAAACATAAAAATTAAATAAATAATATATACGTTTTTGTTGTTGTCAAAATGTGTGCGGAAAACCATTTTTATAGTTCTTTGTGTTTAAGTTGATTAAAATACAAAAGTGGTATGTACTGGCTATTAAGAGGCTCTCATATTAGCACCGTTGTTTGCGTCTCGTAAGAATTTAAAATTTATAAAACTTATGTGGAAATATTACACTATTCTTCCGCGGTCTGGAGTTCAAAGGCGTTATATTAACTGAAATACTCAAAAATGGATAAACCAACAATTAACTCATTTTCTCACTAAATACGCCATATAAACGAAGGCTTTCAAGGGACTAATTGGTTAGTTGGAGGTATCAGTATTGAAGTTAGATTTTGTGGTGATTGATGTATCGTGCATTTTTAAAACAAAAAACTATAAAATCTTAAGTAAGATGATAAAATTACAGGAGCAAGACGTGAAACACTTATTGCATCGCCTAAAAAGTTCCCGGTAAGACACATAGGTGGTGCCACAAATTTAAAACCCAAATGATTTTTAAATTCTACCAACCTTTAAACGATATGTGTCAAAATTGCATTACATTCCAACCGTTATTTTACAAGTTACAGTTGATTTAGCGACGCTAAAGAAGTGAAGTTGCTTGAGGTAGCTGACATTGTAAAGATTACAATAGAACATGTTGGTCATATTTTGCACGAACATTTGTCCATGAAAAAAATTACTCCTTCACCAAGACAATGCACCATATCACCAGTCGATCGCAACAATGGAAAAATTGCACATTGAATTACTTCCGCATCCATCATATTCCTCAAATTTTTATTACTTGTATGCAGATCGGAAAAAAGCTCTCGGGAAAGAGATTGAAATTAATAAAATGTATTTTTCCCCAAAAAATTGTGCTTTCTTTGTTAGGCCGGGAGCTTTTCAAGCGATGTGTTAAAACTCATCAAACCAAACTATATGGAGTGTGCACTGGATTTCAAATAATTCTCTTAAATAGGTCCAGCGGATTACTATTTTATTATTTTGTTTTTCTAAATCTGAGGATTGTAGCGTTTTCTAAGAAGCTTTAAAAAATGCATACATGGCTCCTTTTTAAATACTTTTCTAACGGATGAAACACACTAAGAGCAGCGCAGCGTGTTCCAAGCGATCCACCCTATCGACTGTGTAGAGGCGTGCACACCAAGCAGCACAGCAGTTTGTTATGTTTTAGAAGTAAAATTCTATTTTGCCAACTTGATCGAGGTTACGAGTAGCAGCAAAGAACAGTCAGATGCTTCTTCATTCACTATAATTTTTTTAATTTAAATTTGTCTATCTTCTAAAATTTCTGCTCGCTACAGGTGCTTGGTGTTTCTTTTATATTAACTTTGCAATATGTTCAGGGGCCGAGGCTCTCCCAACTGTTTTGTAGTTCGCTTTTCCCATCCTTACTTTTACGCATTTGCCAGTCAATTCGAGGACGTACGGTTATAGGTTCGATTTTCGGAGAACCACTGCACATTGCATAGCCCCTGCCAGCCTATATATACTTATATAGTACTGGAATGGAAGATGGGTCGGCTGATGAATTTTGTACTCCAACAGGGGGTCATAGTTGTGTTCCTTTTCATCTCAGATCGTAATCTAATGATGGAAATATCCTTTTGCATCCTGCATCTATTGGGATTTGAACCCGGTCCCTCCCGATCCAAACGCCAAAGCTTTAACCACTGTTCCGTTTGGTCGGTATAACAAAAGTATCTGGACTGCTAAATTAACGAACTCATCTGATTGTGTGTTTTATTGGTGTGTTTTATCTTTAAATGTATTCTATGTTTCTATAACAGAGCTCCGTAAACTTATTAGAAAGAAGGAGGAGAATTATTTATTCCGTCAAATCCAACAGGCTAAGAAAAACAATTTTAAAAAATAAAAATGCTTTGTTCCAGTTGACAAAAATTGATTGTAAATAAAATTTTCATCAAAAAAATGAAATAAAACTTTTAAATAAATTTAATAATATAAAATATAGTAAAAATAGCGCCCTTAATAAAAAATTTAAAATAATTGGTAGGGTACACTCGCTCTTCTGAAACTGGTGACCCCAACGTGGTAAGAGGTCCACATAATCATACAATCAATGGCCTTCAAATCGACAGATCATTAAATCTACGGATCGAGTTAAATTAGGCGTGCAAGTAGAAACTCGGCTCAGAAGTTGGTTTCATTAAAATATTGCATTAATTTTAAGAGATGGATGTCGATAAGCAACATTTACGTCATTGCATTCTATTCTGTTTTCAAAAGAAAAAAACTGCTAGGTATGGAATTGATTAATTCGACTTTGAGTGAACATTATGTGAGTCATTCAACAGTAAAAAAGTGATATGCAAGATTTCGAGATTGCAATTTTAGTCTTGAGGACGATCCACGTCCAGGTGCAGGACAACAATTTGAAGAGAAAGAACTTCAAGTTTTACTGGATGAAACTCACCAAGCAATATCGCTTCGATTGCATGTAATGAGAAAAATATAGAAGGAAGGAAAATGGGTTCCTGAAGAAGTTTTTGCAAAAATCGTTACGGCTGAAGAAAATGGATTTTGTACGATAATTCTAAACGCAAAAAACCATGGGTTGATCCAGCCAAGCCATCAACAGTTGCAAAAATTTATATTCATGTCAAGAAAGTGTTACTGTGTCTCTGGTTGGAAGGGAATCATTTATTACGAGCTTCTGAAACCTGATGAAACTATTACAGCTGAACTTTACCAGGCCCAATTGATCAACTTAAGTAATGTTCTGGAGGAAAAAGTAACAATTACGGGCAAATGGAAAGTGATATTGCTGCATGACAACGCTCGTCCACATACATCAAAGTCAACCCATAAAAACTCATCTTGAAAAACCAGCGATTCACGAAATTTGAAGATGTGCAAAAATGGCTCGATGACTATTATCCTTCGAAACCACCAAGTTTCTACCGCGAAGACATTTAACTTAACTGATAAATGGCAAAAGACCATAGATAGTAATGGGGAATATTTCGATAATTAAACTTTGTTATCAGTTATATTTTCAATAAAGTTGGATTGACCATAAAAAAGGCAGAGTTTCTACTTGTAAAACCTTATAACTCGGCCCCTACGGATCGTAGAGAGGCGATCGAAATAGTTCTAAATTAGGAATTTAATGTAAGAAACCAATCTAACCTAATCACATGCTCGGAAATCTTCAAGATTTTTATTATTCAAGAGAGAATATCGCTGAATGTAATACAACAATTCTTAACTATTTTAAATTATGTAGATCGGCCTCTGCGGATCGATTTTCGTATTTCACTCAATTATGTTTTCACTCAAATAACATCTCAGAGATTTCCAAGCATGTACTTACAGTGATGTGAATACGTTTTTGAAATTTTGTGTTTTTGATTTATAAAATAATTTATAGCCTACTTTGCATTAATTGCAAACAGGTTTGATGATGTTTACTTGTTTCTAAAACCAACTGTAACAGTTGAGCATCGTAAAAAATCAGGATATGTCGTCTGTTTCATTTTTAGCTACAATAATTTAGAACTAATTAAAGAAAACTGTGAAAAAAATTTTGAAAATTGTACACTCGTCGTATTTTGCCATTGTTATTCGATAATCTCGTAAGTGAAGGTGTAATATTTAAAATAATAATTATAAATTGTTACGGAAAGTATGGTTAAACAAGGAAGTCACACTACAATTATTAAATTTAAAGTTAACTACTGTCCTTTATATTTGTAAGCGGTATTATATTGACCACACTTTGGAAGATCGACCACGCTCTGGGCGACCTGTCAAAATATCAACAAGCGATGAAAAAATTTTATTTCGAGAAATTCAAAAAAACCCTAAATTGAAATCATCAGAGTTGGTGTCGAAACTTAAAAAAACGGATATGTTTCACGAATCGCAAGACGAAAGCCTCTCCTTAGTGAAATCAATAGAAAGAAAAGACTTCAGTTTGCAAAGTAACATAAAAACAAACCTATTGAATTTTGGAAAAACGTTATATTTGTAGACGAGAGCAAGAATAATTTATTTGGAAGTGATAGGAAACAGGAACGAGTGTACTGGAAGCCAAACACATCATTAAAGTTAAAAATTTGAGTTCGATTGTTAAACGTGGTGGTAAGAGCGTTATGGTGTGGGGCGCAATGGCTCATGCTGGTGTTGGCAAATTGACTTTTATAGATACAACGATGAACAAAGATGTGTATCTGGAAGTTTTAAAAGCCAACCTTCACAGTTCGGCCAATAAACTGGGGTTAAATAACAATTTTCAATTTTATCAGGATTATGACCCCAAACATAAAGCTCCATTGGTTCGAACTTAGCTGTTATATAACTGCCCTAAAGTTTTGGATACTCCACCAAAAAGCCCGGACCTTAATCCTATTGAGCATATCTGGGCTCACTTAAAGGAGGATAAAATTCGAAAGCAGCCACAAAAACGAAGTGTTTCGGATTTCAAGAATTTGTTAGCTGAATAACGGAATAAAATTGACCCGACGCTAACACAAAAATTAGTGGAATCAATGCCACGACGGCTTCTAGAAATTATAAAAAATAAAGGCAACCCTACTAAGAATTAATTATCGAAATTTAGAAACAAGTTTGTGTTATACAATTAAAATTTCAAAAAATTTCAAAAACTTTTTCACAATATGTTCAGCTCTGTTACAAAAGAAATTTTTAGTTATGAATTTTATTTTGGGTTTGACAGTGGTGTGGCTATAATTTTATGAATGGATTTTATAATAAAATATATAAGTATATGCCTGACATAAAAATCTAAAAACAATTCTTTTAATTTTATGCACAAAAATTATATCTAGCTTTAAATTACATCACAAATAACAAATTTCAAAAAACTTATTCACATCACTGTAAGTAAGATTAATTTCTTACATGAAATACTAATGTTCTTGCATTAGTATCAATTTTATCACCTCTGTGTGATCCGTAGGGACCGAGAAACTTTAAATGTTCAAAACTTTCGTATTACACTTAATCATGTTTTCTCTTAAATAACACAAATCTTAGAGATTTCCAGACGTGTAGTAAGGTAAGATTGGTTTCTTACAATAAATACTAATTTAGAACCACTTCGATCATTTTTCTGCGATCCGTAGGGCCCGAGTTAAATAATTTCAAATGTTAAGGAATTTTCGTATTACACTCAATGATGTTCTCTCTCGAATAACGAAAATCTCGGAGATTTTCGAGCATATTGTTAGGTAAGATTGGCTTCTTACATTAAATACTAATTCAAAACTGTTTCAACCAATTCTGTGCGACTCGTAGTGTATTATGTTGTAAACAATTTCATTTTGTGTAGAAATATTTGTGTTTATTAAAAAGTTTCAAATATTATTATGAAAGTTCAATTTTTCAGTGTTTTTCCAATTCTAAGTACTTATAGGTCACAGTGTATTTTTTGTTATTTTGGCATAAAATTCAAGAGGCACGCGATACCTTACTTAAAAATTTTAATGTCAGCGGACAATGCTCGGTAACATGATTCAATTCGCGATGATATGCTTGCCATGAGTGAGTTTTGCAAATTTACGATCGATCCCAAGTATTTAAACTCGTTGCTTTTCGTTTCATTGATATATCTCGCGAATCGCCAAATCGATTAAACGAGTTCAAACAAACAGTACCAGAGGTAATCGCGTAAATCTTTCATAGATCGTTGCTCGCAAACCAAGTTCCCTTTCATTACATATACTAGGTACCTACATAGTATGATTGTTGAATAACAATATTTCAGTCTGCACACAAATTTAGTCATCGACAAAGTACTAATACATTTAATCCACACAAACAAAAGCAGCATGTGATAAAGATAATCATTTCAATTTTATTGATATGGGATAAGAATCTAACAGTTAAATTTAAAATCGATATATTTTCTCACATCCATGTACATAAACTAAATTCCCATCATACTACAGCATAGTTTCTCTAGACTCTAATGCTGGGAAGCACGATAACACGACTATTAAATAATTCACGATCAACCAATAAATTTAATAAAATGACAAAAATGTGGTTGGGAAAATATATGTTTTTCTATATGTTTCACAAGACAACATAGTCGTCTCATCGAGATTAAAATAACCATACATACGATATAAAGTTGAAATGTTCTTTTACACTCGAACAAAATGATTATGGCCAGACGACACCAACGAGATGCTATGAATAACCCATATATGCTCGTATTTTACCGTTTTGTCTTGCTTTTTCCATTCTAATAATTTAATGTAGAGTCCATTAAATTTTCATCTCTCGTCTAATTCTTTTAAAATTCAATCATGCGATAATTAATTCTATTTTCTAATTTATATATTATGGAACAAAAAGAAAACACGAAAAATGGGGAAAAATTATGGAAAAGTTTACAGTTAAAAGTTGAGTGTTATACAATGTACATGTAAAAGTTCATTCGGGTTCTACATTTAAATGTATTATAACACTTTTTCTTAAGGTAACAAAAAAATAAAATAATGAACCATTTATGTATGTATGTATGTATGTGTGTATATGTGGTTTGGGAAATGTTTATAGTATTAAAATTTATATAGAGCACAAAACATAACCTCTGCCAACATTTTCATATATGTGTACATACATATATCTACATATATGTGCAGCCAGTTTGTTGTTTGTTTTGTTATGTTGGTAATCTTGTTATTATTATTTTTGGGGTGTTAACTTAATTATGGAAAATATTCTACCCAACCGGAAATTTTATTTTTATCATTTTGAAAAATTATATTATTTGTATACTGCTACTGTATAGATGTCCTTAAACACATAAACAAGGATAAGCTGTACACTTGGAAGACTATAGATCAACTTTAAAAAATACATATATCCACATTTTTGGCAAAATTGTCCTTCAGAATGAAAGGGTGTTTTCCATCATCATTTTAAGACTATTAAACAAAAAGGAAAGAATTCCGACATAAAAGGAATAAGAAAAAAAGGTTGACAGTTGAAAAATTATGTTTTGATAAACAAAAAAAAAACATTTAAAAATATATTTTAGTTGTGTCCACTGTAAAAATTTATATATTTTGCTCGAGTCGCACAACAAGCAATATGTTCGGCACAAAAAAAGGATAATCTCTCCAGAGAGTAGATTTGTTTTTTACTTCTAAAAAATATCCTCTAAATACACATCCATAGATTTGTGTATATACATGACCCTCACCCCTCCCGCTCATACACAGCTTTTTTATGTATTATGTTTAAATCTTAAAAATCATCACCATTACATTTAATAGTTTTTATCTTGCTGTATTGTTTTTTGGGGAGCAAAATTATCAACACACCATTAAAAACCTGGAAAAATTAGCAAGCTCTTGTTTCGTATTTCAATTGTAATAATAACCATTAGAATGTTATTACATTTTTTCAGAACTTTTAATAAACTTTTATCGTAATAAAAATTACAATTATTAATTTAATAATTGTGTTCTGGGGGTAGCACTATCAAATTTGGGATTACAATTTTTTTTGTTATTGGTGGTATTAATTATGTAGACGCTTCAGCTTATATGGAGAAACAGAGCTAATCCGATGGTTTGATGAGTTAGTAAAGCTTTTCAAGGGTGAAATAATTTTGGTATTTCCACAAGTTATTATTGCATAGCGCTTCCACTATTCAATGCAGTTTATAAGAGTCTTTAGCAATTCGTAAACTTAGCATTAACCATTCGTTAAAGCAATGAAGATTTAAATATACATTTAGGCGAAATATTCGTGCAAAAATTATTGCATGGTTAAGCTGCATATGGAACTGAGAAAAAATAAATGTCTTTTTTAGTATCGATATTTAAATGCCCCTAAATGCATGTAGTGGTTTGTTTCTTTAATAAGTTTGAAACAATAATTTCGTATAATTTGCTTACTAAACTTTACTTATATTGTTTATATGCGTAAACGTAATTAACAAATTTATTATTTTTCATTATGGCTGATCTAAACATGGCATAATAAAGTAATAATCACTTGTCTTGGACACACTTTTTTATTTCGTAATTTGCCATCTAGTGACAGTAAATGTACCAAAAATAATCGTCATTGCGGCGTAAAAATAAATAAACTCGTTTGACGTAATTTTTCGACCGATAAAAAACGAAACTTTTATTATTTTTAAACTAAATTTTACATTTTCTATAACATTTCACGACTAATCTTGAAAATCATGTATTAATCCCCGACTTTATGTTTCTTAACACCTTAATGCAAATATTTTTCGCTGTTTAGACCAAAAATATTGAAAAAATTGATTGGTAGGGTTCAAATCTAAGTTCATGCTAAAGCAAGAATTAGTTCGGTCAATTGGTAATATGTTATGGTGAAAAACTGATTTTTACTAAACATCGTTTTTGACAATTTGAGTACCGGACAGCCTTAAAATAAAATTTCAAAACAACAAATTAAAATTTTGTTTCCCGAATTCATTAAATGCAACCAAACTCGCTGAGTTGGCAGATCAAGTACTGGAAACAATTTTTCAAATTCAAGTAATGGCAGTATCGTCGTACAACCAGCCTTAGAACCAGATCGAATCATTTATCTTGTTGCAATTAAACGAAATTAACCACCGTAGTTTGATGGGATGGCACGTGGTATGTCACAAAACGTTTCTGATCGTAAGCCTCGCTTACAAAGTAGAACATCTAGCAGACATTCCGCTAATTTTAAAAGGTTCAGAACAACTGGTATACTATTTTCAGAGACGATTTATGCGTGAAGCCAGAAATTGTAAACCAACTTGCTCCCAATCGAGTGAATCCAAAGATATCTCTGAAATTCCTGTTAATGACAAAGATAAAAATAACATCGACTTTAATCTCGATCTTTTTGCGGACGAAGAAGGCGTTTCATGTGGACATTCATTTTGATACACATCACGTTGTTGATCAAAGAGATAGATTTTCTAAAATACTCAGGTTTGTTAGTCGTTATCCAGAACAGCCGTTTAGTCGACTCACTAACCTCACTACGAGCACAAGTAATTGTCAGCATCAGAAGCTCTCACATTAAGGGTAATCAATACTAGTAATATAAAGGGAGTACAAGTACTAAACAACACGTAACACATCACAATTCAATTCGTGCCCCCTCCGCCCCAATTACATGCGAAACTTGAAGTTTCTCCACGGAAAAATGTATAGTCAGAACGGGTCAAAATTCGAGTGAATGGTTACAGGGTATTTGAAAGCCGTTTAAAAGTCATTAAGACCATGCCCTGATAAATACCGATACCCTACCCTCCGGATTTAACTTATCAGTTACGAGGATTCCGATCAAAGAAACAGATATTCCAAAAACCGCAATATCAATACCACTCGGACTATCTAAATTCATTCGAATCATGTTCGCTCTGTAAATTGTCAACTTCTGCCTTATTGAAACTAATGGAAACTCAACAGCAATATACCATCAACGTCGTACAACATACATCTGGAACGGAAAATGAAGTCGTAGGTACACTATCCAGAATTGATTCAATATAATTACCCGAAGCCATAAACTATGTAAGCATTAACGACGCACAGCAAACAGACGACGCATTAAGCAATCTTACGGAGACCAACCAAATCTTGAAGTTCGTGAAGATTCCATTAGCTTCAGTGGTAGTTCGTGAAGATTTCAATCTATACATAACTTAGCACATCCAGGAATTTAAACATTCGTAAACGCTATGCAGGAACAACTATGCATTGTCTGGCATGCCAAAAAATCAAAGTTAATCGTCATGTTTCAAGCAAACTGCGAAAAAGGAGATTAAGCGAAATGCACCTAGACATCATTGGCTCAATACTACAATCAGAAGGACAACGCTATTGCTTAACACTCCTTGGTTCCCTTGTAAAGGGGATAGACCAAAGCAGTACCTGTTCCAGATATCAGAGTAGAAACCGTAGCCCCAATAGTATTCAACACATTATCGAACTATCGAGAATATTAGGTTTCGAACACAGAAGAACAACCAGCTATAATCCCAAATGCAATGGATTTATTAAGAGATGACATCGCACACTAAAAGCTGGCATTACGTGTCACCAAGATAACCAATGGACTCGTATTCTTTCGTTACTACTGCTGGATCTTCACAAAAACTTATCGCTAAAATATAAAAACCACATCCGCGGAACTCGTTTTCAGTTATCAGAACCGGATACCTAGTCAATTACTCGATGAAATAATAGTGGACCAGAATATGTCAAATTCGTCAAACAACTAAAAAGAACTTCAATTATCTACTAGACCACCTCCACCAAGTAGACTTAGCAAGACAAAATATTCGACTCTAAAGATTTAAACACATTATCGTACGTATTTACACGCACAGATACAGTTCAGACATCATTGCAGCAAAACTACCACATATAGATTGAAACCTTGTTATCTATAGGAAACAAGCACAGTACCCCCAACAAACGAACCAATGGAGACGGTCACCAACATCTCAACCAACTCACCAAGGTCAACAAGAACCGGCAGAATTATCATATTACTGAATCGATTCAAAAATGGCAACTCTAAACTTCAACATACTAGACAGTAGTCACCAATGTTTGTTGACAGCACTCAAACAGCCACTCAAACGTTGAGACTAGGGTTCTCGTTCATCTTTTTCAAAATGCAAAGTAGGACATTTACCTCGAATTGCTTGCTAGACTTTATAAGCACCACTAATACTGAAAATATATCAAGTGCGTCAAAATTGGCCGAAAAAATTTACGGTAGTTTGAAATGAAGTAGGCTGACTGTTATCAAAAATCAAATTCAAAATTTTTTGCGAAATAAACGTGCTTTAATTCGAAGGGGAACAAATAAAATATGAAGGGTAAATTGGTTTATCAATTGAAAGGTTTTGGTTGGAAAATGACAAGTCTGTTTTCTCCACGGGAAGAAAATTGAGACGGTGCAGCTGGCCATGTTAGCAATGCTGAAACTATACATTCAAGATTTCGTTGCTGTTAATTGTATACACCTGAAAGCATGCTTGGCAATCATCGTGTTTGCCTAATGATTTTGAGAGTGTATGGTGACTTTGCACGCTTGCTCAACGCTTTGATTTTTTTCTCGTCATTCATGCGTTAGCGCAGTCATGATTTAGAATGTATTGTTTTGTTTTCCTTGACAGCTGCATTAAAGGTTAAATTCATGTTCTTCTTTTGAAATGTTGAACACTTTATAGGTTTGCACAACAAGATTGTGTAGTGTGCCGAAGCGCATCGAGCATGGACGCATCAAGTGTGGTCCCAAACAACTCTTTTGGTGGTCAACTTAGACAGCAGTCGGTTCCAGCATTTAGTTGAAAATATAACGATCAAATTTATAATTGTAGCTTTGAATTATTTGTGCTAAGTCAAAATAACTGTCAAGAAACTTGGAATTGTTTTTTATGTATCCAGTCGCAAATAAGGAGGGCATTTAAGTTTCAATGAAGAATGGAGGGCATGTCAACGACTGTAGAACTGCCCACCGAAAGTAGGACAGGTAGCAACTCTAGTTGAGATCAACCAACTTCGCCACCGAGACATGCTAAGGAACTCTTAAATAGGAAAGGATAAACTTTTTGAGCGAGTGTCACTGTACAAAACGACATCCCAAACAAAATGTAAAATTAGTCGTATTTCTTAACACCCATTGATCCGAGTCAGTTCAAATTTTATATGAAAAACTAGACCCAAATTTTGTTTCAGATCACAAATTTTAATTTGAAATCTAGTAAGCATCTTTGTGTTGCTACACGAAACATGAACTGAACCGGATCAGATCAAGGGTCAAGAAATACAGCTATTAAAGCAAATTAAACCAAAAAGGAAATAGTGTTAGTATATCGTCTAGGTTTCATAATTTTTTGTGTCCTAGCCTAGGCCGAATTAACAACGCGTGTTTTTTTAACGCGTTAAAAACCTGGATTTTTCGAAACAAATTATTGATTATTATTCGGCCAGAAGAATAAATCTTGAAAAAATAATTATACTTAGAACACGACTGGTGTACGAATATTTTGAATGCCTCTGATAATAGCGTGCGAAATTTACCTCCGAACATCTGTTGAATGATTCTAGATAAGCCTAGGGCTAATGACTTTTTTTCCTGAAAATTTAATTTTTGCGGTTACAAGTCTCTTAAATAAGCAACTTCTTCTTTCTTTAATTTTTGGTGTTAAGCACCAGTACTCCAATATTTAGGCAAAATACCGAAACCGAGGTAAGCGGACACGATGAATGTGGACTGATGCACAAATGCGATTTCTATAATATTTTAAGAGCAACGACTAATCTGCTAGATGATTTTCGAAATTCAATTTCTACCGGTAGATTTCCGTATAAAATTTCTCGTTATACAGGGTGAGCCACAAATCACTAAACATATTGTATTTTAGATATAATTTTTTCGCTTTTTATTTTTCAGTATTATAAACAACGTTTGGGAGATTCAGTAGCCATGTATACGATTGAGGAACGAACAAAAATTGTTGAGTTTTATTTTGCTACTAAAAATTCAATAATTCAAACCCAAAGAAAATTTCGAAATTTTTTATCACCAGAAATGCCCAATCACGAAATCAAGTACGCAATCGAGTCGCTCGTTTTCAGTCATCGAGATCTGTTAGTGACTTATCCCGGAATGGAAGACCGCTTGAAGCACGAATCCAAGATAATATCGAATGAGTTCGGGCGAGTGTAAATGAGAACCATGAAACATCGACTTGTAAACGCGCCACTCAGCTTCAAATGTCCAGAACTTCACTGCGTAGAATATTAAAAAAAATTATTGCTGTTTCCATACAAGATACAAATGGTACATGAAATTTTGCCGCAAGATTAGATTTTGCAACCCGCTTAAGATTTTGTGCAAAATTGACCGAATTATTAACGGATGATCCTGATTTTATGAAAAAAATTATAATAACCGATGAAGCACATTTCCATTTAAGTGGTTATGTTAATCAGCAAAATTTTAGAATCTGGGGTACTGAAAACCCAAGAGTGATTCAACAGCGTCCGTTGCATCCACGAGTCACAGTTTGGTGCGGAATATCAGCAGACAAGATCTACGTCCCGTACTGCTTTCAAAACGAAGATGACAATGCATTGACTGTAAATGGTGAGCGTAACAGAGCTATGTTAGAAAAATTTTTATTTCCTGAACTTGATAATGTTCAAGAAATGTGGTTTCAACAAGACGGAGCTACGTCTCAAACTGCAAGGGAAACAATGAATTTGCTGCGAACGGTTTTTGGAACCGTATCGTTTCACGATTTGGAGATGTTAATTGGTCATTGCGATCACCCGACTTAACAACCCCACCAGATTTCTTTTTGTGGGGATATTTGAAAGATCGTGTATACGCAAAAAAACCGCAAGGACTGCCACAACTAAAAGACAACAGATAAAAGGCTTCAGTTATGGACCAGGTACAACAAAGAGCAGCAGCTTGCAAAAAGGCTGATGGCAGGCATCTACCAAATATATTTTTTAAACTCTTCGTGATTAAAACTATCAACATTATTCATTTTCAATAAAGAATTAAAAAATTATATCAAAAATACAATGTTTAGTGACTTACGGCCCACCCTGTATAATAGTAGTCGAATACAATTTTGTCGTTAAACATTCATTTAGACAGAAGTGACGAATTTACAAAATTTATATTTTAAAATTTAAGCGAGTGTGCATTCAATATTTTAATAGTGTAATCCAACAAAAAGTTGATTGAAAAGCGCATTAAATTATTTAAAAGTAAACTGATTCAATTTTTTGTGCTGCTCAATATGTTTTGCGAGTCCGATTATAAATTTTTCCACGCGGTTTCATCCTAAACATCAAATAGGTGCGTGAGAAGCAATATGAATTAACAAGCTGTAAGGAAATCTTAACTCATTCAATTTTTTCTGCTGGAACCGTCGCACAATTTGTTTTACGGAACCGATCCTACCATGGTATTTTGAAAGCCAATTAGTTAGGTTATTTATTTAATGAAACTACGTAGAAATCTCTATAATCGGGGTCGTAAAACATTTTGGACAACACAAAATAAATTCGTGAACACCGGGCTTCATTTATTTGTGTTTTGATATACAAAAATTTCTAAGCCTACTTTGACCTTTTTTCGGACTTTTTGTGTAACGTTATTGCTCGTGATTTTTTGTCTAATTTTTGCCAACCATATTTACGTTCCTTATGCCCAATTATACCGAAATCAATCCCGTATTTGCCATATAGAAAAAAAAATATTTACGGTTAAATCTAATTAATGGTTTAAATAGAAACAAAATATAATATCATGAAACCTGACAGTTTAAGGTGCAGCGCACACGTCTTTAACTTTAAAGTCAATGCAGATGTAAATTTACCTGAAAAGAAAACAAAAAAAATAATTAGATTTAGATATTATGATATTATTTAAAATAAAATTTCCGGGTTTAAAACCTCTAACGCTACGCTATTATTACAAAAAAAAATCAATATGGTTTACAACAACAGCATATTCAAATCCCGTGCCAAAAACCTTTATAAATAAAGGTACGAGTGTACTACAAGACAAGCCATATATATAGTCAAAATTAGATATTAGATGGATAGATAATCGCACCTAAAATAAAACATCGCATGTCATCTAATCATTATAATGATATCATCACAAAAACCATATTACAATTATTTTTTTGTTAAAAATAGACTAACATACAAATTTGCCGCATATACCCTATAATTTTGGATCAATCATACCATTTCTGGTATATATAAGTAGAAGACACGGGCACGTTGTAGACGATATATAGAAACCCATCTTAATGTCATTCCATTCCGTTTTTATATTATATAATTTAAAACAAGAAATTCCCAAATGATTTGAGAAAATTCATTCTTGTTTTCAATTTAACAAGATTAGATTCGTAACGAAATTTTTCTATTTTAACTTTTTGTATATAAAATGCAACGCAGATGATGTTCAGAATCTTTCGAAAATTAAATAATTTAATTGATTTAAGTCATTTATGGAATGTTTCGACCCCATATCACTTATAGACACCCTGAATATAATTTATACTCGTCGTATATGGAAAATCTCATATTCACTATGCATCAATTTATCTTATCAACAAGGATCTAACTTATTTGTTTCTTTTTTATTATATTACATCTTATATTATTATATTATAAATGTCAAAATTGATGATCCAAAATAATAAAAATAATTTTTAATAAAGTCATCATCGTTGTTCGGGTAGATGTGAGTATATATGGTATATAAAGTCACGTCATTCTCATCTTAATCATAATTCATATATGGATATGACGATGATTATGCATAATTTTTGTTTTCCTAGATAAAATATATTATATAAATATTCTGTCGGTCGGTCCACTTTCTATTTATGTAAATATTACAATTTTTTTTTCCTTTCTTGTGTTCATCTCTAAATATTTAGTTTATTTATTAAGATTTTCAGAATGGAATTAGAAACGAAACGAATGAATAATGATTAGGCAATAATCACATAACATCCTTTCTCTATCTATAAATATCTAAAAATTTGTTTAGAGTGGCTAAACATTTAAGACGTAAAACGTTGCCTTTATTCTCGATCCATTTTCGGGCTTGGTATTAATTTTGTCCTCTGACATTCGAAATTCCATGGAAAATTAAATAATCCAAATATATACGTGTGTGTACAGAAAGGGGAAAGGAAAACAACCAACAACAAGAAAAAGGAATCTTAATAATTTTGCTGAATAAGAGAAATACGTACACATAAAATCTTATATATTATTCCGTATAGACAGATACACAGAGACGTACACAGGGTTATAAAAAAGGATACTTTTTTGCTGCAAATTTAATTTAAAAAATAAAAAAAAACAGAAACACACATCAACATGTATACATACAAATAAATAAAAAAGGAAATTGTTTAATTTTCTAGAAGAAAAAACAACTCAAAATATTTTTTGCTTAAATAATTAATCAAAATATTATAAAATTGATTGAAAAGAAGGATTTATTCCTGGATAAAATGTATATAGGGAGAAGATTTAATGGGTTAAGAAGTCAATAAAAGTAATGAATGGGAATTAATTTTATCAATTTAGGAAGGGATTTAGTCTTTAGATTGGAAAACTAAATAATTGTTAATATTTTGAATTGAGTTTGCAATAGGGAGGTGTACCTTGAATTACCGAACGGAATCACCACTTATTGGTCAGTTCAAGTATTCACCTATTATGTATAATTTTTAGGACAATTGCTAAATTTGAAGTATCTTAGTCCTTATTTTAAAGATTAAAATCCCATTAATAAAATTGGTTAGGTTGAGAATTAAACTAATTAGGTAAGACACAGATAGAACGCGTTTGAAGTTAGACCTAATTTAATCCTAACCAACAAAAACAAACGAAAATTTATATGGATTGGTTCAAAAGTAAACCAAGAATGTCATTTAGGCGAAACATTGAATTTGTGAACTAATTCCAATTTATAATAAATAATTAGGTTCAACATTTATTAGGACGGGATATAAGAATTTAATATTTTCTTAGGAAATTGAATATTTTGAGACCTAATATGTTTATCAAAAATGTTATTATGTTTTTTTGATAGGTCTATCAAAGGTAGGCTGGTAAAGCATAGCAAAAAATTAATTTGATCGCGCAAAAAATATTAGCTTTTCAAATGGCTTGGAATATAGATAGTCCTAATCTAGACCTATCAAAAAAACATAATAACATTATTGATAAACATATTAGGTCTCGAAATATTCAATTTCTTAAGAAAATATTAAATTCTTATATCCCATCCTAATAAATGTTGAACCTAATTATTTATTATAAATTGGAATTAGTTCACAAATTCAATATTTCGCCTAAATGACATTCTTGTTTTACTTTTGAACCAATACATACACATTTTCGTTTGCTTTTATTGGTTAGGATTATGTTAGGTTTCACATCACACGCGTGTACAAGCGAGTGAAGTTTGTGCTAAACTAGTCCTAAAGTTAGTTCTCTACTGGTTAGGTCTAACTTCACTTGCATACAGCTAGATGGAAGTAAAAATTTCTAAAGCCTTATTCCGGTACCCAATCAAAGAGGGAAAGAGTTTCTTTTGTTTTAGTGCAAACAATATTAACATCACCACTTTGAATTTTGGTTAATTTTTAATAAAATATCGCATTAACATGCTAATTGATAGTTTGATAATTTTCCTAAAAATTTATGAATATGGAATTAAGGAGTTATATGAAAATTGCCATTTTGATTGTATTGTCTTATTTGATATACAACACACATACCTATTTATTATGGATGTTGGGAGGTGTTTACCACTTTGTTGTGGCATAAAATTAATAATTCGGTATTTTTTTAAATAAATTAGTAGTCGCTATTTCTATTGTTTTACGTTAGTAAATTTTCTTAAAAAACATAAGTTACCGTAGGAATAAAACATTTGTTCGTTTTGGCGGTTGTTTTTTTACTTTACACACGCTCTCCACCTGCCATTAACAGCAAGTTTTACCATTAAAATTCTAAGTTGTAGGGGGAGACGTAAAATTTTAATGTCTTGCAAGATTTTATAAATTATTTTCTGCCGGCTTTGCATAAATTCATTTAATACCAATTTATGTCATTTTTACATTTCAAAATGGCGAAATTCAAAATTTTTTGTGCACTTGTTAGTTGTTTGATGTGACGCTCGCTTGTTTTTCATGTGTGAATTGTTTTTTCGATATTTCAAATAAAAGTTGTGTGTTTGGATAAAATTAATAATAAAATTCGGTTGTGTGAATTAAAATTTTAAAAATTCGTGTTTTTAAGAAGATTTAAAAGCGTGAATAAAAACGACGATTTGGAATTTAATTATTTTAATAAATACAAATTAAATCAATTTTACGGTGTTGAAGACAATGAATTCGAAAGAAGAAATTTTAAAATTAATCGAGTTGTATAAAAGTCATGAGTGCTTATGGAATATCAGCTCCAAATTTTTCCGCAGGACTGATATAAAAAATAACGCATACCGCAAAATCGCCACTGAGTTGAGATTAGATGAGGAATTAGTAAAAAGAACATAAAAAGCCTCCGCACTTCATGTACGACAGAAAAAAGAAAATTTGAAAATCCCAAAAAATCGGGAGTAGGGCTTGATGATATAAAAGAGCCTAACTTATGTTATTACGACGAAATGTCATCTCTCAAAAGATCAAACAAATAAGTGTAAGTTTATTGTATACTTATTTTAATAAAAGAATTTTTGTTAATGAATCCTATTTAAATTATTTTTAGTTTTCTGACAATACGAATGAGAGCCATGACTTACAGATACCTGATGAGTCGCAGTACGAGCTCGATCGGGAAGTCAGTATCGAGAGCGGAGCAGAAAGCAATGGACCAGCTACGAAAAAAGCAAAAGAAACTGAAAATTCAAATTCTAACTCAAACTTTGACAATGCCCTCAACAAATTTATATCGGCTGTCAATTCGGATACCGAAGATGAATTTCATTTCTTTGGGCTTCAAATGGCGTCAAACTTACGAAAATTGCCTTTAGGACACGCATTACGACTCATGGCATCGTTTCAACAACAGATGACTGATGTAAGAGTGCAAGTTTTAAATTCGCAGCATGAAACTACTCTTGGAGCATCAAACGTCCGGCAATTTGGTTCAATTTCGTCCATGTCATCATCATCATCTGTTCCAGAAATGTATCCAACGATATCTACACCAATCAGTGTCACTTCTCCACTTCCCAGCTCAATACGGCTAACGCATACATTTAATGAGCCGATAAAAATTGTTAAAGCAAAAGCCGTAAAATTTATTCGACCTCCATCAATTTCTCCATCATCAGCATCATCAACATCTATGGACATTTATTGGCATGATAAATTTCAACAACCACCATAGAGCAACCCAAAGTTAAATGTGGCCGCTGAACCGAACATCAATTCAAATTTAATAAATATAGCAATGGAAGAAGCGGACATTGCATACGAAACCTACGAATAACCAATATGTGATTTAATTTTTTTATTTAGTTATATGTAAATTAATTATTGTTATTAAAAGAAAAGTTCTTTGTATTTTTTGAATTTTTATTCTAAACCTAAAACGTGTACATGTTCACATAATGTTTTTCCATTGACTGTGGATAGCACCATCGCCGACTAAAAATTTCACAATATTTTCTCTAGTCATATTGGCAATCTTATCGACATATTGTTTTTCGACTGACACAAAGTTGTTAACTGATAAGTACTCCTCATCCTCTTGATTCATAACCTGATTTTATTTTACTAATAAATTATGAAGTGCACACGAAGCTACCGATTTAGTAGTTTCTAGTGAGGTTTCAATTGGTCTATGAAATATTCGAAACCGCGCCGAGATAATGGAAACGCATCATCTCCGATAAAAAAATGGTGTTTCAATATCCTGCCCTAGTAACTTGGACGCCAATGGAATATCCAAATGGCCATTGACTAAGGCTTCGTAAAACGGGCTTTCTTTGTAAATGGTGCTGTCGTTAACTCTCCCGTTTGACCCTACATCAATAAACAAAAATTTGCTATTGGCATCAACAATCGCGAATAAAATAATACTGAAGTAGCCTTTATAACCATAAAAGTTTGATCCAGAGTGAGCAGGAGCCTTAATTCTGATATGCTTTCCATCGACTGCACCCAATGTGTGTGGAAATTGCCATATTTTATTGAAATCGTCTGCAATCTTATACCACTCAACTTTACTTTGTGGAACCTAATATAAATTTGAAAATTTATTATCACATTTTTACTTACATCTGTATATAATTTAAATTAAATTTACTTTTGGTTCGAGCGCAGTCCAAATCGCTTGAAGAACCTCAGGAACAAATTTCGATATTGTTTTATGTGACAATTTTATGTTGCAATTCACTTAGAACTTTTAATCCCAAGGCAATTTTTTTTTTGACAACATTTTATTAAGTATAATAACAAACCAAACACTTAAAATACCAAGACACAAATGATTTCAAAACGTCAAAATATTGTAGGTGTTCCTCACCGAACGCCATTTTTATTTTTTTTCTTGCAACACTTTTAATATTAATGGTATAAAACCTGTCAGGTGGAGTAGCCGTGTTACGAAATAAGAAAAGTTTTAGAATAGTGCGAAAGAAAATTGGAAGATGCAGTAATAAAGCATATCTGTATGTCCGACATCTATCGTTTTTTAGATATCTCTAGTTTTAGTAGAATCAATCAATCGTTGCTATGTTAACTATGTACGAGTTATTGAAAAGTGATATGCTGTCTCACATCGACATTTTTTCCTTACTATAATTAAAAATTTATTTGTTAGCTCGTTTAGCAAACGCTTTTATAATCCTAAATATTTTTCAACATATCATAGGGGTAGATACTCTGGCGACATCGAGTATCTACCCCTATGATATGTTATTGCAAAAATAAAGAAAAAATTTACAAAAAGTACAACTGGAAATTCAAATTTTCTTGGCAAAATTGATTGAGTAGCCAGGATTTCGACTAGCAAATTGCTTGCTTGCTAGCTGATCGAGTATCTTGCCCATAGTCCGTTGTGATTTGTGTGAATCGCCAAACACCTGTATAAAACAACTAAAAAATTGAATTACGCACGATATTGTGATTATTTTTGTAAAGTGGAGAGTTGGTAATTTTACAAATTGTTTTTACAAAATTTTTTATGTAAAATGATTAGTAAAAAGTACAAACTCCCTGATTTTATCACTAAATTGTCTTCTTTCTAATTCGATAATCGGGCTACGGCTGTAATCATTGAGCGTATTGGTGAATTTTACCGAGTTGTCGCTTATTACGATATTTAAAATTATAAGATCGTTTTAATTTCTTTCTTTTGAACCCTAAATTAGCAAAGCTCTGTATAGAGTTCCCCAGTTAAGTACACTTTTGGGAAAATATGGAGTTTGAAAAGGAGTTGATGTATAGAGAATGTGTGTGGTGGCACCTTGTACACTAATTATTAGGGCGCTGAGAATGACAATTATGCGTGTCAAAGATTACCTTCCATCATTTTGCGATTTATGCCTTCGGTAAGTAGACTAAGGATGTTGTAACACCAGTAGAAATAGTTATAAACAGGACTCTTGACAATAAGAAGCCAGACATTTTTTTTTATTTCCTATTCATACTTCGATACAGGGTTTGCAATTATAAATGCTATCAGCAAATTCCGAAATAGATGGTTCTATATTGAAAACCGATGTTATCTACCGCTAGACTATAGAATATCAGGTGAGGTCTTTTGTACAACTAATTAAGAATAATTGGGAATTGTTTTGAAGATGTTATAGTTAAATCTGAAATTGACATTCTGCAAACTGAACCGTTAAGTGTTTCAGGCTTAATAATGAAAACTGAATTAAAGTATAAACGGGCCGTGTAAATGCGTTCTACATTTCATGAAAGAAATAAGCAACATATGTATGCAAAAATTTAATCAACTAGTTGGAGAGTATTTTAGAACCAGGGTTATAGACTACAGTCAAAACTGTAATCAAAAATCAATTAAGAACATAAAAAATTATTTTCTACTTAATAAATTTGGCAATGCGAAATGTAAACAATTCAGTGTGATTTTATACTTGTAATTGTACAATTTCTCTAAGGCCTTGACTTTTCTGACTGCTAGGCTTTTTTTGTTCATTTATTTATTTATTTATTTCACAAACATGAATTTTTTGAACCCCACACCTCAATTGAGCAAGAAGCTCATTCGTTTAAGGTGCGAGGCTCATGACTAATATCCAAACTTTCGTTGTAACTTTTTTCGTCTATGCATGCAGGTATGTATATGTATTTCAGGCAGCTCATTCTAAAACATTTTTTTAATCCATATCTCCACTGGGGTGCGGCAACATTATACTAACGAGCACGTCTTCTTCAGTTTCTAACGAATGATGATTTCGTATACAGCATCAGATGAAGCGAATTCGCATCAGTTGAAAATAATTTCTTTTTAATATTCGATTTTCATTTTGTGCGAAAAAAAAAAAATTAAAAAATATAAAATGAAGAAAAAACAGATGACTGCACGACATGAAAGTCAAAGCACAACAGGCTTGGTTTTCTTGGTTCAATTTTAAAGTGTTTCCATGGAGTAGAGTTAGATTGAGTTAAAATTTTGAGAATCGTTTAATAAATTATAATCATTTTTATTGCTCGTTTATGCCCTTCAATTTATTTTAAAATATGTTTATTATTTTAAATATGCTTGTAATAAAAAGAGGGAACAAATAGGGAACAATGTTTGCGGCGTATGGAGTTTAAAGCCGGCGACATAATTGGTTCTGAACCACTATTACTAATAAAACAAATACAATCTAACACGAAAGGAGAAAAGCTTGCATAATTGGTATAACTCCAAATTGACTATACATTCCATAAAGGATGAGCTGGATAAACTGAAATTGGGCCGGACTACCAAACTAACTAAATTGATTATAAATAAACAGAAAAATAAAATTTTATTAGAAATGTTAAGAGGCAAATGTCACAAAAACCTGGAGGTCTGATTACAGTGCCTAATGGTTTTGCAGTTTGACATTTTATTATGTTAAATCCTTTGTTGTTTTACTTGGCTACGAGTATATGTAACTTACGAGTATCATGTTTTTGTAGTCTTTGAAATCATAAATTAAAAACAAACAAAGTTTCATCTGAATTGGACGGCCCAACGAATTTCCCTGTTGCAGAACTATACGAAACTCATTTTGTGATTATTGCTCAGGTAAATTGCAGGTATAGAGAAATTAACAAACTGCATGAGAGAAAATAGTACAAATTGAAATCAAAATACTCGCTAGACCAGAGCAGTTAGTAACGTATAAAATTTGGTTCAAAACTTCTCTCAAGTGATTTTCTCTAAGGTCGAGCTAAAACTGTAAATTGAACCTACACCACCAGGTGCTCCAAAAGAAAACATTGTTGCAGAGTAGGAGAGCAGAATTACAACTTTAAAGGCTGGTACACACGTACAAGCAATATGCGTGTGTGACGTCATTAAAAAATTGGTTGCTGATTTTATCGCGGAATATCGGAATTTACCCAAGTGAAGGAATACGAACTGTTCAAGAAACAGCAATAGGAACGCAAAATCTTTAGCATACGATAAATTGTTGCAATTATTCAACAAATATGATGCAACAGAGACTCGGGAAAGCGTTGCAAAAAAATGAATTCCTTGCAGACTAATTTCCGTAAGGAGTTAAAGAAAGTCAGCGATTCGAAACGTTCCGGTGTGGCTACGGAAAATGTTTATATCTGTTATTTCTAACAGATCAAGAAACTCCATAGTCTACTATTTCGGCGGGTAGCGCTGACCTATAATTCACATTCACGTAATATCTCGAATGAAGGGCCGATGAAATTGTATTAGTTGCATTTTGTGTTGTTTCGATTAAGTGCGATCTTTGGGTTTTCATTAAAAAATTGTGTAAATAAACACAAACCAAAACAATTGTTTTGACTTTTTCTGGTGCTAAATTGATTGGCTTTTGGAAAATACCAAATGTTACCGACAAAATTCCGAACACATTTTCAACAATGTTTCATATCGTCCAAACTATGATGAGAATACGGTTTCATAAAATTTTCATTTAATTGAAACGCCTCGTCTACAACAAATACAAAGGGCGCAGATACAGAGCTATTTGGAAGATTTACAGGGCGAGGAATATTTAGTTTATTCTGTCTAAACCGGTTGTAGAATTCGGTATTATTTATAACACCTCCATTGGAAACTCTTCCATTTGTGCCAATATCAGCATAAATTAACTCATAGTTTGCATTTACTATGCCTAGTAAAACAATGCTATGAGTACCTTTATAATTATAGCATAGCGAACATATCCCTGGTGGTTTCCTTATGACAATATGTTTCCCATCAATTCCCCGAGTAATTGAAAAAAATTCCAAAGTCCTGCGCAATCCGTTTCCATTCCGTTTCATTTTTAGGAAGCTAAAAAAAGACAATATAAAGAAAATTTATTTTTAGACTACCGAATTGGACACATCAGAAACAATTGAGGAAATTGATCAGGCTCCGAAGCCAAAGCGTCGTAAACAAATCGACACATGGGAAGAAATTTTTAAAATGGCACTTAGAGAATTAAATAAAGAAGACGATGATATGTGATTATGGCCAATTGAATCGGCTTTCTGGAGCTACTACTGTGTCTGTTCAAGGCGAGTTATCTCGACCACCTTCGTCACAAATATATTCGCGGCCATCATCATCGCAATCATCGTACACAGTGCAACCACCTGAGAATTTGATAGTGATTCCAGCTATGTCTTCAGATGAGTATAGATATCACATTAATTCAGAATCAGCTTCTACTAGTGCAGTGCAATCATTTATTACTGAATATAACGATTTTTCATAAATATTTTATTTACCTTGTTATTTTGGCACAAAAAAACTGATCTAATAAAGATTTACCTGAACATATTCTTTTAAACTAGAAATTATTGCCTCGCATGTATCAATGACCAGTTCTCCACAATGCATTTATAGGATATTCTCATTGGGATTTCTTCCAGTGGCCAAAATCTAAGCGTTGTAGCTAATCTTTGGGCTGGCGAAATAGCCTGTCTAATTACCGTATTTTGTTTTTTTAATTTTTGGGGACACTTTATCCAAAAGTATTGCAAATGTTTTTTCATCCTTTCGCATGTAATTTTTATAGTCTGTTTCGCTATAGACATCAGCATTTAGCTCTCTTATAAAAGTTGCATATCTGAGTAATTACTTCTTTTGGACCACAGTCTTCTTGGCTGCCTTTTTCTTCTTTTTGAGTATTATCACCATTCCAGTCATGATAAAAGCTAAAGCCTTTTTTCGACTCATGTCATTTATTGTATTTTAACCGCACTTCTAAATTTTAAATAACAAACGAACAACGAAAAAATAATATTGCACAAAAAACTTATCGTGGGTACGTAAGAATTGCGCAATCGAGTTTCTTACATTTTCATGCGCAATATACAGGGTGGCGCACGAATCGTGCTACAAAAACAAAACGTAATAACTATTTTTCTGTGTGACTAATCTGTTTTTTATTTTTTTTATTTTGCAGATTATTATTTAAATTTACTAAAATGGATGCTTGGAATACCGAAACGAGGATTTGGATAGTGCAGCGCTACCATGCTTTGCAGTCCATCATTTCCGTCCAGAGGGAATTTAGGCGGGAGTTTGGCGGCACTCCCCCGAGTAGATGGACCATTATGAGGTTGGTACGCATGTTCGCTGAATCTGGAAGCATCGCACGTAGACCGTACAATCGAGATCCCTATGTTCGGGTCGAAGCCACAATCGCAGCTGTAGCATCATCAATTCAGGCAAATCCAAGTGTTTCGACTCGAGAGTTATCGGCGCAAATTGGAGTTAGCAGACGGTCATTACAACGGATAATTCATGATGACTTAAACTTGTTTCCGTACAAAATCCAAATTACAAGCAAATTAAAACCTCTGGATTTGCCTATTCGCCTGGAATTTTGCCGGAAAATTATTGAAATGGCCGAAGAAGACAACAACTTCATAAATTGCTTGTTTATGTCTGATGAGGCCCATTTTGATCTAAACGGCAATGTAAACAAGCAAAATTGTCGTATATGGAGTGAAACTAATCCAGAAATACTCCATGAGACGGAACTGCACCCAGAACGAGTGACAGTGTGGTGCGCAGTTTCATCAAGATGCATTGTCGGGCCATACTTCTTTGAAGTAAACGGTGAAACAGTAACTGTAAATGGGGACCGTTATTTAAACATGTTGAAAGATTTTTTTTACCCAGAACTGCGGCGAAGACGTATCCCTTTTAACAGCATTTGGTTCCAGCAAGATGGAGCAACTGCACATATAGCCAGACCGGTTATGGAGGAGCTCCAACGAAAATTTCCAAATAAATTAATATCCAGAAACTCCACTTTCCGCTGGCCCCCAAGGTCACCTGACCTCACTGCACCAGATTTTTTTTTATGGGGTTATGTCAAACAAGAGGTGTTTAAAACGAAACCAAGGAATTTGACTGAATTGAAGCAGTCCATTACAACAATAATTGAGGCGATCCCGACTTCAACCCTTCAGTGCGCAATGAATAATTTTCTGATCAGGTGTCGCACATGCGTGAATGAGCATGGAGGTCATTTACGGTCTATCATTTTCAAAACTAATTAGTTAAATAAAAATAAAATTGAATTATCTATACAATAAAAAAAAATAAAGCCGATTAGTCACACAGAAAAAAAGTTATTACGTTTTGTTTTTGTAGCACGATTCGTGCGCCACCCTGTACTTGTACGTGTGTACCCACCTTAAGAATCAACAAAAATCAGCC
Source organism: Nephrotoma guestfalica (assembly GCA_963691935.1). NCBI lineage: Eukaryota > Metazoa > Arthropoda > Insecta > Diptera > Tipulidae > Nephrotoma > Nephrotoma guestfalica. The sequence continues at coordinate 257,773,817 of OY829913.1, forward strand.
AATTAAATTTTAAATTTAAAATGTGCTAATAAACAACAATCCTTAGATTCTTGGATAAATGATTGCGCCAAATTACTTTCTTTTACGCAAAATGTATTTTTTGTAAACTGTACTTGGCAGGATGACATACGAAGACCGCGTTGATAATATGATATTAGAGAGCCCATAAGTGGGCATGAATATAAAAATGGTACCTAAAACGGAGCTGTATCTTAGCTTGGATGAGAAGCTTGTCTGCTCTGGTTTTTGTGGCAAATCGTTTCGCTATGGTTGTGCGGCTGTTAGCCATGATCTTGTAACTTTATTCGTAAATGTGCAAATTTTATGCGGTTCCGTGATGAATGTAGCGATCTGATTAGGAATCAAACAATACTCAGCTACCAATTTTTAGTAAATTGTCCGATGAGTCACGAAAAACAAACAACAAATTGACATAATTTTGGAACGTCTTTCTCAAATTGGATTGATTTCTGCTTCGTCGGTTACACTTCTAGTTAGCCAACTTCTAGTTGAAAATTAATATGTTTACTGACCAAATGACACAATGGTTAAAGTTTTGGCGTTTGGATCGGAACGTACCGGGTTCGAATCTCGATAGGGGCAGGATGCAAAGGGAATTTTCATCAACAGATTACGATCTGTGATGAAATGGAACACATCTATGACCCCCTGTCAGAGTGCAAAACTCATGGGCCAGTATAGGTTGGCATGGAGCTATGCAATGCGTAGATGATTCTATCTACGAAAATCGGACCTATAGCCGTACGACCTCGAATTGACTGACACTGGCGTAAAAGTAAGGACGGAAAAAGCAACCCGCGAAAGAGCATGGAGAGCCTTGGCCCCAGAACAGATTGCAGGGATAATAAAAAAAATAATATGTTTGAGCAGTTACCAGATGTGCAATTGCCACCTTCTTCGCTTAAAACGACACCATGCCATGCCTTCATCATGTGGTATGTCTGCAGTGGTTAGTTTACCTCCAATTGATGTTGTTACATCTTCTAATACGAGTTTGTTAAAAAAAACATTTTCTGAATTGGTTTCAAGCCCCATCTTCCACCGATACGAGGTTAAGACAGTCATCTTGGTTCATCATCTGATACGTCTACATCAGCCAATCAGTCATTTATAGGTGCTGATACATATCACCTTTCAAATAGTATTACATCTGTTATTACACCTGTTACTATTTGTTTCAAATTGGGTATATCTGCTTTAGCCAATTGGAGTAAACATTCAGGAATTTAATAGTGTAAATTTTTGAACGAGATTGCCTCATCATATGTTTCGAATCCCTGCTGCAATCAATACGTTAATAGATTAAATTATAATCTTGCATGTAAATTATGTAGTGGTAAAGCTGTTCCAAGTGACAATCCACAGGTAAATATTGCTTCAAGTTTAAAGTTTGCCGTGTTCGAAGTTAAGTTAAACCTTTGAATGACGTTACAATTTTATTAAATGAGCACAAATTTGACTTCCTTGGGTTGGCGAAAACTCTTCTAAACTGTAAAATTTTAAACAAGTCATTTCGTATCAACGATTATCATATTATCCATTTTGACTGAATTAACTAATTAATTCATTAACGAATTAATTTTAGTATCGGATTGGTCCTTGCTAAACGTGTTGGTAAAATCCTTATAATTATTGTTTATAGCCCTCCACCTGCTTGTTTCGATGATGTTACTAATTGCCGTATTTATATATACGACGATGCCGTAATGGGACTAGTGGACTAAAGTCCTGCACTCATAAATATTTTATTGAACATTGAACGAATGAATGAGTAAAAAAAAATCGGGACAGGTAGGAGATTTTTTAAGAGGATAGAGCTCAATAATAAAAGTGGTAAAACCCGTGCTGAATTTGTCAAAAGTCATATCAACAGCTTCCCTGCATACACAAGGGTAGCTATTACACACGAGTTCATAACCCTAATCGTAGGTACTTAGATCCGCGCCTTAATGTTAGAAAAATGTTACTTTTCCTGCTAATGACATATTAGACGGAATAGGTAATTTTAGTGAATCTTTGGGTGTTTTGCCTTTACTAAATTCTGATTATAGTAGTTCCGATGAATGCTTCATATTGAATGCAGTTAAAGCTATAAAATCAGATTCAATGGCATATGGTATGGCTGACTTCGGAACTATTAAAATTATTTATTGTATTGCCACATATTAAATTCATCGTTAACCAGTGGTTAACGAATTCAGTATTTCCTGATTTGTGGAAAGTGGCTTTGATTATTCCCATTCCTAAGAAGAATGCCATTTCCACTGTTTGTGATATTCGTCCAAATCCTTTCTAAAGTTTTGGACAAAATTATGCAAATACAAATGCTTGATCACCCTAATTGTTTCGGTTTTATTTTGTAAATTCCATCGGGATTCAAACTTGGTCATAGTACTACTACCGCACTTATTCAAATAGTTGATGCTATTTCTGCTACTAAGGATAAACGAAACTCATTTGTGATTTAATAATACTATTGGGCTTTTCTAAGGCTTTTGATTGTGCTAACCATACACAATTGCTTCAAAAGCTTAAATTGTATTTTATTGCTTCATTCACATTTCAATTATCGCAAACAATTTGTAAAACATGGTGATGATATTTCCATTTTACGCGACGTTGTTGCTGGTGTTCCTCAAGGATCAATTTTGGGCCCTTTATTTTTTTTATTTACATTAATGATCTACCCAGGCATATTTTAGATTGTCACTTTCATTTTTATGCTGATGATTTGCAATTGTATATTACTCGAGTCTTGTCGAACTTACATGAAATTGTAAGACCACTGAACGGTCCAAATAATGCACTTACCATAAATCCAACTAAAAAAAGCTTCATTTTTCACGAAAATTAGCTTCCATAGTATTGCACCTGAACTCTATTTATGCAGAATCTGGAACAGCTGTATTACTATCGCGACAATGGTTAGCACACTATTACGTTTGCCTACATAGAATTATACTGCGACAAGTAATGGCCTAACTAGCGGACACATAAGAGCTTAAGTGTACTTTGTCGTATAAGAAACAAATAAACATATAAACATCTGACAAAAATTCCATAAAAAATACAAAGACAACCAGATCAAAGAAAACGAAATGAATTACACAGTGCAGTGAATATTTGAGTCAGTACAATTTAGAATATTATGATTTATTTTTAATGGTATCTGTATCTAAAGGTTTCATGTGCATTACCAATGGAATATCATCTAAGTTTGGTTTTGATGAATTGAATAAAACCTAAAAGTAAGAAAACTTTCTTATCGAGATTTTTGGTTGAATTTGATTTTAATTTCATATACATCATAACTCCAGTCAGTGTATTTGCTTGACTGAATTTAGACTAACGGACATATTTATTAACCGAAAATATAATTACAGTATAAATTAATAAATAATTATTTAACAATGCAAAATCAATAATAATTTAGTTTTAATTCGTACAATTCGGCTTCCCGCTTACGCCGCCGCAATTTACGTTCATTAATCTGAATATTTTCATCACAATTTGCGTACATTTTTTTACAATCCGCCCCTCCTATCCCAAGTGCGGTTGCCTTTAAACTTTCTAAAATTGAAGTGGCTTTAGTCTGAGCTGTTACCATTCTCGAAGATAACCAGCTTAAACCCAATCTAAAAATATTTAATAATTATTTTATACACCTTATATTTGCGGCTATTTACCCCCAAACTGGAATCCAAATTTTTTGATCATCGGTCCGATTTCGATATTGTTTATTATCTTCGCACAGGGTACGATGTAAGCAACGGCCATCATCTTCATTTGCCACTAGTACCGCTTCAATAGATTTTAAAACTTTTCTCGAGATTTCATTTATATCACGTATATTGGCACCAGGCACTGGAGACGCGGTTGATCGCTTCTTACGAACTTCTTCACCGACCGTTTCAACATCGGGCACCTCTTCCATCGGCATCATCATAAGGTTTGAATCCGTTTTAGTCTATAACAGAATTCTAAATAAATATTTTGTGTGATATAATTTTAAACCAATATATATTACCATAGTTATACACATTAGGACATGCAGAATAAACATTCCGAATGATAAAAATGCAAGTGTGGTTAAGGCAATTTCGAATATATCCTTTAAGTCAACATCTTTAGTCATACTTTTAGTTGGTTCGTAATGTGAATGCGGATATCCAAAACCCGACGGATAATAATTACCCTGCCCTGATGGAAAGTATCCGGTTTTACTAACGGCAGTCGGTCCAATCGTTCCAATTTGCCCTATATTGTAGTCTATAGCTGAACCTTCGAATTGGCCACCACCTAATCCTAATGTATTTGTAGGAGTTGGTTGGGTTGCGGGTATATTCAATCGTGCAGACTAAAATATATTCATATTTACAAGGTTTATGATTTTAAACATAAATTACTATCACACATACCTGTTCTGGTTGATGATACGCATACCCAGTAACCTCGCCCTCTTCATAATCATCGTCTACATAATCTTGCCTTTTATAATCGGGCCCCGCGATATCCGATTTCTTATTCATTCTCGCGTCGATTGTATTATTCACCATCGCGGGTGCATAGTGCTTATAAATATCATCCAATGTTGTTGTTTTTGATAACCAATTTTTGTATCCCGACGAACCCTGATCAAACAACATATTTTCCTTCATGTCTAATTGGTCTGGGCTCGCTAAACTATTTCCAATGCGTTTCTGTAATTTTGTTGGCACCGGGCTTACCTCTTTAACAATTTGTTCGGCTACAAAAGCCGTGCACATATATTCATTCATCATTTTACGGTGAAATCGCATCGTTGACATGGCATTACTAATGGTGCCATCATCAACCGCAATATTTCTTTGTTCAGCCGTATCAGTCCCATTTATAGAATCACTTTCACCAATGTTTGTATTATTACGTGTGCCTTGTAAAAATAATAATTTCGTTGGCATTAAATCCTCATTCAAAATATCGTTAAGATCCAAATTAAACACTTCATCGTCACAATTTATTAATCTTGTATACATTAATACGAAAAACAAATATTTTATTATCATTTTAGCAACTGTCACCCGCACAATAGAAAACTTCTTAATAAACTAAATAAATAGTTTGAGACGCGCATATGAACATCTTACATTTGTGCATTCAGTTCTTTATTGTAGCATCGGTTCAGTGACTTTTTAGTTTCTTGTGACAAATTAAAACGGGAAATTAAATTGTTGTCACAGTTGTTTATGATTTTTTAGACCAAAATATTATATGGGCTATGTACAGGGTGCCCCAAAAAATATATACACCTCATGTAATCCGAACCAATACTACAGCACCGTACTTCCGTATGTGAATTATGCGACCATAATTCACATTTAATTTCTAGAAGTGCAATTATCATGCCCGATATATTGTTGGAAAATATTTTATTCAAAACAGGATCACGCTCCTTGCAAAAGAGTTATTCAAAAATGACATCGTGAATGTTGGCTAGTGGAAATTCTGACCAAAAGCATACGATTATTAGCAAAAACATGTTGGATCACTCTCGCTCTAAATGGTTTAAAATTAGAAGCTTCTACTACCATATTTGGGTTTTGAGAGGTAGTTTATTCGAAACCCGATCAATTTACCTTTTTGCGAGTCTGTAGATTGATTAACTTAGGACCTTAGCGTCAGAGTTTTTGTTTGTTTGTATACACAATATTACTAACCATCTGTAAACTAATCTCATTAGTAATTACTCACGATGGATGGAATCGACCAAAATTTGAAAGGTTCAATAAGGTTCAATAAAGATTCAATAAACTAATATTAGACTTAAATTAAAACAAAAATTATTTTTGGTAGAAGCAAAATACCTAAATAATAAACCAAAAACTGCCTTAAAGATAAAAGTACTAATACCAAAGCAATCAACAACTCATGAAGAAATTGATAAAAAAATTCGCTAAGAAAACAAACAAATTTCATTCAGCGGTGACATTGCGTCCTCTACTTTCTTTTATCATGATCGCAAATCGCGAACTTTGTTTCTTTTATGAATATATGCAAAGTTGCCTGAAAAAACAAACGATAGTGCAAACATGGTGAGTTGTTATACGGCTCTAATTTTGTATTCTCAAACAAAAAAATCGGGTATTTAAGGAACTGGTGGCATCATAGGGCTACCGGTTTGAAAGCAAGCCGTCGAAGGGGAAATAAACTCGAACACTTAGGAGCTGCGGTCCATAAACATGTTTTATATAAACAAGAGTCCGCAGCACCACTAGTAGGGGTGAGCAATTCTAAACAAATCTACCTCTATAAAAGCTCAATAAAACCAAAACGGACTTTTATTATCTTATAAATATGAAAGGTGGCTATGGTATAGAACAACTATGTAATATGATGATCCCCGGTCTTTCATTCTCCAGCTTCCAATTGCTAATAATAATCAATTCATCTCATTATATTATCGTCTCATACCGATTTCCTCTTTCGTTTATAAGTGTTGGAATTCCGAAGAGGTCACCAAATTTGAACTAATCCAAGTAACGGTTCGTTGGTAACCAAGTTGAGCAAGATGTCTGAATCAATATCACTAACATTCACAGGTTAGCCCTCCAAATACAAAAACTAAAAGTTACATGCAATCGAGCACCCATTTCACTCGTCACTAACGAACCAACCAACAATATAACCTATCCAAGATGCGTAAACAAAAAACGAAAAGTAGAAAGGGAGGTGACTTTTCGATACTTCCTGTCAGACGTTTCTATTTCTCCTTTTTTAAATCTCATTCGCCCTATCCACGAAATTGTTCTAGGTTAATCTAGCACTGAAATACCCATAAACTCATATTTTTATCACAGTCGATGTAAGCTGTAGAGCTGTTTTGCTAAATAAATTTGCTCATTTCGTCGATATGAAAAAAATGGCTGATTAATCGCAGTCAACACTTCAGGCTGCCAAACTATAATTTATCGGTTAAAAATTCTGTGGTTCATCATATCGTAATGACAGACTGCTTTTTTTATCTCGATCATGTAGATGAGATTCCATACACCGGACAGCTGCGTATATTGAATTTCAACACCACGGAATTGTGGTCTTTTACTCGTTTATTCGGCAGAAAGACGTAGACCGATTTGAGATCATGTGAAGATTTATGGAGACTTAGATCGGTCACAGTATCAAATTGTTTACTCGATACCGCAAATCAGCAACTTGTTCATGCATTCAATTCAGAAGGTTGTTGGTATGGTGAATTACTACTATCGGCACATTCCGAAATTCGCTGAGATGATTGTCCCAATTTACAAGACAATTCACCCCCTCAAGTAATGAAGTCAAAAAAATTCACAAGAAGTATTTTCATTACGCAAAACTGAATTGGCCGAAAATAAAACATTCGAAATGCAATTACTTGCGGGTTACCAATCAGCGGAACATTTTAAATATTCCGTCGAAGGAACACCGAATATAAACCTCTGATTAAGACAAACATGTCTCTTGCATTATATCAGTCCATTTACAACGGATATTCGACATGTGAAGGAGACGACAATTTCGAAACAGTCAAAGCAAAATTTGTAACTTCGGGTTTTTTACTTTCTTTTTCCAAATGCCAAACTAGATCAAATTATAAATTAGATATAATCACTAACCCGAAATCACAAACCCGCATTGCACCGCAAAATTTGCGGATCTTTACTTAATTTTCCAATTAATACACCTATACACTTTTCCTAATTTGATTACTGCTCGCAATTGTTAATCTAGCATAAATAAAGACATGCCAGAAATTAAGAACTAGCCATTGCAACAACGTTCGTCAACAATTACGTATTCTAATTAGGCGATCGACGATATATTCGATATCCAAGTAACCATATATTCGAGGTTTTGGGCACTCATCAAATTTGTGCGTATTCGAACGCCCTCAAACTATATGCAAAATACATACATTACATTGAACTCAGAAATTCAAATCACATGCTAGGATCCGAGGAACAGTGACGGTGAAACTCCCCCTCTACTTTCAACCAACATAGTTATTGACCGACTATGTACCACAAATACGCAAACTCTCCCAATGATTACTCGGCACTTGCGACAACCCGATTGCATTGCCACAAGAATGTTGCTAACGAGCCGTTTTTACGACGGCCTCCATTCAGAATGACGCAAGTCATGCTCAAATGACAATCAATGATTAATGAAACCAATGAAAACCAACATACGAAATACTCACTGACCATGAACCAGGGATGGACCGCCATAACTTTTAGTCGTCGATAACATTTTAACGAAAACTAAAATAAAATTGGCTGACGTTTTATTAACATTCATTTTGAATTTAGGGATACACGCCATTGGACATGTCACACAATTGGTCCGTTTCCCTGTGTTATGTCAATTTAATTTTATATTTTCGATATTCTTTATCAAAAGGCGATTTAGACCAAACACCACACATTTTCGTAATTAAACGAATGTTACCAACTATCTTTACTTTTCCCACAACAAAGGGGGCCACGCCAGTGGCATTGTTTAAGTGGTGATAACTATATCACCGTTTTAGCTAAATATGCGATTTCCTTAAAAAAGGACCAACCAAGAATCTTCATTGCAATTCTATCGGTTATGATCGCTTTAAAAAGTATATTATTCGTATGGGGTTGGCTCCGATCGCCTTACGCGACGACTGCTTGGAGAATAATGATAACAATATTCATTACGATTATAGCTGACCTACTTTGCCATGATACGTTCCCTTGCATTCAGTTCTCGCTACATTGCGGAGGATCAATTTCAGCCTATTTCTTGGTCCAAACTACTTCAGTTTACCAAAGGGGCAGAGAGCATTTACACCTTTTGATAGAATCTCCGGTTTGCACCATGAATTTATACACATTAAACAAGAGCAGAACGATATATTTTTGATGATTACCTTTTTCCGTAATTGTTCGTGTATACCTCCTCGTGGTGAGCCCCGGACAACTAAGGCGCGAACTGGGCCAGGTTAGCAATTGGTGGAAGATGGAGAAGACCACCACTTTCTGAAAAATTATGGGGAAAACCGTGGACTCTGGACGATGACACTGGAATCGTGTAAATTTTACATCTTGTGCCAATCAACCGTCATTGACTTTGTACAAAAAAAAAAACAGTGGAGAGCCTAGGTGAAGTTTGGTCTTGGTCTAGACTAAAAGTGGTTACTATAAAGAGAATATCCTCCACAGACCTAGAGCGGAAACTTGGATCCTAATGATCTGAAATAAATTCTGGAAATGCTCCAAATTAGTAATCCTGAACTGCTGACTAGAGAGTGGTGGACGCCGATAACGGTAGAGGCCCCGACCGATAACCTAAACTTCATGTAAATGTCCACGTCGACGAAATTACTTTGTAGATCCCTGGAAGAATCACAATCAGAGGAGGATTCGCCTGTAAATGTGTTGAAGGTTGAAGTGCGCTCATGCGAACTTTGCCTGCGCTCATGCTCAAAGTAAAAGCCGAGACAGTAATACCTAATCACATGATCAATATCTAAATGCGAAGAAGGTAGGTAAAATTCGTCCCTGCATTCTGGCTAAAAATAATCTGAATATTTTTATGTAATTCAGTGAATTGGATGGTAAAAATCTCTGGTAAGTAGCAGCTTACCTTCCACATGATGGGTAAGATTTCCCTCCTGTCATTTTAGGAAGCTCAATAAAGGGGACTCTCAAAGACAAAATAATGGAGTCATCCTGGCAAATTCACATCAAACAGATTGGGAAAGCAGTGATACGAGTGCACGAGGTGAGTTTCTCCTTGATTTTATTCTTAGTACTACTAGCCAATGTATATGCCTTACTGGCTGTAAACCAACAACAGCTTGATATCCTTGTGCACCATCTATCCAACGCCTTCAAAAAGACCACATTAGGTGCGTATTCTTCTAGTAAACCACTGAATAAAACTTGACCACCGTGGTGGTCGAAGGGCTTCAAAGCACCAGAAAAAATGCTGAAGGCTGTTTAGAATTGCCCGGGAAACTAAAGCTACTAAGGACTAGGACTGCTACAAGAAAGTCCTCAATACATACAAATACGAATTAAGGTGTTAAAACAAATGCTTGTAGGCTATTCTGTAGTTAAATAGAAAAATCTTCTGAGACACCTAGGCTGTGTAAAGTACTATCTCTAAGTCCTACCACTCCGAGTTTTCTCCAACGACTGGGTGGTTCTTGGACCGTAATTAGTGTACAATCATTGGAGCTACTACTGTAAACTCACTTTCCAAGTAGCTCCGAATCTGAGTCACAAAGACCTAGGAACAATTCAGTAGTAGGTATTGTAAGCCAGATTATAATAAGCAGGAGCAAAATCCTTTAAATTTTATAAGCTTACAATGACTTAACCTTACAATGGCTTGCAGTACATACATTCCTAGTAAATGGACTAAAGTAAATGTAATATTTACACCTAAGACACGAAACAGCTCTCATTCGAGTTCCAAAGACCTTAGATCTATAAGCATAGCCTCTTTCTTCCCTACTAAAAATTTTGAAAGACAATTAGGAGTTCGATTGAGCCCATTAGGCTATCGAAATCCCAACATGCATATTGCAAGGGGAAATCTGTGGACATTGCTCTCGACTTCCTTATTGTTTCTATCGATAAATCCCTTGAATATAACGACCAGGAGCATGAATATAATGGACTTGAGCATGGTCATGACGGCTGGCCAGGGCTGGTTCTCCAATAGCAGATTTATGAGTAGAGGCAGTATTATCCCCTCTTCTTTGGAACTTGGTCAAAAAAGGCCTGTCATTAAGCCTATAAGGGGGCGACTTTAATGTGGTTGCTGGTGGTGCAATTGGTCTAACAGTTACGGTTTGAATGTGAATCCGCACAAAACTGAGTTGGTCCTTTTCACCAGGAAATACAAACTTCCTTAGATCGACCTTTAGCTTAAATGGTATTGGATTGACCTTCACTGAAAAGGTAAGCATCTAGGTCTCATTCTGAACAGCAAACTAAAGTGTAAACCTTACATATTAGAGGGAGTAAAGAAAGCTACTAAAGCGCTTTACTCTGTAAAAATACCATTGAAAAAGAAGGGATATGGAGACCCACATTATTCCATTTTGTTGATTGATACATTTTGTTATATGAGGTTACTGTTTGGTGGCCAGCTTTAAATATTTTGATCAATCTAAAATCCTTGGTGAAAGTACAGCAAAGAGCTGTCTTGCGTAAGAGTGGGGATCTAAGGAGTACATCCACTCAAGTACTAGAAATTCTCTTTCATCTCACGCCCCTAGATATCCTAGGTAAACAAAGCGAGCTCAGCTAAAACGTCATCTCCATACGGAACTGTAACAATACCGGACATTCCCAGAGAAGACTGGTTGAGGGAAGTATTGCTAAATAATAAATGTGTTCATTTCTTCACTGATGGTTCAAATCTAGATGAGACGGTGAAGGGTGGGTTTTTTTTTATTAAAAATTAAACGAAAACCCCCGTTTTTGTCTCCCGATCTACTGCAGCGTTGATCAAGCCGAAGAATCGCGACTCGGGAAGCCGTTTGCATTTTTTACGGACAACCAGGCTTCAATTAAGACGCGCAAATCATATTTCCTTACGTCAAAAGTAGCCCAAAATTGTCAGATCTCTTAATGAGATGGCAGATCACGGCATTTCAATATTACGGGAAATTAAAAGACGAACGAACTCACTCGACAAGGCACAACCTGCCTCATTTCACCAAGCAGGACGGATGTTGATATACGGCTAGAGCTTGGCAGACTGAAATTCCCAAAAGCCTCTTCTAAATGACTTGACGGATCTCAGTAAAATGGAGTCAGGGATATCCTAAGGTTCGATGAGTGGATGTGGAGAGAAAACAATGTGGCACGGCTACGGACCTCATTGTATCTAGGCGTTCTTTAGAACAACCACCCTAACCTAACCTAATCTAAGTGTGTGGCCTTTATGGATAGTGCTTTGCGGAGGGTTATTGAGATTTAATTTGAAAATTGTTTACGTAAATAGAATATCTTAGCGGAGGATTTTAATATAAAATTCTTTCAACTTTAGTATCTTATCCGAGTATTACTTTTTCCTTTCACCCATTAAATATTGATGCTGCCTGAAGCAATATTCAGACAAATATGAATTATGCCTGCCCGATTTCTGGAGAACGGTGGCGCTCGTTTTTGTAAATCAATAAATTAAACCAAAATGCTAATACATATTTGATTTTAGAGTATTGTCCAGTTCCATGTAATGAAAACTAAAAATACACCGAAATTTATTTTGTATTTTAATAAACTTTAGTCTTAATTCAAGATTTTTGTGCATACTTTTGAGAAGCTGAATTGATGTTGATTTGACCAATTTTCTTAATTCAATTGATTTTTGCTTGCTTCAGTTCCAAACTGATTTGGAACAGTTAAAGTATTAAAAGTATTAAAATTGTGTCCCGGTCTTCAGAAGAATTTAATTAGTAAAATAAACATACGTTAACAAAAAAATAATATCTGCAGTATTCTAAGAATGAACGACCACAAAAAGTTTTCGAGAAATTTAATCCTTTAGAGTTTAAACAATAAATAATCTATCCTCATAAGGTTAAAAGCATAAAAAAAACTTTTCAGTTTTGTTTGAATCAGATTGTATCCCAATCAAGAATACACACTCACAAAAAAGTCATATTTCCATAACATAATTAAAGGTAAATTATGAATAATAATCCTATTAAAATATTCAAGAGTTTAATTCCTAGAGACCCTCCCAAAGAAAATCTTTCATTTCTCCATTTTTAAAATGTTTTCCAAATTATGTATATACGAGTAGATGGAATATTTTTAGTATCCCAACGTAAAATATCCAAACAAAAATTTGTTACAATCCCTCAGAGTTTTTAATTAAGTTCGAATGGGAATTAATTTTTCTTATCATTTTTTTAAAAAAAATATGTTGAAACGAAAATAATACGAGAGTACCATCTAGATACCAAAACCGAAATGTTTTTTGTGTGTGTGTGTGCCGTATTTGGACAAAGCACAGCATAAAAAAAGTTCGATTAAGAAGTTATGTGACTTATTAATTGATTTTAAGTATTGGAAATGAAAAGACAACGGAAAATTAATGAAAAACTAAAAATTGTATAGCGAAGCATTTTCTGCTTCTGGTTGTCTGGATGTAAACTTCCCACCATCATTATCGTCATCATTTGCTGATTCACAATTTTCTTTCTTGTTTTCGTTCCTCTTATTACTTTTTAATTTCCTTTTTTGTGTCTTCATTTGAAAATAAAGTAAAATCACAACGACATCGAACCAAAAAAAAAAACGCAAAAAAAATCCGAAAATAAAGTTTAAGTCTTGTACGCTTATTATATGGAAAATAAGCTGTTGCTATGTTTTTGATATATAAAAGATAACTTTACGAAAACAAAAAGTAAAATCGAACAGACGGTTATACAAAGACGAAAAGCTCTTATGTATTCTAGCAAAGTAATAATCACCACCGTATCATGTTGGTCCATGCGGTATATGTGTTTATGTACCAAAAATAATTATAAAACCTCCGCCGGTACCGGCACCTAAAATAAATTTTCTAATCTCGCACACGATTTAAAAGCTCGAAACACCAAAAAAGCAAATAAAAATGTTTGTCACACGTTTTTATCTCGGAAATGTATGTGATAATCTTAATAACACGGAGGAATAGTAGTTTTTCTGTGTCGTCTTGGCATTATAAATGTTATCTCTCTATATGTACATAATGTAATAGTGTAAAGTCAAAAAGTGTAAATTAGGAATAAAATTAAAAAGCTGTGTATCAGACAACAAGCACGAAGTACATATAATTCTAAAACATAAATTAAATGATAACAAAACCACATTTTTTTTACAATTAGTTCTGTAAATAACTCGTTCGTATAATATGTGATGTATCGTGAAGAACAACAACAACAACAAAAATATTAAGCTTGGTAACAAATCTATTCTTGATGAGTTTTTAGTGCAGCAAATACCAAATAACAGCAACAGCAGTTTAATTTCATGGCTGCGATTTGCCGGTAAAATAGGTATGGTTATATACGAAAATTAAATTTGTGTGGTAGACATACATTTTATGGTTAATTTATTTCGTTGAATAAAGTACAACACGCAATTGGATGAATAAGAGAAATAAAATTTAAAAAGAAATTAAATGGAAGTAATCACGAATCTTTGAAATTATAAATAAAAAGCTTTTTTTTTGTATTTTTTTTTCATTTCAATTAAATATGAATTATTTCATGTAGTTTTAATTTTTAATGTCATTTAAAGGGAATGAAAAAAATAAAATGTTTATAAAATAAAATGGGAAAATTTGTCATGAGCATTATTTTATGTGGTATACGATACGTTATAGTTGAAATTAATACGAAGAAAAAAAAAGCTCGGTTTATAAATACGAATACGTACGTATATAATGTATAAGGGGGTCGAGTTGTAATGAATGTGAATAAGTGATTTACTGTTTTGATCACGATTTACATTCGTTTTATTTTTTTGGTTTTTTTGAAGAATATGAGTACAACACAAACGAAGTTAATTATAAGTAATGACGGTATACACTTGAGAATTTAATTATTAAATTTGTCACTCGTTTGCCAAAGTTGTGGGAAATATTATTATAAGGCGGCTTAAGGCGTGCGCTTTTATGTTTATTTAGCTCAGAGTATTATGTCCATAAAAAATCAATTTAATTCATATTTAAAAAGGAATGCAAAATATCGATTTTTTGAATAAGTGTGGCTAAGCTCAGTAAGTCCTCTAAAGGTTTTTCAAAAGAACTGAAGAAGAAATTAATATCTAATTTTAGATTTCAACTTTAGGTTCCATTTATTTTTGATAAAACGTTGGCATTTTAAAGCTGGTAGAAACCGAAACAATTCGAAAAATTGGCCATTAATCCGATTGAGAATGCGGAACAATATTTATTGGCATACAAATAGTTAGAAAGTTATTATAGTCCGATTTCCAAATGAAGAAATCCGGAGGACGATTTGTTTAAGCTAATCAATCATCATTTGGCAATGCTGAATTTGAACTAACTGCATCTTCAATAGCTATGCCAAACCGGATACCATCCTTGAATTTGGTGAAACCCCCATCTACAGGGTGTCCGCCGGGAAGGTATACTACTTTGTTTGTTTATGATTTTTGATTAAATGAAAGAGAATGGATCTTATATTGATAAATGTTTTATTTAATGTCGGCAATTATGTATGGAATACAATATCAGATAAATGTCCGCCTCTGTTAGCCTCACAAATGCGGGCCCTTTTGAGCACATTTTTCATTACATTCTCACACATTTCACGCGGTATTTCATTAATTTCATCACGAATATTTTGTTTGAGTTGCTCAAGCGTTTCTGGTTTGTTTGCATAAGCCTTGCTTTTTAGATATCCCTACAAAAAGAAGTCCGGAGCAGTCAAATCAGGCGACCGTGGAGGCCAATCAACATCACCATTTTTTGAAATAACTTGTTGTGGAAAGAGTTCTCGCACTAATTCCATTGTAATCCTGGCTGTATGCGATGTGGCACCGTCTTGTTGATACCACATGTTAATCAAGCCCAAAGTATGCAGTTGTGGCGTTAAAAAGTTTTCAATCATATCACGATATCGCTCCCCATTCACAGTTACCGTTACGCCGTTTTCATTTTCAAAGAAGTAAGGTCCAATGATTCCTCCTGACCAAATTGCACACCAGACTGTCACTTTTAATGGATGTAAAGGTGACTGATGAATAATGTGAGGGTTTTCCATTGCCCAGAACCGACTATTCTGTTTATTCACATATCCATTTAAATGAAAATGTGCCTCGTCACTCATTATGATTTTTTCATGAAAATCGGGGTTGTCATGGGCGAGCTGTAACATCCTATTGGCATATGTACGGCGGCGTAAATGGTCTTGTGGAAGAAGCTCTTGTGTCAACTAAATCTTAAATGGAAACAAATGCAAATCCTTGTGCAAAATTGTGGCCAAACTTGTTCTTTGAAGACCAAGCTCCTGAGAACGGCGTCGAATTGAGATTGATGGATTGTTTTGAACACTTTCTTGAACAGCAGTAATGTTTTCAGCCGATCTTGCAATACGTTGTGGCCCATGCTTGGGCCTATCACTTACAGACCCTCTTTCTTCGAAATCATTCACTACACGATAAATAGTGCGTTTTGTTGGCACGTTGTTTCTCCCAAAAATTTCACGCAACTTTCTCATCGTCACAGTAATCGGTGATTGATTTTGATAAAATGTTTTAACGATTAAAACACGATGGTTTATCGAATATTTTTCCATAATAAATTTGCCACGTGTCTACTTCACGACTGTCAAGTATGAACTGTCAATACTAATATTCGCCTAAATGGCGGCAAAACAAAGTAGTATACCTTCCCGGCGTACACCCTGTACCATATATCCAACAGGCTCATGATAATGAAAACGATTATTTCGCAATACTTGCAATGGTAAGGATGGAAGGATTTTCGATTTAATCTTTACTAACTTAATACATTTAGCACATCTTAATCATTTACATAAATAATAAATCAGTAGAAATTCAATTCAGCGTCCAGGAGGTAACACAGAATATAACTTCATAAAGATAAATGCCACCGAAGTCAATCCATATCTTGAAAGCCTTGACAAAAAGAAATAACATCTGACAATATCGACGCAAATATACTCACTCTATAACCACTAAACTATCGCATCCGTATTTATATAACGGAACGGTTCTGTTCTAGACTAATCTGCTATAAGACTACTACTAATGCTTATATCTAGATGTCACTATTTAATAAATGTGATTAATTTTACAAATTACTTTCAGTAAATTCAGTACAATGTAGTAAATGCAAAATATAGTTATTGGTTCCGAGTCAAACTTAATTAGTATTTTACGTCAGTGGTTAAAAATTGTTTCATTTAAGATAAAGAAAAAATGGCCCAGTTAAATTTAGTAATGTCAAATTCCTTTAAATGCGTTAAAAATTCTTGTTAGAATCCCAATCTAGACTGATACATCAAATATGACTATTATTGATTACGAAATGGCCAAGTTTCCTCCAACATGGCCAAAATCCAAACCTTCAGCCAAAATTGATGTAAGAATTCCAATCAAGCTGTTCCTAAATTTGTTGACCTAAATTTGAAGACAGAACTTCAAGTTAAAATCCCTATCCAGTTGTGCATAAGAAATGGCCTAGTTACATTCAGAAATGTTTTAAAATGTTCTCAATGAACATTTGACAGAATTCGGAAATGTTTCTCAAGTGTTTTAATATGTCTTAAAAAAATTTCACTCGTTTATGGGTTTTATAAAGATTTCAGGAAAGTCGGAGATTTTAAAACGCCCTTTGAAAAGCTGGATATTGCAAAGCCGAATTTCGAAAAGCGGGATCCAGAAAATCGGGATTTTGATAATTCGGGATTTTGTAAATCTGTCATCGTAGCGATCCCAATTTTCGAAGCAAAGTCAATTGAGAAACATTTATTCCGAAAAATTTTTATAAGGAAAAATAAATTCCCAGTTATCATTGTTTCACAAGTATTTTCACCAAACTTACTATGTACATCAGTAGACCAGAAAAACACACTTTAGATAAAAACGCTTTGAAAATGTTTTTCCCGGTTCGCTATTCCCAGGGTATGCCAAAATAGCACCACAGAAAACATAATAAAAAAATCACAAAATTGTTTTGAATGACCGCGTGAAGTCAAATTACATCATAGCTGACATCATAGAGATATCAAACTTACGTGTTATTTAGGAGGAAGCTTTCTCTAACCTCACAAGTGACGAAAAACATGTTATTGATGCAGTGTTCTTTGGATCAGTGAAGCTCAATAAACTGAATTTTGGAGTGGACAAAACGTGATAAGCGCCAAAAGAAACAAGATGAACAGTCGGCCGGAAAGAAAACAGCCTGCTTATTTTGGTAGGCGCAGGGCTACTATTAGTCGACTTGAACAAAATGAAATCGAGTTTAAAAAGAGGAAAATCATCGATAACTCATATTACACAGCATTATTGGAACGGGTTATACAAAAATTAAAAACAAGCGCCCACGGATGCTCTAGGGCACTCAATCAAGAAATATACGCCTGCACCTCAAAACAAAATAACTTCAAACTTTTCTAGGGATTCTAAACCTTTATAAAGGTTTTTAAAAGGAAAGCTTCAATTGCTTACATAGATCTTTATAGAAAAAGGTTCATAATAAAGAGGTTTCTCTCCAATGATAGTTTATAGCATTTTATTTAGCACTCTTTATAACATTGGTGTCATATTTTCGCCGTTCTTGCTAGTATAAAGAGAAACCACGCCATGGTTGATAAGGAGGCTTACACAATCGTACCGGGAGTCGTCTCATAATTTTACATATGAAGAACAAGCTACAATCCTCACGTGATTCTGAGTTTATAGGAATTTTATAGGAATACTTTATAACGCTTTTGATTTTGATTAAGTAGATTAATTAATATGCTGTCAACGACGAAATTAAACATCTGCAATTAAAACCTTTCTTCCTGCCCTGAGCCAGAGAATCATCCTAAAAGAACATCTAAAAATATTGCCGCCTCGTGAAATCATTAACACTAGTTGGTTGCAATGTCAAATTGTTTGTCCAGGAAATTCAAAAACAACGATTCATTAGTGGAAGACAATCACTCGAAGGACCATCGCCTGCAATGGGCACGTACTCTTTCAGCAGGATTCTAGCTACTACGGAATCTGGAACAGGTCCAGTGTCACACACAATTCAAACTAATTTCAGTGCATTACAGCACAGAAAACTAAAACCACCATCACACAAGACAATACATTTTTTCGTCTTTGGTGTTTAATTAAATCGAAGCTTTCTTTGATAGTTTTACAGTTTAAATCGTTGAGAAACTGACCTATTGTAAAATTAGTGACGCTATCATATTTTTCAACGAATCTATATAAATAATAGTAACTTTGTTTATGGCAAAACGATTTCTGAAATTTCAATGAAAACTTACGTTTTTTGAACTAGAAAACTTATATAAACAGACATATTATTTCTTAATATTTTTCGATAAACTCCTCTTTCTGGGCCTATTGGGCCAGAAAACACTTGACTCAACAATTTTAAAAGAAATTTAAAGAAACCGATGATGAGCGAAGCTTATGGATAAGATGAAATAATTATTTTTCGTAATAAATTAGTAAGTGCAATTTGAAAGTTAAATCTAGTAACCAAATGTTGTGTTTAGTGCCAACCTTGAAAACCTAGCAAATCTTGCCGTAAAACAAAAATAAAAATAAAGTGGAAACAAAAATTCAACTTACGGCTGTGGTACATATTTCGCACTTTATATTTGCTGTTGTTTTAGGGCAAGGTCGGCTGTGATTTAGAGTGACGGGTTATGAATCTTGTTTTATGTTCACGCGTAGGCTGGGAAGAGATCATCAAATGTGACCGAAAATTGCATTTGTTTCAAAATATTTCAATGAACACTCACATTATCGTTCGAGAAATGGTCAAAGTTGCCTTAGATATTTTGTAAGAAAATACAAATAAGCGAAAGTTTAACGACAAAATTGTATTCGATATTTATTTGCTTATCGAGCAATTTAAACGGAAATATGCTACAGGTAGAAAATGAATTTTGAATATCTTCTAGCAAACTGGTAATTTCTCTTAAATTATTTTAGAAATTGCATTTATGTATATGTGGATGACGCACAACATCCGTTTAAATTTTCCGGTCGAATTTCATGATCTCCGCCCTGTATTGCATTGAAATCAAATAATCGAGGACACGTTTGAATTTAGCAGTATTTGTTTATAAATTTGTCATTGTTGGAGACAAGCGCGAACGGCTCGGAGCCGATCCTCTTTAAGAGGATTTTTATGTTAATGTTACTACTACGGTAAGATCAAATATAATTAATAAGCGTACCTTTTTTAATTTTGTTTTATCCAGTCGAGCATTGATTTAGATGTCGATGACGATAGTGACGGTGGTGTCGCATTGATGGCCCTGTTGCTCAATAAACTGCAACTAGATCGATGTAACACTATTAAAGTTCCAAACAAATTTCGAATGAGTGAGGTATAACTTGAAATTTTTTTGCAGAAATTATTTAACCGAACTTCAATCAGCTTTAGTTCTTCAAACCCCAATGTTCAGCTGCTGACTGTGATTTGATTTTGACTGTGGTAATGAATCGCGTTCATCATGACCTATCGCTTATCGACTTGCTTCATTAAATATCCCAGTTTCGTATACACGACAACCGAATTTTCGAAACATCTCCCATTTTTGAAGATATTTCTGACAATTGCAGCTTGTATAGACAGATTATTGAAAGAAGTTTTGCTCTGTTATTTGGAAGATTTAGAAGGTTAAGCAAATTACCAATGAAGGGAATACACTTTCTTCTAGCAACGATTTTGGCTGCATGTGTGTTACACATTTTTGCTTAATAAACCCTGATTTTGAAGCTAACCAGTACATCGAAGAAGGAAGGATTAATGAAGGCCAAAATTTGTCTCACTACTATGATAGCGGATCAATGGGAGCTGCTAACTCCACATATGTTGGAGGCTCACTACGAAATAATTTAGTTGAATCGCTTTGGGGTACAAAATCGCATTAAATATGAAATGTGCAATTGTTTTTAAATGTGATGATGTTTTAGTGTCGTTAAAGTTTTTCCTTGGATGAGAAGAAATCCTGGACTGACAGTAATATCCTGGGATGGAGCATCTGTCGTAGTAGTGTAATGTTGCCATTTTTTGCAGCTTTATGGGATGAAAGCTGGGCTAACTTTATATACGTGCTTAATGATTGCAAGATGGACAGTTTCGCTTATCGTTAAGCGCTGAACTTTAGGTCGGGGTTTTGTGAAAGAAGAATGTTTTTCATCATCCCCATTCACGTTTAATTCGCGATTCGACGTTAACAGGTATGTACTTCAATGAAGTAGTAGAAAAATGGTAGACCTTTAACAGGTACAGATTTTTAAAAATCTCTTCCATTTCATTAATTTAATAATAATTAACTTTTCCGGGAGTAAATCCCAAACCTGGGAATTGCGGAGAATTGAATATTGTAATAAACCATCTTTCTCTCCGTATGTGGTGATCAAACATATATATATATATATATATATATATATATATATATATATATATATATATATATATATATATATATATATATATATATATATATATATATATATATATATATATATATATATATATATATATATATATATATATATATATATATATATATATATATATATATATATATATATATATATATATGTATATATATATAGCATCTCGCACCCACTTTCCAGATTTTTCGTTTAAATTTAATAAGCTTTATACGATTTCTGATCGTAATGTTTGCAAAGGAGGGAGGTGGGTTTGGGTGTAGTCATCGCAAAACTTTTTGTAATTAAAAATAAATGTTTGACCTGTGTGCTTTTCACGTACATACTCGTATAAAGGACGATACAATAGGAGGTACTTTTCCAATTGGGATTCTCAGTGGGATTAATTCGTCACAATTGTCATGTTCATATGGCATTTGTGTTCAGTATTCATTGTCATTTTACCATGAATAGACTTTACAAATTGTTTACAAAGGGCGTTTACAAATTGTGATCATTTATTTCGAAAATCAGTGTTCAGTGAAAAATTGTTTTCGGGCTCTTCGACCATTTTATAGTGTTCATAATCGTCCAACTGAACGCACTATTCACGAAACAAGCAATAAGTTTTAAACCACTTTTTCATTATTGGATATGCATCAACCGGCTAGAGTGCGTACAAGTCGATCGTTTTGTGAATATTGCTGCTGTAGCTGAAAGTGTACGTGAAGACCGCAATCAATTAATTCGTCACCATTCTCAAGCTCTGGATCTCTCGTATGTCACATTGTGGCGTATTTTGAAGAAAGATCTTGGTTTGAAGGCATACAAAATACAGCTTGTCCAAGAATTGAAGCCGGTTGACCTTCCTTTGCGTCAACGATTTGGATTATGGGCGTTGGAACAGAAGCTGACCCGTGAATTGGCCTCCAAGATCTTGTGATCTAACGCCGTAAGATTCCTGCATTAGAAGCGAACATAACACGCGTAATTAACGAAATCTCGGCAGAAATTATTTTCAAACATTAAATGTCATAAACCGAACTTACGTCACAAATACAATTTTTGATTATTAAATTGATTTTAATGCGTTTTATTTCAAAAAAACTTCCGAAAGCTCTTATTGGATCACCCTTTACTAGCATTTCCACACATTGCGTTTTGCAACAAAACTCAAGCTGCACTTGACTTTCCACATAAAAGTGCGGCTCATGTCTATGGATGTGTAAAACTATTTTCATTTTATATTGAATCTAGTAGGTATTGAAAC
This sequence comes from Nephrotoma guestfalica, assembly GCA_963691935.1. Classification (NCBI taxonomy): domain Eukaryota; kingdom Metazoa; phylum Arthropoda; class Insecta; order Diptera; family Tipulidae; genus Nephrotoma; species Nephrotoma guestfalica. Next base: position 257,796,272 of record OY829913.1, read on the forward strand.
AAAATGTACAATTCTTCAATTCGGTCAGACATTTATTATGTACCAAAATTGATTTTCATACTAATCGCGTAAAAACAAAAAAAAAAAAATCTGACCCTACATTTTTTTGTTTGTTGATGTTAAGTGAGTATTCAATACGAGCCACACTTAAAAATATTGCTGCAAACGTGCTGCAAAATACCCCCACTTTTAAATTTAGTTTTTAGGCGAAGCGGTAAGAGACGAAGAAAAACGTTGCATGTTGCCGCACTGTGTGGAAAGGTCAAATCGATTATTGAAAAACACGGCATCATTATTTTCAATATAATTGAGCTTCAAGAAAAGTACGCAGAAAGTGTTTCTTATTTTGAAGAGTTTATCAGGATTAAATATTTATTTCTCATTTACAAAAAGAAATAGTTTTTGAAGCTGCTTCAAATGAGAAGAAAGAAACACGTAATTAAAACCCACAAATTTTCATTTCATGTAAGGGTAGAATTATGAATATTAAGTAAATATTCAATTTGCACTCTAACCAAAGATAGAATATATCATAGCATTGAAAATGGCTGAAGCAACCAACAAAGCTTTTGATAAGTTGAATTTATAAAAATATAATTCGTATAAAATAATCATTTCTACATTCTGAACAGAACGAAAATGTTTAAATAGGATGAAATCATAACGTAATATTTAATTTGAAATACGAATGTAAAGCTGTTTCTAGAATCAGCTTGAACAAAATAGAACAAAATTAAAAACGAGGCGCATCTCATCACATTCAAAAAGTTCAAGAATAAGAATTCGGAAAAAGTTCAAGATATTTTGAAATATAAAAAAAAAAAATTATTAAATGTCATAATACTTGAGCAAGTCTAATAAATATAAAAACATGGTATAACGATTTAGCACACACCATGAGACAATTGTGGCAACATTGTTTAATGACCTGATCAATATTGAGTACCCTATACCATACACCTTATGACATTATCTCCAGCAGACTAATTTCATTTGTATCATGGTTGTTACCATGCCACAAAGACATGTAGTATTTTATTATTTTCTGCATACAATTCTTAATCAACCACCACCCACCCGTACATCCTCTGCGATGGTTCCACATCCCATATAAATAGAAAAAGGGCGAGACTATGTGAAGTGTGAAAAATAACACACACATACACTCATCGAAAAATAAAATTTCCAATAAATTTAATCAAAAAAATCGAATGAAAATATAAAAAAAGCTTACATTATTTAGATTACATACACGCTATATCCCATCTATGTATGATGAAACAATAAAAATCTTAAATGACCTGTGAAAGCAATTTGATAAGTAAAACAAATTGTCTTACATTTATATTATTTTATTGTTAAAGTATTAAAGTAAAACATTCATAATCTTAAGATTTTCTTGTACACAGATATTTTTCCTATATGTACGTAAGAATGTAATACATTTACGTGTAGTACATACTCATTTATATATTGTTGTAAATATAGCACAAATGTTATACGATAATGATAACACACAACAGTTACAGTATTTTTTTTTATGTATTATGCTATTATTAAACGAAACAACTTTAAGATTATGAAATGTTATTTCAAAGAATAAAAATTGCATTACTTGTAGTTGAATGATTTATTTAAATTGTAATATTTTTTTATTCGTCTTAGAGAGACTAAAAATCAATTTAATATAAGTGCTTTTTTTGTTTGAATGATTTGAATCGTTAGAATCCATTTATCTTGTGTGTGCGTTTTATGTGCTCATCGTTGTCGTATATATACGTATGTAGATATATACATAAGAGTCGATGAAAATAAACTTTTAAGGTGTATATTGTAAATTGTTCTTACTATTAAACAAATTGATTATGTCGCCATTTTTGAAAATGGGTATTTATTATCAGAACTGTACAGTCGTTCACAAATTTAGTGGTGCATAGGTAGAAGTATATATGGATTTACACTTAAAATAAAAAAAGAGTTTAAGCTTAGAGCCAAGAAAACCAATAGAAAACTTGTTTTAAATAATATCACGTTCAGAAAACGAAAGTAGCTCGAAATAAACTGTTAATGCGATCTCCACAAGTCGACAGATACAAATTTATTTATATTTTGTCAAAATATTCAGTTTAATTCCCAATTAGTCGGTTCACACATTACTTTTTTCAAATAAAACTCAAGCAGCACTTGCCTCACCACGCAAAAGTGCGGCACGTGTCTATGTATCTGTAAAATTATTTTTACATATTGGATGCTTGAGTGAAACAAATAGGAAAAACAAAAAAACAAAATTTTAAAAATCTAGTAGGTATTGAAGCGCAATCACGTATCATCGTACTAATCACGGAAAAACAAATCTGACGGGCCATACATAAAACTATTGCTGCAATGTGCTCAAAAATATCCCCCCCACCTTAAAATTTTGTGTATATGCTAATTATTATAAATTTTGGCACTTTGCAATACGAAATTATTGAAATAATTTTCTAATCAAGTATGTAATGGAAAAACAAAATTACGCAACATAAAAATATTTTTGTTTAGCAAATAAGAATTGAATTTTTACAAATAGGTACAAATCGTGATATGGCCGCCCATAATTCAACTGTAACATAAAGAAATTAACGAAAATAAATATCGATGGCCCATAAAAATAGAAACCAACGAATTTAAAAATCGCCTTCCCAACAAATTATCAAAACCGTGAATGGCTGTATGGGGCTCAGATCTATCCCACTATTTAAATGTTTCTTTTCAGACACTTAATTCTGAATTTATGTTAGAGATTTTATACAATATTTTAATTCATTGACACTAAATTTTATAACTAAGCCAATTTATGAACTTATTGACTCTACGGTCTGAGGATTGCAAATGGTTTGAACATTTACTAGATTTAAATCTATGCTCAGTTAAAATGTTTTATACACTGCGCAAAACAAAAAATGTAACAGTAATTTTTTTGAAATAAAAAAGCTTGTATCTTGGTGTAATGTCGGTTTAAATTTTTTTGTTTCACTTTTAAAATGTAGGAAACTTTAGTCTACTTTCCGATGCTGAGATCCGTTTAATATTTTTGATTTTTTATGACTTTTTTGAGTCAAACAAAACTGTTTTAACGAGAAAAAATCGCAAACTGTAAGACTGTCAATGAACTTTCCTGATGTTTCATTCACGAATCCAAATAAACCATTTTGTAGAGAATTTAGAAACCTTGAGAATTTTGAGACTATTGAGATTGATATAAGAAAAATCGATGTTGAATTGAAAAAATAAGTTAAAAAAAAAACAAAAACTAAAATGGTGTTTTATAACAGAATAACATTTTAAACTTTAATCAACCACAATACAAAAATAAAATTTTCAAAAACCTCTAGCCCATTACGTCATAAATACGCTGTGACATATTTAAAACGTTCCGTATTTGTGGCCAGTGTTATGCCATATTGTCTACACCACGTAGATAAATATTATTTTACACATGTAGACAATGTATGTAGAAAATTAAGAAAATGGCGTCGACCATGTAGAGAATGAAGACAATGTCGAAAATTATTATTTCTGTTAGCAATTTTCAAAATTCTATTGTTTCGTTGTGATGCAATCCATTTCAAGGTGGAGTTCATTCTTTCTTCACATTGAAAAATTTGACCCAAAGCTTTTATTTGGTAATGAAGCACATTCATATTTATGTTACGGTTAAAGTGCGAAATCGTTAAATGTGCAAAGTTAAAATTTAAAATAAATAAAATTTCGGTTGTAAAATAGGGCCTATGTTGGGAAGATTAAATGGAGACTAGACGACGTTATAACCTTCCATGGTAATTTACCATACTCTACTGAACAATTCACAACAGATTTGACAACATCTCATAACTTGGCTGCTATAACCTTACAAATTTCGAGTGTCCCTGTTGAAAGATCCCTTACAATGTCCAACATCATTGCAGACAATAAAATTAAAAAAAAATTTAAAATTTGAGATAAATAATGACCATACGAGTATAAGTTCCTCGAGTTCATAATCCTAATAAATGCCAAAGTATGACCGAAGTCTCACTTGATATTTTAAGAACTATTTGTTCCCACTATCTCCAATTTAGGAGCACATGGAGAGTACTGAGCTGGACCATCAAACTATGTTGGGTTCTATTATTTAATTTCGACCCACGACTTTCCGGGTTGCTGCGCTTCTTCTAGCATCGTTCGTTTCGATGTTAGAGCTAGTCGTACGACTTTCCTTCTCGCTTGTGGGTTCCATTTCAGAGACCTGCTTGCCTGGTCTGAAGCCAGTTCAATTTTTTCCGATTTGTCTTTATGCGTTTTCAGAGACAGGTTTAATTTTGAATTATGATATTTTACCACTAGGTGGCCACTGCAAATATCTACACCACTCGTTGCCCTGCTATCTTGTAATGACTTGAGAAATTTATTGTTGGTCATCACGTTTCGTCAACACATTTGTTTTGGTATTCTACTTCAGATGGTGTCCATACGTGTATATTTTTGTGTGGAAATTTACTGCCTTCTATGAATTATCTGGTTTGTGATACAGTAGTCGAAGAGTCTTCTCCATTTTTATTATGCACAGAGTCTATATTGATTGTTTACCTCCCATATGATGGTTTATCAGGTCGGTTTTATATGTTCAAATTTTTTGCATTGAAATCTCTCCTTCTCGTATTATTATTTGGATCATTATCTAGTATGTCCTTGCTATTGTGGCTTGTTCATATTATTTATTTATTTTATTTATTTATTATATAATTTTGTGCATCTACAAATCCCATTTTGAGCAACATGCTCATTTGCAATAAAAAATGTAGTTCTATAATTTTCTAATAATAATTTTTCTTCATCCTTTATGTTCGATGCAATGCCTTCTTCAAGCCATATTTTTACTCCATCGAATTAGCAAGTCCATCGACAATCATTAAAACGGTTTGGCATCTCCTTAATTAGAAACCATATAGGCAACATGCAATTCATACAACATCTCCCTCCTGTTTTAGAAATGCTGGCACAAGCTTGATATTTAAATTATTATATTATATTACAGGGTGGCTGAGACCAAGTGTTACCAAATGAAAACGCTGTAATTTTTTTAATTTTGATTATTTTTTATTGAAATTTCGTGGAATATGTTGAAAACATATTACATTTTATGAAAAACATGTTACTGCTCGATATGACCTCCTTTGGCTCTGATTATTTGATTCAGTCTTCCATAGAAAGCATTGCACGCTGACCGAACGTGAGCTTGCGGAATTTTATTCCATTCTCGAACAAGAGCTGACTTCAATGCATCAACACTTTCGTATTTTTTAGTGGACACCTTACTCTCCAAAATGGACCATATGGAGAAATCCATGGGATTCAAGTCTGGTGAATATGGTGGCCATTCTTTCGACGAAATCAGCCGCGGAACGCAATTTTGTAAAAATTGCTGTGTCGCTCGAGCTTTGTCTGACGGTGCCGAGTAATGTTGGAATGTCCAACGGTTCGTACCAAAGTGTTTACGTGCCCAAGGTAGCAAAGCATCGTTTAGGATCTTTTGGCGGTACACCTCTTGGTTTACCTTGACTCCATGTTCGATGAAAACCAGAGGAGTGCGTCCATCTGCAGTCACTGCAGCCCAAACCATAACATAAGCTGGTGATTGCTTGCACATGACAATTCTTCTGTCCAAATTATCGTTGGACTTGTGCTCTAAGCAAACACGATCATTTTGTTTATTCACATACTGTTGAATGGTGAAAATTTTCTCATCAGAAAAGTCAATTTTTGGAATCTCATCTCGTTCGGCCAAGGCCTTCAATGCTCGTGTTCTTTTAAGCCTAACTTTTTTTGTGCCTCCGTAAGAACTTGAACTTTTTGTATCTTGTAGGGCTTCAAGTGTAGTTCATTTTCCAATATGGTTTGAATGCTGTATCGGGAAACATGTAGACGTGCGGCTAATTGATTGGCACTTTGACGAGGATTTCGTTGGATTCGTTTCTTCACATTTCGTATCATTTCTTTTGAAGTTGCTGTCTTTTTTGGACCGCCTCTGTTGCGGTAGCGATGCTACCAGTTTCGTTGTATCGAGTTATGGTTCGATACACAAACATTTTATTCACATTCAAATGCTGGAGCTGACAAACTATTGCTGTTTGTGAATTTCCACCCAAATACAGTGCAATTACACTATTACGTTTGAATTCCATTACGATTTTTTTATGAAGATTTTAAATTAGAACAATTATTTGTTGACCACATGTAAACAACTAACCAAACTTCAATTTGTCAAAAAATTGACGCGCGAAAATGACAACTACACAAATGACAGTAGAGTGCAACCAGTAAGATTCGGTCTCAGCCACCCTGTATATTTAACTCTTCCTTGGTTATTTCTTCTACGTCTTTTGTATTTTTGTATGGAAATCCTGTTACAATACCACAATTATTCTGCAGGTTTCTATTCCATAAATTCCTTCATTGATTTAGCTGTTTTTAATATGTATGCCCATGCCTTATTCATCGCTTCCAGAGAATATATTAAGTAATTTTGCTTGTGTTTATTTCACCACTGTTTATCTCACTGCACTGAGGCCGAGGAGGATTTCGTATCTCTTCTTTCTCTAATTGTTGTGCTAAGCGCCTTCACGTTTCCGTTACAGGTTTGATGTTTCAATGAATTGAATTTAATTCACTATTTGAATGATTGGTCCATTGAATCGAAACCAGGGCTTCTGAGTAAGGTATACCGGCCAGGGGGGAGGAAGGTTCATTCCATTCATTATTCACTTTTTTCTATGATGTTCCCAAGCAGTCACCCAACCTTGTAATAATCCAAGCAATGTTTGCTTGACGTTGGTGTAGAACTTGTGCTTGTGTTTTAATTTCAAGAAAGTAGCTCCAGTGAAAAAGGCCAGGAAACGAAAAACGTCGATTGATAATCAATTGGCGAATCTCTGAGGCAAATGTAATCCTGAGTTTACCTGAGCAAAATGGATACCGCTTACATAAAAAAAACCACCTGTATTCTTGTTCAAGATGCGATCATCGTCCCATCTATTTTTGACCGGAAAACCAGATTATCACATTTTTTTTGTATTTAATTTTGATCAAACTGCAACCATAAACAGTAAACAATTAGCAAAACTCATTTACGCTATAAGTTTTGTAGGAACCCCAACTACTTTGCTCAAAAACGGTCGTTAAAATCAGAAATGAAATATTTGTTTCGAAAATGTTCATGACAGACGGTACATTTCAACAGCGAAATCATAACCGAATTTAGTCTAGCAAATCGCTTATGATTGTACCTATATTGAAAACATCGATTGACGAAGATTTTCAATCTCACCTATTTGTTTAATAAAAATTAAATTTTATCTGCCAAACAATCTGGAAAACAACGACTAGATGACGACTTCGCACAGAACAACAATTTAAAAAAACAAAAAAGTAATAATCTATATTGTCTACGAATTGTCTACATATTCTACCAAATCTTGACATTATCTACTCAAAAATTAGCATGGTAATCTCTTGCCATGCTTCTTGCAAAGCATCTCTGAGCTCCCGCAAAATTGTTGGTTGCCTTGCCCGTTTTCTGAGACGTCGCTCCAACATATCTCATACGTGCTCGATAGGGTTTAAATCTAGACTTCGCGGATGGTTTATTAAACGAATGCCCTGCTGTTGAAAAAATTCCGTGTATTTAGCGCTGAATGTGGCTGAGAATTATCATGCATACACAATTCAATCCAACCCAGTCGAAATTTCTCGTTTCAGAGGAAGCACATGAATCCTTAAAATTTCATCTACGTAACGTCCTGATGTTAAAGCAGGGTATGGTATTACTACCAAATCTGTCTTATAAGTCCATGATATTCCTGCCCAAACTGAAATCACTGAACCTCCATGAACCGCTACTACTGGCATCACGTAATCAGGCTTCATTCGTTCTCCCGTTGCAGGTTAACCGTGATTCGTCCGAAAATAACCCATTACGCCACTGCCGATGAATCCAGTTTCTGTATTTCAACGTACAGTTCGTTCGAACTATAATTGGTCTGAATTGATTCCGTATGGTCTTTGTCGTTATCTGATTATTCATGGGGACATTAGCTCGAATTTCTTGAGCACTACTTCTAACTACTTCGATCTTCTCTTGCCGTACTTTTTCTTTGTCTACCAGATCCTTCACGCCGTTTTATATTGATTTTTTCCAAATAACTATTCCTCGTACGGCTTACCACAGATACGTTTAAATCTAAAGTGCGGCCAACCTCACGAAAACCTCTGTGGCGATGTTTAAGAATAAAAAATAAGTGTTTCTCAAGTGTTTAAATATTGTGCCGTGAATGATAATTTGTTTCGTCGAAAAATCCATCTGGTCCATCACCCCAAAAGAGGGGATAAGTTCTAGTATATGTGCAGCCCTAAAGGGAATAAAATATAGTATCTCTTTACCTCCACCTGCTTGAATTAGTCACAATTTTCGTAGCATGAGCGAGTGATTTTTTCTCCGATTCATTTTGACACTTGAACGTGATAAGTCACAAATTAAATTATTGTTTTCCACAAAATGGGTTTTTAATAAGCAGTTTAATATAACAATTTTTCGTGAAGTGCTTAGTTTATAAGACAAAACAACTTAAAACACTTTTTAACATTTATACGGTTTTTGTCATGTTTTTCGCTAAAACTGCAATAACTCACCAGCGATTTGTCGTGCATAAAAAATGGCTTATTTGGATTCGTGAATGAAACATCAGGAAATTTTGTGGGCAGTCATAAAGTTTGCGGTTTTTTCTTGTCAAAAACATTTTTGTTTGGCTCAGAAAAAACGGACCCCATCGGAAAGTGGACGAAATTTTTTTCATTTTAAAAGTAAAAAAAAAAAAATTGTTAAACCGACATTTCACCAAGATAGAAGCGTTTGAAAATATGGTATATTTCCAAAAATTTTACTCTTGCGTTTTTTGTTTTGTGCAGTGTCTGCTACCCGTCACATTGTTTTGAACGATACGCGTCATCGAAAACGAGCCGATTTGTCAATCAATCTACTTGTTCTCGACATGAGTTGATCATTGACGCTCGATGAAAATGTTACTCATGTATGAGATACTTTAATTAATGGATCGGAAGGAATAATTCTGGGGTTGTGATAATTCTGAAAACGGAGTTGCATTTAATTTGGTTTGTATCTCCGTCGATGCACCTGTAGAATAGTCAATTGGCGGCACATTGTTTGTTTTGTTTCATCATAAGAGTGAACTATTTTTGGCTTCGTCTAATGACCCGAAATGGTCCCTCGTACGGATTATGTAGGTAACGTCAAATAGCATCTGTTTTAACGAAAATAAATTCGCAGATTGATAAATCTTTAAATACAAATATTTGTTCTTTGATATGTCGAGAAGTTGTTGAGGGCTGAATATCATGTAGTGTATTAGTTGCGTACATAATTGCGCTCTTGCGAGTTGCTGAAATCCAAGTGCCTTGGAAATTAATGAAACTAATGTTCGGAATAGGTATTGCTGCAGGACAGCAGGTATACCGGTAGATCATCGTTAAACAATACAAATTGTCTTCTGACGGTGCTTTATCATTTTACATTTTGACAAGATATGCAATTCTTTGCCCATGAACGTATTTCTTGATATACTGATGGCCAAATATATTTTTTTCTAATTTGTTTGGCGGTTGTATTAATGCCGGGATTGTTAATGTTATGATATGAATCAGAAATTTTCTTACGGAATGATTTTGGTATGAACGGGCGCTGAGTGTCATTTGAAACATCACACAAAATTTATTTGTCACTTCCAAATACTGGGAATTTTTGAAAAATCTAAGTTGAGTTTGATTCGATTAGCGCTGCGAGTTCTAAATCATACGTCTGTGTTTCAGCTATTGAAACGTAATCATAATTGTACTCCCGATTTCTACTTGTTCGATTCGTGAAAGTGTATCAGCTAAAGCTTCCCGAAATGTGTCGAATATCTGATGTAAATTATGTCGGCGTTCACTTGGCGAAGACTTGACAAGTTTTGGCGTAATGAAAATGTTAGTGGCTTATGATCTGAGAATAAAGTAAATATTCTTCCTTCATTGAAACTTTTAAAATGCTTAATTGCCGAATAAGCCGCTAATAAATCCCTGTCATACGTACTAAAACAGGTTTCGGCGTCGTGTAAATTCCGGGAATGCAAAAAACGAAGGTTGCCAATCTTTTTCCGATAGTTGTTGTTATACAAGTCCTATATGGCTGTGTACAAGTCTCATTATTCCATGGAATACTTGTCTTTTTGGCATTTTAAAAATTCATGCAATGACGTTTGATCGTGTGCTGCATTGGGTAGAAAAATCCAATAATAATTTATCATTCCAAAATATACAAAGTCCATCAATGATTGCTAACCGTGCGGAATTTTGAATTAATTCAATTCTCTTTAATTCAACTTGGTGATAAGCCTGAACGTTTTGTTATTGCATTTAATGCCCGATAGTCGCCAAATAATCGCCAGCTACCGTGTTTCTTTAACGTCATGTGAAATGGACTGACCCAATTACTTTTTGATAGTCTGCAAACTCCTTGTGATAACCAAGTTTCGATCTCTGACTTGCCGGTGGCCATTTCATGAGTCAGTGAGGATCAATGAGTTTTTTTGCTTGACGTCATTTTTACTACTAAACCAAAATGTGATAACAAGTCAGCACCTAATATGCATCGAATCATTAAATTTCCAAGTCAATGGGAGAAGTCCGATACTAAGAATAAAATTTTTGTAATGGTTTTCCGATTTCGTAATTATTGAGTTAACATCATCAAAACAGCATGGCTTCGAACATTTTTTTTGCTTGAGATCCGTGTTTCTAATGATACCAATACATCGGATGCTTGGTTACTTGATCCTTCGAACGAGACTGGTTGCGGTATCAATTAGTATTTTTTGAACTTGGAATTTATGACCGACTACGACAATTGATATCGAGTCGACTTCGATAAACTAAATCATTTGTGTTGTTGTTAATTTTAGTTGGTGTATTTAAATTATACACACTAGCAGGCAACCTAACAAATTATGATATAAATGGCAACAATCGTCGACAGCAATTAGTCGCCAGCACAGTTTTAAACAGTAGGTAGAATTTCTTTTAGATATCATCAGCCATCCACTAATGATTAACTTCCGGTAAAGAGTTGTGTTGAACCCTCTGTACGTATTGTTCGCAGCAAACAAATTCCGTAAGAAAAATCGCAGACCTGCCCATAAATATCTTCTATAACATTTCTAGGAGGTAACACAAAAATCAAAATTTCTTTGAGGAATTTGTTTAATGGAATGATAGCGCCGCTAAAATAAAATTTACTTCCATTTAGCGAATATTGGCAAGATTCTGCTTTATTCCACAAGAATTATGGTACATCAGTTTGGCATCAAACGTGATTTGGTTACATTTTTCAATCAAATAATTTGGCGCTACATCCCATTTAGGGATTTGTCCGTCTCAAAGAGGGTTACATCATCAAATTTACGTTCAGATAAATGGTTGATAAGTTCATTGAATCCTAACCAGGTTTCAGAGCTACTGGAAGGGTATACTGCTGCTGAATGAGGCATACTGGTAACCCGGGATCTGATCTCGTTTTTTCCTTCCATTTTACAATTTTCTTTTATGCTCTTCCCATGCGGTCACGGTCACTTAAAGATGTACTAACGCAAGCAACAGTTGCTCGATGGTGTTGATATTGTTGCATTATCTCTCTCTAAATCGCACTCCCTCGCAAGATAGTCTTGATCATTATTAGGAAAAAATAACAGATTGATTGATTGATTGATTGATTTTGAATGTACGACCAAGTTCTTAGGCTTGAGTTCCCGGATGACGCCGGGTCCACCGTACACCCTTTTTTACACATAACAAAACCGAAGGATTGGATAGGTTAGTTAAGTGGGACCGAATCGGCCCGGTTACAGACACCTAGGAATAGCCGATAGTTAGTAACACAAAGACAACACAATTCTAATCTACTAGATGAAGGATAAAGGCTTAATAGGTTAATGGATAACGATGGTATTGGTCTTCAACAATTGCTTCTTTAAAACGGCAACCTAAGAAAAAATATTATTATTTCACATGCATCTGGAATTTTCCTGAAATTTAATTCTATTAATACTTTTCGGCTTCCTAACCAAAATTGGTTGACTCGACCCCTTACAGACACCTATGTAAAGTCGTTAGTAATAAAATGACAACACAATTCTAAAATACACAATCAGCAATTACAATGAAGCATTAATTCACAAGCATCTGTAAATTTCCTGAAATTTAATTCTATCATGTTTTCCGGCTTCCTAAATAATTGAAACATTTATTAATTCAATCATTCTGCAACTCCGCGTAGAATTTCCTGAAACCAAAGTTATTTGAACTATATTCAAAATAACTCTAAAATTCATATTCATTAGTATTTGAGAATTGGGCGAACGCGAAATAGCAAAAAAAAAACAGATTAACTAGATTAACTACCGGATTGCATTCAAATATCCCTTAAAATATCCATCCATTAAAATATCCTAAATAATTTAGAATTCGCAAAAATTTCGTATGTTTACTAAAAATTGTTTATAAAACTGATGAATTTTTCCCGACGCCCATCCTTTTTCACAAGGAAACAAATACTTTTATCACTACTTTTGCAATAGTTCTGGAACTTCTTCTACGTTTGCTGGGGATATATCACATACAATTAATCTCAGACATGACACATGCTACTCGTCTATGACTTGTCACCTCGTATTAGACTTGTCATAAACGATTCATCTCAGACTGGTAACAAACGTAAATTAGTAATTAGTGTGTCGTCAATGGCTTTCCTGCTGGAAGGTAATATTTAAGTAAAGGCAACTAGATAAAATTTGAAAAAAATTATTCTAAAATGAATGATAAATAAGTTTATTTTATAATTTTTATAATTAAATATAAATCGTACCAGTATCTTAAAAGAGGGATAATATGTACTCGTATATTAAATATATTTGAATGAGATTTCCTGAGAACCGAATGATTTTAATATAATAGCTCGGCACTGTACATGTAGATTAATTTTTAGGGTTGATTTGAAATTGGGAATTAATAATTATAATTCTTGTACTAAAACAGTCAAGATTGGCAACGTTGCATTTTATGACAAACATCCAGTCGTTGGTGTATTGAAGTATACAAACCTTCTCTTTCTTTTGAATAATTATATTAATTATATCAAATATTTCTAGCTTTTCAGTTACATAGATATAACGAAGTTGCCGATAAACAATTCTTTATGTTAAGATTGTTAAAATCCCAAATCCAATGCAAATAATATTTCTTTTTATAAAGCAAAAATATCGCTAATAAGCTGTGAGAAAATACTAGTAACCCATTGAGTGTCACAAAAAGGCAATTTTGCGGTAAATAATAGGATTCGTTACCAACTCCAACATAGTTGCAATTAATCTTGCAAAAATGATGGATTATGAAGGAAATACAATATAGAAAACAGCTAATCATAAATTACCTACACTATATTCTCAATGCACAGAAGAAATACGGAAACGGAAAATTCTATCGCTAATCAAACCAAAATAAAAATATAACAACCCACCACACAAACGCTGAATAATAGGATGAAAGAACATCACCAAAATAGCTCTCTCCGAAAATCTCCGAAATCAAAGCGTGGAAGAAACCACCTCTACAAACAATCGTAGTAAAATGTACCAAGAGAATTATGCAATGTCCATCCAGGAGCTAAAATTACCTCGAAACGATCCCAACAGACGGCATGAATCTTCCCACCATGAAACCACTACCATCCACCAAGCGACCTCCTGCCAACACCACCATTCAACAAAAACCACGCTTCACAAAGCCGTGCCGAATCCATGACAGATCACAAACGAACCATGGCAACCCTACAGCCCAAAAACTTCAGCGTACGACCGATCATACCAAAACTCCCAAAATGATTCAGCCCCCGCCAAATCAACGGCAAACTCCAACAAAAACACCCGAATCATTCAGCAAAGAAACCAATTTGGACATACAAATCCAACATTCAGGCAATGATTCAATACAAAACTGCAAATCCGCCCTCCTACACTAACAAATGAGAATTATCTCAATTCCTAAACAAAACAACTCAAAACATTCAAAAATACCTTATAAATACAGGTAACAACAGAACACACATGAACACAACTCTCCGAAAGTTGAGAAACACAACGTTCAACGAACAACCACCACAAACCGCAGACACCGAGCCATTACTCACCATGAACGAAACCCATTCAAATCACTCCAAATATCAAAAAAGATTCACTGCAATACAGCTGCAGCACATCCTCGCCGCACATCCTGTGTAAACCAATCACACACATACACCACTCGTCAAAATCTAATCCAGTTTTCGCACCACAGAGAAATTATTAGGAAAAAATAACAGATAATAACAAATTCGATGGACCATTTGCTGATCAATTTTTTTGGCAAGCGGTAACGAGTGATCAGCAAGATAGGGAAAACGAGGATTTTAAATTGGGTTATAATAACAAATAATATAATTCATTTTTTTGGATGGTTCGAAAATTTTGTGCCTAAAAACAACGAAAAGCTGAAAATCTAGTGGACCGAGCGATAGCAATGTGGTACCAGCAAATACCAAGTTTTTTATGGAATGCTTTAGCTGATTAATTGATCATTTGGCAAATTTTATTGACCTTGAATTTAGGTTTTGTTCAAACCTGAAACCTAGAATCGTACCATGGTTTGAAAGATATTCATTTTTAAAAATAAAATAAAATAAGTTGTGTCATTTCTTTGCCAGTGAGTGTAATTCGCTAGATTAAATGGTTTATACTTGGAAGTATTAAACATTATTTTTGTCATTTTTTACTGCAGTTTGACGATAAAACCAACCAACTAAACCATCAAATTTTGGGAATCTCACCTCCTCGAAAGCTACTAATTTTGATACTGATATAGAAAGCGTGCCGTTCAGACATAAACTGTGAAATCGAGTCAAACACAAGTCCTAAAAGGTATTGCAATACTTCTGTAATTAGAATCGAATTCTACAATCGAAAGAAGTTAGACATACGACATACCTCAATGCAAGTTTACCACTCTCGGCTTAACGTTACTGTGAAATTGATTTTCAACAATTAATCAAAACTTGAGTGTCCATTTAATGTCATTTTAAAATATAAATTATACAAATTATTTATAATGCCATGAAAAGCTGAACACACACACACACACACACACAAACTCACATACCCATAAATAATAATATACAGGAATTCGTATTTCCCTTTTGATTTCCGTTTTTAACACTTAGCTTTTTTCCCCACTTTAACATGCAACTTTATCAACACACAAAGCAAATAATAAAATAATAACGGTAGACGTTTGTTTACTTTTGTTCCATTTCCAATTTCCATAATAAATCAAAAAAGTTTCACTGAATCTTAATTATAAAATGTTAAAATAAATAAAATTAGACAAGGTGTATGTGAGCTTTTTATAATTTTGTTTGATATATTATTTTTATGCAGAGTGAAGAACAAAAATGTTTGAGGAAGCTTTTAATTGTTTCGAAACGGAAAATGGGAGTGTTATACAACAACCATTTATGTGTGCACAGTAGTTATTTTGCATGTCTGTTTAATTCTTCCGAGGGCATCATTTTTCCAAATAGAGAGTACTTGTTTTTCTCGATAGACGGAAATTAACGTATTCGTTGTTGCTGTTGTTGTTATGTATAAACCATTTTTAGGGCAAACAGAAGTTTTGTTTCGCACTAACATAAAAAACAGAAAATTCAATGAATATTCTATTAAAATATCAAAATAAAGCAGCAAAATAGATTTACGAGTATATACGTATATGGACGTATATAGGGACGTACATCCACTCGATTGAAAAATGTGTTTTTATACATTTTTCCAATATTTCGAGATACGTATATATAATGCACACGCTGATGATGATGTTGATTGGGAATTGGATTTTTTTCTAGGGTATTTGGAAAATTCATATTTTTGTTCGAAACATATACTAAAGAATCTACAATGCAATTTTAACAAAAATGCAATTTTTACCTTACCTCATCACAATTATACACGTAGGTACATGTACATTGTCATGTACTACGTACTCGTATAAAACAAATATGAAAGAGTGGACATTAAATGAAAAATATTTGAAAAATATACCTTGAAGGTTTGGAAAATTGTATTTTTCCCAATGTTTTCATATTCGTTCATTGGTGGTATACGACATGTATATGTAAAAATTTTGGAACAAACAAAAAAATTATAATCAAATAAGTATTCATCATTGTTATATTCTTTATAATAGACTAACATGTAGTGTATTATATCCAACCGTCTGGTCGATTCGTCTATATATTAAAAACAAATAAGACCTTTTTTATTACGGTATAACCATGTGGCAGTGGGGATGGGTGCAGCACTAAATATAATATTTTACTTCAATAGCGGCAACCACGCATTTTCTATATAATATCACAGAGATTTTTTTAAACCACCTACGCCAAGACGGTGTATAATATAAATATATATGCAGGGTGTCCCAGAAGGGAGCTCATTTCCAATAAAAAAAAACAGCCAAGTAAAGTCTTTTTCTAATTGTTGATGGTGCAAAAGTAATTCCACTTTTAGTGGTTTTTAGTGAAATGGCATGCGCACCCACCAAAAAATTAATTTTAAAAAACCAAGAGTTCTATTGTTTAACTTTATTTTATAATGCGATCTAGAAGAGCGTGCCTTTCCAATTACATCATTTTTGTAAGCTACATTATCTTCAGCGGGAAAATAATGTACTACAGAAAGTTGACCCACTATCAGAAAAATATGCAACGCAAATGCAGATGTTAAAATCTCAGAAATAAAACAAAATGAATAAAATAATTTTTTTTTTATTAATTTTAAATATTACAAGTGTTCGAAGTGTCCACCATTTGCCAAAATACAAAATCGGCATCGCCGCATAATATTTTGCTGAGTCCGTCGAAACGCACGTTCGTTACTTTTAATAATATTCAAGTATACGTTGCCGCATCTCCTGATCGGTTTGGTTTAGTCTTTCATAAACCAGCTCTTTATAATAACCCCACAGAAAAAAGTATAAAGGATTTAGGTCAGAAGACCGCGGTGACTAAGGTTACCAGATACAATTTGTTAAAAATACGGACACCTCACGAAAACTGATAATCGAGATATTCTCAAGAAGTTCCCCATTGTAATTTTGATTTACTTTACAGTTTGATGGATCAGAGGCAAAATCATGAACATGAACATTTCAGATACAGTATGGACTTTTTTATATCGAGAAACAAAAACAATTTTATCAGATTATTTGATTGTTTGAAAAATCCTTACTATTATAAATTTTGAACCAGTTGGTTATTCGGATCTTAACTTGCACTTGATTTTAACCATTTGCATCACAGTTAGACGCTATCGAAACTTCAGGATCAATTCACTGAGTTTGGACAAGGATACATGAAACTTTTGATGTTTAGAAATTTCAGCGGAAGCGGGTCCAGATAAAGTGCAACTAAACCTATTAAGAACTAACTTTAAGCCTTAAATGTAATGAACGACTTTACCGTTTTAAGGCAGCCTTAAAGTAGTTTGTATTTTTTTGAAAAACAGTGGAAAAAAACTACAAATTGCTGTTGTATACCCCATCAAATTTCACTAACGTCTAAAATTGTCGTGTAATATTCATGAAACACAAAAATCTTTGCAGTCCATTAGTCTATCATATATTCATCCTGAATCTGTGTACAAACTTCTGGAAACCTAAGATACTAATTATTCAAAACTGGCAGAAGTTACACAAGAACACACACTATTTGTTTAAGTTCTGGTAGTTTTGAATAATTATTAGGTGTATGACTTAATTTTTACAGATTTTTCAGTAAATTTATTTTATATAAAAAATAGATAATAACGAATCTAATGTTGGGAATATTGTCCATCATTTTTATTACCTTGCGCGAAAGAAATTGCCGGCTTCGACGCGATAAAGTCATTGACGAATTTACGCACATTGTAAAGCGTTTTGAACTGTTTATCCACTAAGGCATGCTGCATTGACCGGAACAAGTGGTAGTCGGATGAGGCCAAATCTGGCGAATATTTCGCGTGCGAGAGAGCTTCCCATCCCCAGTTCAAAAGGGCTTTCTGAGTCACGCGCGCAACATGAGGTCGAGCGTTGTCATGCAGCAGTGTGACGTGCCTGCTTCCTTGCCCTGTAAATGGCCTTTCTGATCAAGTTCTTCGCTCAGTTTGTTCAGTTGTCGGTGTTCTGCAGTCACCGTCTGTACAATTTCTCAGAGTTCATAATAAAGCACACCCTCCATATTCCGCCAGATACACCGGAGAACTTTCTTTAAGTGGATATTCTGTGTCGGCGTGGATGTACTGGGTTGCCCGGAATCTATCCTCGACCTTTTGGGATTCTCGTAAAGATATACGTTTCAATCACAATTTTCCGCAAGAAATCCCTTTTTTGTTGCCGCGCAAGCAGTGAAAGGCTCGTGGTCATCCGTTGACCTACGTTGTGTTCGGTCAATACATGTTGGACTCATTTTACATGTTTTTGAATTAGTTGAGCTTGTTGCGTTTGTGTTGAGTCTTCATCCAGTAGAACTTGCAATTCCGCATCTTCAAACTTTCGAGGCTGTCTAGTGCGGCGCGGCTGGTCATTAAGATCGAAATCACCACTTTTAAAATGTTTGTACCAATAATTACACGTTTGGCGTACCAATAAGTCACAACGTCGGCACCAATAGCACTACGAATTGATTCCCGTGCTTTAGAAGCATTTTTTCCATGTTGAAATTCATGCCATAGAATCGAATGCAGTGCTAAATGTGCTATTTATCAATTGTCATCGTAAACTCTGATATTCTGAGAGGTTATGTAATTCATGTAAACTGGACTTTCGGTGTTCGGAAACCGTCGGTTGCGTCTGATCCTGTGAAAACCACAAAACAGGGCTAGATTGCAACGATTCAGGACTAAATCAATGCAACGTATCCGACAAATTTAGAAATTACGTACACCAAAAATTCGATTATAAAAAATACGTTCTGTACTTAATAAATACGCACGTCTGGCAACCCTAGCGGTGACCATGCAATGAATCCCCGCCGCTGCCACTCCAGTGGCTTGGATAATTTACGTTCAGTTGTTGTTTCACTACCTGTTCATAGTGAGGAGGAGCCCCATCATGCTGCAGTCATATATGTGCACGCGTTTATAGAGAAACATCATCAAGTAATTCATGCAAGTCATTTTGTAGAAAACTTAGATAGACTTCCCCGTTGATCTGATGCTAATGGTGTTAAAATCGACTACCCCGCATCTCCTCCCTTTCAAAACATGTTTCGTCACTGCGTAAAATGTTGTTAAAAAACTACGAATTTTCTTCGCATCTACCATTTTCTAGGTCAACAGATATCTTGTGCACGTTGCACTTGGTAAGGGTGCAACCGATTTCGTTTTAAAATACGATGCAACATGAACCGTGGTACTCCCGAACGCCTTGATAAGCAATGAACACTTATAGATGGGTCGTCTGTCACCATCCCAATTACTGTATCTTCGTTTATATATCAAGTTGATCAGCGGTTTCATATCGTCTCGGACGACCGGGGACTACGCCTTCACTGTACGATGTTAGTTTTGGAATACTCTGTAATCGGGAATGCGTTCTCCATTTGGATATCATCTCTGGTATTCTCTTGCTGCTGCTCTGACGTTGCCATTACATAACCCATAAATGAAATGCAGTTGAGTATGAATTCATGGAACTACTATCATGAATTACAAAATGATTTTCCTTTTATAATATCGCAGGGCATCCCAAATGTGGTCATATTCCTCTATACATCGCAGTAACTGAATTACATGAGCACATGTATACTACCACTACTGAATTCGATTATCACCTAATTATACAGAACAATGAGGAACTGACTAGGAATCCTGAATCTGCGAGGGTCTCTAAAACTACAGGATTAGGGAATGTGTCGTTTACAACATACAATCCGGTGTTTTCCTATAAAGCTGCCATCACCAATTCAAATTTTCCTTAATTAGTTTTTGGGAATAGTTTCAGCCTCATCCGTTCAACCCATCATAAAAATCAGGAGGGGAATATGTGATGACTGAAGAACTGAGAAACACTTGCTTTGTTTGTGTAATTCGATGTGTTGTTGTTTCAAGTGTTTTATTATTTTTTAACCTTAACGATTAAATGTCACCTGATCCCAAATTTAGAATTAGTCATCACTTGATTTCTTCACCAAACAACATTTCAATGACTTCCCCCTCTCCCTTAAATATAATAATTTCGGCGATTCATCTAAAATTTTTTTTTTTTTTTTAAATTAATCGAAAACATGTAATATCTACACTCCATTAGATGCTTTGCATCTGTAGTCGACTTCTTTCTATTTTCTCAGATTCCTCTAACTAATCGATCCTTGAATGAATTTTAATTGGCCTAAAAACCAAATAACGGCCTTACAAAGAATGACTTAACGACCGAGAAAACTGTTATCATCGGTTATTTATGACCTGGGGAACTACAGAAAGCCCGGGTCGAGAAAAAATATTATTATAATTATAATTTAACTACTCATACCATGCAAAATTAAATCTAGTTCTTATTAGCCTAATTTATAGTTTATTTAATTTAACAATAATAATTTATTACTCAGAAGCTGAATAATTTGATGGAGGGATATTACTAAAATTAGTTAATCTCTGAAATAAAAATACAGCAGTTTGTATGTATGTAGGCCCAAATAACGTAGATTCGAAAAATACCCTCACAAAAATCCATCCACATCTCGCACATGCGGAGAAGAAACAAAAGCCCAGTCACCCGAGCATAAACTCTACTTTCACCCTCAAATCAATCCTCATTCAGAATTTCACCATTCCCCGCTCTGGCGTCCATAGTCCGGTGATCACCGTACAATATACAGAACAAAATTTATGTATAGGCACGTAGAGTCGATAACTTCGAGACATGTAGATTGACATTTTAATTATAAACGTTCGAGTATGTAATATGTAAGGAACTACTAACATGAATTACAAAATGTTTTTTTTTTATATAACAAATTTTGTTTAATTCGGGCTACTAGATAGCGATTCGGGCTACTAGACAAAGCATCGATTTTAGAAATCAAAATTTTGTTAAGTGTATTTTTTAATAAGCAGGACTTTGTGAAAAAAATTGATAAAAAACATTCTGTTGTGAATAGTCCATTGTGTGATAAGATTTTAAAGTCTGCATTGGTATCGCATTTTTGTCAGATAGTGGGTTAACTTTCTGTAGTACATTGTTTTCCCGCTGGCGTCACTTAAACATCAACACACATTTTTGGGAAACAAAAACACTTTACCTAAATATTGTTGTTATTTGACAAAAAATAATACAGCTTATAAAAATGATGTTATTGGAAAGGCACTCTCTTCTAGATCTTATTAAAATAGAAAGTTAAGCAAAAGAACTCTTGGTTTTTTTGAAATTAATTTTGGAATAACTTTTACACCTTCTGCTTCGTTTGATAGTCCAATTCTGGGACACCCTGTATTTACACAAGACATAATACTAACATCTATTTTATCTATTCTTATCGCAAAATTCTTTTAAAAATTTAAAGGTATATTACATGTATAATAATAAGCTTTTAATTATGTACGTATACGAGAATAGAATACAACCCACATTACAATTTTTTATTCCCGTTTTGTTGAATAAGGTAGGTACGTAACAGTATATACAACGAATTTCTTGTATACGGGTGGTGGCGTTAAAATATTTAATTAAAATTGGTGTACGAAGGTAAAGAATATTATTAAATTTTTATTTAATTAAAATATTGAGGTCAATTGATATAATTAAAATTATCATAACTTGTTATTTTAGTACAAGTTTGTTGCTTAATTATAGGTATGCGTATGCCTATATTACAGGTAGGCCTATATTATGTTAGTTCAGTAATTAAATGAGTATAGAATGTAAAGCAATTACACTCTTCATTGCAATGCAACACATTACGCTATATTTAAAATCGTAAAAATTTGGTTTTCTTACACCTAGTGTGCAAAATTACAGTTTTCCCCACTGAAAATCGGCATTCAGCTAGAGTAAAGGGATAGTAATTCCAACACAAACTTATAATCACATCAACGGTAATCATTTGAGCACGTGCATTTTTAATGGACAGAAATAAATTCTAGTGCACCGTTGTCTATGACCACTAAATGATTGCAGGAAGTTGTTGAATAGACTGAAGGCAGGTAAAGCTGATTGTTTCTGATCCGCCAGTATTTCTGTTACTAGCACGTGGCAGTTGACAATTTCTAAATAAAGTTTTTAACAGTTTCGTATAGTTCGAGTATTTTTTCGAAATTGTTAAGTTTTCGGAAACAAATGAATTAAAAAGTCATAAACAATTAAATTTCATTGGTAAAAGGATAAGTTTCCCATTTGTGCAGTAATGCATGTAATATGTAGTGCTGCAGATTGATAATTAAGAAACATATGGCATTATTGCAAATAAAAAATTGCCACGGAATAAAATGTATTTAATCAAGCTTGCGTCACTTTTTTTCTAATTGCGAAAATAGATTTCATATAAAACATTTACAGGCGCACAACTAACCGGCCATTAGTCATTTATCTGTGCAACCGGCCATAAATTTACATTTAGATTGGCTCGCATAGTGACTATATACCTTCGAAAAGGGATACATTGATATATTTAAAACAGTAAGTGCTATCTTGATGCGAGCCAACCTCTGAGATTTTTACTATTTGTCTAAAAATTTGACACAAGAGCCATGGTCATCCTATCGAGATGGGGCTTACTGATTTAAATATCTCAATGTATCCCTTTCAGAAAGTAGCCACTATTCGAGCCACTCTTTTAGTTTTTTGTTATTTGGTGTATAATTTTATGCATGCACTTTTATCAATATTTATTATAATTATTGTTTCGAATAATTTGAAAATAAAATAAATACACTGTTAAAATTGCACACTTCCATAAGTCCAAACACTTTTATCCAAGAACTTCGCACCGGCAAGATAATGAAAAATAAATGAGATTTGAAGTGGACTCATGAATTGTACCACATACTTATGTAAAAGTTTATTAGTTTGGACCTGCAGCTCAGTATCATATTAACAAAACAATGTCTTGATCAAAAGCATGATTAATAAATTTCAAATTAGGGTCAGAACACAGTAACACCAGTTCATCTGCAAACGCGACAATAGAACCAAGTAAAATCCTGGCTAAAAATTGAATTAGAATATATTAAAAATAAGAATGGCCCCAAGATTGATCTTTGTAGGACTCCGATATTGACTGTATCGAACAGTATTGAATGCTTTGGAAATGGCAACGAAAAACGCAGAAACTTTCAGATTATCATTCAAATATGTTGAACAAAAATAAGACTAAAGCTTTTTCAGTTGAATAATTTTTTATAAAACTATACGGTCATCTATCAAGAACATTAATTTTTCCAAAATAGAAATTTTTGAAAACGTACTTAAAATAATAATTGGGCGATTCTGCAAATACCAGTAATGGTTAAAAACCTAAACACCTATACATCACAGCAGTAAAGGGAAAACCTGCAGAGCCAGGCGCTTTCAATCGAAGGCAATAACAGCGGGTTGCTTTTGACACTGCAGAGCGTCATATAAGAGGATGCTAAAACAGGAAGGCGAAGATCGCGACAATCATCACCGAAGCCAGGACCATCAAGGTTCCGCCTGAGAAGAACTTAAAAATGATGCAATCGCCGCCTGGGAGATATGATCAAGACGCTATTACTTCAAATGAAGGAAATGAGAGAAGACCTGCAATAAGCAAAGATAGACAATAATGCAAAAATCGACCAGCAAAATCAGAGTGCACAATTGGCACAATAACGAGCGGAGCAAAATGGTCAGCTTGCGAATCAACGTAAAAAGAGCGTGCATAATGACTAACCTGACGCAATTCAGCGTACCCAATATCTTCAAATTAAAAAGCTTAGAGGAGAAATAACGTCCCTTGAGGAAAAAGTCGACGGCGAGTTGAAGGAATTTGAAGGACAAATCAGGCAAGAATTTGAAAACAAAATAAGCAATTGGAGGCCCGTTTCGAAACACACACCAATTGCAGGAAGCTGACGGGGAATTTTGAAACCTCCGATAGTCGATGGCGAAATCTCATTCGTGAATTTTAAAATGCAGTTTCAAGCGTCAGTGCAGCATAATTGTCTTCGTGGGAAAGCTGCGGATGTTTTGCAAACTGTCTCCGCAAGACAAAGGAACTATGAGCGAGTCATGACAGAGTAGAAACTAAGATACGGATAGTCACACATCAGATAATTATGCAATTCCACTCCAAAGCAAACGGCAACTATGCGAGGAAAGCCTGCAAAACCTGAAGAGAGAAGTAACAAAATTGGCGCGTGAAGCATATGGCAATGCACCTGCAGACGTGTTGAACTAACTAACAGTGGACGCGTTTATCAGTGCTATCAACCATGAATGAAGTAAAATCCTGATTGAAGTATTGGCGATGGCGTTAGAATGCGAGGCAGCTAGAGCAAGTTTAGCCACTGACACAGTAAAGTTGCGTACGCTGAATTACTATGATATGGCGGAGATAAAGGCTATAATAAGAAAAGAAGGCCGGAACGGAGAGTCGTGCAAAGGTGGCACGCATTGGAGTTAAGAAGATGCGCTGAAATACGAAGAGGCAGATAAAGGATCAGGGACGTGATGAGTCAATAGCGGAAAGTGCCCAAAAAGCTGAGAAATGAACGATTTATCAAGCAGTAAAAGACCGCAAGAATAATGTAGCTGATCAAGGATGACGAATGGACAAAGATAGAACCGCAGTAAAGAGCAACAGCACGAATGGCAGAAATAACTCAGAAGCGCAATACGAGGTAACTTAGCGAGACTGAATTCCAGAAAGCAGAAAAGCAGATCTCAGGATACACAACGAAATTGGAAAGCTCCATATAAAATTGTCAAGAAGATCAGCGATGGTGTGATTGTTTTAAGGTGGCGGTAGTGTTATGAATTCTCCACTCCTGGTCGAATGGTTAAGATCGACACCACCAAGTGTTACCACCACCAAAAAAACGCGAGTTCGAATCTTGTCAGAGTCCATAATTTTATTGAGGCGAATATTATTCATTAACATCATCGATGTTATCAGAACAAGTATTGCTCCAATACTGATTGAGATTTGGGGCTTCGAATGGCATTCTATGTGGAGAGGAATATGAAAATAGCGAAAGCAATTGTAAACGGCGGCGAAAATACTGGAATTAAGAACGGGCGTTATTCATCAAGACAAGCAAGACGAGGGAACTAATGACATGGAGTATTCACGAACACAACTACACTCGCGAGCAACTAAATCGACTCAAACCTTCAGCGCTCACAGAAAGGCAAATTTTTTTAAAAAGGCTTAACCGATTTTCACAAGAATATTTTGTTGAAAGATATGTTTACTTTAAAATGACACTGATTCCGTGAAAATATTGGTTCAGTACTTTTTGTATAATGAATTTTAAATGAAAACGCAACCGAACCTAATGATTATGAAAAAAATATTGAGGATATTTAAATTCACATTGCAACAAAAAATGCAAGCCAAACGAAAATAATTTTATTGGATAATACTTAGTACTGCCTCTCTCCCCTTTGAGTCTACAACGGTTCGCACGCGGTTCCCCATGGACCTTATTAAGGTTTTGATCCAAGACTTGGAGAATCGCACCTCACTCCAATCTTGAGGTCACTGATGTTAGATGGTAGCGGATTATTGGCTCGGACCCTCCGTTTTAATTCGTCCCATAAATGTGTAATTGGATTTATGTCTCGAGCCCAAGCTCATCCATGAACTGCCTAGTGGTTCGAGCTGTGTGACACCGGGCATTGTCATGCATCAATATGAAATCTTCCCCTATATATACTGCGTAGGGTACTACATGATCCAAGAGAATATCCTAAATATATCTTTCGGCGAGCAGACCTCCTCTACGGCCTCCACCAGGTACGAAAGATCGGTTTCCCTCAAACGATATGTCAGCCCACACAACAAAACAGCACTACGAATCACGCTCCTGGACGCCGATAGACCCGACCTCCATATCACTACCATGGAGACATTATCTGTACTCGTCATTGAATAGCATGGATCTCCATTTCATGATGCTCTAACTGGTGTTCACGAGCAAATTCGAGTCGCTCTTTGCGATGGCCTGCTCTCAATTTTGGGTATCTAGCGCGCCGACTTCGAGCGATGTTAGTTTTCTTCAAGCGTCTTTTACTGTCCATTGGTACTAACTGCTGCATCTCAAACTTTTCTTAGCTCCTGCTGCACATCGACGCCCGTGAGATGGCGATTTCGCAGTGAAGTTAGGACGATAAATCGATCGTGTGAAAAAACCAGTTTCCTGAAACCTCCTGAATACTCTTGAGACAGCAGATTGGATCATGTGTAGCTGACGAGCGACTTCTCGTTGATTCTGGAGTAGTATCCATGATTTTAAGAAAACAACAAATGCAACTGGTATACAATTGTTCAGGTCAACGTCTGATAAGTGACTGATGGCAAATATCGGTCAACGTGGTATTATACAGGAGATTGTAGCACGGTTACTTTAGTTTGAAAAGGTGTCCTTGTAAAGATAAAATACTAAGCTGTCAAAAACCAGTTGTTTCACGAAAACCGGTTAAGCCATTTAAAAAATATACGCCGTTTCGTATGCGCGGAGGTTCGAGTCGATTTAGTTGCTCGCGAGTGTACACGAAAGTGATTTACAATTGCAATGCACATACATCACCAGATGTAATAAAAATAATAACCTCGGACAGTGATAGACAAGTATATAAGCGTGAGAAATTTGGGACGCAAACACAGTTGTAATTTAACCAGTGAAGAGTGCAAGCCAACAAGTGAAAATTTAACTGTGCAAAAAGTGGTGACCACCAAAAGTGAACAATTAAAGTGAACAGTAAAAGCGAATTAGTAAGCAGTGGAATAAGTAATTACTGTAGAAATTAAAGGTATTGGATAATGGAGGGAGGGAGTGTTTTATTTGCAAAACAAATACGAATCTACACTGCTCGTCAACAAATTCGGGACACTCGTGAATTATTAATGCATCATAACGCCAGACCCAACGTTGGAAACGTTGTAAATAATTTTTTGGATGAGATGAGAATTGATCGAATTGTTTGGTCCGCTCGCAGCCCTGGCCGCAACCCCATTGATCACGTGTGGGATATGCTTGGGTGTCGTCTAAGGCAAAGGGAAGTCGTTCCAGAAACCATAGATCATCTTCAATCAGCTCTGCACGAAGAATGGAAAATGTTACCTCAAGAGTGCATTGCAAACTTGATGCACAGTACGCCAAAAAGATGTGACCAGAGGAGCATACATCAGTATCCGCTTTTCGGTAATTTTGTTTTTTCATTGGTTTTGATCCTGTGGTTGCTTCTATTCCACAAAAACTTGTTCCGTTAGTGCCTTTTGGTGTATATTATATTATTTAGTACAACAATAACTCGAATAATGCGAATAGTTACCGTAAATACAAATATTTACTGAAAAAATCTAATGTCCGAAATTTTTTGACGAGCGGTGTATATCGAACGCTCGAAACAATATAACAATGTAACAATATAATAAAAATATGGGCGGGCTTCATCGACCAAATCCTAGAATATTATCGTTTGTTCATTAGGAAATACGAACGAAAAAATGGATGCTTAAAGTAATAAATCACTTAATTGACTCGGCAGTTGTAAATACGTGGATGAGTAAACATACACCCGACTGTTCAGCTTACGACGTGTCAAAAATAAATACCGCAATTTAAAATGAAAATTGCCAGTGCTGTTCTTTAACCGTAAAAGAACAGAGTGCAGTGAAAGAAGAAGAAACTGAACTCTGTCCACAAAAAATATGTTGACCAATGCTAGGTGCCGCCGCTTAGAGGCTTGTAAAGCAAGAACACGTTGCCGTTGCGAAAAATGTGGGTTTGTGTCCAACTGCAGGAAACAAATGCTTCAAGCAGTTTCTTTGGAAAAATAATTTTTATTAACCCTTTATTGCATGGTGATATATGACATGCTTGCATTATGAGTTTTATTTTGGTTCGCACTTATTTTGTACTTCATTTTATAAGTTATACAAGTAGGTTCATAGGCCCTTTTTATATTCTAAATGGTTAGCTGTCAAAATATTGGCGGAAAAGATCTTTCGTGCATAGGTTTGTGGTGGAGGGTAGAAGTGAAAAGCAGTGGTACATGTTGCGTAATATCTCATAGAATTAGTGTATAATAGTGCAATGTAAGTATCTAAAATATGTAAATAAACACGCATAACTATTATTTCAACCGACCAAATGCCACAGTGGTTAAAGCTTTGGCGTTTGTATCGGGAGGTCCGGGTTAGAATCCCGATTGGGACAGGATGCAAAGGAAATTTTCATCAACAGATTACGATCTGTGATGAAATGGAATACATCATTGGCCCCCTGTCGGCACGGAGGTATGAAATGCACAGATAGTGATAAAATCGGATCTATAACCGTACGTCCTCGAATTGGCCTACACTGGCATAAAAGTAAGGACGGAAAAAGCAAACCGCGAAAGAGTTGGAAGAGCCTTGGCCCCAGAACCAATTGCAGGGATAATAAAAAAAATAAATAAATTATTCAAACAAATTTTTGAAATGAAATTGTTTTTATTATGCTTATTTACAAATTTTAATCACATATGATATACCATGCATGAAGGTAAAATTTTCTGTAATATATCATATACGAGTATGATATACTATCATACGAGTATGATATACATCATCTATCAGAGAGTTACAGAAACTGATGAACCATCCCCAAGTGTTGATGATGAAACAGCCCCATGTGCTGAAACAAACGGCGATGAACCGTTTGATATTGAAAATATGGAAGTTGTTTTTGAAAATGGGACCATATTAAGAGATTTTGCAAGTGCTCGTGCTCAATTAAACCAAATTAAAGATAAATATTCCAGAACTATTTGGGAAACTAAAATTTTTGAAGTGAATGTCGATAAAGTACGGTTTTGTGGGTCTACGCAATTAACGGAACACTTTTTGAATTTTGATACACCTTCAGATTATTTTAATTTTTTATGGACAATGAAATAATATCCCGAATTATTACTATTCCCAATGATTACCCAAACATAAACACGTTGTTTACGGCAAAAGATATAATAAACTATATGGGAATTTCGATGTTTACTTTCATTGTCCAAATTCCAAACATCAGACGCTACTTGCATCCGAAACTTGAAAACGTTATTGCAGTAGACGAACAAATGTGTTCAACTAAATCAAGATGCTACCTGAAGCAATATATGCCGAAGAAACGGCATAAATGGGAGTTTAAATTGTTTGTTTTGTGTGGAACATCCTGTTTTGCTTACAACATAGAGGTATACAGTGGAACGGAAATTAATCTTGGTTCTGCTTCAAAGGTTGTAATATGCTTGTGCAGAATAATTCCGCTATTAAGTAATTATAAAGTATTCTTCGATCATTACTATACATCAGTCCCATTACAGTCTAGGGACAGCAAGAAAAAACCGAACCTGTCGAATTCGTTGCTTGTGTGGGTGATTTCGAGATAGCTGTTGCACAATGGAAAGACACAAGATTAGTGACCTTAGTGTCAACGTTTGTTGGAAAAGTCCCGTTCAAATATCGAGCCTCAGAGCAAGAAATGCAGGAAGTATAAATGTGGAATGCCCATCAATTATTAAAGAATATAACAAGTTTATGGGAGATAAAAACTTGTTGGACTCAAATTTGGGTCGGTACAAAATACGTTCTCGAAAGTGCTATATTAGGGTTTTTTACCATTTACTCAATGTGACGGTCGCAAATTCATGGATCCTCTATAAGTAGAACACTCTAACGAATTTCCACAATATTTTTCTAATTTTTTTACGATTTTTTAGTTCTTGACGAGTAGAACAACAAAAACGGACGAAAAATAGAGATATTCTGGCGCTCCATGATTCTAAATATAATAATAGGAAGTAGCGGAAGTGCTTTCTAAGTTCGAGTAGCCTGTACGACTAAGCTGTCCTTCAAAATCTCTCAACGATAAAATTGAGATAAAACTAAAAAAACTACTTCTTCTTGAATGGATAGAAAAACGGTTGCCTTGGAAATACCCAAATTGTAACATACCGTCTTACACAAAATGCACAAAATGCAACTTATCCTTATGCTATAGTAAGAAGCGTAATTACTTCCTAAATGTTCACTTGTGATCTAATGAGACTAAACCAAAAAGTTGACTTATTTTTCACGACGCTCAACTTCAGATTCTCCTTCAAGATTACAAACAAATTCAAAAATAATTTTATTTTTCGAAAATATCAGGTCAGGCAATAAAGGGTTATGTAATTCGTTTAATTTTATTATTTTAAGGTACATTTTTTAACATAAAGAACATCACTTAAGTTCAACACACACAAATGTGTGGATGCCATTAAAATAATATTTGTTACTAACACTAAAAATTTTATTGTTATGGGATATATTCTTAATTGTATGGGAATTCGTGAACTTTAGATTCCCTGAACTTCATGATACTTTGCAATGAATTTACATAAATGTGTGGATTTGGCTTAAATTGATGCATAAATCAGGGGCGAATACAATGAAAAACAACCGGTAATTTTTAACGGATTAAAAAATATTTTCCAACCTACTCGATTAAAACTGTTGAAATTTTCTATAGTGGATGAAGAGTGATAGTTATAGTGGATAAGAAAATAAAGGGTGTTTTTTTAAGAGGTTGCCGATTTTTTTTTTGAATAAAACACATATAAAATTATGAAATGACCAAAATTTTTTTTTATTTGGTAGATAATTTTTTGGCATTTAACATTTAAACACAATTTCTGGCATATGGCTACCACGACTATTTTTCACAAATGTCATTCTGGAGGTCCAATTTTCCAGCACTTTTTCAAGCATTTGAGGGCGTATGTCAGCAATGACACGTTGAATATTGGTTTCCAAAGCGTCAATCGATTGAGGTTTATCCACATAAACCAATGACTTCACGTATCCCCACAAAAAGTAATCGAGTGGCGTCAAATCGCACGAACGCGGAGGCCAATTCACCGGACCATTTCTCGAAATAATGTTGTCGTTGAAAGTTTCTTTCAATAAGTCGATTGTTTCACGTGCTGTATGGCAAGTGGCACCATCTTGTTGAAACCACATTTCATTCATATCCATATCTTCAAGATTTGACAACAAAAACTCATTTAACATGGTTCTGTATCGATTTCCATTCACGGTAACGCGTCGTCCTTCCTCATTTTTAAAGAAATATGGACCGATGATCCCACCAGCCCATAGACCGCACCAAACAGTACATTTATCAGGATGCATTGGTAATTCTAGAACGGCGTGTGGATTATCTTTGCTCTAAATGCGACAATTTTGTTTGTTGACGTATCCATTTAACCAAAAATGCGCCTCATCACTGAAGAGAATTTTACGGTAAAAAAATGGATCTTCGTTCAATTGATTTAACGACCAATCACTGAATTCACGGCGCAAACGATGGTCGTGTGGCTTTAATTCTTGCACCAATTGAATTTTGTATGGCACCAAACCCAAATCTTTACGTAAAATTTTCCATAAAGTCGATGGACAAAGTCCAATTTGCTGAGCACGACGACGAATCGATAAATTGTCGTTTTCTTCGACACTGGCCTCAACGACAGCAATATTTTCTTCTGTACGAACTCTTCTCATTCTTGTCGGTGGCTTGGCATCCAAAAGAGTGAATGTAGACCGAAATTTGGTAATTACGTTCTTTATGGTGGTCTCTGACGGACGATTATGTGCACCATAAAATTCACGAAGTGCTCTATAAACATTTTTAATTGAACACTGATTTTGAAAATAAATTTCCACGATTTGAAAACGTTGTTCTGGAGTTAACCTATTCATAATGATTTGCCAAACAATACTGAGTAGAAATGCCACTTTGAGCTGTCAAAACAACTGTCATAAAATAAAACGACATCTATCGGAAAAACAAACCTCCTAAAAAAACACCCGTTATAAATTAGTTAATGATTTATCTATTATATTTGTCGAATTCAATTTCCACCGATAGTAGATTTCCCGTAAAATTTTTGTTTTATGTTTTTTTATAAAATATTCAAGCCAATTTGGATCATTTTATATTTGTTCATTGAAATATTTTTAAAAACAAATGATTTTTGTCGTTCAGAATTGGTGATTCTGCATCAGATGATTGACCTTTGCATCCGGCGTAATAATGGACTGGACGCCAAACGGTTAATGAGTAAGTAAGACTGTTCATCAAAATGACACTTTAATTTTAGAACGAATAATTAAATTGAAGTATGGCACTTCGAGCTTGCATGCAATCGATAAATATTTGGTTTTAATTTGGCAGATATATTCACAACCGATATAATTCGTCTTATTAGAAACTATAAATTTAAATTAGGATCCTATAGTAGACAACAATGATTTACAAGAAAAATATTTATCAACCAACCGTACTAATAAAATCGGTCGTTATGCAAATACACATGGTTATAGGAAATAAGCCTATTTGATAATATTATTGAAAAAAAATCGTAAATATAAAATACAAAATAATTTAAAAGGGATTTATTCAAATTCATATTGAAAATAATATTTTCATTTGGCAAAGCACAGCATTTTAATTGGCTTAAATCGCTACATTTTATTTTGACAAACAAATAAAATATTAGGCATAAACTAAATGTCCTATTTCCACCATCTCGTACAATCGGTAAACGTTTAGTACATCATTACATGTGCATGGGTGTTTTTCATACCTAGACCACTGTTCGATACTACTTATATGCGATACCAAATAATCTTTAAAGTGTGTACATATTACATAAATTCTTAAAACTAAGTCACGTCGCTCCCCTTCCATTGTATAATTTATAGACTAAAATAAGCCTAATTAAGCCATGAATTGTGTAAAAAAAATTTTCCAATAAATTTATATTTTCGTGCACAGTAGTTCAATTGAATATTCATTTGAGAAACGAAATTTTTATCATTTTCCTTAATCATATAAGTACGGTAGGTATATGTTCGAAATAGTGAGATTTTACAACAGCAATTACTGTACCCTCGATTTTGGGTTATAAAACTACATGTAATTTTGTTTTTCAAATAGATCATTTATATTGTGTATCTATGGATTTTCTATTAGCATGTGTGCCAAAAATATTTATTACAATAGTTAGGTACCATGAAATTATTATTTATAAATATTTATGAATTATCTATTTGTCTATAAAGTAACAGCTGTCAATTTGTATGGAGCGAGGTAAAGTGGTTAGAGTGACGTATACTGTATATTATGTATATTCATACACATAATGCAGTAAATAATATTAATAGTTGGGTAAATGTTGTTTTGAGTGAGTTGGTAAAGATGCATTCTAATGGAAATTTTGAAATTTTATGTTTCCTTTATGTAAAAAATGTTTGTTATAGATGGGTCGAGGTATTAACTCACTCCAATAAATATAACGAAATTTCGAATAGAGAATGCAGTAAATAAAATATAAATCGCTTAACGGTTAAAGGTGCCGGTTAAGAAAAATCATTCATAACGTTTTCGGACTGGTTTCAGAGAACATAATCCGTAGGGATCAGGTTTCCAAAATTTGGGCCTGCTATAAGTTTTAATTTAACTAATTAACTTTATTTTAACTAGTTTACAATATTTAAAACTAAAACGAACTATTTGTTAAGAAAAACTTACATATAAGAAATATTACAATGTTGATGGCAAGTGAATTAGAAGAATTCACCTCTCCTGCTTGATACCATGGTCTCTTACCTGGAAAGAAAGAAAAATGGGTTAGAAAATCTTAATAAATATTATGTTAGAAATTTTAAATATATTACTCAGCGGATTTGAGTCTTTCTGCCAAACTAATTAAATCAGTGCGATCTTACAAATTTGGACACCATGTACTAGAGCGAAATATTTCCTTAGTATAAAAAAATGTTCGCAAAGATTTAGGAAACATTTCAAAATCTTGTACACTGGTTTGAAATATTTCCTAAACGAATTCTTAAGTAAAAAAGCGTTGATAAAATATTGATAGCTAGCCATAGAAAGAAATTCATTTAGGCGAATTCATTTAAAATCAAGTAAAATTTATATTAACACTATCAAAAATTCAAAAAGTATCTGAAAATAAGTACCAAAATAAAAAACGAGATTAACTCACTTTTATGCAAGAAATAACTTCACCTTTACATCACCAAATAATTAAAGAAGCAAACACATTACACCACACAAAATTAAGGCACAACGTAAACAATTTTATTTACTTCAAAGTGAAACAAAAAAAAAGGTGACAGGCGAGTTTTCTCCTTCTTGCAAGACAGACAGTAGGGAATTGGAGCGAAATTTCAATTTTGGCCAAATAAAAAAATCAATTTAAAGGGTATATTTATTGCTTTCTTCACGAAGCAATCATCATCTTTAGAACAGTGGATGATATTTTATCATTTGTATGATTTTGTCCAAATTAGATTCATAACCAGTTAGATTTGTCTATACTGATCCACTGTCTTTATATACACTTTGAAAAAACTCCGCAAACATATCTACAATGCATTGGATGTCGGTATCTTGGTCTCTGTATCTTGGTAGAATATGGATATTGGAAAAGCTTTAGTATTGTTTTGGTGTTAAAAAAATTACAGAAATATTTTGGGTCACTGTTTATGCTGTTCTGTGTATTCGTTGTGTAGTTTGAACATAATGCTTTAAATTATTCCATTAAGCCCAAGAAACCATTTTCTATTTTTCCCCGCATTATATACGTTGCCCTTTTTAATCTTACACTTAATAAGTGAAGAATCATACCATGACGGGTAACGATTTGTAAAAACTCTTGAAAGCGGAACGTGTGTCTCAAAAGCACGAAGAATTAAGCAAAATCCAACTTGTCTACGTTTCTATTCATATCCGTTGAAGATAGTTCCATTTACCATCGTTCAGGGATCTTCTTAAATCGCGTTGGTTGGCATTTTTAAAATTAATGAAGAGGAATTAAATAAAATTTCCATCACTTTATGGCGATCTTAATTCGAGTCGAATCGACTCTTCCAAGACGAACATTTTAAGGTCATTAGAGAGCATAAGGTCAAGGTATCTATTATATGTATGTTAGGATATTGGTTTATTCGATTAAGGTTTAAATTGAGAACGGGATCAATAAAATAGACTTCGGTTTCGGATGTAACGTAGGTAGGTTAAAGTTGCCACGGGCGAGAAAAATATTAGTTGAATCACCTTGCCTTATAAACTCGTTCATAACTTCACTGTGGACGTATAATTAGGTGGAATATAAACGCTAACAATGTATCAGTTAACTTTAGGTAATCTTAATTTTACACAATAATAATGACTCCACCACCTGATGGTTTGGCGCTGGTATTTATTCACCGATCACATCGATAAACTAGGTAAGTGTCAGGAAAAAATTCGAAACCCAAGATATTATCCATAAAAGATGTCACAGATAATATACGCATTGGTTTTTAGTACGAATAATAAAAAGAAAAGAAAATCGATGGAAGGCAGTTTTATTGACTTAGGGAATGGAAGGGGTGGAAAGGGATCTGCCGTAAAGTTAGATATGTAGAATTAGGCGTTACAAGATGTTTTTGGAATGAGTTACAGGTTGAAAATTTTAGCGTCGAGGTTTCCATTAGAATTCCTTTACTAGTAT
Source organism: Nephrotoma guestfalica (assembly GCA_963691935.1). Lineage (NCBI taxonomy): Eukaryota > Metazoa > Arthropoda > Insecta > Diptera > Tipulidae > Nephrotoma > Nephrotoma guestfalica. Next base: position 257,832,236 of record OY829913.1, read on the forward strand.
AATCCAGGTGCCCACACTTGAGAATTTAGTATGACTGTGAACTGTTCTTCAGGTAAACTAACACGAAAAGACGCGTAATCTAAGAAATACTTAATTTACAGATTTGACAAAATAATCACGCAAACATCTTTATCCAGTTGCATTTTTAACTTAACAACATCTTCAAAATCAAGCTTAGTGATTCTATTCACGAAACACCATGGTCTTTAATGTTAATATGGATTGTGGATAAATTCCCATATATCCTGATGACTTACTGTGCTTTTCAGGAATGAAGTCAATTTGAGTAAGCGCGACAGTGTTGGTTGTTGAGATGCATTTATAACTTGCATTCGGGCTGTTGCTTTAGTTACGCTCCGTATTAATCGGCGGTCCACTGAATTTACTTAAGAAACTCATCCCCTTGACGTCATTTGGGAATTTACTTAAAAGATGGTTTAGTTGATGCCCATTTACAGTACGGAATAACATGTTGAGGTGGACTATAAATAACAAAAGGGATTTTAAAAGTAATAAGATTCCTACCCAGAAACAACCCATCGTTGCTGGCTCAAAAATATTACCGTTTAGGTGTTTATAACTATAGCTTTGGTGCTAAATTGTTTAATTTATTGAGCGGAAATCGGTTAATTGGAATAAACTATCTATCTGAACCGTACATGTTTAGTAATCGGACGTCAGGTTAGTCATTACTCATCCATATAAAAAACATTTTAAAAGGGGTTTTGTTTACTCAGCCACAAAGTTATAAATCCAATTCAACTGCCATTTTATATTTTCAACGCAAATGCCATTGTTGTTCCTATTATTAACCTAACTTAAAAAGCGGATTATGCTTTCAGTATTTTATCACTTACCTAGTTTAAAGCAACCTTAATTAGTTCTAAAGTTCAAAAAGCGGCAATTATAGCGGTTGCTAAACTAGTGTGTTTAACTAGGATTCATGTAACGAATGTTTCCCTCCACAAAACTGGATTGGTCGTAGTTTCATTTTTAAACTAAAATTGTTTATGTTTCTTCTCCTAACACACTGAAGTTCTGCAGTTTTTCGTACAAAAAAAATTCATTCTTAGTTAGAAACTTCTTGAAACTTTGCGAAGACGATGACTAGTTTTTTTGAAACCAGATAAGCAGGACGAGTTTCACGAGAACAAGCGTGGAACAGCTCATTAGAAAGCATTCAAGCCAAAAACAAATTAGAAAGCCCAAATCCATTTTTTCACCTGTACAACAACCATTGCATTTCGAATCCCGCAGTAGAAATTCGGCGAATTCTATTATAATTCGAAACTGAAGAAAAATTTTAACCAATAAATTATTGTTTGTGTAAAATTTAAATTAAATAAATTTTCCGGAAAATGCATTATTTGTGAATAATGACAGATCTTCAGTTGCGCAGTTAAAATTTAAAGATTAAATAAAACTTCATCATTTTCTGAATTAATATTAGTCATTTACAGTGTCCCAAACTTAAGATTTAGACATTTTATCTAAATCTTCCGACAATAATTAATTCCTGCCGTATCAACGCAATTTAAAATCGAACTCCAAAATCAAGTTGCTGTGTTCATCACGGAACGCGCTTTAATTTTATTTTTTAATGAATATCTCTTTCTTGGTACTTTATAAAAATATTAATTCTTTTTTTTATTATCCCTGCAAACTGCTCTGGCGACAAGGCTCTCCCAACTCTTTCACGGTTTGCTTTTTCCGTCCTTACTTTTACGCCAGTGACAGCCAATTCGACGACGTACGGTTATAGATCCGATTTTATCACTATCTGCGCATTCCATAGCGCCGTGCCGACAGGGAGTCATAGATGTGTTCCATTTCATCACAGATCATAATATGTTGATGAAAATTCCTTTTGCATCCTATCCCTATCGGGATTCGAACTCCGTACCTCCCGATCCAAACGCCAAAGCATTAACCACTGTGGCATTTGATCGGTTATTAATCCTTTTTATAGATTGTAGGCCGACCATCTCGTAAGACTTCCCTAACTAGTTTCTAGGGCGTTCAAATTCCCAAAATTTGCCTTTAAAAAATTGGATTTGGGAAGCGCGTTCAATCTTGAACCAATTCGTTGTAAATCGTGAAATCAATTTCCTTTCCTTTTTATTTAAAAAAACGAAGCGATAATTTCCTCTAATTATAAACGCGGTAATCGTCTAATTCGAAAATAATTTTTATAAAAACAAAAGTTTGTTATACGGAAGAAAATTAAAGTTAAATTCATAAACACGTTTTACATTTCAAGCTAAAGCCAATGAAATCGATGTTTGTTCGAATTTTTACGATTGTGTGTTTTTATTGCTTTTGAAAATATATATAAAAAAATGCTCTTCCATAAATATGTGTGTTGTAAAATGAAGTGTTAAATTAATAATAAATTTTTTCTATGAAATCAAATTGCTGCCAACACAAAATAAAATGCTAAATAAATTAAACGTCGAAATTCAACCATAGATGGCAGAACGATTGACAAAAAGGAACATCTACCGTGTTGTCGGTAAGATAGGTTGACTCTTTATCGACCACGAATCAGCTGTCATATTCTAATGACAGACGGTAAGTTTGGTAACAATTTGATTTTAATTTATAACTACCTTTCTTTCAGAAATTAATGAATGTGTTTTAGCAATCAACAAAATTGGGTATAAAATCTATACAATACGCTATTACAAGATAAGTATAAATAATATTATATACATCATTAAATCTAAGTTACATTTTTATATTTTTCAGCTCGTACACCCCTCGTCTCCGACAACGATGTTCCTTCAAAGAAAAGTTCGGATTAAAAACTAAAGTCAAATTTTGTTTCTTTGCGTTTCATGCGGGCACCCAAATTTATCCTAACTGCAGTATGGTTACACGACGCGGTAATGCAGTTGTTTACGTCTTTCTCTCTGTGCAACTTGCCCTTATAAATAAAGGTCAAAAGGGCAACTAGATGACTCAGAATATACTGCTAGAGTAGTGGTCTGATTTGTTTTCGATACGTGAAAAATTTTTTTTATTGTGTCATTAGAATAAAGAATAAGGCCAGTTTTCATTATTGTGTTATCACGAAAGGATCTTGCAAATTTCCAGATATTTTAATATTCAAATTTAAATATTTTGGGATGAGGAACGGAATAGCAATCGAGTAATAGCTGTACATTTGGAATAACCAAAACATTAGTTAATAATTTTGGAGAGCTATGGAAAAAACATGAAGGACCTCGAGGTGCTTTAGCAAAATAAAAACATTTAATACAACAAGCAACATTAAATTAAGGCAAATCGCGATTAAGCTCAAACCGGGGTTGAAAGTTAAAGTTTATTAATAAACAAAGCAAATTAAAGCGGTACAATTTTGCGAGAAAAAATTGCATGGGCGAACAAGAGGAATTGTGTTTCCTATGATTTTAATTTTCGCGATATACGCATGGATTACTATTCTGAAAAATGTGTTTCCGCAATTTAAAAATATCTTGCGATCAGTTCGATGGCACGATAATGCACCGATTCACAACGCAAAACTAGTAACATCCTAGATCTAGGATGTAAACATGGAACTCTTGATATGGCCACCGTACTCACGGAATTAATAATAATGGAGAAAGTTTGGAGATGGTTAGTGAGGAGGTCAACGCAAAGGGAACACAGTTGCAAGATACAGAATCCTTAATTGAGGCTGTAAAAACAGCGAGCACAAATGTTTCTTTGAATTAATTGAAGGTACTGTAGTGGTGCTGTTAGATAAATAATAAAAGTTAATGTTATTTAAATTGTTTTCTTTTTAATTTCTTACTTACATTTTCGTGGTCGTTCCAATTTGTTTACCAATTTCCAAATTGGTCTTATGTCATGAAAAGTATTTTTTTTTTGGTCTAACGTCAGATTTGAGCAAAAAGTGAGTACGTTCAGAGGCAAAATAATTAAAAGGCTGTTCAGGTACCAACTTTCAAATAATTATTGTTTTGAATTGTAAATAAGAAACCCGGTATAATAAATGTTTCGTTATATAAAGGGAAATTGTTTTGATTTTTTCTTCAGTAGTATAAATATTATAAGTCAGTTAAGTTAATGAATATAAATCAAATAATTCAAGATTTTAATTCAAATAAGTTTTATTCATATTAACAGTTATATCCAATTAATTTTAATTCGTATTAAACAATTTATTTTAAAATCAATTAATAGTATATTAAGACTCAGTTTGTGTGTTACTTCAATAATTTATAAAACGTTAATTTATATCAAAATAAATATGTATATATGTTAATAATTAACTAATAAAATAAAAATAAAATAATTGTTTTAAATGATTGCATAAATTCTGTTGAAAACCAAAACTCATTTCATGCAGCTCAGTTCATCTGTAAAAGTTAAGTTTACGTTATTGGAGAGAATTCCAAGTTGCAATTTAATTGATCGTATTTGATTATGTGTATCCATAAAGTTTGTGGATAAGGGAGTTGCATACCTATTATCATTTATTTAATTTGAGGAGTCCAGAAGTTTAATTTACAAGGAAAACATAAAACCAAAGTACCCTATGAATAATCGTGTTTTGGAAGTTATTTCCAACTGTGAGGGTTCTACTCATTATTAGGAAACAGGAATATGTAAAATAAAATTTAGTTACTTATGGAAAACATTTTTTCATTAATTTTCGTCAATTTTTTAACTGGCCCTAGTCTAATGACACAATAAAAATTTCATTTTTTTCCACGTATCGCAAACAAATCGGACTACTATTCCAACCCACTTTTCTTCTCTCAGCCGCATTGTTGTAAATCTTATCGCTGATTTTGAGAGAAAATATATAAATTACAAGCAAAAAAAAATGTAACAAAATAGCTGGCCTTATTCAAATGACGCACAGTGTATAGCTCCCAAGTTTAGTTGGTAATTGGGAAATCTATGGAAGAGATAAGAAAGCGACCAAAGGGGCTACACTCGCCGCTAACAAACTTATTAGTCTCACCCATAACAATTTAAATTAAATCTTATTGAATATCATCTCGAGGCAAAATAGAAAAAAGCAGTACAAATGGCAGGAATCAATTATTACTACTATTTTTAAAATTTATTGAAACTTAATAGAATCTCGCTCTCGATTCTACGCGGTACTCGTCGTGAAAATTAGGGATCAATCACAAACCACAAACGCGATCATTTGACTTTCAGATAGTGGCCCAGAACCTATCATCGATGGGTAGATGGTAGGTAGAACGCACGAGAAGCGGAAGCGGTTCGCTAATAAATACAGTACAGAAATATTTCCTGAACATTCCTAAAAAACAAAATAATAACGATTTGTAAATGTGTTTGTAACTACTGAATAACAAAATATTCATAATACTGAATATTCATAACAATATGCACATATGGAACCATGCAAATGGCTAGGGACGTCGGCGGTTTTAGGACATGCAATGCATACAGAATCAATATACGTAACATATGGTACTCCGAACATTTTTCCCAAAGTCAGAAAAACCCTTAGTATGCGCAGAATTAGTAGTATGCAAGACAGACACCAAAGCTCCTTGTTTCACAGAGAACAATTTTCGGAATTTTCAATTTTCTTTCAATTGTGTACTAAAAGGCATTTTGAAACTTCTGGTTAGTAAAATTAATTCTACTTACACGGATTTTTTCAAGGGTTGGAGTGATCCAGAACAATTCAAAACTGCGCTTAGTAGTTAAAGTGCGAAATCAGTAAATATGCGAAACTAAAAATTTTAAAAATCGTTTATATACAATTAAACATAAGTTATAAATTGGGTATATGCTACCGACATGTTAGTTCAGATCATTAAAATGATTTTCCTATTTTTCAGCAAGCATTTACCGATTTCGCACGTTCGCCGTAACATTGGTAAATTTTTTTAAAAATTAGATCTGAATAAATTTTATTCTCCAAATCAATTTTGAACATTAAGAATATCACCAATATATGATTGGAAGTTGTGACAGGTTATATAATTACATGAATCTCATAGATTGGCTTCGATAGTGGCTAAATAAACTAGAAATAGCTTGCATTAAGGGATTAAAATTACCTAATATCGATTCGAAAAAAGCCGTGAGTTCCCATATGCAATTTATTAACATAACCTCAGAATATTATATGAATGGAATTCATACAGTCAAATGCGAGCCATTTTTTGAGATTTGCGTAAATAGGCATAAGCGTCATATCACGACTTTTTTTTATATAAAGTTCGCAAATATTATAAATATGTAAAAGCTCTAAGCGTCATCTCTATGCCTCATATTGCAATGAAATTGATCCTTTTTTATTTCATAATGCATGCCCTTTTTAACCTAAATTGCCCTTACGTAACAAATAAAACAAAATTGTGGAAGAAAAAATATGTTCACTGAAAACTGTGTACAAATGTCTCGATTTTGTTTAAAAGTTTGGAAATTCTGCTATAAATATCAATCAAAAACGTTAAGTTACCATAAACTTCTCTACCATAATGGACGCTTATTTAAAATTTGAAAAAAATAAAAAAATTTTGGGTGGAATTTGTTTTTTTTCTGAAATATACAGTATTTTCAATATTGCAAACTAATAAGCTGCAGAGATTTCTTTCATACCAATAGTCCCTTATGATGGTTTGTTTTGAATAGATTTTCCAAAAGTTCTCAATATATCTCGGTTGATGCCTAGATGCATAATTACACTACTTAAGTGAATTAGAAATTTACTAATTGCCTTTTATTCTTGCACCGCCTAATTTATATGAAAATTTGTTTTGCGGACAAACAAAACTCAGTGCAACCTTGATAAAATTTAATTCTACGTAAATATTGCCCTATGAAAATCAAATATTTCCTTGAAACAAAATTAATTTGATCAACGTTGCGTTGAATTTTATTTTAATGGTTGCGAAATCAATTTACAATTTAAACATTTGACTAGCGGCGCACAACTGACCGGCCGATACAAGGTAAGCTAACCAAACATATATTAAAATTTATGAATGACGATTTCGAGTAATACAAAGTTATGTTGGTAACTTTTCTTCTGTACATTTGTTCTGTGGCCGCCCAAATTTTAATGAGGTGTACGAGCAGTGCTTGATTCCCTCGATTTTTACTAACAGAAACGTAATACCAAATGGAATATTTTTTCCAAATTTCTTCAAAACCTATACATTTATAGTTTTTCATATTTCACTCAATTTAGTTTTGTAAATTTATTCCAGTATTTTTTTCTATTTGCTGGATACAACCAATATGATACAGCATAATATAAATTTTATTTATTTTGTTGTAAAAGAAAGCCCAAAATTATTCCGGTTTAAATGGTAGATTTTCTTTTTGTTGTTGTTGTTGTTGTTGTATTTTTATCCCGGAAATTGTTTAAAATGAGATCTATTTTGTTGTTTGGATTTTCCATTTTAGAAAATATTTTACCATTCGTTCAGTATTTTACTGTATCCTATATGAGCGCTATACAGTGTGTGTGTATATGAGTTAGAATATGAAACGGGTGTTTACTTAAGGCCACAACATTTTTTTTTCTTTGAACATAATAAAAATATTTTCCTCATTTGAATGGAACATTTTATTGGTGTTGGAAAAGAATTTCGATTTAAATTTTATTTGAGGAAATGTAATTTTTTGTGCTATTTGTACATCGAAGACACTTGTATTTTACTTGTGTACGTACGGATGTATGTCTGTTTGCTATAGTGGTTGAAGTTTTGTTTTGTGCGGTTGCACAGAGAGGATTAAAAATCAAAAGCACTCATTCAAATATTCACAAAATTAGAAAGTTTTAAGTATTTAAGGTTTGAGTTGTTGGCTGGTGGCCAATATATTTCAAACGAGTAAAAGTTTTTAAATTTTAATCATAAATATATTTGTTTTGTCGATATACGCAAAACGCAATATTTTTTAATTAGTTCCGATCCGCATTCAATTACTAAAAACTGTACAGTTTAAATAAATTGTATGCCCTTGTATTTACGCCAATATTGTAATTGTGAATGTGTAAAATTGTTTGATAAAAAAACATTAAATAAATAAATTCTATAAAACACAAAACATGAAAATTAATTATTTCAATTATTTGATTCAAAATAATAAATAAACAAATAAATAAATTAAACGAACAAAAAACAAGTTACGCTGTAAAAATTAATTAATATATTTTTATTGTTGTGCTTTTTTGGGAAAATAAATAAGAGTACAACAAAAGCAAATTATTTTCATTGTTGACTTTCGCGGCTGTTTATAAAGGCAAATACTTGATGGTAAATAAAACATAACAGTAGCCATATGTAGGGCAGCATTGATCAAACGAAGCCATGAAAAGAGCATAATTGGACGGAGTAAGTTTACAGTGAATTACCAATTTCCCTGCATTAGTTTAAATTACTGGTGTGTCGAAACTCGCACGGCCAAAGTTGGTTGAGAAAGAAATTTTCTGTGGCTTTAACTATTAACGTTTTTATAGTTTCATCCCAAAAACCACGGCATTATAACGTGAAACAAATAAATATTCTATCGATAACTAGGCACGAAACAATTATACACATTTTATTTATTTTCACGCTTCATTCCCTGAAACTCTCATTCCTCTTCGAAACAGAAGTACTCTTGAATCAGCTTGCTTAATTAATTGGATATTTTCATAATATAAATCGAGATCCATCACAATCATTTGAAAAATGGCTTAGTTCTATGTATCCTCCTAGGAAAACCAATTTCTAATCTCACGGTGTAATTCTAGATTTTAATACAAACCGAATTTTGTTTCAACCTGCAGAGTTGTTGATCTTGTTAATCTTGTTAATCTACAGAACTCATATTTGAATCACTTTTGCATAATAGATATTCGCAACGCAGCACCGTATAAAATACTTTAAGTTTTTTTATTTCATTTGATTCTAAATCAATCGCCATAATTCCCAAACTTTACCACTTTGACTAATTCAGGTGTGGGGTTACTAAAAAAACCGTGTAAAGTAAAATCGTAATTCGCCGTAAATTACTAACAATTTTAAACTTTCTGTGTTGTGAAAAAAGCAGAAAATTTGTGTTTTTAATAATCAAAATGTTGAGTTTCAAACACTTGAAAGTTGAAACATTAAAAAAATGTAAAAGTGCTAGACTACCTACAACCGGTAACAGAAAAAAGTTGATCGAGCGACTGGAAGAATTTTATATTGATAAAGAATACGAAAGTGTCGTGAACAAACCAATGGCTGATCGAATATTCGAGTTAGAAAGAGAAATTTCAATTTTGAGAACGACAAATCAAAAGAGAAATCCCGTAACTATGTCGCAATTTCAGTCATCAAATGAGTTAATATCATTTGAACCACCACCACACACAATTTTTGTCACATCCGAAGAGTTTGTGACGTACTCACAATTTTCATCTTCTATCACTCCGACGCAACAAATAGATTTGAGCTTGTCCAGTCAGCAGTTTGTCGACGCGTTATGTCACGAATACGGCCGGTAGACCAATTTCGTCCAATTATACTACTCATCTGCTGACGAATAGAGTATCGGGAGTGGTTGAGTCATCTATTCCTTATTTGGAGGCTCGCTTGCCTCTAGCGAAGCCAGATCAAAAATTCGTGCCGAATGTTGAGTCGGTTGGGGTTGGTATTCAATATTACCAACCTCGATCGTAACATGTTCATAGTTTTCCGTACGGATTATCATATCAACCGATGCTAACGAACAACTTTAATCCAAATACGATTAACCCGATGCATGGCAACATCTTACGGAATTTAACAAGTCATCGTCATTGTAAATGAGTTCGGTCAAAAGAGATCAGTTTAAAGCATGCATATTGCTGGGACGACCGAGTTGCGGTTCAATCGAAGCTTTAAGGACCCACAAAATATTGGATAGATGGCGTTCAAGAAGTCTTAGGTACGTGGTAACAATTTAGAAATAAATTTCTTCATGATTTCCCGTGCGAGAGGAATGTTGCAGACGTTCATATTGAAATGATGGAAACAAAACGTAAATTTCACAAAACACCCGAGGAGGATTATTATAAGTTGTTGTCTCTGGGAAGAAGCGGTGAACATTTGGACAATTACATTAATGGGATTAACCACGACGATTTGAAAAAGCAGATATCCAAACATTATCGAATTGTAACGAGTTGGTGACCGCCTTCAGTGACTATCGACATCCGCAGCAAAACCATTTATTTCTACGCCAAAAACTAAATCATTCACTCCGCCATTGAAACCACAATCGCCGAAACCATTTGTGTCGTTAAATTTTGCAAAACCGCCGATACAAAAAATGCAGATTCCATTTTCGTGATCTGCTTACAATTGCTTCAACCCAGGAAATTTGTTAATAAAATGCCCAGAGCCACAGAGAAGAGAACGTTGCATGACTTGCCTTCGAATGACACGTTAAAATTCATTTGTCGTCCCTGGTAGCAATCGAACCTTGATCCACAAGTCATTTGCCGAAAATATTAATCCGAAATTTGTTTTTACGCGTGTCCAAATTTATTGCCGCAACAGCATTTCCGAAAATGTATTATTTAAAGAAGGAATCCGACTTGTGATCGAAGAGGACCGCTGTACAATTGAGATTACGGAAAATCTTGACATGAGAAAGGACTTAAGCGAAACCGAACAAAGCCAACTAAAAGCTTTGCAGTCGTCACATTCCGGTGTTTTCGCTTCAACAATATCCGAGTTAGACAAGTGTGTCCTAACAAAGATGGTAATTAAACTAACCACCGACACACCGATCAATATGAAACCGTATCGTATCGCTTTCACAAACAGAGCGATTGTCAAGAATATTGTGGAATAATTGTTACAGAACGGCATTATTCGACCTTCTGAATCTCCATACGCCTCGCCCATAGTCTTAGTCAATAAGGGTAATGGCGAAAGGCGAATGTGTGTCGAAACAAGGTCACTCCAAAACAGCCATACCTGATGCCTATTGTCGATAATGTGTTGGCATGCCTGTCCGGTAATAAATTTTCAGTACATTGAAATGAATCGAAGAAGTACACCGCTTTCGTAACGATAGAAGGACATTACGAATATAATCGAATGCCTTTCAGTTTTGTCAACTCACGAGCCGTATTTCAAACCATGATGACTAAACTCATTTCGATGATGGACCCTGATGAAGTGATTGTATACCTCGATGATGTAGTGATTCCGAGTAAAACCGTTAAAGAGGGATTGGCACGACTACACAGGTTCTTCACTGTTGTACGACATGCCGGATTGACTCTTCTTCTGGATGTAAATTTCTTGCAACAGAGATCACCTTTTTGAGCCACGAAGTTAGTGAAAGAGGAATGTTCCGATTTTTCCGAAAGTTTATTAAGAATTATTCATTAATTTCGAAGCCGCTCATCAATTTGCATGGAAGTACGAAGATAAAAACTTTAATTATAGAGAGAACCGCAGCAACAGGCCTTTTTAAACCGAGCTTCTAGTATTGGTCTTGCTGTAGTTCTATTACGATCGGTGAACGGAAAGACATGGAAACCGGTTATATATTATAGTCTTTCATTGCACAGACGCTGAACAAAAGTACCATAACTACGAACTAGAGGTTCTCGCCATTGCAGAATATTATGATCGATTCCGAGTATATCTTCTTGGAAAACGATTTCGTTTCGTCAATGATGTTCTGCCATCGGAGAAAACTAAGATGGTACCGAAAATCGTAAGATGGTGGATGCGAATACTCGAAGATGATTTTAAAATTAATTCATCGACCATCTATAATGCAAATTGCATTTGATCTAAACGACTGGCTTCTTACCATGCAACCCCAAGACTAAAATTTTAAGAGAATCATCGCCGAACTCAACGGATATCAGAAGTCCGATGATGAAAAACATTTGAGAGAAGAATTTCGACTGAAAGTTAATCGTTCATTTCAAAAGGAGGGTGACGAACTAAAGTTTGTTGTGCCAAAAGCAGTTCGATTTCGAGTGGTACAACATTTTCACGATAACATCGGGCACTTTGGTATCGAGAAGACAATCGAACGAATTAAAGAAAATTTGTGGTTTCCGAAAATGCAAAAACAGCGCCAGCAATCAAACTATTAAACTACCTTACCGCCTATTTTGGGCTCCCGAATCGTATCATCAGTGATAGAGGTGCGTCTTTTACATCTAAAGCCTTCAATAAATATTGTGAGTGTAACAATATTCAGCAAGAAAGAGCGAACCAGATGATTTTGTCTTTAATTTGTATCTCCGGCGAGAATGTAAAAGAAAATTGGGCTGAAACACTTCGAGATTTACAATCAACCGTCAAGTCTCAAAAGAACTCCACGACGGTATTCTGTCCAAATGAACTGGTTTTTGATTTTAAGTTAAACGACATCATACACAACAGCTTGGTCGCAGTTTTGAACGAAGATCACGAATTTATGAAAGAAAGAGAAAAGTGAAAAAAGATCCGCCCGACAGCATTTCGAAACAAATCCGTACATTGAAGGAGATTTAATCGTCATCGAAAACGAAAAGTCTTCAACCGGCGAATCACGAATGTTAGATGCAAAATTTCGTGGACCTTAGGTAGTGTCAAAAGTTCTTAGAAACGACCGCTATGTGGTGGCGGACATCAAGGGCATGCAAATTAAATTTCGAAAATTTAGTTCAATTTACTCATCCGACAAAAATAAATCATGGCGCCGTTCGTCACCAGAATTGGATGGTATCGAAAATCAAAATTGTACTATTGACGACGAGTGAATCGAGGAGGAACCAGTATCAGGTACGGCCGAACTGTCACAAACCGACAACATGGCTACCGCGCACGGTTAGTTAGTTACTTTCGTACCGCCGTAGCAAAGTTTTTTTTATTTTACTTGATCCTATCTATCGTAATTCAACTTTGCCAATTTGACACGTATATTCAATATATCGACGCAACGGAACCAAATATGATCGTTACGCAACAATTATGTAGCTAACTAATTAACGCAAAACACATGGCACAATATATACCAAAATGATCCAATATGGCGCAGCATTTTGCAACTTGATCTATTATCAAAAAACAAAAATAAAAATATCAGAAAATTTTAAATGGATATAAACGCCTACGCACGATCTGGTTTGGCCAGGCGGTCGGTATGATTTGGTCAGCTCAGATGTAAAATCAGGTTGTGTGTAGGTTTGTCGTATGACAATTTCTCTGTCGCGTAATGTCAGGTGGAAAATTCATCCGACCGTCAGCCAACCGTCTGACCATAAATATATTTTAATAATAAATAATTTTTTTGTTAAAAATTTGAATTCCATAAACATATGGCATTCCAAATAAATTACAATAATAAATGACTTAAGACAGACTTAATTTTTTACGGTCTAACAACACTCCACAAGCGCGATAGCAATTTTTTTATTTTTTTCAATTTTTTATTCATTCTGTATTTCGCTGTACAAACTTTGATGTCCAACAATTAAAACACAAAAATCACAAACGTCAAGATTTTATGATTTGTAGATGTAACACCTGATTTGGTCGGCCCAACAAGTCAGGTCGTGTGTAGACGCCTTATCTAAACAAAATGCGTCATTACGACTAAAAATTACTACTGATCTTATCGATTAAAGATAGCTGAAACGTTTTTCCGGAATCAGAGCTCATCACAATCGATTACTGATACTTGAAAACTGAGTTACAGAAAATTTTATGAAAATCGTTGTAAGCGTTTCGAACCCGTTTACCATATGTTTCATATTATTAAAATTGGGACTGTTGAAAACATGTGATAACAGTTTATAGTGAAATTAATTTGGCATTAGAAATATTCCAATATATTCTAATAATCTATTTTCTAAAAATTTAAATAAGTTACCCCACAGAAGTTAAATTTGAAATGTAAAAATATGCAACGGTTCTTTATAAAATTTTTCATCGTAAAAAATTGTTTCATTCCGTTAGAAATACAAAAATATAAAATGCAAATGTTTGATAGTGTAAGTAACCATTCAATAAACAGGTTGGATTACAAAATCTAAACTAAAAATATTGTAATTTAATACAAAACTAAATTTTATATAAAATTTCAATTACAGTAAGTAATGAGCTTTCTGAGCTTTTCTATTAAAAGCAATATAAAATAAAACGCCGCAAAACTAAATTATTATTGATTCTATAATAAATTATTAAAGCACTTACCGTTCATTTTCATATACGGCGTCACCTGCCATTTTGCATTAGAAAAGCTCAACACAAAAAAAAAACGAATAAGTCTTTTATAATCCGACGCGCACGACAAAAAACTAGACAAAAACTTTTCACAAAAAAATAGTAAATTTAACACTAACCGAAACATTCACCACTCCGATTTACTAGTAAAATTAAACACAGAAAATTTAATTTGTCGCAAGCTTTTATAGAGATACACCGACCCGACGCATTCAAATTCAAATACACAACTAAATCTAAATTTTCTCGTGATCTCGTCAATTGCGTAGTGAAATATTAAATTGCTTTGGTATGTGTGAAACCGGAAATATTGATTTGATTTTTAAGTCGTGTTCGTATTGTTTTTAAATTATTACGACTGTAATAACTGAATAACCGACTGTGTAGTATTGACATAGATGAATGGGAAAACGTTACTCTCGTGATAGTAAAAATTATATCAAGTAACCGTGAAAATGTAATTTTTTGTTCATGGACCCGAATTTATTAGAAAAATATTTGCAACTCATTGGAAAGATGCAATTTTATGCTTTCCCAAATATATTGTGTGAGTTAAGAAACCCCAACCCCCTTTTATTTGAAAAAATCGATGAAAAGTGTTTGTTCGTAATCGGGATAGTCAACAATTTGAATTTTTTTTAAACGATACAAAAAGGGACTCAAACTAAAACTGTTCAGATTTTGTTGGAATGCTGATTTTATTTGATTTTGTAAAAATTGGATTTTCATCCTCGTATTTCAGACATGGCGGAAGTGAAATGCCCGGCCACTTAGAATTAAATAGCAATGACAAAGCCATTATAGAAATATGCGATGAGCTCTATAGCTGGTGTATGTTGATTTATAATAATTTTCGTTGATTACGTTTCAAACGATTCTGTTTATTTTTAAATTTATTTTTAGGGTGAAGAGTACCTTCACCTAATCCCACCGAGCCCAGAATTTTCATCAATTGTTTGTCAATCGTTATCCATGGGCTCAACAATTGGGACCATCGAATTTTATAACATTTCGGTATCACCACCGCGCTTTATGGCTACATTAACAATTTTTGTTGTTATTTTTGCTAAGTAGAGTGTTTTGGTGATCGACGACCTACCTTTTTTTTTCCTGTACTGTTCTGGGGCCGAGGCTCTCCCAACTCTTTCGCGGTTCGCTTATTTACGTCCTTAGCTTTACGCCTGTATTGGCCAATTTGAGGATGTACGGATATAGGTCCGATTTTTATTACCATCTGCACATTGCATAGCTCCATGCCAGCCTATACTGGCATGGAATATGGGTCGGCCCATGAGCCCCGCACTCTGACAGGGGGTCATAGATGTGTTCCTTCTCATCACAAATCGTAATTTGTTGATGAAAATTCCCTTTGCATCCTGCATCGGGATTCGAACCCGGTACCTCCCGATCCAAACGCCAAAGCTTTAACCACTAAGCCATTTGGTCGGTACCTTTTGCTTTTTATACATATTTACTAGTAAAAAGGTTTTTCAATGTGTGTATGTGTGATGATCGCGCAGGAATGAATATATAATAAACGATAAACCAAGGCCTATGAGGGTGTATACGGCCGTCTCGCAATACAAAGAAAGAAACTTAGATAGGCAATAAATTTTCATACGAATGCTATGGAAGTTACTTTTTGAAGAGTTTTTTCACTTTACTAGATTGCATCTTGTAGATGCGGCGGAGAAATGAATTTTCATTCGCCTGAGCATGAACTTTGTTTATTCATCTTTGGTTTTGGTGGATTGTTTAATTTTTATTTTTAGGGTAGTTAGTTTTCGTTTAGGAGTTTACCATTTTCCGCGGTGGTGTCTTTGATTTGATGATCGTCGTACAAAATGTATAGATCGTGGTTGGGGTGTAAGCTTGAAGAGTGGTAATTTCGTTCGTCATCCACTCTACGTGGATACACACAAATTTTGGTCTGTATATTGTACGGTGATCGTCGGATATTATTATATTTTAGTTTGATTAGCGGCAAAATTATCGAAGTTTATCAGGTGTGGTAGTTCTAGTGAAAATTTTTGATTACAGATTATCTTTGAAGCCGTACTACTTTTTAATTAAACATAAAATTTAAATTTAATTTAAAAGTCAATCAATGCGGCTGCAATTAGTTGTAATTAGTAATAATAACTCATTTAATTCTTTTAACTAATTGATAATTACTATTCAAAGTATTGATTTAGTTTATTTAGGAATCTAGAATCGTCCGAGATGTTCAATATTAATACTATCCTTTATAGCTTCCTGATTGGACAGTTAACAATACTAAGTTTAATTATTAGAAACTAATAAATTATAATTTGCACGTAACCATTTTAATTTCGGGTTGAGTTGGGGTTTCTTGTTTTAAGGTAATAATTCCATTATTAACCAAATTATAAATTTTTAATTATAGGTCGAATTCTAATTTAATTTTAATTCTAATTTTTTTTATGTTAATTTAATTTAATTGTATATTTCGAATTTAATTTGATTTGCGACAATTGGTTAATTAAAATTATTTTAATAGATCAAACGAATATGATTATATGGAAAATTGAAGTATCGGAGGAGGGAAATTTTATAATTCTAATTAATATTTTTTATAGGAAGCTTGCAAATTTTCGTGACTTTTTACGGAAGCAGACAAGGCAGGCACAATGGCTACAATCGGGTTTGCTAATAAATTTTGAAATTATAGATGGCTTGGAGACTACAGAATAAAATTTAAATAAAGACAAATATTGCTGTACTTAGATCGTTTTTGTATTTTCGGGGTTTATGACACTTCCTTAATTAAATTATTTTCTAAGTAGTTCGGGAGACTGTAAATTGGTACTGGGTTTGGTTAACTTGTTCTAAGTTGGATAAATAATTTTTTTTTTGGGTGGAGAAAATGGGTAAATCACTTGTAATAATGAAGATTTATTTCAGGGAATTTACCAATTAAACATTTTTTAGGATCTTGATTGCCGATTATTTATATCCAGAAAACAAAAATTATTGTGCCGTCTTGTGCTTTACTAACTATTAACTACTTAGGTGTATGTAACCGGGTCAAGTCCATCATATCTAATTACCTTTCCTATCCCTCCATCTTGTTTTATGTAAAACCAGTGTACGGTAGGCCCGGCGTACATTCTAATCAATCAAAAATTTCGATATCACCACCGCCCGTTATGAATTTACCGATACCCGAAATAGTTGAGAAACCACTACTTTAAACTGGAGCCATCACCACCGCGTTCAAATTCCAGAACCCAATCTGGCATTTCCAACTCTCGCGGAGGGTGTCCCGATTCTCGCTTTAAGCATCGGAATCTAGATTTTATAGTATTCCAATACATTTCTCTATACTACTCCGAATTTTGTTCCAATTACCCCACTTATTTTAGTTACGCTTGACGATAAATTGTTTTGGCTCATTATTGCGAATGCGTCGAGCCGGTACGTCGTTGGTGGCTTTCATTTGCAAAAAAATTTACGCCATACTCTACTTTACTAATTTACTCCATAAAGCTGAAAGCAAAAATAAATTTCATTGTTTCAAATCAAAATCACAATTAATTTGAAAAAAATAATTAATTAATAATTTATTCGCCAATTTTTTGAAAATTAAAACAAAATAAATTCGCGCACATCAATACAAACAAAATTACCACGAGGTACTATATTTTTTGCTGGTTTACTCATCAAGTGCTGTCATTTTTCGTACAAAATCGTATACTCTGGAATGCGTCTCTTCACCAAGATTTACGTAATTACGACAAATATTTACATTGCCGGATGAGAAGCACTTTTACCAAATCGCATTGAACTGCGAAAAACTGTCAATGAAATGTACTGAAATTACGAGTCTGCAGTGAATTACTGGAAGAAGATAATTCAGGAGTAACATCTAGTTATAACTAATAGAATCAATTAAATTTACCTTATATAATTTCAAAATTAGGATTAGGACTTAGGGGCAATGAAAGCCTGCGTTGGTAATGTTGCTGAATTGTTTCATGCCGTATGAACCACCCTTGTGTTGGAGCACCTAAGTCGAAAACATTGTTTACACTCCTCTGAAATAAACGATGCCTGTGACGCGGATTCTAGCAATGCTCTATATGTTTGATTATTGCATTCGAAAGTATAGCTTGCGCGGCTGTATATACTGTATTGTGTGTTTGTTGCTTCGGTTCAACTATGATTTCTTTTCCTTCAACTATGATTTCTCGTGAGGGAACTCTAACCTCATGCACTGTTAGATTCGGTTGCTGTTCATTGATGTGTGATGTTTGGCCTGACAATGGTGACACCGTGTCTTCAATCTGCAACCTCGTACTTGACGATCACCATTTAAACAACCAAGATTATATCATCAACTTGGTTACAAATTGGACACATTATTCTTGGCGATGTAACTACATGCACATGTTCGTGTAAATGAATGTAACGGACCGCCCCTTCTCAAATAGCTTTTTATTTATTCCATCAAGTCTACTCTTCGTCCAAGGAATGCAAGTAGATCTTCTTCTGTGGGAAAATATTTTTCGGCCATCGCCGTGCCCAAAGAGATCTAGTTTCATTTACTAGTTTGTTAATGCCACATATATTAACCAGAGATCTTCTGCCTCAAGAATTACTGTCTTATACCCCCGACCGATTCGTCCAATGTATCCGCAACATTTTTTATATTAGACGCATTCGGAAGACATTAACCGTATGCCGCTTTCGATCATACCTTTGAAATTTGAATCAATTTCTGTAACGCCTATAATGACTGTTACTGATAGGTGCCGAATGAGTGATGCTGGCTGTGCTTTTAGCAGCCTCTTTATGTACTGGAACTTTTGTGCCCCTGTTAAGTGCCACTCTATATAGTTACCATCGAATGTGGGAGCGTTACCTTTCAGCCTGCGAATGTCAGCAGTTTGGTTATGGATTTCTTATTATTGTTCTTTGCTTCTTGAGGCTCTCCATTTGATGGCATACACTTATTATTATGCTACTTAACGTGAAATTCTATTTTATTTTAGGTTCACTACTCACTTGAAACAGTATAAAATGACAACAGTCAAAGGATTTATCGAAATACCGCTTGGCTTGAATACGAACGATGCGCTGTGATCTTGGTTTGGGCGGAGCTAAAACTCACCACTTATGGCAACACATTTCAACTGTTATTTGCACTGAATAGTTTAAAGAGTTGATAAATTAATTAACGACAATTATTTCGCATAAATTGATCACGTGGGTCATATGACCGCTTACACCTGTTTTCATTAATAATTTGACGGGTTCTGCTGTCTTGCGTGAATATTTATATTTCGATGTTTGAAGGACTAGAAAACATTGCACTGAAGCCATGATGATGGAGGTTGATAATACCGATCACAAGAATTAAGAATTCTCTCTCCAAATTTGATAGATTTGTAGCTTGTTGCTACAATCTCAAAATAAAGTTCTGAAAACTTTATAAATCGTTTTTATTTCTCGCTAGATAATATCTTGATGATAACTTGCTTTCTTCCGAGAAACACAAGTATCTAAAAACTGGACGTATATGCAAAAACACCGCACTCATTCATTCAATCACACATCTAATCACCATCACTACACTCGTGTACCCATACCACCCATACAAGGACATAACACCTATCTGTGTGGCTCACATACACCCGTATGCAATTTCACCTTCTTGATCCATTCTACACTATCAAAACCCTAACTTCAAACATCGGTTGCCCATTGTGATACTTCAAGACAAAATCATGACCACTATGATGTTTATCCAACCATTTTAAAGTTTAAACCATCCAAATGAATATCAGTTTATCTATCCCCGCTATGTAAGCTTAAACGTCACACAATTCCAACATTCAAACTGTATAAAATTTAAATAAAACACTTGCATCACAACTTCCAGTAAAAACGACCCGTCTTAAACAATACCACGGCCATTCCCGTTATTTCCATCCAAACTAGCATATTGGATTAAGATCACCAAAATAAACATTGATACGAGTACATCATCCAACAGAAGAAGCGACACAACAAAAACCATCTCATAGCCATATATCTATAAGGTAGACGAATCAACCACTATGTTTAACAAAATACTCGCAACAACCGGTGTGAAGTACTTAACGTTAGTCAAAAGTGTAGCTACACATTTTAACGAAAAGTGTAGGCTCAAAAAGTGTAGCTACACAAGCTATCAAAAAGTGTAGCTGCAATAGAAAAAAGTTTGGAATTCGAAATACGTGGTTTAATTAAAATTATTAAAACCTCCACTAATGATGTGTCTGGAGTTTGTTAAAAAAATTCAAGACAATTTGCTAGTAGTGATTGGCGATATGACCCTACAAGTGGAAGCGTCTTTGACCAAATTCGGCTAATGATTCTTTTCATTAAAAAATCGTCGGAATCATGAGTGCCGAGTGTGGAATTTAGTGTTCTCAACTTGGTTTGGTGTCTGAAATGTGTACAAAAAATTTCAAGACAATTTGCATGTTGTGATTGGCGATATGGCCCTACCCGTGAAAGTTTCCTTGGTCAAATTCACTAAATTCTTTAATAATTCACAAAATCATCGGAACTATGAATGCCGAACGTGGAATTTAGTGTTTTCAACCTGGCATGGTGTCTGAAATTTGTAATTTCAAGACAATTTTTTTGTACAAGTTTCCGACACCATACCAAGTTGAAAAGACTAAATTCCACACTCGGCACTCATTGATCCGATGATTTTTTGAATTATTAAAGATTTAAGTGAATTTGTCCAAAGACGATTCCACGACGATCTGGTATAGGGTCATATTACTTAACGTTAATAAAAAGTGTAGCTACACATTTTAACGAAAAGTGTAGACTCAAAAAGTGTAGATACACAAGTTATCAAAAAGTGTAGCTGCAATAGAAAAAAGTTTGGACTTCGAAATATGTGGTTTAATTAAAATTATTAAAAACCTCCACATGTTCTTTTCATTCAAAAAATCTTCGGAATCATGAGTGCCGAGTGTGAAATTTAGTGTTCTCAACTTGGTTTGGTGTCTGAAATTTGTACAAAATACTACAAGATAATTTGCATGTTGTGATTGGCGCTTCACACCGGTCTCGCAACACTCCATTATCTGATAGTAATTAAATTAACAAACATCAAATAAAATATAAAACAAACAAAAAAATTTAAAGTTTAGTATTTATAAAATGACGCAGTAGATGACACTTTTGATCTAGTTCCAGATCTATATTTGCTAGATGTGCTAGAAAACTAATCACTAAAATATAATAAACACGTTAACCGCCGCAATTATCAATTCGGCCGCGGTATTATTATTACCACTAAATGGTAAATTCATAATATTAATGTTGGAAATCCATAATAAGGACAAATTAATGTTGGTTGTGCAATTTCATAATTTTCATAAGAGACTTTGGGCTGCCTATAAGAAAAGCTCATTTCAATTAGTCCAAATTATAAACGGAAAGAGAAGAATCCCACTATTAGCAAAGTATACTACTGGGACAAGATAGAGAAATTTAGAAAAATTGACGTAATTATTGAATAACATAACATCACACTCCTTCTATGTTTTTTTCGATGAGTCACAATAGCTATCAAAAATAAATAAAATCAAGCGTATTAAATAAATTTAATCTGGATTTTAATTTACTAAATAATTCGACTCTGTGATTTGGCTAAACAACGCTATAAGTTTACGTCCCGAAAAATGAACGGAGAGAACAAATAAATCACTTTAATCCGACGATTGATATAAAAAAAGCATACATCAAATCCAGATTACATCTTCAACAAATCCTCTAGTTATATTGACTACTACACAACATACCTTAGTCTCTAGCGATTTCATAACTATTCCTAAAAAAATGGTATCTATTAAATCTCACAAAACTTCAACTGCCCACCCTCATACATGCATTCGAGTACAATCACACGTTCACAACACAAACAAATGCCAAACAAAACAAATTCAAGCACTCTCGAAAATTGTGATTATTTAACAAATGAGAGTTAATAAAAACTACAAACTAGTCCATTTTGCTTAAATTGTGTAATAACACATACAGTACATATAAAAAAAGCTCTGCTATAAATTTCATGGACACACCAACAGCAACAACACGGCACCGGCAAGCAAACATATTATATTAGAAAATATAAATCCAAACTGGAAGCACAAACACATAAATACCCACACACACAAAAAAAAAGGTTTTTTCATCTTAAAAATGAAGGGAAAGTTTAAAATACACAGAAAAAAAGTAAAAATTGCAGAATCCAAATGTATTACAATTGTATACTTTTAAGCCGAAAAGGAGCTTAAATAAACTTTAAGTGTTATTATTTATAAATAATTTTTTTAACGTTTTTTATTTCTCCAAATAAAATATAAAAATATGTTTGAGTGGTACATAAATAAAAAAAATCCTTTTTTTTTGTGCTTCAGTATACACACATCTTTCACTAAACTAGTCCTCAAAGTAACAAAAAAAAAGCCTAAAGAAAAAACTTGGTATAGAATACGGGAAAATCTGCAAAACTTAAAGTTAAATTTGTAATACTTTATTTTGTGTTGAAAGTAGTAATAGTAGTAGTGCGGTCGAGATGATGGTCGATGATGTTTATGAAAATGGTTGGAAAACATTTTTGTTTTGTTGTCATGGTTACAATGAGAAAATTTTGTAGTTGTTTGAATAAAGCGGCGAAAAACCAGAAATATCCACAAAAGTAAAAATAAATGCGGATGAAAGATTTTATTCAAGAAATGGTAAATAATTTTTCTCGTTTGCCAACCAAATTATTGTAATCCCCATGTCCATTGCAAAGTCAAAAAACTTTTCAAGTAATTTACTTGTTATACAAACCTGGACAACCTTCAGCTGAAAGCAGTTCTTTTTTTATACAACACTCGAAATTAAACGATGTGTATTATGGCATGTATGGATCGTGGTTTGTTCGGCTGCTTAAAACTTGAAAACGGCTGGACTAAATTGGATACTTCCTTCTGCGGGTTTTTTCGTAATTGCTATGCGAAGATTTAGGAAAAACGAAAAGTCGAAAGATTCACACCAGGTGGCGCTATAGGCGCACATTTCGTTTTTCAGTTTAATTCAATTACAGTTCAACATGTGGTTTAACGCTGTAGGTGGTCAAACGGAATGACCACAGCTCAGCATATCGTTTGTTTTTTCTGATTTGAAAATTTGAACTGTGCGGTCACGATAAAATGACTTTCCGATATTTTTATCATATTCCATTGATTTTTCGAGTGAAATAGTTTACATTTACGAAATACATTGTCATGCGCAACAGTCAGAAGTGGTTTGTCAGCATTGCAATGCAATTAAATTTGAGAAAGAACCGCCTGGATTGTGTTGCGCAAGCGGCAAGGTGAAATTGCCAGAGTTGCTTCCACCACCAGAGCCATTGCACACGCTGCTTTACGGTGAATCTCCTAATTCAAACCATTTCTTGCAACACCAAGATGCAGAACGATTGTTTTCAAATGACGTCTTTTGGTGGTGAAATTGTAAATGAACGAAATTACAATCCAACATTCAAGGTAATTTCACAAACATCAGCATTGAATGCTATTGCAAAATTACATAATTTACCTCCAATTATACAGATTCATGGGCAAGTTTTCATGAGCAAATTTTGTTTGAGATTCACATGATGAAGTAAATCGGCGTTGTGTTATCTTTAATACAACGAAAAGAAAAATAGTCCAGCAATTGCACCAAATGTTACACGAACCCAATGAGCTCATCAAACTGTTTACAAATTCGTTGTAACTCATGAACGACAATCCAATGCACCTACAGGTAGTGAAATAACAATTGTTGTTGGTGAACATTTGGAATCGGTGAGATAATCATCAAACGCCGAACTGAAAATTCACTACAGCGAATAAGTGAGACACATCGATCGTATGACGCACTGCACTATCCGCGTATGTTCTGCCGTGGTGCCCAAATCCGGCCAATGGTTAGTACAAAAAAACACTTTTTATTGTCACTTCATAAATTGCAAATTTTTAGGGGTCGATACAAACAAAAAGGTCAGTTCAATGAACTTTTACGCATATCGAATGATGATTCGCCAAAACATTCACCGTTACTGAGATATCGCCAATTGTTTCAACGATATGCAGTTGAGTTATGTACGTTCAGGTTGAGACAGAACGACTCAATTACATTAGATTCAATCAGGCTAATTTGCGATCTGACGAATATATTCACTTGCGAGATGCGGTCAATAGCGACGCAGATATTACATACATTGGTCGACTCATAATTTTGCCATCGACATACATTGGCAGTCCGAGACACATACACGAGTACACCCAGGACGTGGTGACTTACAAGCGCAATTATGGACGGCTGGATTTGTTTGTGACGTTTACTTGGAATCCACAAAGGCCTGTGAAATTGTGCAGTAGAATTGCAAATTCACCTCGACCGAGACTAACACCATCGATATTTTCTATCAAATTATAAATTTTATATCAAATCAAACAGACGTCAAACAGGACAGGACATTACAGACAGGTTCGAGTTACAATTGTCAGACTATTTTCTATCCGTTCACTAAATACAATTAGCCTTGGCGTGATATGTGTCCAGAATTTTACCAGTGTCGCCAGACAACAAAAAGTTTACGTTGCGTATTCTCTTGACAACCTTAGCCTTAACTGAAGATGGGGCTAATTTCGCTGAAAAATGTTTAGTGGCATCACTCTGATAAAACGATTTGACGTAAACTGTTTGACCGGGGCAGTGAATTCTACGAAACGTGGATCGTCGACATGAACAATTGGTAAGCGATGATTGGAAGCAGACATTGTATGTCCGGTTCATTTAACAAGTTAATTTCCTTCAACAATTGATAATGATTTCCGTGCAAGATACAATGATAACCAAACATCAGGTAATGTGGCGAATGTCTCGTCGATTGATGATCATTTTATATGATTTATCTTTAGATAAGCTCGAATAGCTGCTAAAATTGATCTGAACATATAGGTTCCTGAACGCCAAAAATGTCAAAGGATTTTTTGAGATGATTGACGATCGATTCTGTTGTAGCGTTGGGTAAAGTCTTTAACAATACAAATTTCGTTAGCTGATACAAAATAATTAACATCATTGTTTTAGCTTTCGCCGAACGTGGCTACAGTCCAAAAAGATATATGTGGCCGTTCTGCAAATACACTCTCCCAGAGGAAGTCGAGGTATTTTACTGGTGGCCTTGGTGATCAAGCAAGTCTCACATTGGGAAATATATTCGAAGGTTTGTTTTGCCTGGCGTATGTTCGTGGCGCAATATCTCTTAAATCATTTTTTTTCGGTATGTACAGTTTCCATATACTGGAATATCATGGAGACATTGGTCAGATTTTGGTTCAATTCGTATATATATGCGGTTCTCGATAATTTTCAGGTTCCCGTATAATTCCGGATGATCAACAATTTTTTTCCGCAGTATTGTATATAGTCTGCTTCATTAAAATCTGGAGAATTTATATCGATAGATTTAGCTGACAAACTTACCTGTTCAGAGTAATCTCTTCTAAGGTATCACAGTATACTCGCGATAAGGTAAACGCCACAACATTCTTGCGACTCCACTGATGTTATAATAAAAAATCACAACCTTATTGTTACCTTCGTTGTTCTTTTGGAATAAAACTCCACTTAATCCTTCCGTACTCGCGTCTACTCGAATAGAAAACCTTTCATCGTAGTCTGGATTAGCTACCGTTAACAGCTGCTTAATTTTGTCGAACGTGGCTTGGGTTTCGTCAGTTCAAAGGAATGGTTGGTTCTCCTTCAACAAAGACGAAACCAGTGCGGTGCCATCAGCGAAATTTGAAACAAACCTTCGGTACCATCTTGCCATACCCAAGAAGCGCCGTACTTGTTAGACGATACTGGAGAAGGGAAATTTGCGATAGCCCCAATTTTTCACGGATCACTACGTAGTCTATCTTCACTCACAAATAATATTTAATAAATTCAAATGACGATTGAAAGTTGGAGGAACTACTAACAAACCATCTAAATAAATTAAAATATTTTCGCAAAGTTCGTTCGGAATTACGATATCCATTAGACGACACATAGACAAGTGCACAAATTTTGAATCAATCCACATTTGCTATCCTTTGTATGGAGCTACAAACCGTCCAATCAAAAAAACATTTGTTTTCGAGTACTAAGGTGCTTCAGTAACGTTTATGGTATTCGCCAAAACCTTTTCAACGGTATACGCCAAGTATTTGTTCTATCATAAACGTAAAGTTACCTACCAGTGCCAACACAGTGGATTTATGAACTAAACCGATTGTCTGGTTTGGGGTGACTTCCTATGACAGATACCCGAAACCTTGAGATAGAGATCCCTAAAATGACCGAATTAAAAATAAAATAAGATTGGTGAAAAAAAAAATCGAATCGCAAAAACCGCTGTCGAGATATCATCGGTATAGATAAAAAAGAGGTTTTGGACCAGGGTCATTTTTCATCATTGTTTCAGGATTTCATCATATGTTCAAAAAAGTTAGACGTTTTGATAATCTTCACACCAGTACAAACATTTATATATTTCATATTGTTCTTAATTTCTTTAGTCCGTTGTAAAATGAAATTCTTAACTTTACACAACAGTGAATGGGTTATAATTATGTTAGAGTTGCCTGATCAATTTTTATTTTATTTTCCGGGATAAGATCCTGGGATAACGTTACATATAGCATATCTCAAAGATCGGCCACTACACAGGAGATTGTTAGACGGACACCTGAGTAATTTTTTTTATACATTACCAACCCTTAACCGTTAAGCGCTCTTTATAGACTTACAAAGTAAAATCAGTAACACCGTTAAAGTGTTCTACCCTTACATTGTTGTGATTTGAAATTGGTGTTTGGATTTTGAGGAAAGTAATTGTTTTGTTTTGCAAATTGCAAAAATGCTCTGTAAAAATATACTGACGATTACTATTTAATGTAAAAAATTTTATATCCAAAAAATATTTCCCAATTGGGTTATACACATTTGGTACAGTGGGCGAGTTTATGATTTCATTTTATTATTTCCCATGTTTTCATATAAAAAAAGCTTCATGTTTCGCTTTTGTACATTACGAATATTTAGCCAGTCGAAACATAAGCACATTTCTTCATTGTATTATATTCATTTCAAAATTTTCTTTTATTTAATTATATTTTTCATCTCGCTCTCATTCTAAAAAAAAATGCCAAGAATATATGAAACATTGTGCACCAAAACAAATTTTTGTTTCTGTATAACTTCCGTTTTATATTTTTCATTATTTGTAAGATTTCACTCCCTCGCCAAACTTAAAAAAAAAATATAAAAATTTTGACAAATTGTTTTTCTAACATCTAACAAATAAGGTTGATGTATCATTTTCCCTGGAAAGACTAATAAAAAATTCCATCTTAGGTAATTTATTA
The DNA here is from genome assembly GCA_963691935.1 of Nephrotoma guestfalica. Lineage (NCBI taxonomy): Eukaryota > Metazoa > Arthropoda > Insecta > Diptera > Tipulidae > Nephrotoma > Nephrotoma guestfalica. The sequence continues at coordinate 257,859,921 of OY829913.1, forward strand.
ATCATTAAAAATGAGAAAAGAGAAAACAAAAAAATAATAATGAAAATGAGTGCGAGGGTGGAAAATTTTTATAATGTCCTTGGTCGACGATAAAAATAGATAATTACATGAATTGCATTTTTTCAATTCTTTGTTTGGATCCGCTTTACACAGGGAATTGATTGTGCTGCTGCTTTTTCCATATCCTTTTTGTTTCTTTCGTTCCAGGAAGTTAATTAAAACAAGAATTTTTTTTTTAAAGATCAGCTAATTGATGGAATAAATTAATTCGGTAAATGAGATTGGATAATTTATTCATTTTTACATTTTTGTTGTGTGTGTATGTAATTTTTAGAATTTACTATATACTCGTACATGTTTTAAGTTCATTAATGAGTCTTTGAAAAGAGCGTAGCAACTACAACAACAAAACAGGGTTTCTCTTACGCCAAAGTGATTTTATAATTTGTCTTGACTTTTATTCGTATTCAATTACCAACAAAATTTTTGAACCTTTCTCGTATATATGAACCTTATCAGCACATCATTAAATTGTTGTTTATAGTGGCGGCGCGCTAACCATAGTGAGAAAATATTAAATTTCATTGTAATAAAATTACCCGAGCCAAAACTAAAGACGAAAAACTATACACAGACGAAGAAAATTTTTGTTATAAATTTTATTAAATGTGAATTTTATTTGCTATACGGAATTTGTCATAGTCACGTTTTTATAAGTACTTTTTGTGTTGGCTTATAGAATATAGATTTATATGGGTATTACAAATAAAAAGGGCAATTTAAAATCATAATGGTAATGTAATGGGAAATTTTTCAAGATTTTGTACGTAAAGTAATTAGGGATAATAGAATATAATGGGAGATTGAAAATTACGAGGCAATTGTCGCAAATCGATTGATTCCATTTTAGCTTACAATTACATTGCAATGAAATTAATGAATGGATTGCAGACGTGCTGAAAATATAATGTGCGCGGTTTGACATGGTATGAACATTTTTACTAGGTCTCAGTTGCGTAACTAAAAATGCAACTCCATCAGAAACCTTCATCTGCGTTAGTTATATACTGGTCTCATTAATATCTCTCAGTAATATTCGCGAGGTTCAAAAATTGATTGACTAGTGAAACACTATAATATTTTATGACAAACTTTATTACATTATTCAACGAGTGTGTAATGATGGCTGTTTTTCACCGGAATGAAATTCGGATATCATTCGAGTGAATAGCAATCATTAATATCTTTAATATTTTGAACTGTAGCCGTATTCTGTTGAAAATTAAAATATTAGAGGTCAGTCAGTTGTGTTCGACTTAGAAGTATCTGTATCTGAATTTATCATAGTAAAAGAAAATTGATCATCATAGTTGGCGTATTTACCGGTATCAGTAATTAAGTTCCAGTTCGTTCTATATAAAAAATTTTTATTACTTCTGACAAAAAGCCAACTATGATGAAAATGTTTCGCTTGCTATGATAAAATCAGATACAAACACTTCTAATGCGAAAACTGACCTCTAATATTTTAATTTTGAAATAATTTTTAAAATACGGCTTGCGTTGACGATTCAATTTATCTAGCAGTCTTTTCTTAGGTTTGTCTCTTCTTACGTACTCTGAATGATTTATTTGGTTTTAGCCAAGAGTACGATTTTGTATTGTTAGACAGAGCTTCGAATAGAGGAAATAATTTCGTGCGTTACGCCAAAACCATCTCAAATTGCGCTGATTACTGTGAAATGTTAAATTCTGAGATATTCTCTGGAAAACGATTTTATTTAGTGATTGCATCTGTAAAAAATTAAGTCGACGCTCGTAACTGGGAAATATACATTCAGCTCGAGGCCGTTGTTGATGGAACAAATAATGATCTACTTAGAGAATATTACAGATAATTCTAAGAACACCATAGTAAGAGGTATCGCAAACTGATATTTGCCTGGATTGGATATTTAAATTTCTCACCTTACAACACCAATGTGCTGCAATTGGAAAGTTTATTTTGGGAACTCCCGGTTATTTTTTTTGGGATCCCTTCTAGTAACCGGCATCGAGTTAAAGATCTTCGATATGGCTACCGTTTTGTTCCAGGTCTAGATTATGAGGTTCCAGAATCGTACGCTGATCGCTTCCCTAAATTTAATCGACAACGATTTCTGCAGAATTAGTTCATTCACTGTCTCATGTGTCTCTAGCTTGTAGTTTAATGACTTCCATGACGCTTGAACTGAAATATGAATTGAACAGTCACAATATGAGTGTGACTGTTAATTATGAATGCAGCTCAACAATGTTGCAGCTCGTCACTCTTGAATCGGCGAGGTCACACAAATCACTCGTGGTAGCATCAATGTATCTGCCTTATGAATCGAGTTCCCCTCCGTCGTCACAGGAGTTTAATAACCTTGTCTAGTGGAGCAAATCAAACCAAGTATTTTTAGTGGAAGGTTGCGATGCCAATACTCATCACACGTTATGGGGTATCTCGAATATTAATAACAGGGTTTTGTCTCTGTTTATATATCGAAGCACATCTCATCTATCAAAACTTTCATAAATTTAGTAAGGAAGGAAGTGATTGATATTAGTTTGTGCTCTATGTCGATTATCGATTTAATGATCAATTGGAAGGTGTCCAAAGATATCCTCGCATCTGACCACAAGTGCATCCATTTTAATATAAACCTTAAAAGACCTACTCTTAAACTTTAGCAAACTAAAAGCTTACCAACTGAGAGTTATTCTCTTCTGAGTTTGTACCCCTGCTAGTATCTTTGGGCGAGACTCGTTCGACTAAAGACTTTGTTTGCTTGCGCCATATTTAACGGGCGTAGTCACATTAGCTTTAAGAATTCTGTCCTCTTCTTCCCAAAAAAAAAAGACTCAGAACAAGCCTTTTTGGTTTTCTGATCTTACAAAACTTAGAAAAACTGCAAGGAGACTCAAAAATAAAGCCAAAAGATCTCACCAACATAGACTTATTAGCAACATTTTTTAAGATCTCAAAAAGATTATAAAAATAATTTAACTTCTACGAAGAGATTAATACTCGTTTTGGAATTCCCGGGTTCAATAGATCTCTAGTTCAAAATCATTCTTGCAGACTTTATGTGCTGCGGCTTCCAGATGGCAGACTTACACTTTTCCAAAAAGGAAATTGTCGAGTTACTGTTTTCTGTGCATTTTTCCGGTTACGACGCCATCAATCCCGATTTTGTTGCTTCCGAGCTATCTAAAAGTACTGTTATTCCGCTCGGTAGGATTTAGCGGGTATGCTTACTTGCACAATATTAGTCTTTTTTCATTCCTTAAAGCTGCCGAAATAATTGTTGAATTCTTCCCTCTCAGCAGCACTCAACATGATTGCAGTGAGAGAAATTTGTTACAAGGATTACAAGATCGCTTAGTATTAAGGAGTTTCTTGTAGCCACTTTCCTGAATATTGCAGGTGGTCGGGCTGGATTCACTTTCTGTCTCTGTTCATGTTACCAAAGGCAGCCCCAGGGAAGCGTCCGAATTATTAGTTATTGATGAATTACTTGATAAACTACAGCATTCTGGCTTTACGGCACAGAGCTATGCTGATGAGTTCTTAGTCAATTTGGTTACAATATGCTTTTCAAGATGAAGATATGTGGTGCCTTGAGAAGGGGTTGAACATTAATGCACCTAAAACTAGTTTGTTAGTCTTTTTTCTAGACGTAGTAATATTGGCAAATTGACTGTTCCTTCTCTTTTTGGAAGGGCGATCTCCAGATCTGACATAGTAAAACATCTTGGTGTAATTCTAGGCAATAAGCTTTCCTGGAAAATCCACCTCGAAAGCAAACTTCAAAAATCCACTGCCATGTTTTAGTGGCCATTCACTTTTCTCCCAACACTCAAAACGCTTCTGTGTAAGTATACAAAAAGACTTTCTCCTAAGTCCAGGCTCCGCCCACCAACGCGTAGAACGAGCAGCTGGCGGCAGTAGAAAACTGTTACCGAAATACATTACCAAAACTCCATAATCAGGAGAACCACGTGTTTATTTTCTAGATTTTTGTTTTGTGATCATTTATGTTGCCACGAGATATATTATTACAAATAGTTATGTGAGTGATATTTTTCGTGCATATCAGTGAAAAATTTACCACGGAAGGGTACTGGACAATTCTCAGAGCCAAAAAGTTTTTTAGTGGGATCTTTACGGACCAAACTATTGAGCAAACACTTATTACGTTACTGAAGTTTGAAGGAGGCTTATTTCGTAGAGGTGTAACTGAAAGTGTTGCGTATCAATGGATCAGAACTTTCTTGTTCACCAAAGATCTTATCGAGGGCATAGAGACCTTCACGAACTGTGAATCTGCTAAAAATTACCAACATAAGGATTCAACAGATCCCAGGATAAAGGCAGATTTGAAATCTTTGGAATTGATTGAGAACTTCTTTCAGCAGTACGATCCATTCCCTGAATTCTATCATGTATCATAAACATAGCTAATGGAATGAGTGGAAGCTCAGAAAGCAATTGCCACAATGCTTTTGAAGAAGGTGTCAAAGTTATGCACGATATTGCGGGATCAAATTTCAAGGATCTAAAATGTCGCGTACAAGAATCGTTAAAACTATCGCCTCTTGCAACTCTAAAATAAAAGTCAACGATAAAGAGATAGAAATTGACCCCGACGTTCTGTTTCATAGAATATGGACATTGAAAAAGTTGGGGCAGAAATAACAAACTACCTAAAGTGGGAGTTGTCTCCATTCCCTCAGGGATACTTTAATGCTGAAGAATACAAAGTCCGATTTATATTCATTGTTCGTAAAACCTTCCATGAATATTTACGATCCTGAGAGGACACTTTTGTTCTGGATAGAGGATTACTGATTCACAAAGTCAAGTGGACTATCGGACAAAAATTCTCCGCGATCATGGACACAAAAACTATATTTTGAAACATTTCGGCAAACGCGTGACAGTTATTTTTGATGGTTACCAAACCGTCAGTACTAAAGGATGTGAAAGAAATCGTCGCGTTAGTTGGGAAGTTCAGGGCGTCCGTTTTAGCGAGAATATGGCGTTAGAAATACAACAGGATAAATTCTTACAAAATAAAAACAATAAAACTAAGATTATTGAAATGCTCCGTGCCAAACTGACGACAGTCGGGATAGTTTCAGACCAATCTGCAGCGAATGCTGATCGTACGATTGTTACGACAGCTCTAAAAGAATCTGAGGACCTGACCAAAATGGTAGTCATAGTCGCCGAAGATACAGATGTTGCCGTACTATTGACCGCACTCTGCCCGGCTGACAGAGAAATATTTTTACGGAAACCTGCAAGGCTCAATAAACCTGAAGAAGTATATTCTTCGCGGAGGTTGTCGGATATGCCAGTAGTTGAGGATAATATTTTGTTGCTCCATGCAATAACGGAGTACGATACCGTTTCAGCAACGTATTACCAGGGAAAGACAAAATTTTTCAAGACCTTCCAGAACTTCCCAGACCTTCGAGATCATGCTGCGACGTTCAAGGAAGCTGGTTTGACCAGCGAAACAATTACGGTGCTCTAATGTCATTCAGGAAACCAAATATTCCTGACAAGCCAAAATGGAACCAGTTACTCCAAACGTACAGGTGCGAAATGTACAGGAAAACCGCTACAACGGGGAGAGTAATTTTGGCCAAAATTCTCCCTACAGTAGACGCTTATCAACAACATCTAAAGAGGGTCTATTTTCAAGTACAACCATGGCTGCACGGAGACCAGCTGACCATGGATCCAACAAAGTGGGGGTGGAGAAAGGAAGGCGACACACTAGTGCCTGTACAAATGGAACAAAAACCCGCGCCCAAGAATATTATGAAACTAATATTCTGTGAATGCAAAGGAGATTGTAATCTGAACACCTGCAGTTGCAGGAGGCACGGCCTACCTTGCAATCTTGCCTGTACAATTTTTGAAGGTTCAACTTGCCTCAACACTGAAAGATATTCAGTTGAAAACGTCATTGTGGCAGAGACAGAGACGTCAGATGAGGGAGATGTTCCCCGTATGAATACATCAGTCGATGACGAAGAAAATGAGCAGACTATCGATGTGGCACGTTTTTATTGACGAGGTCAATAAAAATTGTTTTAACGTTAATTACATAAATATTGACTTTCTATTCATTATATTTCTTTCCTCCCCACGTAATCTAGAATCAACAATTCCACACGGCTATTGCAGTATTGACGTCGGTCTCTAAGACATCAGGTTTGGTTGTCATTCATGGGAATAGCATCGATGTCAAGCTAAAATTTACAGGGCACCAGGTGTTGAGAGAGTAGTTTTCGACGTGAACTTTGGACTCAGTGCCCCAAAAAAAAACCCTTGAAGTTTTCGGTTCGTCTTTCTCGATCATGTCAGGAAAACCTTTGGAGATGACGTTCAGGTCTAGGTTAGGGCGCACCAGGTGTCCGAAGGATCATTTTCGACGTGAAATTTGGATTCAGCACCTCAAAAAACACGCCTCCAATAATTTTCGGGTTGTTTTTGTCGATATTGTCAAGAAAGTTCTCGGGGATGACGTCCAGGTCCAGGTTCTGGTGCACCAGGTGTCCGAAAACCCCCGGGCGCCGAGTTTTTCTCGTTCCCCGCGTGATTTTCTGGAGAGTCCAACGGAGTTGAGGTTCATCGGCGTTCCTGAGCTCCAGGTATTCGGCGGGTCAATTTGAACATCATAATAGTGATCAGCGACCTCGAAAACCCTCGAGTACCCGATTTGAGCCAGTTCTGAGTCTTATTTACAAAGTTTTTACATTTTCCAAAAGGCGTCTCGAAAGATTCATTTTTTGAATGCATTTTGGCTGCAGCAATGCAATTTCCGATTTGTCAGAGGTACAAAGTAGGTACATTTTTACAAATAATTTTTGGAAGCGAATGCAAAAAACCGCATTCCGATGTAGAAGAGCATTTGGGAAATCTTTGGGCTTGACTCCAAATATGCTGATGTTCATAAATCTCTGGTTCGAACTCCATTATTGCGAAACAGTGTCGGGCTATTACTAGTGCTATATCTTTGGCTCCTATGCTTGCATTGCAGACAATCTTGTTTCTGCCCCCACTGCAGTCATTCATCCTAGGCGCGACTTGCTCTGCTGTCTTTCAACTGTGGAATACTCTGGGTTTGATTGTAGGAAATAGACAAATGAAACTTTATAGTTCATCTACAACAGAAATTATTATGTTTAATGAATGACAAATTGCGATTTCGCAAGGTTTTGAAACCTATTGTCCTTTTACGAGCACATAGGAGTCTACACGTTATTCTGTGCGACACTCACACGTTGCGCTGTTTATCAATGATGCCTCTATAAATTACGTACAAATAAAATATCAAAAACATCTGTGTTTTTGGCTCTAGCACTACACAGTAATATTTAAAAATCAAAAATTAGTGATAACGTTTCCTTAAGAATATTATCCTCTTGACTCCTGTTTCAGAATTTATTCAAGCATAATAAACCCCCTTGAAAAGTTCAATAACATAATTGAAAGGTATTTGACCTGTGTCGTGTGCAACGTAATTTTCCAAAACTCTTGTGTATATTTACAATTACTAACTTGAAAACCCCAAAGGCAAATAATATCAACCCCTCCACAAAATGTATGCAAATTTTTTATTTTTTTTTACCACTTGAGCACTCGCCAAATTACTTACAACCAACAAAACATATTTAATGTTGCAGATGATATACATGAATAAAGAAGGGTCTCCGTGTATTTGTTTTCTTGTGTTACCCCGTATTTTCAATTAGTGTATCGTTTTTCATTTGTTTTCAAGATGTTTCAATATCATGATTAATTAGACGATTATTATGCAAATTATCTCTTACGAAGGAAATATGGTTAGGGTTATGCGGTATAGAACTTTTACTGTGTACTCAAAATTTGATATGAAACTTGATTTCTTTGTTTTTTTTCAATCAAACGAATAAGACAAAGATCAATGTACTCAGAAGAATCTATATAAGTTTCAATTAGTGATGAACATTGAACTTTAATTGGTTGCGGGTAGGTACGAGTAAATTGCGAATAAAACTTGTAACAATTAGTTTATACTCGTATACATTGGTCTTGTAGCAACTTCTTTAATCAAAAACTTCCAAGAGTAATCAAAACAAACAGAACGATGCAAAATAGTTTTATGTGGATGGCATTTTTTATTTTTTGGTGGTTAGATGCGGTTCTAATTTGAAATTACATAAAAATTAGTTTCTTTTTGTCATTTTAAATTAAAACTTGTGAAAAGTTTAATTTAATTTTTTTTTTGGAGTTTGTGTCGGAAAACATCACAAATGTAACACGATGAGAAAAAGCACACAACAAACTGTATCTCTCTTCCATATTATAAAACATAATACCTTTTACACTAATATAATCACGTGACTGGTGGACTTGTTTCGTTTATTTAATTTTTGTGCTTTTCTATGTGGCTCGAAAATAAATTAAATAAGACTTTTGCTATGATTACATTTCGGAAAAAATTTTATGCTATAAATACAACCGTATACCATAAACATTACCATTTTAATCATTGATTCTCACTTTAAAAACAAAAAAAAAATGTTTACATTTCTTTTGTAATCAAAATATGACAGCCAAATGTATGGATTTTGCACGTTTCCGTGATTCAAAATGCATTAGAAAATGGTTTTAATTTTTGATTGAAATTTAAATGGTATTTTTATCTTTTAAGTAAACGAATGATTTTTAATATTTTATTGTTTGTTTGATATTAAATTTGGTAATAGAATTCATGATATTTATCGTGTCGCCGTCTATCCAAAAATTGTAGATTTATAGATGGTATCAAAGGGAGCACGACATACCGCCAATTGTTTGCGTTGACTCGAAGCCATGGATTATATATACAATCCAATTTTTAGGGAAATTGAGTTTCGAAGTTGAGCTTGCATCAAAAAGCGATATAAAAAGGTTTTGCATAATTTTCCATAAATTTTCAATAATACGTTTTTACACAAAGAAGAAACGCGAAATGGCAACGATTCCGCGAAAATTTCCCGTCTTCGTATTCTGCTATTATTTCTAACGAAACTCGATTATAATAGAAAGTGTAGCGGCTCAAAAATTCTTTTCACTTCGTGGCACTTTTGGTAGCAAAAATATTTATACGATGCTTAATTACGAGGGATAGCTCGTTTTGCTGAACAGAGCTATTTCGTTATCTACATTCGCGAATCTCGATATTTATCGACTATCGAAAAATATCGAGAAGTCAAGCAATTACACGAGAAAAAGAAATGAGAAACGAAAGGGGTTTTCATAAATGTACGAGACACAAGTCTCATAATAAAATAAAAGTGAAAGTGCCGCGAAGAATCGTCCACCATTAAAGTTGTGGACTAATATTAAAACAATATTTATAGTGAAAATTTATATTTTTAAAGATAGATATTGTCGATACTATAGTACTTTTCTCGATACTTTGGCTTTATGAAAAGTACTTCGATACTTTCGAGTGAGTTTTAGTACTTTTGAGAAATTGCTAGAAATATCACTTGTAATTTGATTCGAGACAACTTCTGTAGAAGAAAAGAATATAAATAACGCAAATCCAATGGGTTTTATCTAGAGATCAGGGTGTTCAACAACTCTAACTCCTATGACTAAGATATTTAATCAGGTTTATGGTTAAATCTACTAATGCATTTTAATATTTAGAGCCAAGTGTAAAGGGTCTCCTCTCCCTAAATTGGATATGAAGCGCAGTACATTGGCCTGAAAGATCACTAAATTTTGTCACTTTCAATTAAAACTGTTGGTGTCTGGAATGGAACGGAGGCTTCCATTCTAAAAGATCTGCTCTAACCAAAGTTTTGTGTTTAAGCGGTTAATTATTTTTGTTCATAGCACTTCAGAATTTCTTACATAAAAACACACATCCTTAAACAAACACAAATTCCTTACATTTTTGTATCGTTATTTTTCGGAAAATTCAAAAATATAAACGATTTTACGAGACGATATTTCTCGATCTCCATCTTTAGTTGCGAAAGTCGAGTAATTTTCAGACACAAGGAATAACCGGCCTTAAGCCACATATCTAATCAATTATGAATGCAGAAAACTAAAATTTGTGCAGCGCTTTTAAGAACGGTAATTTGTGCGTTATTGTCTGGGAAAGGTTACATTCCATTGCGTCAGTTGATTTATGATTCGTCATTAAAATAAGCACTCCAACGTACACCGCTCAGATAAAGCGAATGGGAGTTTGAACTATGCACTAGTGAGTGTTCAAAGAGATCTAACAATTATTTTCGGCTGATTTAACGTCGCTATTTCCAGTTCCAAGATTAGCAATAATAATTGCTGAAATGACGGTAAGATTTTTAACGTGAAGCAACAAAATTTTTTGACAAATGAGCAATGCTCATGTTCTACAACGGCAAACGCATTAAATTAAATGTTTGCAGTGGTAGGTGAAGGCTATAGGAAACTGGAACATGCAGTTTAATTCCTCAAATAAAATCGAGTGTTAAGATTAGCTCAGTTTTCTGAAATGTTTTCAGTAACAACACCAGAGGCACTCAATAACTACTGCTTGCCAAACAAAACGGTTGATCGTTAAATACTTCTTTTAAAATTGGGTTGTTGTTTGCTTATGTTTTATAATGAAATAAACTCGTAGAATCCAAATTAATTAACATTACGATAGGATTTGCAAGAACTGCTTGACATGAGAAACTGGGTGAAGATTATTAATATTGATTTAACTCGCAGTATGCCAATCGACACGTTAAACACACCAAGTCGCATCTTTTTTTACTGGTCACCACTAGGAATCGAACCCGGGACCCACGAATAACAGAGCAAGCAGCCTACTTACTTAGCTAACGAGGGCGCCTAAGGAATGTAAGAAGGCATTAATAAAAAAGGCGGTCCTGCAAAATGCTATTTTGATGTAAGTCCAGTGCAAAAGTACTTTCAATCTGGATTCAATACTCTGTTCCTTGAAAATTCAGTACGTTTAATATCTTGCCAATATCATCTCTGATTCCATTGTACCTATAGTTTTAATGTTCACCACCAGAATAGTTTTATTGAATACTTTTATTCTTAAATGTTGGCAATAAAAATATAAAAGTAATTTTTGTAATTTTGACATCGAATATTTCTAAACAAGACCAAAAATTAGTTACTATTACAAAATGCATTTATGTTATCAACTAACAAAAAAAAATAAAAAAAAAACTTTGAGCACAATATTTATTCCTATTCATTCGCGTGAAGTTTGTCCTTAACTGTCCTAAAAATAAATAGGACTTTTAGGACAAATTTCACTATACTGTACGAAATAGTGAAGTTTGTTCTAAATCCTAAAAACATTTAAATGTGTTAGTAAATATAATATACTAAATTCGGATAAACCGATTAAACCATTGATTGAATCGGTATTAGGTACTAATGTAGATTAAACTTGCTACAAATTTGGCTATACCTAATATTCTAGGAAAGAAATAGGAAATGGACACAAAATTTAAATAAATATTAATGAAATATTTATTATATTGAATAATATTTAATCTCAGTTTAATTAAGACAAAATTAGAGATTGTCGTTGTGTCAGGTCAGCCAAATGTTCCTTGGAGTACTACAAATCGCACGTATAATATTCAGAGTTTTTCCGGAAATTTCTTATAAACCTGCATGCAAAGTGACGTATATATTGAGATACATGTACTCGTAGGTCCTGTCTAATAGACCACATGTTTATTTTGGTAAAATTTGGAATTCAGAGTGTTTAGGACAGCCAAATTTGTATTGATCTTCTACAAATCACAGAAGATCAATACAAATTTGGCTGTCCTAAACACCTTGAATTCCCAATTTGACCAAAATAAACGTGTTTTTCTATTATATAGAATCTTGAAGTATCTTTATATAAACGCCAATTAGAGACCCTGATTATAGTATTTTCCCGGGAAATTTAGGAAAGCCGTACATGTGGTTTATAGACGATCAATACAAATTTGTCCGTCCTACTATTCATTATATCGAGGCCTTTTAAGAAAATACGTTATAGTGAGACATTCTACAAACACATCTACACATTTTTTGTTATTTTTGCTTTTTAGGGCAGATTTAGGACGACGTTCCTATTCAGAATTGGAATAGCTTGCACAAAAGTAACACGCTAATTGACGAGTATCTGTAGAAATTTTAATTTTAAATCGAGTAGTCTTAGAAATAATAGAAGCAAAGAAAAATAGAAAGTTTTGGCAGAATTGCGAGTACCTATAGTAGGCGTAATATTCAAACTAAAAAAAATTGTATTTGTTTTAATTTTTCGTATTTGAAAATGTCAGTGCCATTTCAGCTATTTTGTTTTGTTATTACATGGGCCAAATATAAACTTGTGCGAGTGAATAGTCGGGTAAAAGCAAATATTTACTTGGATTTAAGGTAAGTTCAAATAAACATGATTTACCAAACTAATTGCCCACGACTGAAGTACAGCTTGAGTTTGTGCGTTGTATAAAAATTAAATACTAAAAACCGACTTTAAAAATTTAAAAGACGGCTCTCGAATTTTACTAATTCAACAGAAAAAACGGATTTTTGGAAACCAAGTAATCCTAAGAAACCCTGTGATTTCACCCAGGTTGCCTCCATAGTTTTCCATTCTTTCCCATTTTTATGATTTTTCATTAAATTTGATAACGTTATCAAAAAATACTTAGTTTTATTTTCTCCGCACCAATTTGATGCAGAACTTTAGCCGTCTTAACAATAGTTCTCCAAATAATACAATCCGAAGGACGGTATACATGATAACTTCGATCATGAAGTTTCTCCAAAAGTTTACCTTCCACTACCACTCTACATTTTGGTCTAATCATTAAAACTTTGCACAATGAAGTCAATTTTGAAGGGATACCCAAATAATACAAAGAGTGGTCTCTAAATGCTAACGTAAGCCTACTGAAAGTTTACAAATAGACTACAATCAGAGATGTATCATTTTTTGTTAGCTGTAGATTAATTTTGTTGAAATTACATGTGCTATTCAATCTTCTAGGATGTCTTCAGTATAGATCAAATCAAAGATGCTCCATGTTTTAGCATTTTGTAAATAATCCCATCGTCAACAGGTTCTTTGTTATTTTCTGTTAAATATGTTAAAATTATGGAGAAATAATTTAGTATAGACTCGAACATTTTTTACACTTAGAACTTCTGTAAAGCACACCAGTTCAGTTTTTGGACATGCAGTCTATTATATGCTCTTCACTATATCTTCATTGGTCTGAATCAGTGTACTATCTAAACCAATACAGGGACGGTACAAAGAGTGTGTTTCAATGAGTCAGAGCATTGCTATGCTTTAGAACACTGGTGAAGATTGCAAGTAGATCTTCTGATCTGATGGATTAACTGCATAATATCTCTGCTTCATGACCGATACTCCATTTCAGATCGGAATGGAGTGGCATAAAATAAACTATAATTTGTCTTACCAAGTCCAAGCTGCTTGATTGTGTAATTATTAGCATGCGATATCACTCTTCTATGTATATCATTCAATTACTAGGCGCGCTTTAATTTATCGGGTGTAGCCCGATAGAATTGATTGACTCCACATCCGTAACAGAACCGGGTTCGGGCTTTGGTACATATGTCGTACGTATGCTCAATAAATCTGCAATCCCAGCAAATAATTAAGCCGAAATGTCTGTTCCTTGACTGAAGGTCAGGTTTTTAAATTGTGGAAAAGGTTCTTGGTCTGAGCAACGGAAAACGGAAACATATTTTGCGAGTGGCGGTTTCGGATCGTAACAAGTTCCTTTTCATGAGTCTTCTAGACTTTAAAAACACTTTAAAAAAAATGAGCGGCTATAATATTTTTCGCAAACAAATTTTAGTACGTCTTAGTCGCAAATTTTAGTACGTCTTAGTCTGACTAACCGAAAAATTATACACAATTTGCAAAAAGAGGGTTTACTGGTTACGATATATAACAAAAATAGATTTTTTTAAGTTTTTTAATATTTCTGGACGGCGCTGAACCTAGCAGAAAATAAATTTGAGTAGGTCTTAATCTGGTTAATAGAAAAATCATATAAAATTTTCTAAAGGTAGGTTTACTGGGAGTAGGTATGATTGAATTAAAGCTCCTACATCAAGGAACAATCAACTGGTTCAAACAGTAATAGCCATGGTGACAATAAAGGAAATTCAAGAACAATAACAATTATTGATTGAGGATAACAGCGTTCCAGAAAAAAGAATTCTCACTAAGGAGGAAATAATAGAAGGAGGAGGGAATAGAAGAGTTATTTCAAAAAATTTTGGACGCAATCCAGTTGGAAGATACACGTCAAACTATTACAGCTCTAAAGGAAGTTTATAAAGGATGCATCATTCGAGCAGATGTATCCTAGTTCATTCAGGAATACATCGCCTAAATCACATGAAGTTGATCCGATCAAAGCACGAAGATATCGAAGTGAATCAAAGCTATTATATACCGCATCACAGTGTCCTGCAAGAAGTTTTCAGTGAAACAACTACCGGCATACAACGCGCTACACTACGCGAAAAATAATCGGTACCTATCGACACAGCCAAATAACAACCGGCAATATAACAGCTATCGTCAAGATGGTTTAGATACACATTATAACTGCCACAGTTAGACAAGATTAAAACTCATCGTTAGATAAACTACACCAGCAGCGCTAAGGCTGAATTATATTTCTATTGAAAAGAAGCTTCCGCTAAGATAAGTTCTGTCCAGAAATACCAAGTAAATAGTTAAAATTGCAGAAAAGTACTATTTATTACAACATAAACGTATATAAAAAAAACTGTACATCGAGCTAATGAATTAATAATCATCAACAACTATTGATATTCGAATTCGAATATCGTACCAGCATGAGTTCCTTAGCTCCTACAAGACTCCCGAACGAACAAACGTCAAATATTTGCAAACCGGAGATTTTACCTCCAGATTAAAATAACTTTTTTAACTCATCGTTTCATTCTAATTTAATTCTTAATATTTTATATAATTACCATCAACTTCAGCTGTATTGACAGATTGTTATTTCACAAATCGTAGTATCTACAGAAAATTTCGAGAAGTTATTTGAATCTAGCGGGCCGTTTCTGACTTTGGAATGTTTCTAGACGCTCGAAAAAATGATCTTATCTTGTTGAACACATTGTCAGACCCAAAAGTCGTGTATCTGCCTAACGATACTCCTTTCGAGTTAAGCTGTCCTAGTTTCATGGAACACCCTGTCAAACCCATTACTGAAATTGATGCTAGATGCCTGGAAATACTTAAAATATTTTGGAATGCACCTAGTATAAGGCAAATTTGAAAAATTCAATTTTTTTTTAATTTTATGAAAAAATTAATCAAATCTTTTTTCATTCCCTGTCACATTTGTATCAATAAGACAACTATGAATTTGGCCAGAAGTGTCCTCGATTTCTGACGAGTTCTGTTGCAAGTACTGCCTGTTTTAGTCATCTAATTTGTCATTGGTTATATAGATTAGTTAAGGGTCTTTCAATTCCCAATGAGTTTTCATAGATTTGAGTGCTCTTACCATTTCTTCTTTGGTATTAGCCAATAGATATGATATAGAGTTGATAACTGGCTTTGGTGCTAAATGTTGAATTAAACCAAGCGGCCCCACCCTTCAACAAGCCGCCTTTCAAATATAGCAGCTTTTGAGCAGCGTAAGCGAAACTTTATAATTCAAGTAACTGTGGTGGTATATTCAAGCGTGGAATATTTGTCCCAGATGCTGCATGTTAATTATGTGTTATCCCCTGCATGCACTCAATCCGGTTGTCGTGTGAAAACGGATTATATATTTATTAAACATACCTCGCTAGTAATTTGCATCAAATCTCGTGTTTGCGACAACTAGTTCGAATATTTTCTCATCAAATCTTGTGAAATCAGCCTACCGATTATGTATTTTACCCAAGCATGCTTTAATCCCTTTGAAACTAGTCTAACCGAAATAGGTTTAATGATGGCCATTTGTACTTGCTGGACGGTCTCCGTTTTTTAAGCGCTTCCATTTTAAATGGGTTGCAAAATATGTATTAACTGAATTACTAGATTAAAAGGAATCTGTTTACACTAAACTTGGAAAACTGAAGTGGATATCGTCGAGTGGAGATTGCATACACCACGAAACAGTAATTTTATTGAACGATTGTTATCCTTAACATGCATTGATGTTACCAGATCACGCATTCCTCCAATACAGATTGGGCATTGGATGTAAGTGGCATTCCATGTAAAGGGGAATATGGAAATAAAGGAAGCAAATGTAAATAGCAGCGAAGGTTGATTTAGATAACAGATTGATATTTCGGCCAACAGGCCTTGGAAAATTTATCCAAAGACTCGATGGCATGGATTCAATTATGAGGAAGGATGTGATCGTCGGCAGTGATTTTACCTCCAATTATTGAATTTTTATGTTTTATTTTCTGGCTTAATAGAAGAGGCAGCTTAGTGGGTGGAGGGTTGGTAATACAGAAAGCAGACTTCTCCGCTCCGTTATTCACCGGAACTGATTAACAACTAACGCTACAATACCAGTAAATCTTCCAAAAGCAGTGAGGAATGCATGCGATGAAGTGTCGTAGCTCCGCGTCAACAGAACAAGAAGAGCCGCACAATGGGCTTGCATCAGTGCCAGAAAAGGTATTACACCGTATTTCACAATCGTAGATATTTTAAATATAAATTCGCCTCAATGTTTATATTTTAGTTAAACTATTCTAATCATGCTTACCAATAGTCGGTAGGCTTTAGTACAGATTTTGCGGATATGTGGCACAATTAGCTTAAAATTGACTTTTACTGGCCACCTAAGTAGTACTGCTAACTGCTAACAAGTTTAAATGTGTCGTCTTCTCAGATGCTACTCATTGCCTTAATCAATCATGTGTCGAATGGGGATTCCACTGGATTTTTTATATAAATGTATTACAATGTATAAGCACAGTTCAACCCCCATCCATAAACTACTCATAGAGGCTGAAACATATAAAATTATCGCATTGTTGTGGAGAAAATTAATTCTATCACTAATCCCAAGCACTATAACAGCCCTTAAAATTGGAGAATAGTCGAATTCCATACCAGTCCTTGTAATGAGCATTCGCAGATTTATAACAGCAGTCTACAACATTAAAATTTGGTTAAAGTTAATCAAATGCGCTCCTGTACACGTAATTGAACTTACTGCTATTGAACTTATCTCAGTACCCTAGAAATGATTAATTAGTTAAAGTGTCATGTGCATGCGGAACAGGATAGCACTGGCATTCATTATAATCGATTTTTATTGCTTTGAGCTACTGTAAAAGTTTAAAAATGATCATTACGTGTACTTAAGGCAAGGGGTGGTGTGGACGTCTTTAGTGAAATCGATTCGAAAACACGAAAGTGTGAATAATGTTGTAAATGAAGCAGTGTTCGCCGTTTGTTAGAGAGTTTATTAATTGTCCAAAACAGTCAAATTCCAATGTTTCCAAAATATCAAAAATACCATAGGAAGGCAAATCAGAAGACGACCTATCTCCAGAAGGCTTAAGGAAATTGGTATTCAACGATACATAACAGAACTGTGATTAATCAACTAGATAAAGTGAATGAACTTTGCTTTGATACAGCATGTGAACAAACCCTTGGATTATTGGAGACATATTTTATGGACAAGCAGATTATCATAAGTCACTCGTGTATTCCCGAATAAAAACCCACTAAAAATCACTGATAGTTCATCGTGCGAATAGGCATAACGGTGGGAGTTTATGTTTTGGGGTTGTATATTTCTTACAAAAGTGTTCGAGCATTAGTTCTTTTGCCTGATAAGGTTGATAAAAATATATCTTGATATATTAAATGTCCAGGCAGCTGTTTGTGGTGACTATCTCATTAGCTAAAACTGGTTGCTGCAACAAGATAACGCACCACAAAAATATACCAACAATTTTTGAAAGGTTCTGGCTTCATTGTCTTAGGAATGGCTCGTTCGATTTGTTGTTGTATTGTTTATTTATGATTTTTACGAATATTAATTTCAAACCACATAATATGTTGTAATTAAAAGTTAAATATTTGTTATTTTACCGCCATTCGTAAAAAACTTAATTTCTAAATTATGTTGCCCATGACTGCATATATGGAATGATGAAAGCTTGAGAGTTACATCGAAGCTTACGAATACAACTGAAAAATACTATTCTTTCTATAATTTATTGGGATTACTAAAATCTTAAGAATTGAGAGAGTTAGGTTGTTAGAGTGAGGGGTCTGAATAAAACACCTCAAAGCTCCGACAAAACTCTGTTTTTGTGCAAAATTTCGAGTTTCTAATATTTTTAGTTTTTGAGATAAAACAAGCAACGAGCGGACGCATAAAGCGGGATAGCAAAGTTGGACTACAATGTAAATGTATAAAAGCCAAAATCAATAAATAATTTACAAATAGTAAAACAAACAATAATTATCATATTTCTGCTATATAGATTAAAGTTGTTTTTGCTTAGACCAAAATATATGTAATTTATATACCAACGAGGGTTGTACATTTCAAAACCGGAAACAACCTATCCATTAAATGTCATTAACAATATCTCTCTTCAAGTTTTATATATATATTTATGTACATTAGAGTAAGGGATCTGCCTAGCTTGTTCTAGATTATATATACTTGTATATATGTATATATTGTCTTGATTGGTTTTTAATTTCAGGTTAATAAGGTACCAGCTCATATATACAATATACATATAAACCAAACCGACTGGCCACAAAATACGTTTTAATTTTTTTCTACCTCTCTAACATATTTTTAATAACTTCCATAGAACAAAAAAAAAATATAAAATGTTGGCATGAATTATTATTTGTATTTTTTTGTGTTTGTATCTGTGTGCGTATGGAAAACAAGAATTTACCTTGCCGAAAGGTCACATTTTTCTATTTTTATAATGTGTAAGCTTTTACAGTTAAATTGAGTACGCACATATTACCAAAACGAACGAAAGCTCATTCCGCCATCGATAAAATAACAACAACATTTTAATGATTATTTAATTTATTTAAAAAGCACAACCAGAAAAGTTTTTTTTTTATTTTAATTATTTTGTAGATTAAGATGAAGCATTTTTTCTATGTGTATATGAAAACAAACGAACGGTATAAAAATTAGCATAATATATGCTTTCAGGTGTATGATGGTGGTTGATTTTCATTAAGTCTAATATACTAAAGATTTATATTTTTCTTTTTTTGAAGTAACTCATTATCTTATATTACTTAACAAAAAGTTTTTTTTTTGGTTTTTTCCGCGTTAATGTATTCTTTGTACATCGAAGCTTTAAGCTTTTTTATGTTTTCCTAACTTATCTTTATCGTTTGTTCTTAATTTCTTATATAATAATCTAAATTTTTTTCTACATTTGAACAACAAAAATAATTGAACTTTTTTTTATATTAAAGAAAACTAAACATTTTCCGTTTAAACTTTTTTGTTGTTTAAGCAACAAAAAAGCATCGTTTGATCCGAACACACAGAAAATTGTATATTCTAAGATGTATTAAAAATTATGTTAATTTACATTTAGGTATCCTTTTTAAAATGTGTATTATTTTTATATATTTAATGTAAATTTTTAATTACAATATTAGCAAAAAAAAAGTACACAACAACGATAAAAGGGGCCGGGGAGGATGAAATGAAAGCAAAAATTACATGCAAAACACGCGTAGAGGTGAATTACATGACTTGTATATAGAAGTTATTATATTTTGTATTATAATTTTAATTGAATGGAAATATTATGATTAGGGGAATTAATTATTAATATTGAAATTACCTGATCATTAAATTGGTATAAAATAACAGCCGGGTACGAAAGCATGTGCAAAAGTGCAAATTTCTTGGAAGGTATTCAAATTTGTTTCTTTAACATTAACTTTTTTTTTGTTTTAAATTACAGAATAATTAATCATAATTTATATGCAAAATGTTTATGCCTCGAATTCACTTTCAATATTGGTTACTAAAATATTTATGAAAATTGTTTCCGGACACTAATTTTACTTGGGATATTAAAATGTATTCGCCGGAACCTGTCGAATTTTGCTACCCAAATTTATTATATGCAGTAAACATGGGTACAATCCGTTTTCTAATTTATACCGAGAATAAACTCAAAATTCAAAAATTTCAAGTAAACACCCAAGTAACAATTGTTAGAGCCTATAAAGCATCGATAAGCCCTATTACATCTCTTAAACTGAAAAAATTAGCCTGGTAGCTCTAAAATGAAAATATTAGCGGTTCTAAGTTTTCCGTAAAATTAGTGCTTATTCAGTGCTGCCTAACGAATCAAGTTCTATTTGCTTGTAGAACAGCTAGTGGCCGGTTGTGTTAATGCAGTTAAATATTTTATATGAAATCTGGGTAGGAACCAAATATTCATAAAATTCCAAATAAGATTGCAGCAGGCCTTTGATTTTACTGAGTAGCCAAAAAACAAAACTATATAAAAAATATTTCTTCACTTTAAAACCAAAATAAGTTGGGGGTTTCGTCAGGGGTTTGGTTTCTATCCTGTTTTCGCAATCGTCAAAAAATCAACGCAAACTTGATTAAATTTATTTTATTCCGAGGAAATATTTATCTTGCATATAAATATTTGAATGGCCAATTTTGATTGAATAACTTTTTAACTAAAATATATTTAATCAAGTTTGCGTTGAGTTTCTGCCGATTGCGAAAACAGGGTACGAACTAAGCGGAAATTCCAAATATGATTGTAGAAGGCCTTTGGTTTTACTGGGTGACCAAAAAACATTACTATATAAATAATATTTCTTGATAGATATGGTTCACTTGTAAACCAAAATAAATCTAGCGGCCTTTGCTTTCTCCAGTTTCTCCTAAAAATAATTTTTAATGTTGGTTTTTTTTATCGATAAATTGTGTGCTTGGTTCCTATCCAGATTTCATATAAAACTTTTAACTGGCGCACAAATAACCTGCCGTTAGTCATTTTGCTGTGCAACCGGCCATGGTATAATAGTAAGCTCTATAACCTCCATTAAGGAACACGAGTTGAAGAACATCTATACTGTTTATTCAAATAACGAAGTGTGTTACTATCTTATCGATTGTTGTTGGGGTATGTTCGTGGTTTTACGTCGTTTCAATAACTGAGATGCCTGTTAGCGGGCATCTATGTGTCAACTCCTACAGTTACTCGAGATCGATTCGCATTGGGACTCCGTCACATCTTCATCAAATTCGCACATTGTTTGCGATTATCATATCCACATATTCCTCTTCGAATCCGAACGTTTTGTCGGTTAAATATAAGGACGACATGTCTGAGGATGTTTTACATCAAGTGCGTCGACAAACTTCAAATCTGACATTGCAAATGACAGCAGAAATGCATAGTACACGATGCATTCAATCATGAATTACAAAAAATAACAACAACAACTAATGTTCCGTAATTGAATCAACAAGAAAATACTGCGTATGACTCTTTGATAGAAACTGTGAATAATTGAACTGGTGGCATTTACCTCCTGAATGTTCCCGGAGAGTTCCAGTCCCGTTCTTAATTTCATTGTTTTCGATGTCGATTCGATCACAGCATGAAGTTGCCCTGGCCTTGGCTTCATCTGGAACCGCAACGATTTTGTTAGAAGGCGAACGAACTGTACATTCTACACTGAAATTGCCACTAAACATGCAAATCAACGAGACACCAACTTCCAACATCGCCAAATCAGAAAGATCTTCATGGCAATCAAAGCATTTTTGGTGGAACCATTTTGTTGTCCGGTTATTTTCGTTCAATTGCAGCTGACGAACTAAACGTGTGCTTGAAATCATCAAAATTGTGGCGACATGTGAAGATCATCTGATTTACGACTAACATGCGAGTGCAACAATTCAAACTGCGCAGATGTGTTTTCGAAGCAATTGTTAGACATTGATAATGGGAAAATCGCAATTGACATCTAGACCGGATTCATCACATTGCTCACTGACTTTTACCAATTGTCCGAATCGAAGGCATAACTCATTCGTCGTGTTTTTCTGCACATAGTGCAATAATTAAAAAATTATAATTGGCTGAGCAAACGAGTCATATTAGCGCCGAAAAAGTAAGATGTCTATTATCTCAACGCGACCATTCAAAATATCATTACGGGATAGTTGTTTTCCTTCAAATCGGTTGATACCGAATTCTTGAAGTCGCTGGAATTGCTTCCCACCACCTCACAATTTGGAATTTAAAGTAGGCCCAGTCATCATCATCTTGCATAACATCAATCAACCTCGACTGTTATGAACAACATCATCTAGGCGAAGATTATTAAGGAACAGTACAAAGAAGGCGATGTTTGGATTCCGCGCATCCCGATGATTCCAACGGACTTGTCATTCGAATTCAAACAGCTTCAACTCTCCGTGCGTCTCACATTCGCGATGACCGTCAACAAATCAAAAGCGAAAATAACTTGGAGTTTTCGTGCTTCGCACACGGACAACGGTATGCATGTCGGCAAGCCATCATCTTTGTTTGTTTACGCGCTAGACAACAAAACATAGTTTGCCACAACGCTTTGCATTTAATGTTAACCTAAGTTCTTGTCAATGTAAATAAAAGACAATGAATTCATTTGAATTACGAACGAGTTTCATTTCACACAGTACACAATGCAGCCAATATTACCGATCTCAATGAATTGGAATTGGAAGGTTGATTGGGATTCATAATCGCTTATGAAGAATTACAATCAAATCAATTGTAGGTGGTACAGAGTTCCCCGGGTCATCTAGTTTAAACATAAAATACATTGAGCATTTTTGTGTCAGCTGTCAAAGTAACATGCTGTATTTGATAGCAGAAATTCGACAGCGGAAAATAAGAGATTACACTTCTCGCCGCAAGTGGCAGTACTACTACAAAAGAGAATTTATTTTGTTATATAATTACCAGCGGAAATTTTTTATTCAGTTTGTTTCTCTCTTTTCACTAAATAAAATATCCCAGCAGAATAAAATATTACAAGTGACTCTTAAAATGATAAATTGATTGATCTCTGAAGTAAAGGGAGTCGGTAAATGAAATCTTAAAATTTTTCGCCATTTCTTAAAGAATGGAGATGAAATTTTGTTAATAGTGTTGATCAGGGATTTTAAAGTAAGTTTTGGACAAAATTCTAGGATATGTTCATGCTGGACTAAACTTGGCCATTGCATAACCAATCCTTTAGAAAATTAAAAAAATTATATTTTTTTATTTTCAGCCAACATTTTTAAAACTTCCACTAGTAACCACTACTTTCGGTTGTTTTTCTAATAGCTTAGGTTATACTGAGACTACAAGGAAAATTTAGGGAAAATTTATGGATTACAATTTTTACTATAATTTTTCTGCGGCCAAGCGGAACTATTGGTTACTAGTGGAAGTTTTTAGATTGAAAATTCGAATCCATAAAAGTTCTCCAAATTCTTCATGTAATCTCATGTAACCTAAGCTATTAGAAAACAACTGAATGTATTGGTTACTAGTGCAAGTTTTTGATATATTGGCCAAAAACTGAAAATAAATAAATACATTTTTTAAAATTTTCAAAAGGATTGGTTGAGTTAACGGTCAAATTTCAAGTTTAGTAGCATGAATAGTAGAACAGATTCTAAAATTTTGTCTAAAACTTACTTTAAAATCCCTGATCAATACTACTATCCAAATTTCATCATAATTCGTTAAGAAATGGCGGAAAAACGAGAGTTTAATTTCAAGATTTCATTTACCGAGTTCCTTTACTTCGGAGACCAATCAATTTGTCATTTTAAGGATCACTTTTGATATATTATTCCGCTGGGATGTTTTATTTATTAAAAAAAGAGAGACAAAATGACTAAAAAATGTCAGCTAGTAAGTATATACCAAAAAAATTCTCTTTTGTTATAGTGCTGCCACTTGCGGCGAGTAGCGTAATCTCTTACTTTTCGGTGTAAAATTTCCGCTATTTTATACAGCATCAAAGTAATTCTTCATTAACCATTTACCTTGAACATATTTTTTATCTGAATCTAGTTTTAAAAGACAACAAACTGGGATAATTATTTTACTTTTCATTAGGGCTTTATTGTACAGATGGCTTTACGATGAAGTGAAACGTATTTTATATGGAATTCAGACATCAAGATATTATAAACCAATTAAAATTGGTTTGGAGCCATCTGTAATTCTTCAGCAACATCAGAAGAAACCTAACTTGTTTGTACGCAACAGTTCTATACTAACATGGAACAGAAATCGAATGGCGCTAAAAGTTTTTTTTGATATATCTACCTTTAGAATATTGCAATTCCACAGCACGGAGTTGCGATATCTACCACGTTTAAATAACTCGGTACGTCATATAAGGTTACGGATAAAATCTGTATATAAAATAGAGGGAAATGGATTTGGATGCTGTGTGCGATAATTTATTGTAATAAATGATAAAAACTATACAGTATATGATGAGTAGAACGTACAAAATATTTTTTTTTTTGATAAGTAGAAAATGATTTATGATGTTCAAGATTTTCATTCGTTTCGTTTGCAATTTTAGATGATTTTCTTATAAAATTCTGACAGAAATAAATAAGAAAATTTATTACAAAACAATAATCGTACATAATATATTTTTTTAATAAATTTACAAAGTTTTATATATCGTAATAGTAATTACACGAGATATATTTCTCCCTAATTGTACAACTACTCGTGTATATAGGTGGGTGGCGTGCTTAGACGAAAAACTGTATGCGATGTGCAAGACTTATGATGGATACTGACATTAGTATGCTGGACGTGATTTGTTTTCTCAAGTTCTTTTTGTCTAGCGAAATTTAAAAGTCATTAAGAGGCGAATGGATATACTCGTATATGATACATTTATCATTTCTTGAGGTATAATACTTAAGATGCTTAGATGCAATTGTATTTTGTGTATTGATTCGATTCGAGCACTCCAATGTAATAAAAGGACCGTTTTTTTTGTTAAATATACTTAATATACTTGTTAAACAATGTTCGGGAATAAATAAGCCTCTTATTAATAATTTTATTGTTGCCCTCTGTAATTTTGGAACAAAAACACGTATACAAAGAAGGAACGAAGGACAAGGACTTTTCACTTTACTAAAATTTGTTATTTAAAATTATGTACCAATTTCTTTTGTTCGATAAAATGTCTTTATTTATTTTCTCGTTACACAACATCCATTCCAACATACTAAGGATATATTGTAATTGTATATAGCTAAATATAGATGCATTTATTGGTGGTAAAAATAAATATTTTACACACTGTGATGTAAAATTAGTCGTAAAATTTCAGGATAACATTTTGTTATATTTTACTTGGTAAAAAGGATTTTTATGTAACAAGCAATATGTATATCTGAACTGTAATAATATAACATAAACATATGAATTGAGTACAGCATTTTGTGGGTGGTACGAGAGCTTAATGGAAAAAAAATTCTGATTATATTATCGTAAACATTTGAATAATAACACGTAATGTGATAAAAATAAGTTTTTTGTGGCTGGTACGTTTCTTAGATTCGCTTTAATCAGATTTAAAGGATATACCAATATTTATCAATTTTGTAATATTTGAACCTAAGCATCTTCGGTTGCATCGGATTTTTTGTGATAGAAATAATAATTTCCAGTATAATTATTTCAGTATAATACAAGTGTCGTCGGGCGACTCTTTTATAACTTTCGAATCAAAATATGCAGCCAGATTAGGGAAGAGAGGACCGTAAACCAAAAATAAATTTATATCCCTTAGTTCTGTGGTATATGCCCTCATAGGTACAAGGGTGAACGAGAGTACAAGAGGTTTAAATAATAAAGGTCGAATTTTAGAACTAAATTTTGATCCAGCATATAGAACATGACCAGACAGATCTCACATAAATCTCACACAATGGACTGCTATAGTGAGTTAACTGTTTAATGTATTTTAGAGAAAAACCTTTTTAGTTGTCACTACGAGAACCAAACCAAACCAATGCATTAAAATTCCAACGCCATGTGTTTGTTCTGATCAGTGCGTACAGGTCGAATCATCATTGTTTCTGAAAGATAACAATTGCCAGGGGTCCTATAGGATAACTATAGTAACACCATTTTGCCGAACTATTTGAATAACGTCGAAAAGATGAATCTTCAAAGCTGCAAGTGTAACCTGTTTTGAATTATTCTTGAGTGCTATATTTCGTTTTTGACAGAAAGAGGCGGTTTGATTTAGTCACTATGTCCATTTAAATCGGGTGTGCAGCATTGGATTCTCGTGAAGCTCACGAGAGCAAAAATTCAACAGAAACTACTTTCCAAATTTAATTTAGAATATTTTTGTTCTTACTTCGCACGGTTCGGTTTTTTACTTTAATCAAAATATTAAATTTTTGTCAAAATCCGTAATTTCCGCTTTAATTTTTGGAAAATGATTTGAATCAGTTTTGTTGCAAATGTAATTTTGAAATCGATTGGATTTTAATCGAGTTTTTCATAAATACCGCTGTGTCTTCTCTACAGCCCAGACGGATTTACTGATTTGGATGAAAGTATGCACTTAAGCTTTTTCATAAATTGGAAAGCTCCAGTGAAATTTGGTAAAAATCGATTAAGCACAAAAGGATTCTAAATAAAATTTGCTACAAAAGTACTCAAAATCATTTTTCCAAACATTTAAGCGGAAATGTCGATTTTTGATAATAAGCCGTTAAATCACCAAAATTCGGCCAATCTGCAGCACAAACAGGTGGATTTTTTGATAAGTCGCAGACCCCAAGATAATTTGGCGGAAATAATTACAGGAAGTGGCAGCTTACATAGAAGTTTTTTATTTTTTTGTTAAATACTTTTTAAAATATATATTAGCAAAAAAAAAGGAAAAGCTTCTATGAAAGATCCACTTCCACAATTATTTTCGCCAAATTACTCAATCGATCTATCTCAATCGCCAAATCAATTCAAAATTGATTTGAACCACCTTTGTTGCAAATTTTATTTAGAATTATTTTGTGCTTAACCGATTTTTTACCAAATTTCACTGGGGCCTTCCAATTTATGAAAAAGGCTTACTACATACTTTCATCCAAATCAGTCATTTCGTCATTTCGCTGTAGAGGACACACACAGAAAAAACTACCTCGGAAACCACCTTTTCTACTTCGAGAACCAAACTTCGATTAGATAGCGCGTGGTAAATCTGTAACAAACTTGAAGCCCAAAAATTTCATGCTGCATGATACTTACTTTTACTTTGTAAAAGAAAGTAATAAGATCAAAACCGCTTCGCCTGGTTTCGTTTGGATATTATTTTTAAAGTTGACTGAAACCGAAAAATCAAGCACTTAAACCATTCGTACTGGATACGTTGCGGGCCGTGGAATTTTTTTTAATGCACAATTGCGCTTTGTTGATCTAGCAGTTACTAACAGAGGCTAGGAGTTTGAACCAGAACAAGGAATACAACAAAAATTTATAGTAAGGTAACTACAAACAAAGTGAATGCAGTCTCATACTCTTTAAGACAGTCGTTACGTGGGGTGCTGGAAAAACAGTGAATAAAACTGCAGCAGATAAAACGAATCAGCCATTTACCATATAGTCGTGACAAATGTTATTCACGGATTCTCCCTTGGTATTTTTGCCATTACTGTGAAGGTGAGAAGAGCCACCGAGTCGAATCTATTCAAACACGATTTGCATATTTCTCTTATTATCACAATGAACCTTGACACTATATCGTTGGAACAGAGACCAGATGGATGTTGAAATCTTTAGGCATCCAAAAGTTTGTCGATGGCTAAACCAGATAAAAAGAAATATCGAATATACATTCTGTAAAGTATCGTATGTCTTGTAATCAAAACCATTCGAATAGCAGAGTCAAACAGTTGCCTACAAGACTGCAGTGCAGGAAGGAACAATATTGTTTGCAATACTTGAAACGAACTCGAGAACTTAGCACTGATACAAATCATACTCAATAATCTGACCTACCAGCTTGAATGAAAGCAAAGCTAATCCTCTTGATAAATCTATGTTCCATTGTAGAATTGAAATTAGTGCGCCTTTAATATACAGGCCTTCAAGGTCTTTAGGTTATTAAAACTCCTCAGTGTTGCACGAAAGTGGTATATTTTTTAAATGTCTACTCAATAAGATTTTGAACGTGATTTTTCTACCCACCTGACCGACCAGGTATTGGTCCCAATTTCCATTTTATTGTTTATTTTATTCCTTAGAACGGGAATAAGGGGTTTTTGATATATTGGGTCGTTTCTAACGAATTTGGAGCATGGAACGGTTTTTATAGTGCCATTTGGCCAGAAAATCTTGCACCGTTGTAGGTGTTTGCTTAATAAATAACAGGATTATGGGATTGAAATTTGCTTTTAGAATCGTCTGTTAACTGTTCTATTTAACGCGGTATAAAGTTCATTTGGTTTTAATGGGTTCAATTATGTTACATGCGATGTTTGCTTTTATGTAGGAACCTCAAAATAAATTGTGGTTCTGGGTTCAGGTAATATACAGACAGTCAAAAAATCCACTGTGCTTTTTAATTTAACCTGAGTAATTGCGCACTACATTTTTATTTGTGACATGTGCTTATACCGTGTCTACTCGGAACGTCAAATTTTACTCTGAAAAGAATGTCAGTGTACGAGGAGTGTGCAAAATAAAAAACTATGTTGTATAAAATTTTAAAAATTTTAAAATTTTGTAAGGTATAATTTAATAATTGTGTGCATGATGATTTAAAATTTTTTTTCAGCTCCCCACCCATACTAATTTTCCCCCAGAATAAACTAAGGAATCACCGCTTAACGAATTAGCATCCCAAACCCGGTTACCCTGTTTAGTCTTCCGTTCTAATGGCATCCGATGGCGAAACAGTTGTTTCTTTATCTTATAAATCTGGCAAAGAATATCAAGAGATATATTATGGCGGATGTCTTTAGGGAAATGTGGTGCTCTATGTAATAATCGCTACTTATCGAGATAAAAATCCGCGAGCGCACCAGTGGCCTCGTGGCATTGAGTACGGAATCGATTTTTGGTTTTAGGGTCCAGGTGAATTAAAATGAGACGTGACGGTTTAGTAGCTGGATTATATGCCACGTAAGTTCATAAGATCTCATATTCTAGAGAATTATTGAAATAATATCAGAGCCAGATCAATGCTTTTATTTAATAATTTATAATAAAATTGTTAAGGCCACTTGCATATTGGTGATATGAGCCAATTTGAATTTGTAATCAAATTTAAAAGGCATCTGCATGTGTAAGCGTCTTTATTTCTCTGGAACTCGAGAACCGGCAGTTGAATTTAATAAGCTCGACTTGGCATTGTATCCAGCATTTGTGATTAAATTATCAATGATGTCCGCGATTGACGTTTTTGGAAAACATTACTTAACTCTGATATAAGTTCAGAAAATCTCAGGAGCCCAGTACCGGCTATGAATCCTAGAAACCTCATCATCACAATTGAACAACTTTCAGGACATGAAATCACGAGGAAAATCTAATTTTGTTCACCTCTGCCTATTTAGAACTAATTCAAAGATTCGGATGAAAACAATGATTGTAATGGTTTGGTCAGATACGATTAATTAAGTTCTCCTTTTAGTCCAGGCAACAAAAACAGGGCTCCAATAAAAACTTGTAAATAATTCCAATAAAATTTTAACTGATATAATGTTGTTCCCTATACTTCGCCAGAAAAATTTTCTTTCAGAAAAATCCCCCACAATGGTGAAAAAAGGAA
This sequence comes from Nephrotoma guestfalica, assembly GCA_963691935.1. NCBI lineage: Eukaryota > Metazoa > Arthropoda > Insecta > Diptera > Tipulidae > Nephrotoma > Nephrotoma guestfalica. The sequence continues at coordinate 257,889,851 of OY829913.1, forward strand.
TTGGTAGCTTAATCAAAGCTTCAACATCAAGAAATGATGATTTGTGGAAAAAGTTAGAGAACGTCGAAGAAATTTTATTCGTCGGAAAAACTAAACGAGGAAAAGTAGTATTGTTGCTTGTAAAAGAGCGTGTGAGCAAGGTAAGACTAAATAATTAATATAAATGAATATATAATAGGACCATCATCATCTGCTTGCAGCCAGCCAAAAATTTTAAGATCAAATGTGCCATCACTTAATTTTAAAATTAATTGTTTATTTTGCGGCGAAGTGATTCAAGAGATTGGCTCCAAGAATGAAAGCCGGTACAAGCAAGTTAGTGTTGTGAAATCATCCGAAATGCAACAAACTATCCTGGATTTTTGTTGTAAACGCAATGACGCATAGGGAAGTATCGTCAATACACAGATTGGTGGGTCAGTTAATTTGGGGACACAAAATGTGCGATATCATTTGAAATGCTACTGCAAATTAAGAGAAGTGACCGCTAATCCGTCCAGGGGAAAACCCATAAATGACAACTGTCGTGCAGGTTTTCAAGCTTTGTGTGCCATCATAAAACAAAGTAATGAAAGTCAATTTGCATTACGCGATCTGAAGGAAAAACTAAGGGAATTCAATGGCTAAGGGAAAACTAAGGGAATTCAATAGGGATAACTGCATCAGACAATGAGGCTGCCAAATACACCAAATTGCGCAACAGAGTTTGCAGACGTACACGTCGAAAAAAATGGATTTATGCCATTTGTATTTGTGAATGCTGTTGTTAATGTATGCACTTTAGTCGGCTTAGGCACATTTCATGTTCTAAGTGGGATTAAATGCATTGCAACTGCTACAGCGGTTAAATTGTGTGAAAAGATACAACGAACATCGATTACACAAAATAACTAGCAAAAACATAACACACATACATATATATACTCGTATATATATATATAAAACCTGACTCATCAGGATTAGTGGAAGTTGGAATGGAAGTTGGAATGGTTAACGGCAAGCAGTTAATAATTCTGGTAAGATTTATAATTCATCTCATAAGTGTTTTAATTTTAAGAATTTTTTTACATTTTTCAAGGTTCGTTTGAAGTTTCACAAATAGTGCCGTTCATCAATTTAAGTGCAAGTGACTTGACGACGTTATATTCAGCTTTAATTTATGCAGCCTGCGAAAGCAACAAACATGGGCATATGTGCATCGTTACTTTTGACCAACTACTCTTTATGAAGTTTGCGGAGCAAAACAGTGATATATCTGGAATAATTGTACACCTTGGAGGATTTCATCTACTCATGTCATATCCTAATTGGACATATCATGAAAGGAAGCGGACTAGAAGAATTATGGGAAACAGCACATATACTGACGGTATCAGCATTAAATTATTTGATTATGGACAATTCACAAGATTTGAAATCTGTAATGAAATCCGCTGAAGTCATGAAAACGTATCAGAAACTGATAAAAAAAGCATGTCACCAGATATGTGTCATGATTCGGAAGTAGAACGCGACCTGGAGAGCTGCTTTCAAAAAAACATCAACAGACTGGCTCCAATATGTTGAGCAAGTTATGATTGTGCTGCAGTATATCCGAGCTGAGAGGACTGGCAACTGGCAGATACATATGGAATCTATTCGAAAAATGTTGCCATATTTCCATTCTGCTTTCCTGCTATATTTATAGGAAGTGAAGGAGTTGGTAGCCAAGCTGACCGATGAAGAGTACAAAAATTTCCAGAGAAATCCTTTTTGACAATCACTTATGCGATCAGTGAAGACGATAAGAGGATTATCTCGAGAACAAGGCATTGCTGATGACACCATTTTAAAATGGATTATTTTTACGCTCGCATGCTTGTGATATCCGCGATGGAAACTTTTACAGGACAATCATCAATTACTTCCGAACAACATGTTGAACTCCGAGGCAGTAGGAAAACGGGAGACAATTTGTACAAAAACAAATTTATTTCGGGCTGGTGATTTTGTCAGTTTGTCAACTGGACTTGGTGTCAATTCCAACATCACCTGTGATAGAGCCTTGGGCTAAAGGTGAAATGCTGCTGCATAATACATTGGGTAAGAGTTTTGCGGACGTCGTTTACACAAGAAAACACAAAGTTATTCCAATTGCAGCTCGGGTTCAGGAAATAAAAATAAATAACGAGACTTTCGTTATAAACTCGCTGCAGTTATTTCATCGAATTGTTTGTGTCGTCAAAAGTCCGAAAGAGTTGCAGTGCAGCGACATATGGCACGATTCTACAAATTTATGGTGATTATGTTTTAAAACATTATGTCAGAAATACAACGGAAGTGTTTGATGGTTATCCGGACTACGCCACCACGAAAGGAGAAGAACAAAAGAGAAGAGCTATTGCCAAAATTTCAGCAAACATCGAAGTAGAGAGCAAAATGACGTGCTAACTGAAGCAACACCTAAATTGTTTGAACATACCAACACATCAGGCGGGAGATGATGTAGATACTTCTATCGCAAATATAGCTGTGAGCTTTGCAAATCGTAGGGATCAGGTGGTGGTTGGTGCAGAGGACTCAGACATCCTCATGCTGCTTGTGTTTTTATGTTCACCAGCATGTCAAACAATTCGGCTTCTTTGCCCAAAATCGAAGACTGTGTATGATATAACAGCAGAGAGAACACCTCTGTCTTGATTAAGCGACCTGCTTCCAGTTCTTCAGGCTTTTACCGGATGCGATACAACCTCAGCGTTGGACAGGAAAGGAAAACTAAAAGCATTCAAGCTTTTGCAGGCCAATGCAGAACTGAGAACCGACGTGCAAGTGTTCTTGTAAACACGAAGGAGAATATTGCAGCCAGCGGAGCGCGTTTAGTATGTGCATTATATAATATCACCAAAGAGATTCCACTAGAAGAAGCAAGAGATACAACAGAGTAATTGGTAATATCCAGTTACATTCTAAATTCGATTTCGCTTGTCTCCCAATCAATAAAAGCAGCTGCAGTTCAGCATTCATTTCGGGTATACCGTCAAGTTCAAGCATGTCTGGGAAATGCTTTACTACCAACAGATTGGGGATGGAAATCTGTCAAAAGTAGTTTGCTGCCCATTCCAACTGATCTGTCATCGGATCCAGAACATCTGTTCAGTCAGGAATGCTGGCTCAACCTTTAGAGGTGGGGATTTTTTCTAAAATACTGCCTTCAAGTAGTACTACAACCCTGTAAGATTGCGTTTCTATTGGAACTATTTACTACTTTTGCACAAAATCTTGCACTATTTGGTTATTTTTGACGGTTGGTTGTTTTAAACGAGGAGATTTGCTTGGCGCATCGTATCAGTTATATCATACATAGGAAATATAGGAATTTACATAATTTTTAATGACTTTTAAACGATTACAAAATCAAGTTTTTTAAATAAGCCTTAGATACAGCCAGGGAGGAAGTTATATGATTTCCTAATGAATCTGGAATGTAATTATAATTCAAACCAGTAATAGGTACTTTCAGCAGACATTTTTAATATTTTCCTGGCATTTAACATTAACTTTATGATGGAAGCAAGTACACAATTTTGTGAATCTTGCAAATTGAAATTCGTAAACAAGTGACTAACTGGATTTTAACGAAACCAAATGAAACAAATCTTCATGTTTATCAAAATCTTTGAAAATGGGTTCTAGCAGGCAGTACTCAATCTCGAAACCGTGGTACACTTCGCGATTTCACAGAATAAGCCCAAAATAAAAAAATTCGGCCCAAAAGCAGACGAGCTCTTCATTTCTTCAAACCAACAGCAAAAAGATTTTTGGAACTAAATATAATAAAAATATAAACTACATGTAAACAATTTTTCATATAATATTTGTTACCATACCCCAGTGAATCAGACTGACTCTATCAGAATAAAATTAATTGACGTTTACCTGAAAATAGAAAAAGAAATAATCCAATTAAATATTGATTTAACAAAATTTAAATATTAATACTATTTGTAATTGTAAAATTTTGAAAAAAAGCCACAAAGGGCAATAAATAGAGTAAAACACTGGGCATGCACAGAATAAGTTACCCATCTAAGTTCTTTTATGCAAAGTGGACTACCACGGCTATAGAAAGCTGAATTGTATAAAACAGCATGCAAATTAAGTCGCCAAAAGGCAAACCAAGGCAACGCAACAACAACAAAACAGAAATCCAAAAACTAGGAAAATACGTGAAAATCCCAAATCAAATACAACTTTTTATGTGCCGGCGTTTTTTTTTTATATTTTTATTCTTGTACACACCCGCCTTACATTTTCGTGTCCTGGTCCGAGCTTTTCGGTGTCGTTTTATATATTTTTTTCGATATTTTTTAGAAAAAGTACAGAAAATGTTCTAAAATTTATGATGTTGGTTTTTTTTTTGTTTGTTGCTTAACATTTTATATGATAATATCGCAAGGGATAAATTCTTTGTCCTCTTCCAAAACGTACATACACTACATGCCGAGTGTAAATGTAAATAAATAAAAAAAAAATCGTCATAGCCTGGAAAGCTCTACGGTTTTCTGGGGATGGTCATGTGTCGTTATATTTTTTCATTCCGTTGAAATGTATATGCCCGCTCGTATATAAGCGAGTACATATATGAATTGATTATGTATTGTTTTAATTTTAACTAATGGCAATAATGAATTGAAAAATAATTAAATTTTATGGAAATGAAATTCGTATCCATATTTACTACCCTTTGGAATAAAGGAATTTTTTACATCAATACAACTCGCATTATAACAAACGTATTTTTGGTGCGGAGGGCAAACAAAAATAGTTTTGTTTGGATGGAATGAATGTGACACAGGTGAAATGGATTATGATTGGAAAGCATATAACCAAAAAAAAAAAAATGCTAGTTTTTTTTTGTTCGACTGTTGGAGCACAACCCTTTAAATTTTATTGTCTAGTATGTGTGATACACATTTTGTAAATTTCCGAAACAACGTAACAGTTAAAAAATTAATTGCTTTACAATTCCGATAATTGAAATGGCGACAGTATATGCACATAGATATAAAGGGTTAGTTTGTTTTAAGGGTGAACAAACAAACACAAATTTAAAAGCTTTTTAGACAATTAATTTGAAAAAGTTTTATATTTTTTAGTTAATTTTACAGCATCAAGTACCACGCCATATTAACCTTTTTCCCCGAGCTTTATAAAAAAAAGCTTGTTCAAATGTAATTAGTTTTTTGTGTGTTTGTGAAAATTTAAAGAGCCTCTTCATGTACCTACATAGTTGTTATAATCTAAAATATAAAAAATAAAAATTGCTACCATCGTATTCTCCATAATTATTTATTGTACTTAAAAGGTATCTTCTTATATCCATAAAAAAGATGTACGAATATAGACAGAGCACAAAATCCACTCTTTCAAGTAGTTGGTCTTTTAATAATGTCTGCATAATAGTAGAACAGTATATATATATATATATATATATATATATATATATATATATATATATATATATATATATATATATATATATATATATATATATATATATATATATATATATATATAGATATATATATATATATATATATATATATATATACACGATATTGGATGAAAGAATAAAATTATGTCGTCGAACTTCAAATACCAAAATCCAAATAAAAAAATAAAAAACAAGTTAAAAACGAAAAATAAAAAAAGCTCGTCCTGTTTTATATTTCTGAGTGACTTTCTATGTTCGAATTTTCGTATTTTTATGTTACTTGTGCTTTTTGAAGTTTCTTATTATGATTATTTCGGATTATATTATAAAGACACTTATGTGTAAAAGTCAACATACTCTTCGTCCCTTTAAATTTAAACTCAAGGATTCTATCGATTCTACATTTTAAAGTTGTAAATCACCAAATTTCACGAATATTCTTAAGAATTAGCGTAAAGCTAATGTAATCAGTATTGTGCCGTATTGTCTACACCGCGCACATAATTAATATTTTACACGTGTAGACAAACGATAATGTAAACAATGTCGAAAAATATTATTTCTGTTAGCATTTGTCAAACATCGATTGTTTCTTTGTAATTCAAACCATTTCAAGATGGAGTTCTTTCTCCACATTGAAAAATTTAACCCAAAGCTTTTATATGATAATGAAGCACATTCATGTTTATGTTAAGGTTAAAGTGCAAAATCGTTAAATGTGCAAAGTGAAAATTTTTTAAAATCGTTTACACGATAAAAATACGGTTGCAAATACGGGATGGGAGGATTAAATGGTGGAAGGAAGGTGCTGGAACTTGCCGAATGCTCATGAAACTTATATCGGATAACTTATGGTCATTTGCCAAACCTTACTGTACACTTCACAACATATTTGACAACAACTAACAACTTGGCTGCTATAACCTAACAAATTTCGAGCGTCCCTATTAAAAGATCCTTTCAATGTCCAACATCATTATCACGCAATAAAATGGTAAAGCATAAAAATTTTGGGCTAATAAATGCCAAAATATGACCGAAGTCTCACTTGATATTTTAAGCAATATTTTTTCCCATTAACTCCAATTTAAGGGCACAGGGAGTCCACTGGGCTGGACCATCAAACTCTATTCGGTTCTATTGTTTTAATTTCGACCCACGATTTTTATCTGCAAACACCTGTGGCTTATTGTTGATCGTTGCTTTGATTTCTTAGATTTGTTTCCATTGCTGGTCTACACTGATGGCTGCTTCTTTATTGGTTTAGCACAAGGTGTTTCTTGTGTCCAGCATATTTTAATCTGCCGGTGTTTAGTTTTTTCCAATTTGTTTTGATGCGTTTTACAGCGATAGGTTTAATTTTGAATTATGATATTTTACCAGTAGGTGGTCACAGCAAATGTCTACACCACTCCTTGCCTTCCATGCCTCCATCTTGTAATTACTTGAGCAATTTATTGTTGGTTTCGTCAACACATTTGTTTCGTTATTCTACTTCAGATGACGTCCATACGTGTATATTTTTACAAGTCCATACGAGCCTTCTCCATTATTATTACGCAAAGAGTCTATAGTGATTGTTTACCACCCATATGATGGTTTATCAGGTCGGTTTTATGTGTTCAAATTTTTGCATTGAAATTTCGCCGTGTATTATTATTTGGACCATTATACCATCATACAAGAAGTCTTTGCTATTGTGGCTTGTTCAAAGAACTCATCCTTGGTTGTTTCATTTACGCCTTTTGTTGGGATCGTATCACTGAATATTAAAGATTGTGGTTTATAATTCTGTATGGAATCCTGTTAAGATGCTACGATTATTCTGCAGGTATCTATTCCATTAATGCCTACATTGATTTATCTGTTATTAATATCTGTAACGCCTTATTCATCGCGTCCAGAGAATATATTAAGTAATTTCGCTTGTGTTTATTTGACCACTATTTATCTCATTGCACTGAGGCCGAGAATTTCGTTTCTCTTTTTTCTCTTATTGTTGCGCTAAACATTTACGTTTCTTGTTAAGAGTTTTGATGTTTCAATGAATTGAATTTATTTCAATATTTGAATGATTAGTCCATTGAATCCTAGCCAGCTTCCAGGGCTTCGGACTAAGGTACATTGGCCAAGGGGAGGGAGGTTCATGCCATTCTATGATGTTCCCAGACAGTCACCCAAACTTGTAATAATCCAAGCAATGGTTGCTTGACGTTGGTGATGAAGTTGTTGTTGCGTTTCAATTTCAAGAAAGTTAGCCCCAGAGAAAAGGAGCCAGGAAACGCAAACGTCGATTGATAATCAATGGGTGAATCTCTGTGATGAGTGTAATCCTGAGCTAACCTGAGCAAAATGGATATCGCTTACATAAAAAAAAACCCATCTATATTCTTGTTCTAGGCAAGATCATCGTCACAGCCTTCAGACAATTTTTGTCTGGAAACCACATTATATGAAACATCTTTTTTGTGTATTTAAGTTTGATGAAAATACAACCAAAAACAGTAAACAATCAACAAAACTCATTTACGCTATCAGTTTTGTTATAACCCTAACTACTTTGCTCAAAAACGGACGTTAAAATCAGAAATGAAAGAAAATGTTCATGACAGACGACGGCACATGTGGCACAGCGAAACCATAACCGAATTTAGCCTAGCAAATCACTTATGATCTCACCATTTAGGTAAAACCCAATTTAACTGGAAAACTAGAAGATGACGACTTCGCACAGAGAAACAATTTTAAAAAAAAACAAAAAAGTAATAATCTACATTGCCTACGAATTGTCTACATATTCGGCCGATTCTCGACATTGTCTACTCAAAAATCAATTGTTTATGCTATTTTCGATACCGAAATGTAGACAATTCGGAAATACGCGTAGGCACAACACTGCTTGTAACAGATGAAATGGATAACCACCTGTTAACTCGACTCAAAGAACAATCAGACAAATATGGTTGAATGTTAACTCTTCCCCCTCAAAGATCCACGTGTCGTGGGTCAAAAGTTGAACCTAATGGGTTGAATTCCTCCTTGGTTGCTCTTAGTGGGTTTGTTTGTTTAGAAACAGTGTTCCTCTCTGACTCCTTAGACGGGCTATGTTGACAAAAATTATGATGAGTAAACATATGATGACTTGGTATGATAATTAACCGATGAATGCAGCTTCCTTGTGTTCATTGAAAAGTTCAATGTTGTCTAGAGCCAATTTTGATGCTTTTCTCTGTGATGTTTGTTTGAAACACAAGTGGCAGCATTTGGGATGTTTTTGTTTCCTTGTTTGCGTCGTTGATGTTTATGGTTTATTGTGGTATTGTATGAAAAAAATTCCTTCTAAACTCTTGCTTGATGATAACAAATCAACGTTCCCTTGAAGATGGTTTCTATTGAATTGATAATCAAAACTGACATTTGACCCTTTTATTAGTTGACGGATACAGTGAAAATCATTTAGTTTTTTCAGCTTATTTGTTTCACAGATTGTGATGTATCGAAATAGGTAGCAATCTTGTGTAATTCCATACGTTTGGTTTTGGTTGACCAAAAGTTGATTGAGTTCCAGGTAGATCTGCTTGTAGAGTTTTTAACCATCATCATTGGTGCTGCATATTCCATTGCCTCTATTTCGTTACAGTATGCCAACATTTTTATTGCTGTGATTGCTTTGTGACGCGGTTGACTCCCCATTTTTCCTTTTGCTAACTGCGCGGCTCGAACAGTTTCCTTCACTACTTCTTTGATAAGTATAAGTCGGTAAAACAGTATTTGTTCCATTCGGTCATCTTTTTACATAAGACTTTGTTCATTGTTATTGTCGACTATTTGATTTTGATTTTCCACTATTTGGTCCCAATCCGTTGCGTTAGGTGACCCTGCAATCCCCTTCCATGCACTACCAAAGCAACCTATTGATCTTTTGGGCGACGGTTTATAGTTCACGAGTATTAAAATTAACTGCGATATTTGTTTCATTTGATGGATTAGTTGAGGTGAAATTTACTTCCTTGGTGGTATTAGCTGGTCAATTAATTCCACATAGGCTTGCAGGTTGGTGATCCATCCATTCCGCTGTTACTATTGGGGTATATTATTCGTTAATGTATAAGGTTGATGTTAGACTCCACATCGATAATCTACAAATAGAGGTAGTTATTGCATTAGATTTGTAATCTAGCCTTTATGATTTCATTTTCCCGTTGTTGTGATAATTGCAACATTATTATCCTAATCCTTAGATTTGTTTGTTCAGTTTTGGCAGGCTAATATAGGGTCTGTGATATGATGGGTGCAGTTCTTCGTGAACATAAACATCCGGACAACAACTTTGGTGGTGCAGCCAGATTTGTAAACAAGTTCATAATTATATTCTCCAAAGCGCGACATCCACGGTCTGTCTTTGTCAATATCTCCCTGAGATAGTACGGCTCCGTGGCCGAAGGAAATACCAGTATTTAAGATGATAATAGTAGTTCTTTAATCTGTTGAAAGCTCGAATCCGATTTTGGTCCATATTAAGTATTACTTTCTTCGATTGGCTTGCCTTAATTTATGCGTGTTCACCTCTTGTAAGGTTTGTCAGCGAAATCCTTAATGAAACGCTTGTAGTATGATGCCAATGCTAGAAAAGATTTTTGGTCTTTCAGATTCTCTGGGATTTTTAGATTTAAAATAACAAAATTCCGTTTTACCCAAATTGATTCGTAGTTCGCCGATGATTTCATAAAGTTCCAATGTCGCCGTAGCAAGAGTTGCCAATAAAGTACTTTAACACGTCGTCTATCATCCTCTGGAAAATAGCAGGTGTATTTTTGACATCAAAAGGAAGTCTCAAAAATTTATACTTCCCTTTTCATTTTGATCTTCAGGAATGCGATTTTACCGAGTGATGCTCAAAATTAATTGATTGGTTAATACTAATAAACACACCGAAATAAAATGTACATACTTTTTGAAATGGTTCTTGAGTGGGGTCTTCAGTAAGTCAAAATATACAATAGAAAACATTTCAAAGACTTTCAGCCCAAGTCACCAATTAAAATTCTATGTATGCCATTTATGTATGAAAGACAATATCGTTCATACGCCCACCGCGGCTTTGTCTACAGGTCTCCATCCAAACATCAAAATGTTCGATGACTTTTACCACTAAAAGCGGATCAATGACCTCAATTTCAGCTCGAATGTTGTTTCAAAGAAACCCACAAAAAATAATCAAATGGTGTTAAATCCGGGCCGCGGAACTTCACAATTTCTTGAAATACGATCAGCAGATTTTGTATTGTCACGGATTGTTGTACAACTTGCGTGGCATGTCGCTCCGTCTTGTTGAAATCAGAGGTCATTGGCACGAAATTAATTCAATTTGGGCCACAAAAAAAAACAGTTAACAGTATGTTGCGATAACGTTCCCCATTCACTGTAAGGGCATGGTCCTGTTCGTTTTCAAATAAAAACGGTCCAATGATGCCACCAGCTCGTAAACCATACCAAACAGTGACTCTTGGAGGATGAACTTCTGTCTCGTGAATAACATGCGCATTCTCCGCTCCCCAAATTCGACAATTAAAAATACTGATGGTTAAATCTAGAAAGTTTAAGATGGCAAAAATGATAATTAACTTGATAAAATGAGATCACTGTGGAATCACTGGCAACAGGATGCCACCAAAACTTAGCGGACCTGAAAGCACGAGCAATTTTAATAAAACTAAATACATATTTGTGATGTTTAGTATTATCGGATAGTTCTGGTTCCAGCCTTTATTAGAAAAAGTTTCAGGAAGTTGTAGTGGAAGTTGAGATTTTATGTGTTGGTCGTCAGCTTCACTATAATTTTGGGACATATAAGGTTTCTAACCTTGCCAACGAGAAAGTTTCAGGAGGTTGTAATAAAATCTTCATACCGAAAACGGCATATATTCAGCCGCTTTCAGAACAACAAAATTTCAACTTCCACCAAAATATTAGGTGGAAGTTGAAATTTTGGGTATTGGTCATCGGTCTCATTATGATTATCGAATAGTTCTGAGTCTAAGTTTAGTGAAACAACTATGAACTTAAACATTCTAAATTAAATTTGAAACAATATCGTCCCTCCCAGAAGGATTGACTGATTAGGATGACATGTAGATGAAATTTAGATGACGAGTAGTGACATGTAGTAGATGGAATCTGTAAAATTCAAATTATAATTTACCATGAAATTGGTCCAAAATATAAGCTAAAAAGTTTTTCAGACAAATTGACTGATCGGTATTAAACTTTATACGTAATTTTTTTCCATAACTTGAAATCAATGTACGGAGTGCGGCAACTTTTGAAGGCTTTTTGATTTGTGCAGTGTTGTAATGAATCAAATTTAGGAAAACCGACTAATAATTATAAGATTTCATAAAATTTAAAGATTAAGTTGTCCAGAAAAGTTGTCTTTGTGGGTTTTCTGAAATTTAAGCAGGAATGAAGATTTTTGCCTTAACAAAGAGGGTTAACCAAAATTTAAGCAAGTTGTATTTTTCGCTTACAAAGCAAAAAAAAAAAATCAGCGGCCATTCATTCTCGGTAAGAGAATCCCATTACTACCTCTTGAAAATTTTCCTAACCTGTAAACACCATAGATTTTTCTATAGCCAAAAAATAGTTTTAGATACTATTGAATCCTTTCTTAATTTAGTTTAAGTTATGGAATATTGCGTAAACTTCGATTTTCTTAAGAGCTTACATATTTTGAAATCCAAAAACCGATAATTTTGGCGTTTGTTCGTTTTTGAAACTCGAGGCCACATATTGCGGATCCTTAAAAATAATATTTCATGAACGTTTTGAAAATAATAAGAATTGCTTCTTGGTTGTTTAAACTTTATTATACAAGGTTACAACGGTACTTTTAACTATGAAAATTTAGATTTTGGACTGAGTGTATTCGACATACCTGTTTTTTTTGGGCTGACATCATTAAAATGTCGTGATATACGATTTTTTGGGCTGACAGAAATTATAGTTTTCGTGTTCCTAATCCGTATTTTGGGGTGATTTGGGCCAACTTTATGTGATCGGATATTCCGACAATTTTAGAATTCAAAAACTCTACAAAAGAACCATCAAAAGTTGTTAATCTAAAAGGAGCGATAATATATAACGCCCTCTAGGAGGATTTGAAATCAGCAGTGAAAACGCCCTAAGTAGAGCTTTTGGAAACCTAAATTTTTTGTTGTTTTAAAGGAAAGTTCTTTTTCCACAGTTTTTTTTGCTTATACTTGTCTCTTCGATATACACATCGATGTATAAAGCTTCATCATATCTTGAAAGTTCCACAAAGCTCATGCATAGTAAATAAATCATGCATCTTTAGTTATATTATCCGTGCCATTTTATTTCATACCAAATCTAATTCAAACTGTACATATTCAATTAAAGTATTTTTTGTATCATTTTGCAGAGTTCCTCCTTCTAGAAAGCGCATGAAATTTTGCAAAATGAATTTATAATAAAATAAAATTATTATTTTTTTGCTGGTGGTACAGAAGGAGCGCGCTATGTCTTAAAAGCATTTTCATTATAAGCACAACTACAAACAATGCATAAAGTTCTATTTTATAATTTAATAAGCTATGAAAATATTAAAAAATATTTTTTTTTATTAGTTTTCTATTATTGTTTCAAACGACAACAGTTTGAAGATGAAGTTAAGATAATAATAGCAGATAAAAACATTTCAGAACCAAAAAAAAATGTTTCGCCCTGTACGAATTTCATTTCCATAATAAACTCATTTTAAGATAAATTTAAAACGTGCTCATTTTTAAACAAAAAGATATGAACGTAATAATAAAATAGTAAAATGGGGAGTGATGCCATAAAAGGTCATTAAATAAATCAGAAATTGTTTAAGATAACGTTTTCTTTTTATGGGTTCGCTTGTTTGCGGAAAATGGTGTACATGTTTTTAAGATTAGCGCAGTTTATTGTTGTGTGTGCATCAAACTTTCAAGCACAAATCAGAATAATTACTGCGTTTGTTTATTTTCGTCGATTTAACGAACATTGCGATGCTTCTTTCTTGACACTCTAGTGCAACTATATATTTGGTCTGATCCCCCGATTAATTCGTGCTGTTTGGGGCTTAGTTGTACTGAAATAAACAATTAGTTCATTTTAAATTCACTTAAGTTTAACTTTAAAAAGCTCCAATTTGCTCGACATCGGGAAAATTGAGTTTAACTTAAAAATATCAAAAAAAGAAGTGATACGGAGTAATCCCCAACTGATACAGAGGAAATAATTCCCAGACACCCCAATTTAGTACACTAAATTAAAGGCGTGAATGCCTTTTCAGGTCCATTATTGGAGGTTGCTAATATTTTTCAAATGGAACTTGGGGTCGATTTTCGAAAAGAGGGCAAACATGTTACTGAGTTTAAGAGACAAAAACATTGAAAATAACATAATAACCGTTGGTCGAAGTTTCGTCGAACTCTATTCAATTGATCCCTAGTTATTTTTCAACATTCTTTCGCGATGTATCTCTCAAGCTGTCTAATAATTGAAGTTCTATGTAAAATGTATGTGCGTTCGATTTTACGAGTAATACACGGCTTCACTTTTAGTTTTAATTGTGCAATATTTATTTATTATTATATAATTTACACGAATCTACTTCGATAAAGTTCTCATCCGTATTTTTGAAATTTAATTAGAAAAAAATAATTTTTATTTCACTAATTGACAGCAGAAAACGTAAGAGAGACATTTTTCGAGGAATCGAGGAAATCAACTTCAGTATCGCTTTTCGCAATGCCAGTGTATGTGGCCAGTTGAGTGTCGTGCGCTTGTGCGCGGTTGATTGTGGAAGTTGATTTCGGTTATCGAATATCGAATTAATTGGATGTCGCACGGTTGAATGGGTCGATGATTGTAGCATCAATTATTGTGCAAATAATTGAGTTGCTGCAACTCTTAACTACCCTCAAATGCTCTGAATGTTAACTAATGGATAGCCTAACTGGACGAGCAACAGTGACAATTTATCAGCGTGATTGTGCAAATGGTTGCATTCACTGCAAAAAATGTTGTCGGTGTGGTGTAATGTCATAAATATCAAATAGACATCGGTGTCGTGTGAATACTTTAAAATGCAATGAACGACATGTTGTTGGTACTGTCACAATAGTCGCAAATCACAATCGATTTGCTTAGTTGGTTTGGTTGAATTTTAAACTAATTATTAACATTAACAATAAATATGAGTTAAAATAAAAAACAAAATTATTGTTTCTATGGCGGTGGACCACGGAAGTACATTAACAAAAAATATTTTAAATACTAAGTTATGTCCTATGAGTTTTCGAACTCCAAAGACGATAATCAAATTGTTTTTTAGCTTGTTTAAAAGAAACTCCACGTCATATTAATATATACGTTGAACGGATCGTTGCTAATTACAATAGCGTCGAATTACAGCAAGATTTCGGCATGTCCAGGGGCATTTCATAAATCACTAATTTTTTAAAATTCGAATTTGGAATTAATGCAAGGCAGAACTAACTTTAAAATACTACGAGAAAAGCAATTACTTGCTGTTATATTAATCCAGGCTACTCCCGAATCTTACAGATCCAGATAGACGTTCTTAACAAGAGGAAACTTTCTTTTTGGAAACTTCTGACGGGTGATGGAAAGTATATTTTTTACGAGAATCCTAAACGTATAAAGTCGGGGATACTCAGTACATCGACACCGAAGCAGAATATCAAGTTAAAGACGGTTATTCTGTGTATCCCGTGGGACATGAAGGATGTGCTTTATTACGAACTCCTAGAAACAGGTCAGACGGTGACTGCAGAACGCTACAGCCGATAATTGAACAAACTGAGCGAAGAACTTGACCAAAAAAGCCCTTTACTGGGCAAGGAAGCAGGCCAGTTATACTGCTGCATGACAACGATCGACCTCACGTTGCGTGCATGACTCAAAAGACCCTCTTAAACTTGGGATGAGAAGTTTTCAAATCTCTTACCACCCAGCCTTTTTTCAGGTTTGGAAACAGGAAATATTCGCAGAAAGCTAACCCTGGAGAATATGCTGATTCGTAGCCCAACTTATGAATTTTCGCCATGGTGACTACACACGTATGCACTCGTGCATTGTCTTGATGGAACATTACTTTTTCTTCGCCAAATGCGGTCGTTTTTGCTTCATATCAATATCGAATCTGTCCTAAAACTCTGAACAATATTCGCAGGTGATCGTTTTACCCTTTTCAAGGTAATCGATGTGAATTACATCGCGTGCATCCCAAAAAACTGTGGCCATGAACTTGATGGCCGAAAGATCTACCTTGGCCTTCTTTGATGCACGTTCACCCGGAGAAACCCACTGTCTTGATTGTTCTTTGGTATCTGGTGTGTTGTGATGGATCCATGTTACGTCCACGGTTACGAAGCGGCGCAGAAACTCATTCGGATTGCAGTTAAACATCGCCGCAAACACTCGTTTGATTACACGGTTGCCCTTATGCTTATGGTCGTTCTAAAATGTAATGTACCCGTTCAGTTGAGATCGCTACAGTCTCAGCAACCTCACACACTTTCATTTTTCGACCGTCTAATATCATTCCATGGATCTTATCGACTATTTCTGGTGTGGCGACCTTTCGTGGGCGATTTGAACATTCGGCATCACTTGTGCTGGTACGACCACAACGGAACTCGGTAAACAACTTCTTTAAATTCAGGAGGTTGTCTGCTTTCAATGGCTGTCAAACACAATGTAAATGGCGCAGCTTGTTCAAAATGTGACTGTGGCCTATTATTAGATGGCAGTTAACTGGAGCAGTGTTGCACTTAAAGTTACTGCGCAGGAAATTAAAAAAGTTACGGACTTATCAAACTGTCACGAAAGAAACAAGTAAAACGCGTGAAAATTCCGCAAGCCATGTGATTATCGCTTCCTGAACACCAACGAACTTAAATCACAGCCGCCATTTCCTATACGACAGAACAAATTAACTAACTTTTGTTACTAACACAGGAGCTGACCTTTCGGTGCTCCCTGTTCAAAGTCAATTTTTTTGCTCGCGTTTTGGTAGATGTGAATCGTCCGATTATTGGCGCTGATCTTCGAAGTAAGTTTTGGCTTACTTGTTGATCTTAGGAAAAACGGTTGGTTGATTCAACGACACAGCTTTCAGTAAATGTCATGACGGGTCGGGTTAATATACCTACAACGATGCATTACGCGATCAACAACGGATATGGGTCTCTGATACAAAGATATACTTCCCTAACGGCAGATGCAAACTTCAAGAATTTCAGCACATGGTGGAATTAAGGATTTCAGCATCGGCATCTCTCGTCTCTTCTAGATTATAAGAAGAAAGGTAACGATTGGATATCATGTGGGGCTATCGGAGACTAAATATGGTTACGACACTGGATCGCTATCGATATATTTACCACACACAAAATTGTACTTGCAGGGTTGTATAATTTTCTTGAAAATTGACCTTGTCAGGGCTTATCATCGAATTCAACCGAATGCCTTTTAGGTGACATAATGTCGCACAAATATTTCAGAGATATATGAACGAAGTCGTCCGTCCTCTGGGACGAATTAATGTCATTACAGAATTCCTGGTTTCCACAACAATCAAACGCATTCAGAAATTTATCGGCATGGTAAATTATTAAAGCCGATTTAATCCAAAAATTGCTGAAACGCTTGAATCAATTCACCCCACTTGGTGCCTCTTCTGAAGAAGCCAAAGAATCTTAAGAACGCATTCATGAAACTTTAAAGTGGATTAGTTAATATAACGAGGCGAGCTCGCCTGAACGATGCAAAATACAGTGCGATGCATCGAACACTGCCGCGGCTGGTCTGTAACAGCACAAGAATGATTTGTATCAAATGCCGAACACAACTAATCTGCGTTTGATCGGGAATTACTCGCAATTTACTTAGTGTTTGGACTTCACCATATACACCGACCATAATTCGCTGACTAGAGCCATTCAGTCTAAAACTAAGCGTAATTCTACTAGGCAAGCGTACCACTTGGATTATATTAGCCAATTTAGCACCGATATCCAGCATGAGCTTTTTAAATTTTCCAGTTACGAAATATACCACGAAACATCGACGGGTACAAATCGTGCATGCTACTCGGAAGCCGATTACGACTCGCTACTTCTGGCCAGTATAAACAAGGATGTCGATGAATGGACTCAATCCGGTTTATCTTGCCCGCGATCTAAAGTTCAAAGGTCGATTCCACTTGGAAATAGTTGGTCCTCTTCAAATTTACAAGAGATATTCTGAGAAGGTCAGCCATATTAGTGCTTAGCCGCAGAAAATTAAAAAATTATAGAGAAAATTCTAATCAATAAATGTTGTCCGCATTGTCCCTGTATGACATGTAAATTTTAAAATTATTAATTAAGAAATACCCGAGTTCTCTCCAGCTCAAAATCCATTTTAATCGTGTAGACTGTACAGATACCACATTTTCATTTAAAATTTATATTTCAATCAAAAATCTAGAAACCAATTTTTATAAGGATTGGTTATGAAATGGCCAAGTTTAGTTCAGCATGAACCGATCTTAGAATTCCGTTCAACTCACTTTAAAATCCCTAACCAATACTACTATCCAAATTTCATCGTAATTCGTTAAGAAATGGCGGAAAGACGGAATAATGTTAAATTTCAAGATTTCCTGTACCGATTTCCCTTACTTCGGAGATCAATCAGTTTGACATTTTGAGGATCGCTTTTTATCGCATTTTAATCCGCTGGGAAGTTTTATTTAGAGAAAAAAGAGATACAAAATGAATAAAAAAGTTCCCATGGTAATATAACAAAAAAAAATTCCTTTGGTGATAGTGCTGCCACTTGTGGCGAGTATTGTAATCCCTTATGAAGAAAAATAAATATTTAAAATTCATAAAACTAGTTTTTGTTAATCATTGATTTAAATCAAGTGATAAAAACACAAAAAGAGTATTGGGGGTACAAATAAGTTTCTAGGTTTTTTATAACTACGAAGGTTTGTTCAGAGAAATTGGTACAATGGATTTTATTCAAAGTGCTGTCCATAATTAGCTACGACTTTTTCCCATCTTTCAGCCAGCATACGGATTCCGCGCCGAAATAATTCTTGGTGTCTTACGGCGATCCAAGAATCGACCCAATTTATGGCTTCTTCGGAAGCAGTGAAGCGGTGCTCGGCCAAGCCATGACTCATCGACTGAAACAAGTGGTAGTCGGAAGGAGCCATCTCTGGTAAAAAGGGCGGGTGGGGTGGTACATCCCGTTTCAGCGTCTTTAAAGTTTCCTTGAACATGTGGCAACATGTGGCTATAAAGTTAGTTAAAAATTGTATTTACCAACACAACCTTCATCAGATGCGAGTAATGTATACTACAAATCTATTAAAACGGGTTCGTCGCTTGGTCGGGAATGTCAATTTAATATCGAATTGGATATATTGCTAAAATTTTGTAGAAGGAAATAATAATACTTTTATCAAAATCATGCAACTTGAAAATTCTAAAAATCATTGTTATAGACTCATTACAATTGGCCCATTTTCACTCCATATACAGAAAATATTATAAATGACGAAAAATGTAGACGTGATTCCGTGGACATCTCTGGTAATGGCAGTACAAATGAAAACATGATTTCTATTATACGCATAGCAAAACCCATTAGAGTCGCATGCCAATCACTATAACGGTAGAGTATTGTGTAATCTATTCGAAATTAAAATTTTTTGTCCAGGCTCTCTTTTAGTTTATTAAACTTGAAATATTAATCAAAATTGTGAAGTTTCTAACATTTTAAAAACATAGTAAAGTCCCACATAATTGTATCCCATTCACTATAGACTCACTAGATTGTATGAAAAGGTTAGTGAAACCCCGTGGACATCTCCAGAATTGGCTGGAATATTATTTGAAACCCGTCAAAAATGCTCAATTTCAGAATAAAAATTTTAGTAGAACGAATCTCAAAAATATACTTTACTTAAATCTTAGGATTAGGTCTAGCTTTACCTTGTCAAAAATGTCAGTTGGAATCTGTAGATATTTCTAGATTCGATGGTATCATATAATTTATATATCTCTGATAGTTACAAGAAACTTGGACCGTCTAAAGTCCGCCCTGCACTCAAACTAAACTGAAGAGTACACGTATTACCTTCGACATTGGTTGCACAGTGGCCTGCAGTACCTATAAGTGCTATGGTATTCTAATATTTAGTATTAAGCTATCTTTCTATAAACCACTGTGCGGAAAGTAAAGATCTAATGACTCATAAAAAATTTTAAATTTCGAACTACCACAACAAAGTATTCCACAGTGAATACCCATTTAAATATTTGAAGCTTGTTGAATCTGGCTACCTTCATACACCCTGATATATTATGTAAATTTAATAAAACACTAAATCTGTTTTATATTCCAATTTTTGAACAAAACCCGCAATTAGTAGAAACGCCTCATTTCCATACCATCAGAATCCTCTCGCTTATACATTTATCACCCTTTAAAATATCATATCAACGTCTAAATCATATTTATGCATTTTCAACCCTTTAGAAATCGTTTTTTTTTTTCAAGTATTTAATAGAAAATTTTTATTTATTTAAATTTCACTATCTTAATTCCAAAACATAAAATTCGTATATCCTTTTTGATATTTTTAAATCCAGCCCTTCAATTATAAATTAAAATCATAATCTAATGCATATACAACATAATATTTAGGGTCAATTTAATGTATTTGATTTTCATGTTAGAAATTTTTTTTAAGCCGTTTCAAGATTTATATCCAAAGCAATAATGATTATGATACTAATTACAGATATGATTCGTTATAAATCCGTGTATCAGGACAATGGAAATTGGATTTTTAGTATTTGATAAATTATGCATATTGTTAATCAAATTAAGTACAGTGAAATTTATAAATCTGAAATATACATTAACCCAATTTTTTTTTGGGCGGTAGACCTCTAACTATATACAGATGAAACCTATCTATCTTGCCTTCCTGTATGTATTGTAAATCTTCGTCATTTGTATTTTGTTATATCGTATAAAAGCTCATTTTTCTTTATCACATCGAAAAATCCTTAAGTTGATTGAATTACCGATTCAAAGATAAATTTCACACAAACAGCATATTTCAAACATCAATGGACCAAAAAAAAAAATGTTTTTTTTTTCTGGATGGAAATCAAAATTTTCATGAACTGTATATACTCTACCCTTAGTATAGTATATATGGTTTTAAATATATCATCAAATACCCTTAAGGTGAAACTAGATCATCAGTTTTTTGTTGCTGCCTCTATTATACACACACACATATACATATTTAAGGATATTGATGTGGATTATAATATTCTCGATTCATTTTTGCAATATACTAAAATTCCACTTGTCTGATCAAATAAATCTATCAATCTCACATATACACATAATCATCCCCTCACCCCATTCCATTATACGATATCTAAATTTTATCGTACTTTATATAAAAACCCAGATGTGACCGAACACTGTCTGCAAATCGATCAAATTTCGATTGATTACTATCAATCCAATATACCGTGCGTATAGGGATTAAAGGATGCACTGGAAATTATATCAAAATGTTTAGTTTTATTGTTTAGATGTTTTTTTCGGATGTTTTTTGGCAATGACAGATTCAGAAACAACACGGGATAAAGAATATATTGATGTCCTAATAATAGGAACATCCCTTTCCGGTTTGATCACCGCGTACAAAATTATGAAGAAAAATTTATCGCTTAATATATTGATCGTGGATCGGGAACCAAACCCATTTGAACGCTACAATGAGGACCAATTTAATGGTTTGAGTGCGATCCACTGGATTTCATTGGAACAATTTTCAACTGTTAATTTATGTAAGGAGCTCGACATTGAATTTAACAAAGTGTTTCATCGCAATAAGTCGCTTCGATACTGGGAACTGGATCACGATATATTTACGGTGTTAATAAAATTTGAATTGGACCGATTTATAGGGGAAATGGATATCCTGTCGAATACGTCGAACGAGGTTACGAAAATGTATAAAACGGTTTCAATGGAGCAGTATATGAGTCGAAAACTTGTATTTGAATATTCGAAAAATTTTATACGATTCATTGTGCGTTCGGTTTCGGGCGTAGACGCGGATCATTGCTCGTTTTACGACTTCATCAAAATATGCAATTCATCGTTTAGCATGTCGAACATAATCGAATGTGTTGTGGGATCGAGAATTAATTGTCTACAAGTAAATGTGAATGAGTTATATAAAAGGCTGATTTTAAACCTAACTATTGGTATGGTACAGTGTAACACAGAAATTGTTAAAATAACACAACGGAGTGAATTTGTCGAGTGTGAAACGGCAAATGGAGAAAAAATATACTCGTTAATAGTGATCCCGTCTATTAAATGGCAACGAGTACAGCAACTCGATATTTTTCCGCGCATACCGGTGGACTTGTTGATTGGAACCCTACCGAAAAAATACCTTATAACCACGTTCGAGGTAGAATATGTGAAATCGTTTTGGAAAGAAACGCACCTTAATGGTAACGTACTACTTTTTTATCCAAAATATGTTTATTGCTACCAGAAGCGGCCCAAAGTGTTAACCGGATTTGTTTATCACACCATCCCAGAAACTGATGGATTCCCAATCAAAAATTTGATATTGGAACAGTTAAGCATAATATTTAACACGGAACAAATTCTGACGCCGATTGCGTGGCACGAAGATACGTGGGAACAACCGTCGATATTAAATGTAGCAACAATACACGCATTCGATAGGGTTATTTTTGGTACCACAAATTCGGCCGTTTATAATCGTGGCCTGTTCAATGGCGAAATACAGGGTGGTATATACGCAGCCTACCTAGCGATACTACAATTAAGACCGCAAAGTGTACAATTAAAAGATGTTTGTGAAATATTTCGGGCCCGTCAAATTGTCAATGAATTTGGCATAATTGAAAAATTATTGAAATCGGTTAATTTATACGAGATGATACAGTATGGACCCTGGATATTGGGTATATCACTGGCTGTTTCATACATATACAAGAAATTTATTCGAGACTAAAATATAAATGCTTATGTATATCTATGTATTTTGTGGGCGAATCCCGTGCCACTTTTAATATCGCAAGCTAACATATATCTTAAATAAAATGAAACAATCATAACTCTAATTAATCTGACATGCTGTAGTTTTATTTTTGTGCCATGGAGCAATTAAGTAAATTAATTTCTTAGAAATAAAAATAAATTGCGGGATTACCCTGAATATGATGGGTGCTAGCGTTCTATATAGCGTATATAGTATTGTGCTTTTCGGTTTCTTGTTGTTTTTGTTATCAGGGAAAAAATGGGGCACACAAACAAAAAAAAATTAAGGATACAATAGTAAAATATACTGTACTATATAACTTCCATTTTCCATCTTTTTATTGTTTAAATATGACATGATCCATGATACTTTTCCTCTTAGAAAATAAAAATCTATGGTCAAAAGTCTTTCATATTCATTTCTATCTCGTTTATGTGTGTGTGTGAGTGCTCCTTTTTTATCCCATATATACATATATGTTTTTTTTTTGTTATCACAATAAAATGAGGATAAACTCAAATAAAAAATTTAAAAATAAAAATGAAAAATATTATTATTTATGTACTAAATTTCCTCCTCTTACTCGTCGTCGTCGTCGTCGTCGTCATCGTCCTATCCCTCTAAATATACACTCTCGTATAGATATAACAAATTTTCATGTGAACACAATTTTTTTTTATGTACATTATGTTTGAGCCTGGCTCTGTGCTACATACATAACTATTTTTCACATATATCACATTTATGTTTGCACGCTACTGTGCATATTTATGACAGACAAACGTGGTTTAAGCTTCATATATTCAAGCGCAACTTCACCAGACAGACATCTTTCTGTACTGCTTAGGAGTAGATAGAATCATAGCCTCACCATAATTTAGGTCGTTCAATAATTTATATTGGATCATAAAAAAAAGAAAATTTGAAACGGGGACTGGACCAACAAATCAAATAAAATACAAAATTTTATTAGCTTGATGAGATGAAAAGCTTAATTTACACTTTATTTCATTTGTATACGACAGAGACAAATAATCCACACACACACACACATGTCCTACTCCAAAAACATAAAAGCTTTTAATTCAATCGCTGCACATGGCTAATTATAATAAGCTCGGTCGTTGAAAGTTTGTTAGACTTGATATTAAAAAGCTTTTACTCGATGAAAACCAGTTGGGTTTCGTTATTGGTTTGCGGGGACCTTAATTATTTATAAAAGTTTTAAGTTCAACAAAATTTCTATTTTAACTTGTCATTATTAATGCACTAATTATGGTACGTGATAAAAGCTTTTACCATTTTCGCGGTAATTAATCGCTTTGTGTCGCGCCACACTAATGTAATTAAACAAAAACACTTTTAATTTGGAATCTTAGTAATTAATTGTTAATTGGTATAATTAATGTAAATATTAATATATCAAAACTGGGACTTGTTAGGGCATTAGCATAGACAGGTGGTATTTTGGTAGAACGACAATTCACGGGCGTTTACGCGTCATCTACTAGTTTTTACGTAATCGAGTCGACAACGTCGACTACTCGTAGACAACGTCAACTAATCGTAGACAAGTCGACAACTATTCCTAAGCAACGTCAATAGTGATTGAATGATCTACATATTTTGAATTTCTGTCTTCGGAGGCTTCATTCACAAAAGGAGTTTCTTAGTCAACTTACGGAGACGGTCAATTTAAGAAAACTTATGGTAAAAACACACGTAAAATTAACATCATCAGCAAGCTACAACATGCTTACCAGATCTACTCTCTAAATTTCTGCATCGAAACTCGAGTTCTCAATACTTCAATACCGTTGGAAATCAATACCGATGTACTTCGAACTAAAGGGTTTTGCTATTTGGGCATCAGGAAAAAACTTTATTATCAAAATGAGTGTTCATTCGTACAAACGTTGCGCCCATTTTACGGCAGACACCATGGTCCTTTAAAGTCGACTCTCCAACGTTTTGGGGGATCGCTAAACAATCAGCCAACACTCGTACATCAAAGGAACGTCAGATCGTCCGAGAACATTACCGCGGTCTGTAAAAGTGTACAAGAGAACCCCAGGCAGTCAATTCCTCGCCTTGCACAAAAATTCGGCCTTTCACAGACTTCAACTTAGCCAATTTTGCATCGGGACTTGGGCCTACATCCGTACAAGATCCAATTGACCCAGGAGCTCAAAGTGAATGACCATAGACAACGCTGTTTGTTCTCTAATTCGGCTTCGGAGTATGGCTTTGTAAGAATGGCTTTGTTAAAAAGCAAAATACCTTATATGGGACTACACTAACCCACACGAAGTTCATCAGGTGGTAATGCATCCACAAAAAGTTTCTGTTTCGTGCGGATTTTGGGCCGGCAGTGAGACCATCTCCATCAGCGGCGAGCGATACAGAACGATGCTATTTGATTTCTTTTGGCCAAAATTGAACGATATGGATGTAAACGACATGTATTTCCAGCAGGACGATAAGGAGGATAAGGTTATTTCTCGCAGAAGTCACGTGCATTGGCCGCCAAAATTGTGCGATTTGACCTCGCTAGACTTTTTTTGTAGGGTTTCTTCAAGTCGTAGGTCTATGCCAATAAGCCGCAATCGACTGATGCCGTTAAAGCCAACATATAAAATACCATCGCTCAACTTCAGCCGAATCTATGCGGCAGAGTCATTGAAAATTGAACCGTGAGAAGCCGCGACGGACATTTGAACGTTGTTATATTTCATAAATAATGGCATACATGGGCCTTTCAGCTTGTTTTATTCCAGTTCAACGCCGACCCGCCCAAATTGAAAAACCCTTTAACCACCGTAACAATGCCATATACTTGGTCGGCATGATGTGATGTGGGGTGAAAACTTTGAGAGCGAATCTATTGGCGCTAAGTAAAATTACTTAGCACGAATATAGATTCGTTCTCAAAGTCGGGGCGAAATTTTAAAATATGGATATGTTACAACACACTAAATTTGCACATTTAACAAACACGACATTCACTATATTTAAACTTCCATTCGTAAAGTTTTTTAAACAATGTTCAGAAACAATCAGAAAATATCAAAGCTAAGAAAAATCTTACATCGCGAAAAAATTTATTTCATAAGAGATGGCGCGCAAACCAAATAATGGCAGGAAATCAAAAGTACTGATTTTTTAAGAACAAAGTACTAAATCCAGCCTGAAAGTACTTCCTACGCCTTTAATTACTCCATCAATATTTTAGTAACATTACAAGCGAATTTCAAGGAAAATGAAGGCATAATGAATTCTTGTACCGCGCAGAGATTGGGCACCAGCAAAGTTTTTGTAAATCTATCGTAATTTTGAGTGATTTGAATTCTAGGGGTTTTATATCAATGTACGACCATTTCTTGGTTGGTGCTATTATTGTGAAAAACCATCTTATTGCTTCATGTTAAAGATCATATCGTAATTTTAGCAAATCCTAATCCTTGAACTGGATAAGTTCTAAGTAATTATTGGATCGATTTGGACACTCAATTCAACTGTTGGCTCTATCTGAGCAGTTTAGCTTGGAGCGATTTATTTAATGACAATTCATAAACTGACTTCGTCTTAATGGAGTTCACCTCTTTAACATATTAACCCTCAAATTCCCGATGTTAAAGCCACTCTCCAAATTTTATCACTTTTCGTTCAAAACTAATTAAGTAAAAGCTTAGGGCCGGCTATTCTCTGCGTAAAGTGTTACTGATATATTTATGCTATTTTGCATATTTAATTGATTACTCAATGGTAATTCGTAAAAATAAAAAATAAAATAAAGTAAAAATTGCATGAACATAGTTGCGATTGTTAGATTTGTTTTCTTCTACGTAGCGCAGTCTACTGCGAGACAGACAAATTAGAAATAGAGACATGAGTTAGAATAAACGCGTGTATTCTAATTTTCCTTTAGACACGTTAGCGTGCTATTTTGGCAAATGTCGCTCGACCTTTTAGCGAAAGAGGATTAATCTTAAACTAATCGAAGACACTTTAGGACTTCTATACGAACCCTTCTTGAGCCCTAACGTGGTTTTACCAATATAGGTTCATATACTAACGAATAATTTAAGTGATTTATATATTGATGTAAAATTATTGGGCCTTTCTAGGTAGGACAACTAGATAATTACCTAATAGCAAGACAGCAACTTTATCAGAGTCGACCTTGTCTACCTTGTCGTCAGCAATGTGAAAAATCTCTAAATAATTTACGTAATAGATTATGAGTCGACAATCGCATAGATTACATTGCGTAATCTACCTGGCCCATCCCTGATCACCCTAGTTTCCGTCATTTTTGCGCAAGTAATCCAATGCTATGCGGCATTGGGGAGCTCTTTGTTTTAATATGACCAGGATAATTAAATATTGACAAAGAAAACCTCAATTTGGTATTCCAATATTACAAAAAAATCATTTATATTGCTCAAAATTATTGGAATAAATTTGAATTGAAAAAACAAGGAGTTTGGGCGGCATTCTCTCTTTTTTGTGCAGAACGAATTAAAATATCGTTAATAATACAGTACGTTTCATAACTATATGACCAATCATTTTTTTAAATAATTGATTGAAAAAAATTAAAAATTTTAATGCCAAAAATTAACTAAGTGCGGACTACCGATTTATTAAACACAACAGTTTTTAACTTATTGAATTATTTATCGAAAAAAATAGTTTTTCAAAATTCCTTTGTTTGATAACTATCTAACCACAGTAGGCCGT
The DNA here is from genome assembly GCA_963691935.1 of Nephrotoma guestfalica. Taxonomy (NCBI): domain Eukaryota; kingdom Metazoa; phylum Arthropoda; class Insecta; order Diptera; family Tipulidae; genus Nephrotoma; species Nephrotoma guestfalica. The sequence goes on from OY829913.1 coordinate 257,917,249, forward strand.
TTGATCATTTATGTCGCTCAGGCTTACAAATTTTATTAGTTTTAATTAATCTTCCCACTAGAAAAGTGTTGTAGAAAAGCAGTGCCACGTGAAAAGTGCTTATCAGAGATGGAAAAAGGCAAAATTCAAGGCTATTTAGCCTTAATTAATTACCACGTGAATAAATAAAAGTTTGCGAGCAAATTTTACATCTTTATTCTCTCGAGCTCCCAACTGAATCTTATGTGGGCTAACAAAACTAATAATAAACTGAACTTCTACGTGAATAATCCTTAACTATGTATAGCGCCACCATAATAAAATTAAATTCGTTATTTTGTATATGAAGAAGAGGGCGCCACAGTACTTCCTTTTTTAACGATAGCTTTGGGTTAGTTCAACTTTCCGCTTCGATCGATTCGTTGCTAACGATGCTTGTGGCAACTCAAACAGACCGAATTTTCGGTGTTTTTTTAAGCACCAGGAAGAGTTCTTCATGCGGTGGCGGCACGGATGATCTGATTGAATCCCTGCGAACGAAAACATAGCTACATATATGTAGCTCCTTACTGATCTGCAAATTTGATTTGATATTTCAAATCTTGGATAGCATCTGAATGGAGAAATACTTATCCCTAACGGCTCCTCACAAAAAAGTCCAACGGAGTGAAATCGCAGCTGCATGGTGGCTAATTGATATCTCCGTTACGGTTAGTTATTCGATCCCCGAACAAAGTGTGCAAAAGTCCGACATTTAAGTGTGAAGTTTGGCAAGTTATGCCGCCCTGTTGAAAACAAAAGCCGTGTGTATCCCCGTCCTGAATTCTGGGTAACAAAAACTCGTTTATCGTGGCTCAATAATGCTCTTCATTGACTGTAAGGGCGGCTCCTTGCTCACTTTCGAAATAAATGTGCCAATGATGCCATCGGTCCAAAATCCACACCAAACAATTACTCATTGGGGATGCATCGGCTTCTCCTGGTTTTATTGAGCTCGAAATGCGGCAATTTTGCTTATTGGCATAAATAAGATTTTTCGAAAAAGAAGATTTTTCGATAAAAATGCTTATTTTCTTCCAAGCGTTCCACATCCCAGGTAGCGAAGCGGAAACGTTGCGGATGGTCATTTTCAGACACGTGAAATGTTCTATTATTGAGCACGATGGCGAGTTGATGTAGATGGGTGTTTAGACACATTCTGAGCAATAGCTGCAATGTTATCGGCTGCACGCACTGCAAATGCACGTGTAAGTGTTGGTTTATCCAATAACAATCCAGTTTCACGAACTCGCTCCACAAATTGGCATTTCTTTTTTACCGAATTTTCCACGTACATTTTTTACAGTTTTGGTAGAACACTCACCACTTTGAAAGTAAGTTTTCAAAATTTCCCAATTTTGTTCAAGCGTAAAGCGACCCATTTCGCAAATGCCAAACATTAAACTAATTTTCCGTCACAACACGAATGATTTAAATGTTGCCACACTCGAAATAACCGATTGATTTGCATAAGTAAAAACACTTCGTTTCGATTCTCACATGATTTTTATATGTCGAAGAATTCATCTGGAATATGACATGTCGTACCTTAGACTAATTCAAGAAGGATTTAAACTGCCTACCCTGGTCGGTTATGATGTACTCTAGGCACCTAAACGTGCGATCCGTTCGTGCCTAAAAGTGTACGTGCGGCTGATTCTGCTGACGTATGACTTAATGGAACCGCTTCTGGCCAGCGAGTAAAACGATCGGTTGCGGTTAAAAAATACCGATAGCAATGTTGTAATGATATGGTTCAATGAGATCTATGCTAATGTGGCTAAATCGTCGATCTGGCGGTTTGTATTTGTTTATGGATGTTTTCGCACGAAATTTGTAACTGCTTTTCGTACATTTGGCCACACATGTCGTCCGGTTACAAGTCTAATAGTGCTTTTATATCTAGATGTGAAAGCTTCTGAGTCGATGATATCACGTGTTTTTGAAGTTCCATGTCATATACAGTCGAATTTTCGGAGTCGATGTATCGCACCAGATCATCTCGTTAGAACCTGAGATAGATTTTTTTTTTAAATTATAGAAGTTGAATACCTTCCTACCTACTTATAGATATTTTGATTTGTTGAATCCTTGATAGAAGGCCCGCTGTTGTATTCTCTTTCCCGTTGATATCCCGTTGATATGTCGAATTTCGGTTATAAATTGGTACACAGTCCAAATTACGGATTTGTCTAGGCGACAAAGCTACACTAACTTCTGTTGATATGCGAAAACAAGCGTTTTACGATCCGTATAAATTCGGCTTACTCTTCCTTCCAACATGTATCGAAAATGTTTGACACTTAAATTTGCCAAAAGTTCTCGATCATACGTAACGTATTTTTGTTCGGCATCGGTCAACTTCTTCGAAGAATAACCTAATGGCTCGAAATTTCCATTGACGTTTTAATGTAATGCTGCTCCTACAGCAAAGTTCGATGCATCTACGAGTTCTGCGTTTTTCTCGGAACAGAAAGTAACGTGACTGATGCAAGTCGATTTTTGGATATCTCGAAGGCTTCGTCTGCTTCATCGGTCTAGGTCAATAGTGTTTTTCATTTTGGACATCTAAAGCATTCGGTATAAGTTTCCGATAATAATTTATCATCACCAAGAAATACTCCCTTTGCCAAAACAGGTTTAGAAATTTTTTTAATGGCCTCTACTTTAATGTTCCAAAAATTGTAGATATTCTACGGCTGTATCACACTTAGCCACATTGCTAGCCAGTTTATATATATCAAACAAATATGGAAAAACGAATTTAACGCCCCTTCATGTATTAATTGTTGAAACATTTGGTGCGCATTACGCGAACCAAATGGAGTAATGATGACAGTTTTTGGAATATCGTTCGGATGAACTGGAACCTAATGAAATGCTTTTTGTAAAAATTATTTTGCTGAATATTATTTTTCCACTAAGAATACTCGTTTTTCCACTAAGAACTTCCTTGCCTTTCCTTCCCTTGCTGGGCAGATACCGATTCTCATTAAATATTCGAACTCGTCGTTGTACGATGTCTGAATGTCCGATTGTCGATGGAGAAGACATGTTTGTGATGTCTACGAATTCGTTTAATAAAGCAGCAGAAAATGATTGTGGATTGAAGGTTTTAATTTCCGCTATTTAGAAACGACGGGAGTCGACAGTTAAGGAGTTATCTTAGTCGATTATCTTCAAAAAGGGAAAACAATTACAGGAGTATACTATGCATCATTGCTTGACAAGCTGAAGGCAGCATTGCGGCAAAACGGGCTCACTTGCGGAAAACAAAAATCAGCGGTTGCCATGTCGAAAATCCACGAATTATGACTTAACGGGCCTCTTTCTCACCAGATCTAGCCTCAAGCGAGTGTTTTTTATCCCTAAGCTAAAATTTGTGGTCGGAGGACATATATTTCCATCGAAATAGGAGGCTATCACCTTCGTAAACAACTACTTTGTAGAGAAAAGCGCCGATTACTATTTGGACGAGTTGAAGAGATAGAAACATCGCTATGAGCAGTGTATCAAGTGTATACATTTGAAGCAAAAATGTCTTGTAGAATTGTTAGGTCGGAAACTTTTCAGGCAACCCTCGTACACACCGTTTTTGACATGTTGAGTACCATACGGTTCACAAAGAGTTAACGAGAAATTTTGTTCTAAAAAATCAAAAATATTTTAAACACAATGGTCTGTGGAACGATAATAATGCCTGATATCTATATGACCTACCTACCCATGGAATCGATCACTTGACACTTTTAGCAAATAGTACACATCAAGATTTTTTTAGAAAGCACTGTCTATATAGAGGTCTTTTGATTTTACTAGGATGAAATTTTTAATTGAAGCTTGATGTTTTGAACATTCATTTCAAATAATGCGCGTTATTTATATGGCCGGCCCCTAAGAACGATCACATCGCTCTTTCAGTTTAAAGTACCATCAAGACCTTTCCAGAAAATACTGCCTTCTAGGGTTCTTTTGATTTTTGTAGAACCAAATTTTTCGTTCAATATTTGTGCAACAATCGTTTTCAAATAATGCTGGTTATTTTTATGACCGACCCCTAGGACCGATCAGTTGGCACTTTCAGCATAAAGTACTCATCAAAAACTTTTCATAAAAAGACAATTTTTTTATCGGGCATCAACAAATTTTTTTTTACCCCTATCCAACATTTATTTTTATTGCACATAAACAAAAATAGTATAGTAGTTTAGACCGATTGGGCAAATTAATATGTTTATTGGTTTGTGGCTAACTTCATTACAAAAAATAAAAAACGAGGATGACGTTTTCATGTAACATCCGGTTTCGTAAAAAAAGCGAGGTTTAGAATAAGTCGCAGGAAATAAAATACTGAAATATAAGTTTGAATATTAAATAAAATAAAATTATGTTTAGAAGTCGGACAGACATCCAAATATTCTGGGAAAAGAGATTTAGTGTTATTATTAAGTGTGGTCAAAAGAGCAAAATAATGCCGCGTAAAGGAAAAGGTAATCCGGTACAGGATGATAGTGGAGACGAAAATATCAAAGCCTCGAAATTGCAACAAGTTTTGATGCATCCGGAAAATATTAGAAGTTTGTTACCCGTATTCGATAATAGAAACATTAAAGTAGAGAGATGGATAGATACGATCGAGAAGTAACGAAAATTATACAAGTGGTCGGAAAAAGCCACGTGGTCATACGCAATAACAAGGTTAGATGCAGCGCCTAAGTTGTTCCACGAAACAAAAGAGGAGCATATCGATTCTTTTGAAACGTTAAAACAAGTAAAGTTAACAATATGGACATGCAGATGACGAAGCGAAAGGACATATCTTATGAAAATATATGCTATCGGAGCATCAGGAGGATTGAGCGAACCGGCGATTATCAAATACATATTAAGAGGGTTATCTAGAGGGTTATACAGGAGCTTACATAGAGAATTAAGTGGGCCGAGTCAAATTTAGTGATGATGCTATCAAGTAATATAAAAGAGCCGGATCACGAAATTAAGAGAAGAGACACATGTACAACAAAAATAACAATGAAAGTAAGAACGATATTAAGTGTCATAATTGTACAAGTTTGGGTCATAAAGCCAATCAATGTACTAGGCCAATAAAATGCTCCAATTGTTTACAAACTGGACATAAATCAACGAAGTGTAAACAATCATCAATAGCAGAGAGATGTGCCAGATGTAACATAATGAAGCAAATTCAGAGTGGTTATCGATGGGAATACACAAAATAATAATCGCATGTCTATGGCAGATGTACCCAGAGGACCCGGAGATCAAATCAACATCAAGAACACGAAATTGAAGGTCAACGAAGAAGGAATGCTAACCACACAAGCAGTAGTAGGTAATAATATTTACAAAATATAGTGTTAGTATTTTAAAGAAAGTTGATAAGATAATGGATAAAGATACAGTAGAGTCCATTGAGGTTAGTGAAAAAAATGAGTCAAGGTTAATTGTATTGGGTCGATTAAATGTAATGCTCGATATGGACAATAAATAATATCCGGTGAATTTATTAATAGTTCCAGAGGGTACGATGAAAGTAGGCGTCATATTAGGACGGGATTTTATAAATAATAATAAGTTTAGTGTAGTTACGATTTTAGACATAAGATTAAGAGAAAATGAAAAATTCTGTGTTTCATAAAAAAACGAGTCAGAATGAGTCAGAAATTAAACAAGGTCATAGATGGTTTGTTAGGACAGGGAAAAATACGAGAGAGTGAATCAGCTTATTTGAGTAGAGTAGGCTTGTTGAAAAAGAAGAACGGGACGACAAGTTGGTAGAAATGGATCGTTTCCCTTTCCCAGTGATAGAGTCAAACTGAGAAATTACATGGTAAAAGGTATTTCACGAACTTGGACTTAAGAAATGGGTTATATCACATCGATCTAGAAGAAAGTTCGAGAAAATACACTGTGTTTGTGACGGAAGATGTGTTATTCAGGTTTAATAAATTACCTTTCGCTTATACGAACTCACCAGCAGTTTTCGCTAGGTATATCGATAAAGTATTAAGGGATTTTATTAAGGAGAACTTAATAATAGTGTTTATATAGATGATATTTTAATAGCAGCCGAGAGCATTTGAATATTTTGAAGAGAGTGTTAGGTAGATTGTTCGAAAACGAAAATAAATTACAGTAACGAAAATGTAAGTTTATGAAGACAATAATAGAATATTTAGGGTATCAAATTACCTATTACAAAATCTCGATAACGAACAAACATGTGAGTACGATACAGGAATATACATTACCAACAGATAATAAATCGTTACATAGATTTATAGGATTGGCGAGTTCCTTCCGGAAATTCATTGACAATTTTAGTAGTATAATAACGCCCCTTGTCAGCTTCGTTAAAGGATATATAGTGTATAGACGCGCAGAAAGCATGCGACATGTAAACGCGCTAATCAGGGCAAATATTTTCGTTTTAGAAAGATAAGCAATCAACTTATTTGAAGAAAGCTTAATTGCAGAACAAAACTTAGACGAAGATATTAGGAAAATAAAACAAATAAAAGAAGAGCAGGACGAAAATAAAGAATACTACGATTTTTTTTTAATCTGCAATCTTTTCTGGGGCCCAAGCACTCCCAACTCTTTCGCAGTTCACTGATTTACGTCCTTACCTTACGCAGTTGCCTGCCAAATCGAGGACGTACGAATATAGGTCCGATTTTGTCATCATCTGCACATTGCATAGATCCATGCCAGCCTATACTGGCATGGAAGATGGAATAAGTTCTGCACTCTGACAGGAGGTCATAGTTGTGTTCCATTTCATCCCAGATCGTAATCTGCTGACGAAAATTCCCTTTTGCATCCTGCCTCTATCGGGATTCGAACCCGGTACCTTCCGATCCAAATGCCAAAGCTCAAACCACTGTGCCATTTGGTCGGTGAATACTAAGTTAGAAATGGATTAATTTACAGAAAGATGAAGGACAAATTACTGTTAGTAGTACCAAGGAATATGGAGAAAACGGTTATTTATAAATATCATAACGAAATAGGACATTTTGGGGTAGATAAAGTATGCGAGGTCATTAAAAGATTGTTTTACTTTAAAAAAATGAGGGAAAAAATGTTGAATCCCATAAAGAATTGCGTGGTATGTATATGATACAATCCAAAACAACGACAAAAAGAGAAGATGAGAAGTGTTTAATGCTACAGCTTGTCCGCAGCCAAATGACCAAACTGAACGTTACAACGGAACTCTTGTTCCTTTGTTAAGTAAATTAGTATAGGAAACTGAAGGAGATTGGGACACCTGTTTAAAATACAATACAATAAGAGAAATTATGATGAGAAATGTGGCAAGAAGCTGAATTACAAAGAAGGGGATTGGATAGTGATCAAAACAAGCGCAATAGTTGGAGAGAGAAATAAGTTGAAAAGGAAGTTCAAGAGACCATATTTAATTAAAAAAGTGTTAGATAATGACCGATATGTGGTAGGAAGTAGGGCAGGCAAAGGCGTTTTGTAGCTCTGATAGAATTTTAGATTCAAGACACATTAGATTTTGGAAAGAGCAGGAGGACGGAATAGTTTTTAGATGAAGAGGTAGAGTACCTAGAATATGACTAAGCCCATATGCAATTATGAGTATAAACATTTGTGCCAAACATAATTATAAAAAAAAACTTATGTTTGAATATTAAATAAAATAAAATTATAAGATGCTTAAGAGAACTGTTTTATTTGTATCATCAAAGGTTTAACTAAAGATTATAATAGTAATACCAATATTATGAAAAATTTAAATCTATTTTCCAAAATCACCTAAAAGTTTACTACAAGTAATACATATTTTGATATAAGCGCACATTTTCTACTTATTTTGTATAAATTCAGAGATTCGCTTTGATGTAGATTAGCAACGAAAAACAATGAGAACAATAAACGGCAAGCACACACACCACAAAATAAACTAGGATTAGTTCACTAATCTAGAATTATTTTGTTTATTCGTGCATCATTTGTTTCATGAAACAAAACACGCCTAAATGTATGCTACATTCTTTATCCAACTCATGTCTCATGCAACAATTTTCGCCTAAAAGTAGGTTTGTTGAGTAGCGATTTGTAAAGTATATTAAGTCCGTTCTTAGAAAAGCCTACATAGTGGTACGAAGAAAAACAAATTCCTTAGTTGTTTAGCGATCAATTTTCTTGGAAAATGGAAGTGGAAATTTGCGGAGTTGCCAAATTTTCATTCTTTCTTTCTCTAGCACTTTCGTTTATCGTATTTTAATTTTTTATGTCTTCACTTCAATTAAATCTATGTATTTGTAATTAAACACAGTTTAATTAGAAAACAAAGGACTGCAGAACCGAAATATTTTTCAACAGTTCTCTAGGATTAACTTTAAAAAAATTTATAATTCTTGCATATACTCTTCCAATTCAAAACAAAATTTAATCGTATTAAGTAAGTACACATATTAAAATTTGTTGATAATTTGGTCTCCAAATATTTTCCCTAAACCCTACGAGATAATTTCTCGAAAAATATTTTTAGAAAACTTGTAAATACGAGTATTATTTTAAGCATAACTAAAAATTGTTAAAGATTAAAAATTATTTTGCTAGGCATCCCACACAGCAGCAATATAAAATGCCAAGTATATATCTATAAGTATATATGTCTAATGTGTATGTACATAACACATACATCCATTTTCCAACCAAAAATCCTCTATAAACAATCAACCAACAACGCACGTATATTTAGGGTTTAATCGTATGTTATGTACGTACATACCGAAAATATGGAAAATTGTTCCAAACAACATCAGTGTTACGACGAGAATATTCTCTGCATAATATTTATAAAAAAAATATAATTTAGATAATAATAGGAAAAACTATAATAATAATGTACTTACATATTATTATCATTATCATTAAAAACAAAAAAATATCAAATTATTATTTTCATATTTTTTGGGGAAAATACAAGAGATGGAAAAATCAATAGAATTAAAAGTTAAAATAAAGAGATTAATAATAATAATTATTACAACCAATAATGAGTACATACACAGACGAGAAAGGAAATGTATAAAAATTTTACATTTGTTTTTCCCCAAAATTTTTGAAATACAACAAATACAAGGATTAAAGTTGAGACGAACTTTTTTCTCTGTATTTCTGAGGAAATCTGTAAAATGTTTATTTTTAATTGGGATCCAAAATACAGCAAAAACTTTAGATGAATAGTAAACGAGTTTATAAAATAAAATTCTCATTTCAAGCACCTTTATCCTTTAATATATATACAACTGTATTAAATACTATAAATATCACCCCTTTAACATCAGTGTTTCACACACACACACAGCCCCCTATACTAAATAAAACACTAAAGAATTTCCCTTTTAATGTCGCGTCAAAATGTATATTCCGAATTGTCAACATCAGATTAAAAATATGATTTTGTTTTGTTATTTGGTCAGAATTAATGTCTCATTATGGAAGGGTGTTTGTGAGGAGGTTAAAATTAATATCCTTTTTGGTCTCTGAAGCAATATTGAAAATACAGTTTAGGTTAGATGTTTTATTCCTCAATCGAAAGTTTTTTAAAATTTAGTCATGTGCGTAAGAATTCAAAATTTTTTGAAACAACTTGTGAAACAACTTCCAATCTATTTTGGGGTCGAGCCATTTCCGAAGTCCAAAACCTATCTCGGCTTCCTTCTTATAAACTTCTTTACACTGTGGCAGACTAATTGATGACGTATGGCTATAGGTCCGCTTTACGTAGAGAATTTACAATTTTAAAGCGCCATGCCAAAATGTTGGACAAAATACTAATCTTTTAGTATTGTAGATTAATGGATAGTGATAGGAGGAAAACGTTGCCGCAAGCTTCTTAAAGCTAGAAATTCTCAAACTTTTACCTAAGAACTCTCGAATCGTTATAAAGCAAGAAATATGTAACATCATCCCTGATATCTTAAGGGTAGTTTCGTTTACTGCAATTACTAATGCCCGTCAAAATAACTACAAGTTGTCCACCAGCGGTGTACTCTCATACTTTTTGTGGCTGTTGGTCATTGACAAGCTTCTTGTAAATTATACTACATTTTGGACTTCGGAGTTTATTGATAAGCTTGTTTTATTTGTTTCAGTTAACTGGTTTGGTCTGGTTAACTGGTAAAATTCTAAAGCTACTAATGATAATTGGATAAGGTTTGGGATACACTCTAAAATATGACTGTTTATTTGTAAATCAATTGTAACACCTCTACCTTAGCTATAATATGCTTCGGTATTCTGGCAGCCCTTAGTTAACCTACAGCACCTTATTGCAAAATTCAACACTTTACAAACCATTCATGGAGAATTTTGTTGAACCCCATTCAACTCATACAAGTCCATTATTTTCAGCAAGCTTTTCGACAATACGTTAACATCTACTGCAACGTCAACTGATTATGTACCTACATATATCAAGTCCGATTCCACTCTCTGTACCTATCGTTTAACTTAACCGGCCGTGCGGTCTCTGCCACAACCGACACATTGTCTATTTATTATCACGACTCTAGAAGAAATCAATCAAAATCGCATGAAATGTACCTACCGGTGTTGGAAAATGAAATGCTGCAAATTTGGAAATTTGACAGTGGAAAATAAGAGATTACGCTACTCGCTACAAGTGGCAGAACCATCACAAAAGAGAATTTATTTTGTTATATAACTACCAGCAGGCATTTTGTACCTCTTTTTTCACTAGATAAAACATCCCAGCAGAATAAAATATGAAAAGTGATCCTTAAAGTGACAAATTGATTGATCTCCGAAGTAAAGGAACGCGGTAAATGAAATCTTGAAATTTAACAATATTCCTTCTTTCCGCCATTTCTTAAAGAATGACGATGAAATTTGGATAGTAGAGTTGATCAGGGATAATAAAGTAATTTTTGGACAAAATTCTAGGATCTGTTCATGCTGGACTAAACTTGGCCAGTTCATTACCAATCCGTTTGAAAATTTACAATTTTTTATTTATTTATTTTCAGTTCTAGGCATATATCGGAAACTTCCACTAGTAACCAATACTTTAGGTTGTTTTTCTAATAGCTTAGGTCGGATGTTGAATAGAGGGCTAGAGGTGGCGAAATGCTGCGGATGTTAGTTTAAACCTCAACTTGAATCTGTTTTTTATTTCACCTTGTTCTGAGCTTGTCGCGGGTGGAGGCTATAAATAACGCTGAGTTATTATTCCAAGTTTTCAATTTATATACAAACTAATTTGCTTAGCATTACAACAATAATAATTAAAATTACAATGAAAATATGCGAAATTTAATATTTGAATATAGATCCTTTAGTGGCACGTGGTCTACTTTTCACTTGCAAGATATAATTAATCCTATTCATACTGAACATTTTGCGGGTCTAATAGCTGTGTTTGATGGGATATCTGTCTTGAACAGTGATTTCTCACCAGATGAAATGGTAGTTCGAGTCGATTGCTGTTTGTAGCGTGTTTGCTTTGTCCGCAGTGGTTGTTGTGGGACAAATGATATCTTCCACACTATATTGCTCGATGTTGGATTGTGTTTACAGACTCTGGTATGAGGTTGTTGATGGCCAAGCATTTGAATTTTCCTGCGTTAGTCCTGCCCGCCAAATCGAGCATTGTGGCATAACATTGATCCTCTTGTTGCTAAATCAGCTGGGTTTTATCTGTTGGTACGCAATTCTGTTGTAACCGTGGTAAATTATCTCTCATCCGAGACACTCGATTGGCTAAAAAGGTTTCTAACTTAGTGAAATCAGTTTTTATCCAGCCCAAAACTATGGTGTTACATCTTGGTAGTTCATGGTATTTTTGACGTACACTAGAAGCCTGGATAACAGACGCGCTGCATTCCGTTCTAGTCTTGAAACTGTGAGCTTTGTTTTTGTTGGCGTAACTCTGGTTTTTGGCCACCAATAAGCTGGTTGTAATTTGATCGACAGTATTCGTAGTTTTTACATATACAACTGCTGCATATGCGTATTTTCGCGGATGTTGTTTTAACCCATCTTGGCACCTTTATTCTGGTTAACTCCGAATTCTGCTGTAACTTTCTTCCATTTTTGTTCTACAGCTGCTGGCAGCTTATCATCCCACTATATATCAGCCTTCCAGTTCTCCTGCATTAACAGGGTCGCTGTGATTGTTATTGGTGCCAGCCGACGGGATCAAACAATTTTGAGGAATTGGACAATATTCAACGTTTCTTTGGTTGCTTGTTTGAAATATTCAGCCTGCACTTGTCAAATTGAAAGGTGTCGTCTTCCGGATTGTATAGAGAATCCCTAGTGATTTTATTATGTGGTTGATTCTTGACACCCATTTCTGCAGTGGAAATCACCCGATCTGTGCCAGTTTTGCCATATGTTGTTGAATAGTTACAACCTCTTCAACACTGTCACCCCCAGTCAGTAGATCATCTACGTAAAAATCTTGTTCCATGACCTTTGCTGCAGTTGGATAGTTGTTATTTTCAACCGCTGCTAACTGTTCCATAGATGACAGTTTTTAGTTAGTACAATATTCGTTGTAGCTTATGGTGATTATGATGCATCCAGATTTGTTTAAACATTTTTCCGCTGTTAGGACGAATTTGTGTGTTCGCCCACTTTGAATTTTGGGACCGTTCATCATTATATCATTAAAGGATACTTCCGAAGAGATTTTATTACGCGTCGAAAACTACCCTCAGTTTTGTGGTAATATTTTCGTTGTTATAATCACTCCATGATGTGGTATGTAGTAAGTTGCACTGTCATCTGGCTCAACTTTCACTATCTGCATATGACCTTGCATTAGATAATCTTCCATAAAATCATGATAGTTTGGCGAATGGCTTATCTTTCAGAAATTTTCTCTCGATCTGCAGTAATCGTGGTACTACCCTTTTTCTGGATTCTCCCAGTACAACTGATTCTTCCTTCAAAGGTAAGCGTACCATGTTTTTCCCATCTGGTAGTCATGTTTCCGTAAATAATTTGAATGTCATCATTTTATATCAATAAATCTAATTGATGGCCAATGCTGGTGACCATTGACAAAATTTTGGTTTCCTGAGTGTAGCCTATGCTTCCCGTTATAATCTAACCAAGTTCAGTTTTTTGGGTAATTGAATCGTGGGGGCCTCCTCTAATGATGCTACTATTTAAAATTAAGGGATAGTATTGAACGCACATTATGACGTTGATGCTATGGACTTGTTGTATTCTAGATCTGTCAGTTGTAAGCGCTACAAATGTGCCGATCTATATATTTGGTACATTGTCGGTTAATTCTTCGAACGCCATCGCTTCGATCTTAATATTAAAGGTCTCAAACCTTGAGGATAAACTTAGTTCGACTTTGTGATTGCAGACACCGGCTTTCTTTCCTCCCATTCCTGATATTTTACTGTTGACTTGTTTTTTCCTCGCCCTAAGAAGGTTTGCTGCCTTTGTAGAGATAAATGATGGCTGCTTGCTTGCATGTGTTTCATGTTCTGCTGATAAACAGTTTCTGCAAAATTTATACAGCATCGCAACTTGTGATGTCTCGCTGGAATTTAATTTGCAAAATCCTCCGCATTCATTGATTTTGTGTACATCTCAGCAGTAACCACAGATGTTTGTTGTTGTTAAAAAGGACCTTTTGACTGTTTCAATTTTGTTGTTTCGTGTTGTTGTGGAGGTTGTAGGTGTCATTATTGACATTAAAGCCGTTGACCTTTAATGATTTAAATCTTCCTTCCAAGAATTCTCTTGGATTTGCTAGGGAGATTTCATAGAGTCGTCTTGACTAACTGTCCAGTTTTCCAGTCAAGATAAAGATTAATATTGAGTTCCACGACTCAAAAATTACCCCCTGCATTGCTGCCGATTCTGTGTATAGATTTGTTTGACCGAACAACGTGTTTAAATAGGTGGAAATTAGCAGTCTTTTGTTGTTATACCTGCTGTTCAAAATTTCCCAAGCGGTTTGATAATTTTATTCTTTTGGCTGGAGCTGGTTAATTAATTTGGCAGAAGCGCCCTCCAGCTGACCTTTTAGATAGTTGATTTTATGGATGTCACTGATTTGTGTATTTTCATAGATGAGCTTGCTTCATTAGAATCCGGTGCACTTTTGGTAGTGGGGGGGGTTTGGGATTTGAATTCGAGTGTTTTGGGGTTTGAATTCGAGGTAGCCGAATATCTGTTAGTTGGTTTGTTGTTGTGTACTTCATGTTTTCTTCTTGTTCATCACTAAAGAGCATGCAAATTTTCTCATGGAGTTCAGTTTCTGCATCGTGCCTAATGAAAGTTTCATTGCCGGTGCTGTCCCAGTTTCGACAAGGTCTCTGGACTCGTTGATTTTTATATAGAGGCTTCTGTTTTATTGCTTGATGAGATTGATTGATACATTTGATGACATCTCCGTTTCGATTGGGTGACCACCCAACTTTGGTGTAAGTGGCGGGTCTAGTTTGGTCCGCATGTTAGCAATAAATTCGTTGTATATTTCCGCCACTTATGTCTTTATTTTGAAATGTTGGTAGTTATTATCTACCCCTTCCAACATGCTTACTTGCTCCTTCCTTTCTTCGAATTTTTTAGACGCTTCTATAAGTTGCTGGATTCTTGAAGTAAAGTACGTTTTCGTTTTCTTTTCGCTCCCTTTTTTTGGAATTCGTGTACATTTTAAACAGGTCGAAGGACCACTGTTAGATTCTGCCTCAAATTGAACCAATTTTTTTATTTCAGCTTTTTTGTGAGCATGCCGCGGGTGAAGACTATTACCAGAAAAGGAAATAACGCTGAGTTCTGAATTCTATTCTGTGATTGTTTTGAGAAATCGTAACCTGTTGAAAGTAAAATGGCTTACTGTGATGATGATGATCTTCTACCATTCAACGGAGATTTAACCTCAGACCTCGTGATGGACTGTTTATTTGGACTAAAACAGATTAACAACATCGAGAAGCAGAGCAGCAATAACCTCGATCTGATATTCATACCAGTGGGTTTATATGGTACACTCATACACCACTGGACATCCAATTTATTTTAATTCTGGATGGACCGTTAAATGAGTTCCTGGACAATATTAATTGGTATTGATATAAAACGAGTAGTTTGGACGCTTATATTGATCAGTTTTGTAAAATAATGAACTTGGAAATTGAACAATTTATTCCTCGTTCGTCTGTAGATTTTTCGGCACGTGAGCCATTGTTTAATCATTACCCGTCTGCTCTAAAAAATAGGAAACCTATTCTATATCTAATTATCTCCTCTTTAGCAATGCGACGAACCACATTCAAGGATTCTGCAGACTTAGACAAAAAGCGATTAACAAATTCCAACGAATACGAACAAATTCCGTGATGATATATTTCGACTAGTTCCATGAACTTTAGCTCGAGGCTGAGCTGACAAAAGTGACTTTCAAATGAAACATAAATGCGAATAATACCAAACATGTTTCAAACATGTCCATGTTATATGGGATACCGCCATAGAAGGCATTAGTAGTATGTTGTACCAGAAAATAATGATGTTAGCGGGTGTACCTAATTTAAAAACCAAAATAGGGTTTTAAAGAGCCACTCTATTTCCGTGTGAAGTTTTTCACAAAACATAAAAAGTGTAGGTCATTAATGATAAAAAAGAAAAAAGAATTGGAAGAAATGGAATTTATAAGTGACAAAAGT
Organism: Nephrotoma guestfalica; assembly: GCA_963691935.1. NCBI lineage: Eukaryota > Metazoa > Arthropoda > Insecta > Diptera > Tipulidae > Nephrotoma > Nephrotoma guestfalica. The sequence continues at coordinate 257,932,989 of OY829913.1, forward strand.
CAAAATAAGTACAGTACTGCAATTCTGTTCAATCTTAATAGGCGTTTTCGGAAATAGCCCGTGGTAACTTTTGCATAACTTTTTGTCTTTCTGTCAATTTGTATTAAATTAGTAGTGTCAGAAAAATTAAAGTAGAAACTTTCAAAGTATAAACTATTAAAATCTGTTAAAATACGTCATTGAATTTTGCTGAATATAAATATTCACGAGCTAAATGTATTCTTACTTTTTGTATAGACAAGGTAACTTGAGTAACTTTGTTACCAACATTACGAAAATTAAAATCACCCAAAAGTTATCGTAGCCTGTTTGCAAAAACGCATAATATATTTTTTTTTTTCTAAACTAAAACACAAAGTAGGCTTTTTAAAACCCTTCGCTCGACGGTCGATACATTTTATTCGAGTAGTCACAATATTTTGTTAGATTGTCCAATAAAGGGGTAAAACAATAGACACCTTTCTACTACATTTCAATGAATCGCTATACAGATTTGAAGTAAGTTGCTTGCTTGCAAAAGCCAAATTCGACATCAAGGAACTCAATAGATCGGCCTTCCAAGCCCAGCCAAAATACCTAATTCTTTGTTTTCTATCTCAATTTTCTATCTTTATTTTTGAACTTTTAGGTGTTTAAAAGGTGTCTAATTTGAAACTCTGAGATTTTGTGATATGAGCAGATATGGAAAACAAAAAATTTGAGGCCAGTTTTGGTTTTAGCAATAGATGCTGTGAATTTCCAGTAGAGCAAAATAATTGTTCATCATAGTATGGCGTATTTATCAGTAGTGATTCGAAACAGAACTGAAGGGATCTACCCTCCCGAATGTCCCTCAATTCTTTGACTGTTAGTGACTCGCAAAGAAACAAACATTTTTTGAAGATGTGTATGACCCTTCTGCGAAAAAAAAGACGATTTTGATTTAAGTAAAAATGTAAACATTCAATTTCAGTTTACGATTGACGTTTGCAAACGCTGTTGGATGTAAACGTGAACATGATTTGTGGCCTGGACAAAATTCACCATCTTGTGTTGAAAGAGTGTATACTTGTGTCTTGGTTAAACCGCTGGCGTACCTCTTCAAATTGCGTTTGGCGAGTAGAGTATTTCCTTCAATTTGGAAATTAAGTTTCATTAAGGCAATAGCATTAGAAGGCGATGATAATGTTGAAGTGACAGATTTTAGTAAACCATTCAATAAAATTGATCATGTCTTACTTATAAAGAAACTGAAACAGCTCAAGTGTGATGCCATTCGTTTAATGTAGAATTTGTCATATTTGATGAACCGAACTTAAAAAGTTTTTGAAATTAATTTTTAGGCCCACGAGCCCCTAGCTTCACACGTTGTGAGTTTCTTGATTGATGATGTTAAAATCTTTTGGAAGATTAGAAATGATTAAATATTTTCTCTGAATGGTCTATGTTGAATATGCTTTGTCTCAACGTTTCTAAATGTAAAGTTATGAACTTTTTAGAAGATGCAATGGTCTTAATAATATATAAATTTTAAATAGAGTTAAAGACCATACTGACAGATGTGTTAACAAGACTAATTCAATGTTAGGGTTCCATTTGTTCGTTCGCACGTGCTTCAATTGTGTAGAATCCATACTTTACAATTTCTATTGCCGTACAGAATCAACTCAGAAGCGATTTCTGTTGTTTATCTTAAGGCGACACCTTCAATATTGAACCATTGTCTAACTTTGGTACGTTCTGCCATGTTCGATTTTAATTTTTCTAGAGACGAATTTAGGTTGGTTATACAAATTTTAATTATTTAAAATTGAATTGATTTTTCTAAATACCAGATGGGCAATAATACTGTTGGCTAAATAAATAAATAAATTTTCCTGCTTACGCTGCAGAACTTCATTCTAAGTTCGGCTTATTCTGGAGTCTGGAAAGTTCACCAATGTTAATATTTTTAATCGTTCCGGTATATGTCACTTTGAATTGGTCAATAGTTGTTTTCGTTTGATCATCCCTACGTAATGCTTTGTTATTAAAACTCGGTATAAACTCAACTTTAACGCACGATTCGGACTTTTCGTGTTTAGAAAGTTGGCCAATACTAATAATTAGTCAAATTCCCACACGCCAGCTGATTTTATAAAATATTAGGAGTATTCAGACTCAAATATTTCCCGTAACGCGTTCCCACATATTATTCAAAACATGTTGCATTGAATTGCTGCCAAGTTATGAACAACCAAAAAATTTAATTGATTCAACTTTATGTCCTCCAATTTATCTGCAACTCGTTGATCCAATTGAATTTATTGTTAATTTTTAAAATAAGCGACAAACATGGTTTTATTGAAATAATATAACTTGGTTTTAATTTTCGCAATAAAAAATTACCCATTTGTGACCATTCGTCAGAATGTGTTGATCAAACCTTAGCTAACGATTATCTACCGAAATTTAACGAAAGCGGTATGATTTTCTTGCAATGGCACCTCGTTACCTAATTTCTTTTAAATTAATTATTTACCGTTTAATCAGAAGTGAGGAAACGGTCATCATGTTTATAAAATCTTTTGGATGGGGTTTTAGAAAGGCGGAGCTCTAACAACCTCGTGAGATTTTAGGCGGGTAAATAATTTTTTCAATGTACTTTATTAAAAAAGGTAAAAGTTAGACATTTATATGAGTTGAATTCCTCTAAATCGTACGAAGCAAAGTATTTATTAGATTACGTGAATCCTAGCAGCTTTTTAAATGATTTACACCTACTTTAAAACTCTTAAATTTCAGGCTAAGAAATATTTTTGCTTGTAACTATGATGAATATTTTCTTTTTGGTGTGGTGAATTTATAAATAAAAAAGTTAAATTCAAAACTAACTTCGATTATGCTATTTCTCATTGCAATACAGCTATAGAGAATTCTACAGAAAATTATTACCGAATGAAAGAATTTTCACCAATTCCAAGGTCCCTGGCAATGAATTGAAGTGACTTTAACTGTTTAAATTATATGAATTTTGGATTTGAAAACTTAATCTGACACTGCTAGAGTGTCCTTAAAATAATATAAATTAAACATCCCTATCACAACACTGCCCGTATACAACGGACAACGCTACACCGCGATTCATTTAAGACAGAAAATTGAACATAGGAAAAATAATTTTCTAAAGAGTTTAAATATTCAGAAATCCCCCAAGTGACGATTGAAATTTTCTATTTGCTATACTACATGGACAGTAAACGTACCTACCAAAAAATATTTTTCTTTTCGGTTAATTAAAAATGCATAGACAATTTTAATGTAGTTTTCCCCCACATGCATAAAAGAATACACAGCCAGCCATATACAAATTTATCGATTCGTCTTTGACCGACACGGCACATACCACACATTATACGATCATCTCCCAATACGATTGTATACTATGCCTATATACTAGCATCATGTACTTTTACATCGTACTTTGGCTGGCAAATTTATATACATAATACATAAGTAAATGATACACTTAAGACGTTTGGTTCATAAAAAATTTAAAATTTTATTGGCGGTGTTTCAGGGCACAAAAATTGAAATGTTTTGAGTTAAATATGCCATTTATAGTTGTTTTGAAATATGCAGTTAGTGCCTAAATACAGGGTCTCCAATTAAGCATTTTCTTGCAGCTGTCATTTGTGTACGTTGAGATTTAGAAATTGTGAAAATCCACTAATGGTGACATTTTTCCAAGACAGTGCAGCTCGATCTAATAAAAACATCGCAAACAGTTAGTGAGATTGTTGACCAGAATCCTTACACCTCGACTCGCCATCGTTCTCAGCAGTTGAGATTTTCACGAAGCAAATTACAGCGAACTTTGAAATAAAAAACTGCATTTACATACTTCCAAAACTCAATTGATACAACTTTCAAAGCCCGCAGGCCATATGCGCAGAAAACCATCTTCTCCGATAAGGCACATTTCAAACTTGATAACTAAGTCAACAAACAGAATTGTCGCATTTGGGGACCTAAAAATCCAAGAGTTATCTTTCAACGTGGCGGGTGAATTGGACAGTTCTTGGACCGTGAATCGGCAACGAAGATCATGTGATTTGACGCTGTTGTATTTCTTTTTTGGGAATTTTTAAAACAAAAGGTGTATGCCAATATCGCAAGAACTATACCTGAATTGTGAGAGACGAGATTCAACCTGCCATTGATGATCTTTTTTTTAAATTTAAAATAAGGTAACAATTGTCCAGTGGATTTAATTTCCTTTGAAAGTCAATTAATACCCCCCTTTCACACAGACATGGACGGTGGGTCGACGCCGAAATCTGCATGCAAACAGAGGGTCTTAGTTGTTTTTATTAACATCGCCGATTGTATCGGTGGGATTGGAATAGAACCGGCACTGTCTAAATATCATCGAAAATTTTGTCAAAAGGATTAACTAGTGCCACCAGGCGGACATTCACGGACATTATTAAAATAAAAATATCATAACTTTTCAAATAAACACAGCGTAACACTACACATCCTATATATTCGCACACTAAAAATGATGAATGAATAAATATTTTAGAATTTTCAATATTTAAATAGGCAATTCGTGGTTAACATAACACCCCTTCTCGCAGATTTCACTACATATATACATATTTAAATATGTATATGTAGAATTGGTCATAAAAACTGTTTATATTTTCACATCTGCCTGTAAATTATATAAAATGTCCAATGGTGGATAATAAAGGGTTTATAAATTTTTCCAATGGTGCACCATCCGCATACGACACCAAAACAAAAACATTAACATTTATATTCCCTGCGCATCGAACCACTTAAGATTAGATAAATTAAGAGTTATTTATTTAAAACACGAACAAGTAAAACATGATTAACATATCTATAAGGTAAAATTTTCCAGGTGGGTATATTTTTGCTCAAAATAAAAAAAAAATTGTGTAACAAAACATTATCAAAATTATCATAATACTTACTTAAACTTTTCCGTTTTTCTCAATCATCATTACAAATTTTTCGTCTAATTTTCTTTGATAATGTATTTTGTAATTATATTTACCTGAAACAAAACAGAGAAAAAAAAACGTTATTAAAAACAATATAATTAACTTTCCCCTTTATTCCCGAGTACGCACGTATATCGCTTCATTCTTAACTCCAAGTATACGAGTACATAGCTCAAAGTAATAAAGTAAAAAAAACCCAAGTACGAAAAACCTTTAAGGAAAATTTAACTTTTTAGCTCTCTGTTCTGTACATACTTAATTTAATCCTTAAAAAATATTTAAAATAAAACTCTTTACAATATGGCGCTATATATATATACTTGTATTTATAAAATAAATAATTTCTTTTTATTATTATTAAATAACACTTAAAAATATTGAATAAAATAAAGAACATTTTTAAGGCAAACACACAACAAAAAAATTACAAAATGGATTTACAGTGATAAAGGTAGTCATAGGATTAAAAATTGTTTCTCTTTACTTAAAATTAATAAATTATATAAATTAATGTTGCTGTTGTATTTGTATATAACCCTTTTATTATTAAGTAGATACGAAAGCAGATCCGTGTTTACATGTATATACGAGTAGAAGAAGGTTTATTTGTATTCTGTGAGATCGTGGAATACGACCGGAAAATTTAAACGGATTCAAAAATATTTTCAAACATACTCGATTAAAAGTATTAAAATTTGGCACAGTGCATGTGGACATTTCTTTAATATTTTATTGATTTATTGATTGAAATAACAATTTTAATAGAGGAAAAGCACATATGGAAGCATAATAAATGAACATCAACAACAAAAAAAATACTTTCATTAGGCATAAAAACCTCAAATTTTTTTAAAAACAAATCCACTCCATGTTAATACCTTCCATGTTGAGCTTAAGCTCATTTGTTACGGAGGATACTGCAAGAAGTGAATACTGGCTAAATATCTCGTTTTAAAAGATCTAAGCGACGCCGATCTCTTAATATCTAATTGAATAGAATTCCAAAGAGAAATACCTCTAACAGAAAACGAAGTATTTGGAGACCTACATAAGTTTATAGAAGGTCGTAAACGTAAATTTGAAGAATAAGACCTACCGAACAATAACCTATTAAATAAATAGGGAGGTTACTTAGTCCTGAGAAGCTTAAAAATAAAAAGACAAACGCGAAGTTCATAAAAATCAACTAAATTACAACCCAGAATCAAATTCAAAAAGGGAGAAATGTGATGCCTATCAAATACTTAACAAAAAAATAACAAATTTTCTCACGTATACGCAATAAATATGTATTGGTTAATTATTTCCCTAAATATTGCTCTTATGTAAAAACATAAAAAGTAGACTACAATTAGGCGAATTAAAACAAAATGTGCAGTACAATCGAAACAAAGTTATCAGCGATTAGAGAACAATTAGGCGAATATGAATAAAATCGTGTCGAAACACAATCGAAACATTCATTTGAAAGTGAAGCTTTAATGTGCTAAATATGTCAAATTTAAAAATAAAAATGTATTTAAAACAATTGTAAGATACAGCATAAGTGTAATGCATAAGGGTAAAGGGTAAAAATGCTAAATGGTCGGTCCATATGAATAACAAGCAATAAGCAAGGCCATCATAAAAAACCATGTCTATATGTGGGACTTTTGACTTCTGTAGAACAAAATTTTTCATTGAAGTTTCGTGCAACACCTGTTGCAGATATTGCTTGTTATTCATATGACCGAACCCAGGGACCGACCATTTGGCATTTTTGTATTAAAGTACATACCAAGGCCATCATAAAAAACCATGTCTATATCTAGGACTTTTGACTTCTGTAAAACAAAATTTTTCATTGAAGTTTCGTGCAACACCTGTTGCAGATATGGCTTGTTATTCATATGACCGAACCCAGGGACCGACCATTTGGCATTTTTGTATTAAAGTACATACCAAGGCCATCATAAAAAACCATGTCTATATGTGGGACTTTTGACTTCTGTAGAACAAAATTTTTCATTGAAGTTTCGTGCAACACCTGTTGCAGATATTGCTTGTTATTCATATGACCGAACCCAGGGATCGACCATTTGACATTTTTCTATTTAAGTACATACCAAGGCCATCATAAAAAACCATGTCTATATGTGGGACTTTTGACTTCTGTAGAACAAAATTTTTCATTGAAGTTTCGTGCAACACCTGTTGCAGATATTGCTTGTTATTCATATGACCGAACCCAGGGACCGACCATTTGGCATTTTTGTATTAAAGTACATACCAAGGCCATCATAAAAACCATGTCTATATGTGGGACTTTTGACTTCTGTAGAACAAAATTTTTCATTGAAGTTTCGTGCAACACCTGTTGCAGATATTGCTTGTTATTCATATGACCGAACCCAGGGACCGACCATTTGGCATTTTTGTATTAAAGTACATACCAAGGCCATCATAAAAAACCATGTCTATATCTGAAACTTTTGACTTCTGTAGAACAAAATTGTTCATTGAAGTTTCGTGCAACACCTGTTGCAGATATTGCTTGTTATTCATATGACCGAACCCAGGGATCGACCATTTGGCATTTTTGTATAAAAGTGCATACCAAGGCCATCATAAAAAACCATGTCTATATATATGGGACTATTTACTTAATTAATTTTAATTATTAATTTATTTTAATCAAGCAACAATTGTTGCCAGTATTCCGCCCAAATGTTTACTGTTTGTATATTCGCACACATGTACAGTTTTTGTTATTTGGTAGAAATTTGACTTCGGTGAAATGTGATCATATTTCCTAATACTAAAAACAAAACGAGTACAAGCATTGAAACATCTTTGGAGAACATTCATATTCTCCTGAAGCATACCAAACAAAACAACATCCCCAAATAGAAAATATGGAAGAAGGTGCGAGAGGAACATACGCTTTTTAAAACTACTATCAGTAAGCCCAACAATTTTATATATACAAACAACTAAGCATTCCAAAACCGTTTTGCTAACCTTAATCAATTGATCACCCCAAGTTAGTTTTATTGAAAATTAACCCTAAATTTCTACCTGTATTAGAGAATGGAATTAAAGAATCACCGAGAAAAATTCCAGAAAAAGAGGAAGTATCTATAGATTTTTTATAAATTATAATAGACTGAGATTTATTAGCATTAAGAGCGAGCCGGTTAGATAGTGACCAATTATAAATTCTTACCAAATCTTCATTAATAAGAGAAATATTAGAGTTAATGGAATCATTATCTAAGCGATTACTCCTATAAATTTGGACATCATCAGCAAAAATATGAAAAGAAGAATGGCGAATCGAACATGCAACTGACCCCCGAGGAACGCCAGAAGAGACAGGTAAGAAGTCATAAAACGAATTGTCATAAAAGACTGCCTGAAAGCGACCCGAAATATAGCAGCAGAGAGAGAAAAATAAAAGTTCGAAATAAGCTTATTAAACAAAATTTGGTGATTAATTGAATCGAACGCTTTAGAAAAATCCAACAAAGTAAGGCAAGTCATTTCTCTTTTACTCATCCTATGACGAATATCATCACAAACAATCAGTAAAGCAGTGGTAGTACCGTGGAATCTTCTAAAACCCGATTGAAAAATACTAAGCAAAGCTATCGATATGATATTGAATTTGGTTTTTTACTACCAATTCAAACGCCTTGGACAGAGAACTTAAAATACTAATAGGTCGGAAATGGGAAAGCTCAAAAGGATTGCTATTTTTAGGGACAGGAATAATTTTACTCAACTTCCACTGAGCGGGATAAAAAGAGGTCGTTAAAATTAAATTAAAAATATGTAACAAGTATCTTGATACATTAGGAAAATACGCTTAACAAACTGTAAACTAACCATATCTAGACCAGTGGATTGCGATTTAACTTCCCAAATTGCAGAATGCAAATCGGCAATAGATAATATCATGGGTGGAACTAGAATATTGGAAATATCATGGGTGGAACTAGAATTACTTAGGTAAAGGTTAAAATCATTAGCTTTGAAATTCACCGAAGCACCCCCTTTGCAACTACCAAGGCCCAAATTGTGAACGTTACGCCAAAATATCTTAGAGGGAAGTGAGGGATCTAGCTTATCCTTGAAAAAATTTTGCTTAGCGATACGAATTAAGCTTACCACTATATTTCGAGATTGCTTAAGCTGGATAATACCAAGAATTAGGGCTCATTTTCCAAAGACGATATTTGGAAAAACGAACAGAAATAGCATTCGAAATCTCTTGCGTCATCTAAGGGGGGATCTAGGTCTAAAATAAACAGTAGTGAGAGGAACGCAATTATTAAATACATAATTAATAGAGGAGTTAAAATAGTCAATTTGATCGGTAGAAGTACTAAGAGAAAAAATATTGTCCCAACAAATAGAGCCACAAATTGATGAAAGGTGAGATTCATCAATTTTCGAAAAATCCCTAAAGCTGAAACTTTTAGGGTTAGGATGAGAGTAATAATATACAGAAAAAACAAGGAGATCGTGATGAGAACCAATACCAAGAGACAATTGATTGAAAAAACAAATGAAATTATCAGCAGAAGCGACAACATGATCAATGAGAGAATAAGAACCACCACATGCGGTTGCATAAGAGTAAGTAGGCGCTTCAGTGTTATAAACTGAAAGATATTTAAATAGCTACGAGAAAATAAAGTCTCTTGAGAAATCACCCGAAATGAAAACCTCATCATACCGACAGGAAAAATAACTAAAAAGACACTCAATCTCTAAAAGCGATTTTTTAAATTGAGTATACGACCTCTTGTTCGTTTTAGGAGGATTATAAACCACACCAAAAAGGAATTTCCGCTTATTCACGAAGACATTTAGAAAAAGAAACTCAAAGCCAGAAAAGAGCCTTTGAGAAATTGAAAGGGGTACCGATACAAGATTACATTTAATATGCTCGTTAACATATAGAGGCATACTCCATCATAATTAACCGGTGGATGATGCTCTATCACGCCTGAACAAATTATAACCATTAATGGCCAACGCGGAATCGGGCATATCGGACGATAGAAACGTTTCCGATAAGCAAATGACATCAATTGGGACCCCATTAAAAGTATGACGAAGCTCGTCAATATTTAAAATAAGACTCTGGACGTTTAAACTAACCACATTAAGCAAATTGGACCTAGCCCGAAGCATGGATTTTAGTAAAATGGAGGGCAAAGAAATACTCTTGGTGGACATCGCGAATCGTGGCGCACTATATATATATATATATATATATATATATATATATATATATATATATATATATATATATATATATATATATATATATATATATAAACATTTAATAGAAGGCTTGATTGGTATCAATACTCAATTATCTAGGTATCAATTTAAGAGCAATGACTAATCTGCTTGAAGATTTAGCGATCTAGCGTAACGCATACATCTATTAGCACTGTATAATTTCAATGCAGTTATTGGTGCTACCGACTCCCATAGCATTTTCCTTTGTTTTAACGCATCCTAATTTTGTTTTATCAATGGTGTAAATTAGTTTATTTTTTCTGTATTGTCAAATAAAAAAAGTCGTTAATCGGTTTATGCCTCAACCAGCGAACAATTAAGAGATTAAGTTGTACGCTGCGTTTGAACAATTTCGGCTAGTGCTACAATCACCAAAATTGTATAGGCCCCTCGTTATAAATAAACAACTGAACTTTAAAATTTTGGTGGTCATACCGCTCCCCTAAGTGGTCCAAACAGAGCACAAGTTAAGCTCTTAATTTTTCGCTGGTTGAGGTTTTAGATTCCTCTAACATTTCATTGTGAAAACATCATGCGCAGTAAAGTTCTAGTCGGAAAAATGCCGTATTTGAACTTTTTATTGAATTAGTTGAATCAGTTTTCTTAAATATGATAAAATTAATTAAAATGGGTTGTTTTCTATTATTTTTTTATGTTAAACATCAAATAAATAGTGTGCCAATAACTAGTTCCAGCAAAGTCAAATTTTAATTATTGGCACTAGGATGCCAATAATTGGTTAATAAGAAACTACAATTATTGCCACGTGACAATTAGTGTACCCTAATCATGCGCCAATAATTGTAATTATTCTTTTGTGTTATTATAGATTTGTAATTCTATAATTTAAAAATGCCAAAAAAAAGAGACACATTTGATGAAGACCAGGTTCAAAAGGCATTAGGTGAAATTATATTAGATATCAATTAGCTGGCTATTAAATTCATGTAATTTTATTTTGAGCTAGCTAGCTACTTGTTACATTTTTATTTACAAAGTTGAATGTTTTAGTTTAGAGTAAATGTTAGAAATTATCAGTGTGCCAATAAACGTAAATTTTTGGTATGCCAGTGGTATAGGCATATCAATAATTCTACTAAAAAACGAGTCAATTAATACACGACCATGCCAATAAATATAGTTTTTGGAACACCTTCATATTTTAGTAAATTAGTCATATTTTTAATTTTCATTTTGAAAATTGAGAATTTCCACTTTCAAGTAAACTAAATAACCTGTTATGTAAGCCAACTTTGACCATTTTTGAATTTTCTTTTATGTTTGCCCATTGAAATATGTTGAAACAAGTGATTTTTGCGATCGGATTTCATGATCTTGCCCCTGGCTAAGTTACGATAGAGATTAATCAGGCTTTATTAAATTAAATTAATTAATGAGTTAGAATTAATCGGGACGCCGGACACATGCAAAATAATTTTTAATTAGTGGTTTCTTTCACATATAAGATGATATTAGACCAGACCAGAACAGATATAGACCAAAACACACGTAAAAAATTAAATATGGATAGATAAAGTTATGAATAGTAAGTTTTATGGTTTATTGAACAGGTAATTTACAGTCTCCAAGATATCGAGCCACGTTCGGCCAAAATTAAGTTTGCTGCACACAAACCATCATAACTATGTAATACACTTATCCAGATTATTAAAATACGAATCCATAAAAATTAAAATTTGAAATAAATTCTCTATATTTTTCATTTAGCCTGGGGTCAAATCACTTTCTAATTTTAATAGAAAGTGTTTTCCGGATCCGATAACTATCAAATTTTAATCAAATATGTTATGACCGTAGACACACATACCATATGTGTGTTCGATATAATGAATCCGGAACATTTAGATTTCGAAGGGGTGGAGTTAGAATGTTTAGTGCGACATATTGTAGATAATTCTCTGGACCAAAAATTAAATAAGTTAAAGTAACGGATTGATTTAGAAGTATTATACACTTCTTTAGTTCTAAGTAAGGCTCATGAAGGAGTGAATAAAAATCCTAAAGTAGAAATTTTCTGACAAAAAGTGTTCTAGAAACCAATGAAGTTGGCACTTCTGATTGCTTATTCCTATCAGGTACGTTCATTGCTATCCGAAAAATATAGTGGCTGAATTTGTGCTAATACAGAATTGGCCCAATTCCATTGAGCAAATGAATGGTACTGTGAAAACTAAATTTCTTTATTAGTATTGATATTTAAATGCTCCTAAATGTATGTACTGGTTCGTTACTTTAATAAGTTTGAAAGTGAAGTTTGAGTTAAATTTTCCAAAAATAATCGTCATTGCGGCTTAAAAACAAATAAACTTAATGAAATTTTTAATAATTTTAAACTAAATTTTATATTTTCTTGGTTATTTCAAGACTAATCTTGATAATTATGTATTAGTCCCTCGATTTAATGTTTCTGAACATCTTAATGCAAAAATTTCACTGTTTAGAGGTAAAATATTGAAAAAAATGATTTATGATTTCCCTCGATACATCTTAGTTTATGCTAAAGAAAGAAAGAAGGTCAATTGATAATATTTTATGGTCAAAAACGGATTTTTACTAAACATCGTTTTTCATAATTTGAGTACCATACAGCCTTAAGAGAAAAAATTTTCAAACGGAAAATCAAAATTCCAGAATCACCCTATATTTGTGAAAAATGCGAATCTTATCGAGAGTCAATCATTAAGCAAAATAAATTAGAAAAGCAAAAATATTATTCGGAAATGTTTAACAGGTTTAACACTAACCCTAAAAAATTTTGGAGTCATTTGGACCATAAATGGAGAAGTACAGCTTTACGCTGACGATGCAGTATTGAAGTATGCTGCTTACGACACATATACTCAACTAGACCGTTAACGGAGTTAAGGTGCCCTAAATCAATTTAAGAGCTTCGCACCTGAAATTACACGTGAATCTAGTTTTTGAAAATTTAGAAAGCTAATTTAAATGAATAGAAGACGATCGAATATTGGTGAGTGAATTCAACTGCTAGATTCATTTTCATATTTACTGTTGTTTAGGCCTGTACTATTTCGTGACCAATTCAAACTTCTTATTCTTAATTTGTTCTTAAGATTTGTGACTAAAGCATTTCAATAATTTTTAATAAACTTTTATGAATCATGCATAAACGACACTCAAGGCACGACTTCTGTTTCAATAGGCTTAATCGTCTTGAAAAATGACAATTTTTACTTTGCTATAACCATACTCAATAACTGGCAGTTCGCGTACGTTATTGAGTTGATTAATCCTTTTAATAAAACAAATGATAGATAATGCATCCCCGTATCATTTCATATAGGAGTATGCTCCACTGTGGGCAAAATACAATTTTCTGGAATCCTTTCTCCTAGCAGCACTAGATAAATGTGTTATATTACAGATGATCCTCTGCTGAATACAAATTTTAGCGCCAACCCATCTTCAAATCAGAGTACAGACTAACTTGGGATTTGCGCCGTGCAGACTTAGACCTCAAGATAGAGTACAGTACTTAGCGTCGACCTTTCAAAGAGACGTCCAGATTCTATACATGTGACTCTATGCGTTTATTGATGGTGTGCTTGTCAACAAAAAAAAATATTAATTCGTCTCGCTACTTAAATACTTTTTTATTTCCTTCTTGAAAAATTATAGCGTGAATTTATCCAAATTTTATCGATTATTCGGAAAATTTGGCCTACTTAGATTAGCGGTTTTCTAAAAATTCAGCAAAAAATTTGTACACGAAGAAAAAAGATAAAATTGGTCAATTTACTATACTCGAACCAGGTCAACTGGGACATATGGATCGAATAATATGAACGTACATACTTGCTTCTATACGAAAGCAAAATATAGTAGACTACATCAGAGTAAACACATCCCGCACATGTAAAGATGACGTTACTAACGTCTAACGAATATTCAGAGATATTCAATGATAATCAACTCAATATTTTAAAGGTCCTTTACTAATTTTACGAATTTATTATTTCATTATTCATCCTTAAGAACGATATGTGTAAAATTTGCGTTGTTTGTCCGTAAAAGGAATTATAACAAATAAATCAGAAAACATCAAAAGAATAATAAAATCCTCAACTACCGACCAAATGGCACAGTGGTTAAAGCTTTGGCGTCTAGATCGGGGGGTACCGGGTTTGAATCCCGATAGGGGCAGGATGCAACAGGAAATTTTCGTCAACAGGTTACGATCTGTGATTAAAAGAAACACATGGCATGCAAAACGCAAGGGCCAACCCATCTTCCATGTCCAGTACTATAGGCTGGCATGGAGGTATTGCAATGCGAAGATAGTAACTTAATTCGGCCCTATAGCCGTACGTCTTCGATTTGGCAGTAACTGCGTAAAGTAAGACGGGAAAATGAATCGCGAAAATGGATGAATTGCATTTAAAAAAATCATTAGCTGGTTAAAATGAATTTATCCCGAAATGAAAAAGAGAAAAATAATACCCTTAAGGGGAAAAAGGGAATGAGGGGAAAGGGGATGTTTCGATATGTTACTTTAAATCGCAGTTAACGTACTAAATTCTACAGTTTATGATTTACAAACCAACAGATGTATACCACATTTCGGACGTGTCCAACGGCCATTCTAAATCTCAACAAGTTATGTTCTAACATAAATTGTTCCAGAACAACAAAACTATAATTGAAGATAGAAGTATATTCTAATCGTAGTTATCGATACGAGCCAGTAAAAATGAATATGTTTGTATTGTGAGCCTCGGTATATTATAAACATTATTATCATGATGAATTCAAAAGGCCAGACTTAGAACTACAGAAGCTGATAAACGACACATACATACATAATTTTGAAGCTTGCATGTTCTATTAAACCTAGGCCTAACAGAAAAAAAAACAGGAATTCCTTGAATTTGTTGAACAAAAAACTAATTGAAATGTTATTAACTGTTATACAAAACTTACTGCTTGCAATGTTAAAAATTACACAAATCCTAAAAAAAACACAATTCAGAAAAAAAGAATCCCAAACCCTCAAAATATTAAAAAATAAAACTGTTTTTTGGGGATTTTAATTTTCTGTAATAATTTTTTCGCATATCAAAGCTCGACTATTAAAACTTCGTATATAAGGTCTATTTTTTAATTCAACCCGAGCAAGCAGGGCGCTGTCAAAAAATAGTGCGGTTTTTCCTTCATCCTGAGTAATTTCACTCTGTATTTTACGCTGAAATGAATGTCAGTGTACGAACAGTTTGCAAAGTGAAAAATAAATTATTACTCTATGCAGCCCAGATCAATTGGCATTGCACAACCTTTGCTCGGTGTACAATACCCAGGACAAGCCTGCTTGCTCGGGTTAAATTACAAAATAGAGCCATAGCAAGCTCAACTACAATATTAGAATTGGTCAATGGTCTGAAAATCCCAAAATTTAAGTTACGAAATCTCAAATTATAAAATCCAAAACGAATATTTACCAAAATGTAAACAGTATGCGTAAAGCAACCTTTTGTACCATGGGCCCAATGAAAACCTCTTTGGTTTTCAGTCAACTTTAATAACTTTAAGAAAAACGATAACTCGATTTTCTTTTAAATATCAGTAGAAAATTGGACAGTCTTAGGTTCTACAAATATAAAATTGTTTAAAAACATCCATTGAGCACTATTCAACTACTATTCTTGAAACTGATGCCTATCGAACTAAGAACGTTTTCATTGAAATATTTGATGTTTGCTACGAGCTACTTATAATTGTATTGTGAGTAACATAGCCAAGCTTTGAAGGAGCGTTTGACTAAGTAAACGGTTGTGTAAGCCCTGGCAAACAATTAGTAGTGTTTTATCAAAATGTTCAATGATCAACTCTATTCCCAACAATAATTAATGTGGTGTCTCGTAATCGACTAAATTAAATTGACTAGAATTAAAGTTGAGTCGTCCGCTATTGTTCACTATTCGACCGACGAAAGTCTGTTTATAATTTTACATTTTGTATGCACTCCCTTCGAACGACACAGATTTTAGTGGCACATGCTTTTATATTTCACTAATTTCTTATCTACATTTAGTTTAGTTAATTGTGGCATACATCAATAATATACCGAATTAATTTCAGAGTGAACTGATAAACCGACAACCTCGCCATCTTAAACGAAGATACTATCTCGAACTACCATATGCGTTAGCTCTCTGTGTTACAGTAAATATTGAAAATGATTTCAGGAACAATGTGTTGCTCAAATTTAGTGTTTGTTCCGTAATAATAAAATCAATTTTTTTTGATATTTAGTTTGTCTCGAGAATTCCCGAAGACACGTTTTCCACGCAGCGGAGGGAAGAGAAAAATGTTAATATAGAATTTCAATAAAAAATCTTCACGTGATGATGATACGATCAATTTTGTACTTTGTTTTTGCTTCCACTAAAAATGTTGAACTCATTTTGGTTTTCGTTTTTTAGAGCTTTTAGTTCTACGTACAATTTTTTTTTTATCCCGTTTGGTGTTGTTATACAGAATTGGATTATGGAATTATGTTTCGTGTAAAATTTTTTTTGTTGCAAAATTTTTTCGTACATACGAGCATAATACACGGGTACATGAAGTTTATTATACATATATTATATAGGATGTTGTTGTGTTATCAAAAGTATTAAACATGGAAAAAGCGCTTTGATTATTTTCGATGTTGCATAAAATAATATTTGTTATTATTTTTTTTGTTTGCTTGCTTTTCAATCGGTTATTATATGGCGTTGTCTATTTTTATATGCATGTAACATAGAAAATATCAAAAATATTTAAGGGATGATATTTAATTAAAATTATTGTATATTTTCGAATATTTTGTTTGAAATATGTATGTAACAATATAATAGTTACCTTGAGGCGATTATCCTTTAGGGATGATCAAAATGTGTATATGGATATTATGTTTCTTTTTTGTTTTACGATTTTATTTTTAATAACATATGGATGTGAATTAAAATTTCTTTTGTTATAAATGTGTAACATTGGTACAAAAATTATGGGTGGTGTATAAGGATGGTGGTTACATTATTTTATCGATTTTATGCAGAGACTTTTTGTATTTATATACGATTAAAAACTTGATAATAATTCAATCAAAATAATAAAGATGCTTCGCACCGGTACATTTTCCCGCATTTTCATTATTATACACCCCAGTCAATATATTTACATACGTAATATGTAAATTTGTTTTTCTAACTTTTTAACGATATTTTGTCAATATAATACTCGTAGAGACATACAAGATTTTCTATAAATAAATTGAATTTCAACGGAAAATAAAATAAAAGCGCGTTAATATCCGCGGTTTATTTAACCCAACATAACATTACGAATATATAAAATAGGGGGGAGAGGAGTACACGGATAAAAAATATAAATTTATTTTTCATGCTATATTAAATCACGCCACAGATATGAAGTTGATTGACTCATAAAAAATGTCTATATACATTATATACATTCTGATTATGACTTTATTAATTTATAATTACCCGTATGTAAGTGTAACCAAGCATCTTATAATAAAAATAAATTTATGAGCCCACATGGTAAAAAATGTTTAAGATTATTATTTTGTTAACGAAATACATTCTTATAAATTATTTTTTAAATAACAAAAAACATTTTTTTAATTACATATTTATCTTCATACCAAATTAATAAAGTGAAAACGTCTTTATACAGGGTGTATTGTTCAGCATACTCAAAACATGAGGTAGTTATAATATAGAGGTAACCAGTCCGAATGATTTCGGTCATTGCATAAAGAAATAACACTAACCGAGCGTTTTAAACTAAATCTTCATTGTTGATTATTAAACGATTAAAAACATTTTTATTGGGTATTAGATTGATGATTATTTCACATTTATAGTACATTTTGTTTTAAGTTCCCAAAACTTAAATTTTTGTCTTTAAAAACATAACACTTCAACAAAAAAATTTTTGATTCATAACTGTTACTAATTACAGATTGTGACTCTTGCTTAAAACTAACATATTCTCCTTATATACTAAAATTTAGAGGAAATCTAAATGATTCTGTCCAAGCACTACGAACAACAAAAGCATATTTTCCAATGTTGCCAAAAGTTAAAAAAATTTAAGGATCGAGTTTTTCCGGTATATTATAGAACATACCTCCCCTTTGAGAGAAGCAAAATCTTACTACTAAAGTGATAAACTTCGTAATTTTTAAAGGTTAAGGTTTTTAATGTATTATTTTAATTTTACTTGTACTAAAGAATATTTGGCATGATATGCAGAATTTTAGTAGTTTTAAATATTAAGAAATTACGTCGCAAAAGTTGCATATGAATGAAATTGTTTTGTGATTAATATTTGATGAGCTTGGTATTTGATTAATAATTAATTGCTGAGGTTTGGATATCATTTTGTTTTGCAAATTCCTGGAACGCTTTGATTCGATCTGTTTTGTTGAGAACCATGGGCGTTAAGGCTCGTTTGTTGCTTTATTGCTAATATTTTAGCGACTGTATTGTTTATTATTTGAGATGGCTTAGCTCTTAATACTAAAAATTGGTTTTGATTGGATGGAGTTTGAATTTTTTTGCTTAATAATTAAATTTGTTACACAAACACCTCGACTGATTATGATCGATCGATCAATTCGATTGATGTCGGCTCGCTTGACTATCTTATTGGTACATGTGTTGTGCAACGTGATTTGTAGCGACGGATTTCAAAAACTAGTTGAAAAACTAATCCACCCATTAATGATACACCTCATCTTGAGCTTTAAGTTTATTCGCAATAAAGTATGTCACTTACGGAGTGAATCAAATAATTTAAGAAATATTATATTGATTGAATTACTACTGTAATTTAAATATTTAAAATGCTATACGCCAATGGTGTCGTCTGCTATATGGTTCTCTTGAAGTTTCCGTGTTCAGCAAGGCTCATTCGCTAAGGAATGTGATGTCTAAAACAGTAATAATGATTATTGTTCCATTTCTGACTGAATATTATTCATCTTTTCCTGCGTAGGGCCAATGATGATTATTTTGCGCTTCATTTTAGTTAAGTTAGGACACGTTTCACTAATTGGCCAACAGGGCAAATTACTCGAAATAATTTTGGTACCTCGTATATAAATTCTTAACTTCTTTATTGCTTAACTTATTTAGTGATTTATACTCGTACAATTAACATTTAAAATTTACCCAAATGAAACTTGTGAAAAAAATATTAATATGAACATTTAAAACACATTCGAACGACGTAAAAGTCAAAGCCAATTTTGGCAGTAGTTTAAATAAAACTTAAAACTTTCAAACTTCTGTTATACCAACCCTCATCCAATATAGGGTCTCCATCCGGTAAAATTCGAACCCAGTACCTCCCGTTTCAAGTGCCGAAGTATTAACCATTTGTCCGGTAACTTTAATTTTTATTTATCACTGGTTTCAATTTTTAAATATTTTTGACAGTTTCTATATAAAATATACCAAGCCCTTTCCAGAAAACAATGTCCTTATAGAGTTCTTATGATTTTTTAGAACAGATTATTAGAAACTATTGTCTATAGGGTTGAATGCCCTTACCAATTTTTTTAATTAATTAAAAGAAAACTACTACTTGAGAACTTCAAAGTGCAATTCCAACTCCAGATATACAATTAAAGTTGAACTTTCGATGAACTGGATGGATTAATTTCGGCACAACGAAATAAAGCACCAGAGGCATTGAAAGCTGTACTCTCCAATTAAAAATGAATATTTTCGAACGAATTTTAAAAGTGGGTGATATTTACGACCTGTCAACAATGAATGAGAAGTAGACATCAAGATTACAGTTCTGTCATTGCAAGCAGTCCACAGTATTGTAAATGGAATTAGAGATGGTCATCTGAACCTCCATTTAAGGATCAACAAAAATGAGGGCTTCAAATATGATGCAACCAGAGAAAGTTTGACTCCCGAAATAATGAAATTGCGTTAGCTTGACTCAAGTTAACAAGCAATTACTAACACTAAAATTAGAAAGGATGAAGAATTTGACTATCAGGTTCAGATCCGGACGACGTTAAAAGTGATATCAGATATATTTAAAAACATTTTACTTTCGTTTTCTTCTTTTCATATGATTACTATATCGTGCAAAATTTTGACATGCCAATTTTTGCAGATTTTCCATTCGCTATATCGTCGAAGTCAATAAAATTAGTTTTTAAAATATCCCCCCGCGTGTGTGTGTGTTATAGTTTTTTCTTAAGCTCTAAAAATTGGAAGATCTTAGTGATTTTCGTCGATATCAGTCCACTGGAAGTAACAGATTCCAAGGAGGCATTAACGAAAAAACGATTAAAAATAAAATTATTATAAATTAAATTTCAAAAGGTTTGTTAAGATCGTCTTTTTAAATTTTATCGGAAATCGCGAGTTTTGACAAAATAAAACTTTATTTCATCAAAATTAGAATTCATAATTAAGTTTTTTTTATATTTTATTCTCATATTCTTCTTCATCGTACCATTGTCGTGGAAGACAACGGAAGAACTGGCGACAGAAACAAGGACCGAAATTACGAAAACACATGAAAGTTCAAAAGCGGACAGAACCAGAGACAATTGCCCAATTCAAGATTTAAAGCACAGCGGCAACTAAAGTTTCCATTTAAAATGAGGAGGATAACTGGGCAGTGTAGTTAGGCACTATAGAGAGAGCGAACCAGAAAGACACAGGATAGGCACACTAAGGTGTTCGAAGTTTCCTGTATATTAAATATCAACCTACTAGCAGATTCGATAATGTTAACTCTTCATTGGATAGCCAGTGTGGCTTTCGTACCGCCTCTGTCTTTGTAAATTCCCAACCCGGCGTTTGGTTTAAAATCTTAGTTCAACAGTTCAATGTAGCTAACATAAGAAATCAAAATACACCAATATGCGATGAGTGCGCTAGATTACAAAATCTCCGAGTTAATTGTGGACATTACGGCGTTGGTCCATTTTACAGAACTGGATCAGAATAGACTTCACTACTAGCTGCATAGAATATATGCATGAGTGATATTAAACCGTCTCACTATCAAATAGGGCATGTGTCTCCGCCAATATTAAAGAGATTGAACAGACTTGATTGAGTTCTAAATTAATTCCTTAAAAACTACATATTACACCTGAAATGTTGGATCTTATAAAAGCCCCGAAAGTCGATTCCACCCTTCCTCAAGTTCTAGACACGATTGGGACTAGCAACGCGAATAGAATTAATGAAAATAATTTCAGCTCAAGTCTAAATCGATACTGAAGCCGATGGTTTCCCGAACTAAAGAGGACTCTCAAAACCGAAATCTAAATAAGTTATTCAATTTATTTGTAGCATCCAATAGCACCAATGTAAGGGCGTACGATAAAAAGTATGGTTGGTCGAAAATTTGTTGGAACCCTTATAATCCCGGACGTGGCATTGCCGAATATAGTGGCAGCTTTTCTGAGGCAAACGAACGTTTTTTAAACTTCATATCCAAATTTCCGAGATTAACCTTTAGTTTGCAAAAAACTACAAAAGACGGTTTATGTCGGACGATATTCCATCAAGCAGTCACGCACCACCTCGAAACAATTGGTTAACCTGCCGTTTACGAAGCGATAATTAAAACAATTGGGAAGCAGTGGATGTGTTTATTTTAAAGAAACTATGCGAGCCGATGTGGATAAATGCAACTTTTGCCAAGTCTGAAATCAAATTGCTCAGGCATATAACAAATTGAGACAACCCCAAACAGTGAGACTACTATATCGCCTACAGAACGAATTCGTATATTATGAATGATCTGGTCAAAAAGTTTACAGATCTGTTTAAAGTTGAGAACTACAAGATAAAATTCTTCCCATACCTTGTTGTCATAACCGTGTACGAGTTCCAAATTATTTATTGATGTGGATGCTTCAAACCGTGCGATTAAACTGTGGTTAAACAATGGGCATTGAATTACTCGCTTTGGACTTCCCGAATTAACCATAACTGACCCATGGTCTTAATTCCAGTCACAACTATTTGATAAGTTGTCTACATATGTGATTCGTACACAAGCGAGTTAAAAGTTACAAACCGAAAAGCAAAGACATGGTCGAATGGAGGCAAAAATATTTTAAGACCATTAATATGTGTTATAAATGACCAGTCTTATTACAACTAAAGACGTTACCCACTACATTCGTCGCACCAAGCATGTCGTCTTCGCATATATACAGGAGACGACTATGTGGAAAGCCATAACATGAAAAGGCTACATCCCTCTTCATTATTCATTATCGCTTATCAGAGGTTTATTGGTCGGCAGGGAAATGTCGCACACTATACAATGGAACTAGTTTTGTAAGAGCTAAATATATTAAATAGACATTAGACCTATGTGAAATCAATTAAATTTCATCTTAAGAAACGTAACGTCGCAGAGAATCTAACCTAAGAGAAACTGGTCATTAAATTGATCTAAATAGAAGTGACAACTACTTGGTCCATTAACCAATTAAACGGAATTACAACTATAGTGGCAACTGGCAACGGGAAATTTTATGATCAAAAATACACATCTAGCACTACCGGTAAAGAGACTTCTAGGACTCCTAGAATCAATGTTAGGCTAGGATATAAGCCAAAGGCAATATTAGAGAAGTGGAGCGATTTCCATCTCAGATCAACGTTGAGGAACGGTTGCCAATTCAATTCAAGGTTGAAAGTGAGTGAGTGCGCTAGCAATACCAAGGGGTGGTGAAACTCGGGAATCTACTTTGAAAAAATTGCCGTAATGCAAGTAGTTGCAATGAGATGGCGACTAGCGGTACTGGCGAAACCAATGCTTAGCCCATCCAAAGCGATCAACAACCTTCTAGGATATTTTAAGTATTTTCTTAGAAATTATTAAATTACTATTTACATAATTATTTAGACGAAGAAAACGGAAAAACTAAATGAAAAGCGATGAAATACGACTAAGACGGGGGAGGCAGTAATTTGTTAATTTATTTAGCGATAATGAATTCAGATTCCTTACTGTGATGACTATGTATAAATTTCTATATTACTTGGTTTTATTTCGTTTGAGATTACTGGGGTCAGTCAAGATTTATACAAGGTGTTTGTAATAACACAAGAATTGAGGTTTGCTGAATGCGACTATCAGCATCGCTCATATATTGCAACATTTCGATCCAGTGAACGTATCAATTAGAGACAGTAAAGTTTGAGCAACTTTAACCTATTTAATTTACCAGGAGCGGAACATTTGAATCCCTTCTCCAGTTGCGTAAAAAGGTTATCAAATGTTGCTACCTTGTCGAACACCATCAATGATTCTCTGAATATTTATATTATTTAAATGCAGTCCATGATTTTAAAAAATTTGGTGGAATTGGATTTTAAGCGAAGTTAAGCGAAGGGTTATTTGTTTTTTTTTTTAAATTCGGCTCAAACGAATTTGATACAATCCGTGAGAAGGGGTTTCTAGTATCTTGTACATAAAAAACTTGTATATTTACGCGAAATGTTTCAAAAACTTAAGGCGTAATGTGATTCCAATAAGTGTTCTGAATCTCACAATTACAACTCGTCATGATTTCGAAAGTTGTTTCGTTCAGCTGTCCTTCTGAGGAGCTCGAACTTCTTTCTTAAACATTTTGCCGGATAAATTTGATGGTAAACCCCCTTAAGTTTTTGAGTTGCAAACGTTTGCAATAAGCCACGAGTTCAAAAAATTCGTTTAGATTCCCTTTCTTTCAATTTCCACACTTTTCGAGTGGTAGAAATTCATAAAAAAGAGTTGTGATTATCTGAAACTCGTTTACCGAGCCCTCCAAAAATAATTATAAAAATTAAAACAAAAGAAAATTGCCTACAGAAATACTAGTTCCTTAATAATATTTACAACACGATGCGTTTCTCTTCACCTCTTACCTCTGCGCCAACAAAGAAAATTTTAAAGTAAGATTATTTTGCAGCACATTTGCAGCAATAACGCTAAGTGCGACTCGTGTTGAATTTTGCTAAAAAATAAACGCCTGAGCAAATGTGACAGACTTTACATTTTGTTTCAATACCTACTAGATTTTTAAAATTTTATTTTTTGGTTTTCCTATCGGTTTCGCATTCAATGTAATATGAAAATAAGATAGACATGTGCCTTGAATTTTGTGTAGATAGGCAAGTGCTGCTTGAGTTGCAAAACGCAGTGTGTGGAAAGACTCATCGTATATTGTTTTGGTGACGTATTATGACAAAAAAAAACCCGAAATATATGTGCTTTGGGAAAAAATTGAACCGCGTGGGGTTGGCATGCATGAACTTAAGGTGGTGTTCAATAAATGGGGCATATGAAACTCCTTGATCTACTAACTGGTCCACGATGTACCTTTAGGTTCCTAGGGGCTTCTGTATAAATTCCTACCCACATCATTGGCGAGCGGTCCCATGCAATGGGACCCAAGTTCATGTAACCGTCGTCACATACCTCGGCCAATCGACTATAGCGATAAACTTCGAACTGTTAAAACCGATATTCACTCAAATCAATTTAATTTGCGACAGTTTCGTGAACTGTAATAATAATACTAATACATTATATGTTTTTTTATTACATCGGAGCACGCAGATAGATGAGATAAGCCTTTATCCGAGAAGAAATATTTACGTGATTTGTTCTGTAAAATCTTTAAAAAAAATTCAAGTCTTGCTTCTGAAACAAATAGAAAACCCGGAAGGGTTTTGTAATTATCTCTTTGCTCACTCCGATGCAATACAACAAACACTAACGAAATACGGGTTTAAATATTCAAAAACAATCGGTTGTTGCGGTTTAATCTAAAAATCCGTATTTTAATTTTTTTGCCTCGTATTACATTTTATGCTGCGATTAGCTTTAAAACAAAAACCAGGGATCCCAATATTTACGAGGAATTTGAATATTAAATGCAGTTTTTTATTTATATAAATATTCTTTACTACTTTAAAAGGACTTCAGCCAACATTTTAGGATACATGGCAGGCTTTATAAGCTCGCACAAAGCAAACCAGTATCAGAGAAGGAAATTTCAATTACCCCTAAATTACCCTAAAGATTCTCACAAATTGTGAACGTGACCGTATCGTATAGCTGCATCAATCGATTCAAGGTGTACGTCGGTAGCCACATCAGGCAACTATGTAACGTTAACATACTCCTGACAGTAAGTAACTTATTTGTGTTATTTGAGACAACCAATCGTTTTTAATATGACTTTTCTTTTCAGAACCAGCTTACCAATAAACCAAAGAAGGCATAAAACAACAACACAATTCTCGTATTTACCATTTCTAATAAAATGTAAATCAAATAATGAAGGCCCTCATGTCAGCCAAAAATAAAATAAAATAAAACAACAGAGGCAATATCAAAATTTTAAAAGTTAATCAACATCCAGCACAAAAATAAAATCCAGTGCTTATGAATATTTAAACGACAAATTTTCACAACCAGAACGCACATACATATATACAACAACAAAAATTATATATTTTTTTGAATTATTTATTGGAAAAAAAACGGAAAAAGTAAAACGAAACGAAAACAACAAAATTCCCCAGAAATTTTCTGAAAATAACTTAATCATTTTAATTATGGACCAAATTATTATTACAAAGCAAACATCAGTTTACTGTTTAGAACATAAGACAAGAAACATATTTTACAGTATGGAAAAGGATTTTACACATCCCTGTTATAATCGTCGTATACCCCACCGTGATATATTCGTATGTGCTTCTGTGATGCAGAACGAAGAAAATTACATAATTTAATTTTGTTTGCTGGAAATGAAATGGAAAACTGCGTATATATCAAAGTAGCAAACATACATTCATCCATCTTAAAAAATAAAATAAAAAAATGCTTTATCCGAAGGTTGATGGATAAAAGACAAGAGGCATCAT
Source organism: Nephrotoma guestfalica (assembly GCA_963691935.1). NCBI lineage: Eukaryota > Metazoa > Arthropoda > Insecta > Diptera > Tipulidae > Nephrotoma > Nephrotoma guestfalica. The sequence goes on from OY829913.1 coordinate 257,959,246, forward strand.
CATCATCATCATTTTAAGAAATACAGCAAAATAATATAAAATGTTCAGAGATTTTCATCATTACGACGAAATAAAACAAAACCACCATTTTCTTTTATTTTGTCTTGTGTAACCACCAATTCTTATGTTTTCTAACTGACACGCAAATATTTATGTACATGAACGTAACCATATTCAAAAAAAAAAAAAAAAAAAATTCTGTGTTGAAAGATTTTATTTATACGGGGTAATATTAAACTAATTTTTCTTATTTTCATTTTCCAAAAGCATTGGCGAAACCTTAAATCTAACAGGGAAAATAAGAAAGATGTGTATAGATATGATATTGTATGTACAAAATGTTTTTATTCCATCCAATTTTTTTTTATTTATGTATCCCATGTAACATAAACTCATGTAACGTGTACAGATTTTTTTCGGTGGTTCTTCCCTGGGTTTTGTATTAAATGCAGTCAATTAAGTGAATCCTAATAGCTAGCTTTGTATTCATTCATCTACAAAGCACATAAAATAAAATTTCGTTCAGTATAGAATTTAGTGAGTAAATAGAATGAAAAAGTGCTTTTGATAAGTTAAATGAAAATGAGAAAGGAACACATACGTACGTTCGTACCAACATATAGAAAAAAAAGTAGGAAATCTGGAAAAGAAAGCCAATATTATGATCAAAAGGAATATTTTTTTATATGTTCTTGTTTGTTTGATGATAAGGACGATGATGATGATATTTATTCGTGGTGTTACTTTTAAATTATGGGTTATCTGAAAACCGTTTTGTTAAAATTAGGAGAGCTTCATCTATACCATAAGGAAATATTATTAAGGTTATTTTGATTGAAAGGATGAAAAAAAAGAAATAATGAGTACCTGACGAAACGAAAGGCGCTTTTTACCATTTTCCAATACGTAGAGTCTAATAAACGAAACCTGTAAGATTACACTGAAAAAATTAGTGCATTTTCTGTAGACTATTGGACGAAGATTACCGGTTTCAAAAATTAAAATTCCGCCCCCCTCCAATAATTTTTAAATAGCGCAATTAAGTGATTGTTTTTTTTTCAAAATGTCAATATAGATTTCACTAGTTTTGGTTTTATGATTATAAAATAGGCATTTAAAACATTTTTGTTGTGTGCTGTCAAATACATAAATTCTAAATATTCGAACAATTTTATGTAAACCACTGGGGATAATTTATGTTCACTTTAAAATTACCTCAAGCCCTTTTAAAATTTCTAAAATTACGAAAGCACGTCTTGCTGGCGTACTATTTGGAGGTTCATGCAAAAACCTGTTCCAGAATACGTGCGCCCGCATTTCAAAACACCGCATTTCAAAACACCACAAGACATTCGCTCACTTGAAAAAGAAGAAGCTATCTGTACTGGAAAAAATGAAAGCAAACGTAGAGTCTATTGCACCCGAAAACAATGATTTGAAGGTCAAAGTTCAAAAAAGTGAAGATTCGATTAAATTGAAAACACAAAAATCGTTTAAATCGAAGCCAACAAAGACTGGGCCAATCAGCAGTAACACAAGGAAGATATCATGATTAGTGGTTTACCATTAAAATCTGGGGATACACGCGGATTAATCGGTGACACCGTCAAAAAATTCGGCACTACCATTGAACCTGGTGACGCGAAACAAAATAAAACAATAATTCTAAATAAATTGTAAAAATTCTCCCGGAAATTAAAGCACCACCAAAACAATGTCAGATTAGCAAATTTTGTGAAAAAGCTTTCAATCAAGCTTGCAAGGTGAAGGTACCTGGAATATCGTACCTGAATTAAATCATTGAACGCAGAAGCCTATTTTACTTGGAAACCAATTAGAATAGATAGTTTGTATGTTAACTGTCACCATCATCACAGACCGTTTACTTCTTTGAAAGACTGACCCAATGTAGTCTAAAGCTACATAGCTTTAATTTCCTGATTATCTACAGTAACGGTCATGTTAATATATTTCAAAATGTTTTGTCAAGAAACAATTTTTAAACTTCTAGATTACGCAGGTTTTGTGAGTGAAATGTGTACTATTAGTTAATATAACTACCCATGTTTTGTAGAGCTTAAAAATTTGAGTTTTCATGTTTTCTTTCATTAAGGGGCTATTATTAATTTTATAACTACGCCGATTATATTTTTTATTTTTTTGAGGAACGTACAAAATTAGAAAACAAATATAAAAATGGAGAGTGTACCTGTTTATGTTGTAAGCAATACCCGATTTTTTCTTCGTCATCACACTTCATTACTAAGGGAGTAAAACGGCATTTCAATAATTTTATGATACACAAACAATAATTTTATGATTCATAATTTATGACTCTTCTCGATCTCCATATTTTTGATATCACGTGTTGCTCTTGGATAAATGAGGAGATGAAGAATAGAAATCAAAAGAACTTTCTTGTTAGTCGAGTCTCGCAAAAATTAATGTGCTATGTGATATACCTGTATGCGCCTGTTTCGCATTCTCATAATTTCAAGCCATCGATGACGGCTGTTCTCTGAACAAACAAAAACACTCTTAGAGTAGCTGCTACATCTGGCATACAGAATTTATGAAAAAAAGCTTAAGAATCGGTCGAAAAGGGGCCGAATTGTTGAGGAACGTTTTTCGACAAATTTCACTAGGATCTCCCAATTTATGAAAACATTTATGTATGAGTGAAGTTTACTCTAAAACAGAAGCAACACAGACAGATATCGTCTCGAAAATCACTGTTATGATTATTTTAATGTGTAAAAGGAAGTAAAATAAGGAAGTTGTTGTCGCAAGTAATGAAAAATTTCAATATTTAAAAAATTATCAATTTTTATCAGACACTACTACTACTAGTAAAACTACCTATAAATTCTATTTTAATTCATAATTTATTAAAACAGGTTAAGTATTTTTTGCGAAACTATCTAGAGCCGAAATCTTAAAATGCGACCGAGGAAATCAATGTTTTCAAAATATTTCAATGAACAGTCCACAAAAATTTTGAAAAATGATCAAAATTAGCCTAAAAATTTCGCAAAAACAGTTTAATAACAAAATTTTAAACGGAAACATACCTAACCCGTTTCATACCGCCCATAAAACTACTGGAGCAATTTTAACGATTTTTAAAACTTTAACGTATTTTGATTCACTAAATATAGTTACAAGTTTTCATCCAGATTTGGCTGCTATTTTCGGAGTATTTTCGGTAAAAACACTATTTAATTATTTTTATTTGCAAATAGTTTCAAAATTTATGTAAATACAGCTTATTATTTTTTTGTTGTGAAACTGCGGTGAACATTTTAATTGAAGTGGAATGTCATAACCATGGCTTGAGCATCGGGAACATTTAAATGTAGTGTTCTTTTTGCAGACACGACAGCGCTTTTGCTTACTGTTTGCTATCTTTATTATGTCATGCCGCTGATTCGATAGTCTAAGAGTTGTATCTAATGACGGCCATACGCCCAATTAATTATAGCTTATATCTTACAATGCCAAAGTTAACTCTCGACGAAAGGCCAATAATGGCATAGGTTTTTCAGACACCATCTTATGTAAGCACCAGGCATTGGAAACTGCGGCATTCAAACAATTCACAAATAAAGGCCACCACCATTTCTTCCCTTCAATTTTTATGCGATATTAGGGAATAAATCTATCGAATAAATCGACTCCACTCATTCTTTTATTGTAAGCTTTCACAATTTCGGTTTCTGCGAAATCATCAAAAGCTCCTTGGTAAAATCCTCTCTCTTTTTTGATTCTTTTAAGCCCAGCAAAGGGCATTTTCCAGTTCGGTTATCACGGACAGTGCCCATTGCAAAATAGCCATCATTGTTCAAACCCACCATCAGTTTATGCGAGCTGAAAAAATTATCTAAATTTCCGCGATGGTTCTCTGGCTGTTCATCAATTTCTAAAATATTGAGTACCACATTTTCTCCTAGTCCTCTTTTTTGATTGAAAGTCTCAGATTTACCGCCATATGGAAAAAATTTATATAAAAATCCATCTGCAGAGGTCATGCACCAAATCTTGTAACCAAATCTAATAGGCTTGGCACGAATGAACATTTTGCAGCTATGACGTCCGTGATATGGCTACATTTATTCGTCTATATCACTTATTTATCATCACTTCGTCTATCATCACTTATTCCTTCGAAATCAGCAGGAGGTAAAATAGTAATATCCGGTAACTCGGGTTCATTCTCATTTTCATCATGCCATTAATCGATTTCAGCCACAGCTTCGGCGGCCAACGTGTAAAATTTTGTTGCCATCTAGAAAAAAATAGTTAGTTACTTCTGGACACAGAGTAATCACAGCTTAAAATATAGGGTAAATAAACCTCTTTTTCATTTACTTTTAATTATATCCTTTTTGGGAAACTTTCATCTTTAATTAATACACAAATTTAATAAAATAATTGTTTTAATTATTTTCCGGAGAAATAAAAAAACCCAACATGCAGACTAAATTTCACTGACACTAAATTTTATAAAAGGGGAATCCCAAAAATATAAAATAGATGTCATTCCTGTAATATAGATGTCATTCCTGTAAGATAGAGAATACATGATCGTTGGCAATTAGGTGTAAATTTATATGTCCATAATTGAAACAACGGGGAAAAAACGGGTTAAAATAGTAAAAAAAAATCGCCTGGACAGAGACCAGGCACACATTTAATTGATAAAAAAATAATTTTTTGCGAAAAATTGGGTAAAGGTAAATAGCAGTCTTATTTCTGTTTGGTTTCAAAGTGAATCATATCACGAATCATGTCACACATGTGTGACACAATTTTGATTTTAATTCGCCTAAATGTACTCAAATTTTTCAAAGTATTTTTCAGCGCGACATTGAGAGGAATAAGTTACCAATACATATTTATCGTGTCATCAATTTTATCCTGCATCGAGAGCTACTAGTTCTTGAAAATTTACTCAAACGAACGACGAACGTAAAAAATAGTGATGAATATGAAAAATCGAAATCCACAACATTGTCATAAACCGAAAAAAAATATTTCCATGTACAAAATAAATTCCGAAAACTACTAAAATTACATTTGGAAAATAATTGTTTCTTAAAATTTCTAATTAATTTATTGATGTATGGTTACTTGATCTTTTAACATAAGTATTTTGATTTAGTTGCGCCTGAAAGCAAACATTACGAAATTTGTTGAGCATTGAAGCGCAACGAACGGTCTGTCCATTTCCAAATAAATTTCATTACAAACAATAAATAAATAATAATAATCTAAATAACAAACCATGACATCCGATGATACAATTAATTAAAATAAAAAGCTTCCAAGAATTTTTTTTATATTCATTTTGTGTACTTCTAAGTGTATTTTGTGTTAAAGCTTTCAAAAATTAAGATAAATATAAAGAAAAAAAATCCTTATTAATTTTTAATGAACGCATACAATTTATTTTGAACTAGAGGACATGGATCTATTTTGTGCGGGGGTGGATACATTTTCGAAATTATCACAAATAGACACAACAAACAGAATAGTGTTTTGGGAAATGACAGTAAAATGGATTTTGTATATAAAGCTTTAAGTACAAAATTATTTTTGGCATCTCGACAACGAGAAAACAAATCTTGAAAAAAAAGAACAACCTTAATGTTGTATACTCGAACAACAAACACAATAGAATATGGTTTTATAATATTTTAATTGATTTACTTACTAATTTTTATAAGAAACTATAATCATTTTTACAGTTCGGTGTTGCTGTGCTCTTGTCTTGTCTTAAGTTTGTCTTTAGTTTTTATGACAGATCGTTTCTCGTGTTTTTTTTTGTGTGAGCGCGCTCGAGAAAAATAGTTCGGAAAACAATCCTTATCTGTGAAAATGTAATTTTTCAAGAAAATGTCTGGTGGAATTTATTATTTTTTTTATATTCTTGTGTGCTTCAATTTTTATTAAAGGAAAAGTTGGAAAAACTTGTTCTTTAGTTTTTAATAACAGTAATAACAGTTTTCTTTCGAAAGTATTACCGAGGATCATTAATTTATTTTTTTTTGTCTTCTTTAGAATGTAATCTTTGTGAACTAATCCTTTGGATTTTTATTCCGTTTGTTTGTGTGTTTAATTCTATTTTGGACATCCTTTTTTGGATGTATGTAATTTAAACATAAGATATTTTAAGCAAAATTAAAAGATGGGTTGTTAATCTTTGATATAATCCAAACTAATTAAAATAATTTAAAAGGAACATGGAAAAAATCATATTTCCTGATTCTTCCTGTTTTTCCTGATTTTTATCCACTCGTTAAGTTTTTTTGCTAAGTATATGTAGAATTTTTTATTCAAAACTTTGGGATAATAGTTTCATGAGATAAGAACAATAATTTTGATTTTTTTTTGTTCTTAACATTAACAGCTTGCGTAATCTTTTTTCAAGGGGGCTACAATTCAAATTTACTTTTTATGCAGACGGTGATCACATTTCAATACGGTTTATCATTCGTTTTTAATACAATACGAAATCACCCGCAAGGGACATGATAAATTGTGAGCTTAAAGGGCAGAATATGCACTGTCGAGGATAATATAAATTTAATGCATCCCAAACAAACACGATTTGCGGATGGTATTGCGATTTGTTGATTGATAAACTATTATAATCGAAATAAAGGGTGATACAATTTATGATGTTTGTAGTAGTCGCCGTCCCGTGAGTAAATTAAATTACACACACATGACACTCTAGCCGCCATCCTTTCCATAACATATTTGTATAGCAGTGAATTTACGTAACTCAACTTATTATGAAAAATATTTCTGTGTCTGCCAAAAGACAGACAAGATTTTTCTGGACTAGAAAAGTCACTACTCCTCCAGTTAGTGTATTAGACCCTTTATCGTTTACAGCGTGCAAGTTAATATTATAGTATGGAAAGATTATGCATCACGTCAGTATTAAACCAATTAAATACAATTATTTATTAATTTATTTAAAATCATCTTTTGTTAGAAGAAATCAGTTAGTTAAAACTGGAAAGTCTGATAAAAAATTATTCGATATTCCAGTTCAAACAAACCAATAAACAATTAAGTTTCTTGTACCTGTAACTGCAGCTCTGATTTTCGCAAGAAGGCAATTTTTTAAAAATGTTTCGAGAATCCTTATTCCAACAATATTAAGTTTATATCACATATTTTCAACTATGTCTTTCAGCAAAGCGTATCTTGATGTTTGATAATGTCATTAAGTAGTAAACCTGCGTAGGCATTTCCCACTACACACATTTGGCACATTATTAAATAAAATTTCGGCAAGAACACAAAATCAAGTAGTCAATGAAAAAACAAAAATGCATGCACGATATAAAAATCTATTTTTGTTTTTTATAATTCAAGAAATTGTTTGCGACGTGCAGATTTCTATTTTTACTATATCGCGTGATTCAATTGGGTCGGTCTAATTTGGTTTGGATTGAATGCAAAATCGGATGGTGTGTAGTGAAGTTGGATCGAAATTCCATCCAACCAAATTGAATGGTGTGTAGCGATCTTCGATGATCGTCAATGTGTCGTTTCATATAGTGTGTCAACACGATGCATTTTGCTCCGTCTTGCAGCAATTAATTTATGTGCCGCTCGTGTTGAATATATGCATATACACTTGCTAGAAAAAGTTTGCATTCACCTGCTATCTATCAGCATATATCATTAAAAATTCAAAAACCAACAAATATTTTCCAAATTTTATTTCACCTATTTATTACGTATTTCTTAATTACTCAACACAAAGAAATTCATTTATTTCGCTTTTAAGGTTTTTGAGATAACCGTAAATTTTTCAGAAAATACACAAAAGCGAGGCAGAAAAAGTCTGCGTTCGCTTGTAATAAAAATTATAAAACAAAGACAATAAACGATCTAAAAAAATAATTAGTATTTCGTGGGGTAACCTCGATTCTTTATGAATTCTCGGAATTGGCGAGCTTCACTGCGTCGGTGATGCACTGTCTTCTCCCACTCCTCTTTAAAAACAGTTTTCAACATTTATTTGTTTGTTATTCGGTGTCCTCGAATTCTCCTCTCTAGCGAATCCCATAAGTGCTTGATAGGGTTTAAGTCTGGAGATTGTGGGGGTGTATGTAGCTATTTGGAACATAATAAAGTAACCAGAGCCACACCAACCAAGTCGCCATACACCCCCACATCATTAATCCACCACCACCATGTTTTACAGTGGGTACCAAGTTTTATTTTTCGAGTACTGTTCCTGACTTTCGCCATACCATCTTGCGTTCATTTATGCCAAAAATAATAAATTTATGCCAAAAACGCAGTATTTACTTTCGTCAGAAAAGAGCGTATTCTTCCAAAACTCTTTTGGCTTATCTATGAGCTGCTTGGCAAAGGCAATACGCTCTTGTCGGTAGACTTGAGCTACTCGTCCATGGTATTCAGTTTTTTGAGGGCTTTTCTTGCAGTGTCAGGACAAATAATTTTTGTTAAATTTTCCTTTTATTTCATTTGCTAATTGGGATGCAGTCTGTTGTAGATTTTTCTTACTAATTGCATGATATGTCGCCCTGGAGGTGAATTCTTGTGTCAATTTAAAATTATTAATAATCCTTTGACTGACGAATACTGTCTTCCCACAATTTCACTGTTTCTCTGTAGCTGTTCCCATCTTTCCATAATTTTACTATGATTATTCTTCCACTCACACTAATTTCTTTTCTTTTCTTTTTCATGGCAAGAACAAATTGCATTTATGAAATAAACTTTAAAAAAAAAAACTATTTGACCACCTGATAGAATAACAAAACCTAAATGATAAACGCGAAATATCGTATAAAAATGCATGATAACCAATTGTATTTCGCGAAATCCCATAATTCAACAAATGAATACAGATTTTTTCTGTCTCGCTTTTGTTTATTTTCTGTAAAAAGTGCTGTTGTCTAGAAAACTGCAAATTAATTTCTTTGAGTTGAGTAACTAAGAAATACGTGTGAACGCAGACTTTTTCTAGCAAGTGTACTTACTAATCAAATCCAAAAAAAAACATATTAGTATCAGAAATTTTCATGAACGCCTTAGCAAATGTGGGGAATTTTGCATTGCACTTCAATACCTACCTAGGTTTTTAAATTTAATATTTTGTTTTTCCTGTTTGTTTCGCGGAGGCAAGTGCTGCTTGAGTTTTGTTTGAAAAGGCAGTGTGTGAATCGAAGAACAACCTAATTCATGTGAAAAATACATTTAAAACAGAAACAAATTAGACTGAAACAAAACAAAAACAAGCTTAACAAAATTCGAAAAATTGTTTGATAAATTGGATAGCGTATAGGCAGCATCCAATTTGGTCGGAACGACAGTTGGTCCGACAAATTGGATCGTCTGTAGTGCTCGTAATGAAATTTTAAAATAATTTATTATGAAATAAATAGAGCATTGTTTATAAATATTTGTAGTTTCTCATACATAATTATAACAATTAGCGGGAATTATCTTCCTAATGGGATCAGGATGCAGATACCAACTCTATGATCGTCTTTGGTTCCACTAAAATTGATTGAATACTATATGTAATTAATGCGCCCAACTTCCCGTATTGAACTCGTGTCATCTATAAATAAGTAAATTATTAAGTTACTGTTTCATAAATTAATCCCGTCAGATTGAAAGAAAATGTTTACGGTTGCGAAACTATTGCCGATAATTTGGTCGTATAGAGAATAGTAGATTGAGATTCCTGAAGAGAAATATTAACAGTAAATTGGAGTGAGGAGAAAAAAATTGGAGCTTTGTTATCTACAACCAAATTTTTACTCGTTCAAACAATGATTTTTTAAATTCCTGTCTTAGTTGGAAGGCTTCTACACTAGTCAGCTCCTGTGATAAATAGTTACACATTATCCATTTTTATAATAATTTTCAATACCATCGCAGTTCAATTGATTCCAAAACTATTTTGAGTTGGACAAACGGTACGATGCGAGAATTGAAACAAATTCAGCCGACTAAGACATAAACAGACCAAAATTTTGTTGACTATGAGTTTAATATTAAAAGCGTTAAATTTATGTACACGTTTCAAATGCAAGATATGTCATTTATTAACCCAAAACAATCCAAATACTGCTTTATTTAGAATTTCCGATTTAAGTAAATAATTTTAATTTATTTTTAAATATCAACCTAATTTTAATCGAATAACAAGCATATTTGGACAAAAACATTTCTTCGAAAAGCTCGAAAAGGGCTATTTGATAATTTTTCTAAAAAGTAATAGTTTTGAAAATATTTCTTAAATGTTTTCGATATTTTGGAAATTGAGAAAAGTTTCAGAAAATTCGTTATCATACAAACGATAATTGATTGGAAAGATGACCAAATTATATCTTTTTTCAACGTTACTCAGAGAAATTTTAATAATCTTTGATTTTGTGCGGTTTTATAATTTTTTTAAATAATTTCTCTAACGCTAAGCAACAGTACTTTTAAACAAAATCAGGATGCAGAGTGAAGGTGGTATTGTTTGTTCAAATTATTGGGAAATAATAAATTTCGAAACAACTGTCGAAAACCAATTCTTCGCAAAAAAAAAGCGGATAGAGGATGTTGAAGGCAGAGCCGACTTCTAAACACTCATCCGTTCCGCTTTTGGAAGAATTGTTTTTCGAATAATTTGTTTCCAAGGATGTTTCCATTCTTTTTAATAGTTATTCAAACACAAGTTTGGCACACAGTGAAGTTAATCTAGCTGGAATACACACTCTATTTTCCTGAAATAGTTTTCAACGCAACTTTTGGAGACACATATTTCAGGTTCAGTTACACCCATCCATAATCAAATGACAAATTGTATGTTGTTGATTTTCAAGGGATACAATATATAGTTGCCAAACAACTTTTATTTAGGGAAGAGTAAGCTTTAAGTTTAAAATCATCAGGCCGATAGGTTCATAACAATTTTGAAGCTTGGAAATGCTGATTAAAACCTATGACAGACTACTGAAATTATGTCCAAGTAAAACTATATCTTGGACCAAAAATTTACAAGTCTAACCGCAAAGGAAATGTAACTTTCGGTTTCTACAAATCATAAGTTTTGAACTTCATTTGGAAATTTATCGGAAGTTTGTAATTTATAAATAAGTTCTTTACTATACAAATATATTGGGTATACAAATAAGTCTCCACCATTTTTATCAAAAGTTATGTTTCATTCAGAGTATTGTATTGAGCATACTTATACCACGTCGCAAGAACGCTTTATCTTTTCTATTCATGAATCAACCCAATTTTCGGTATCTTGGAATGATGTGAAGTGCTGCTCTGATAGGCCATGCGTCATCGATCAACACAAGTGGTAATCAGACGAGGTAATGTCTGGTGAAAACGGCGGGTGATCTAAAACGATGCAGTAATGCTACGTCGAAGGATGTCAGTCTCTCTTGCTTTAGAAGCAACAATATTAAAGAGAATCGTCGACAGAGTTACGCCATTAACAGAAAATGAATGTAGCCACTCAGTTATCACTACTAATGTAAGTACAAGTTAGTCTTGCAATTGGCAGGAATCTTCATCCAATAATGCTTCTAATACCGCGTCTCCGTATCCTTTCGGCGTTTCGCTACGTTCTTTGTATTCGACATCAAATTCACAGTTCTTAAACTTTTGAAACCACCTTCGATCACTTCTCTCACTTAATGCAGCCTCGCCGTATGCTTCTAATATTTTAAGTATGAGCTGTCCTATCGAGAGTGCAGAGCGCCATGAAAGAGCATGCTTAAATAAGAGGGTGAAGGTGACGCTAGGACCACCAGGGGTGCCGCCTGTTACCTCAAACGATGAGCAAAAAGTCCAGCTCTACGAATATGAAGTAAAAAATGAGCGAATCGGAGCAATGGATCAAACGGAAAACATCATTTAAGTACAGCCTACTCCAAAACAACAGATGGCCAACAAAATGCCAAATTTGACCAACTCCGCACTGAGCAAGGCGCCAAATTAGACAAACAAGCTGCAAAAATCGACCAGCGACCATCGAGCAAGGTGGTCAGTTTGCAGATCTCAGTAAAAAGCGTGCAGAATGAAAAACTCGACGAAATCCAGAGTACCCAAGATATTTAAATTAAAGAGCTAGAAGGAGAAATAAAGTTTTTAGAGATGAAAGTCGATGTCCAGCTAAAGGAATTTGAAAATAGAATTAAGCAAGTGGAGGCCCGCCTCGAAGCCTGCAAGACCTAGAGATTGAGCAACGAAAGCAATTTTAAACGGCGGCGATAATCATCATCGAAAACACTGCAATTAACAACGGGCATTAAACATCAAGACATGGGAAATGATGACGTGGAATGCAATGAAAATAATAATCTCGCACAGCGATAGACAAGTATGTAAGCGCGAGCAATTTGGAACGCAGACACAGTTGTAATTTAACCAGTGAACAGTACAAGTCGAAAAGTGAAAAGTAATTGAAGGAATAGTGCGAAAAGTATTGAGTAGTGAACGAGTGAAATTTGTGAATTTTGCAGTTATTAAAGGTGTTGAAAATAAAGTTTGTAACTTAAATCGCTGAGTGTTTTATTTGCAATATCCATAAACTTCTTTATTCCTTAAATAAAACTTGTTGTTAGGTTGATATTAAATCTTAGGGAGAACTGCCAAAAGTTATTTATATTTAATATTTAAATAGATAAGGCATCTTTATGTATAATTATGGGCTGATATCCTACTCGTATAAGCTACTTGGGCGAGGCCATGATAGGAGTGGCCTATGGGGGCAGCGGCGTACACCACGAAGACTGAAACGTGTATAGTTTTTTGTATACGTGTTAATAATCTTCCCAATTACAAAATATGTTTCCAAGATTAGGTTTCATTGAATGATGCGTACCATTATACTCACGCTTCCTCTCATATTGATATAAAAGATAACTAACTGTCATAAAATGTAAATTTGTGGGATCATTAGTTCATAGCCATATTTTATCCCATCAAAACCATGGAAACGAATACAAAATTAAAGAGACCTAAAATTTCTCGTGTTACAACCAGGCCCAAAAATTTTGTGAGAATGAGAACTAACTGTTATAACTGTTATACAAATTTGTGACGTATTGATTCTTTCTTGGTTTCCTTGGATATTTATAAAAATAAATTTTCAATGTTGTTGCAAAATAAAAAATTAACGTCATATTTCATTTGTTTCCATGTTATGTGTGATTTCAGATTACAACAGAAATTCCTATCATTTCAGGATTTTTAGAGGTAATTTTCTGGAGTTATTACAATATGTATTGATGCTAGATTTAGGTTTTCTGTCACATAAAAATCATATTTGCTTGTACAAAAAAGTTTTCATTTTTTTACCGTCTTTTCAATTCTGAATGTTTTCAGTCATCAAGCGGGAATCCCAATGGCTGAGTTTTTTTAAATTAATAAAACCCATATGAATAATTTATCAGCTATCCGTAATTGAGCTGCACGACATAGTATAATCAAGACCTTGAGAAATTTCCCAATAGTTGAGAACATTATATTATACTTTATTGACATGTACCCATCCATGGTGGGATCATGGGCGTAGGTTCATACTCCGCAAATCCGTAGAAAAATCGTCAACCTCATTGCAAACGGTAATCGTCATTAAGATCCGCATATTTGAATCTTTTTAAGAAAAATACAGGAAAAAGGAGACCTTAATAATCACCGATAGTTCTCTTACTTAATATGGAGCTACTATTGGATTTTAAAGGATCTGAGTAAGGAGAACAAATAGTTTGTTGTATGCTTGTTTCATACTCATGCCATATACGAAAAAGCACAGATGAAATCTCTAAAACATAAAAATGAAAATTAAATCAAAATGACGAGTTAATAATATCGTATATACTCGTATGTAATCGATTCACATCATGTATATTTCATGAATCCAACCACAATAACGCACTACTTCGATATACATTAACACCAGATGCTTCTACTCGTATATATATATTGTTCCGAATAGTGATATGATACAACCAGCAAAACGTTAAATTCTATACGAATACATAAGACAGAAAAATTGAATTAAATCTACATAATTTTCAAGTACAGATTTTTATATTCCCCATTTAATTGGGATGGATACGTATATGACAAAAATTTGTCACATCCCACAAACAATATTTATCCTTGCGTTATATGAGCTACGATGTGTAACGAGTACACAGAGTACGTAAGCACATTCATAACAATTTTCATTAATATTAATTTTGAAGTTGCCGCTTTTTTAATGGCGATACTTACACAACTTTCATTTGATTCATTAATTTATTAATAAAAATCCAACTAACGCAGCACAGCACACAAAAACAACACAAATACTGGATGGTAAATTATAATTTTAATGGGATGGAAAATATTTTGCTGCCGCATTTTTTTTTATATTATTTCATTTCGAGAAGGCCTGAAGAATATGTATGGATATATGGGAAAACACATATATCACGTACTGTACTTTTATGATTTCAAAATGATTTATGGTTGGATTTTATTTAGAGATTTTTAGTTTTAATTATAATTGGGATTTGGATTCGTACGGGGATGTGCGATGAGTGGAATGTAGAGCTTTATACACTTTCCTCTTATTACATAAAAATTAAATATCTTCCACTAATTTTAAAACCAGTGCGCCAATTAATTTTTATCATCTTCTCAATCATAAAAAAAAACATATTTCAATAAAAGTTATATTTTAAACATCATTTTTACCCAACAAAAAAAAACAAAATTATTTTCCTTAGATTTACTTTCCTTCTTAATTACAATTTTAATCATTTCATTTTTATCAGTTCCATAAGCAAAAAAAAAATTATATTTACTAATTTATCTTAGCTTGTATAATTCATTGTTAAATCACAAAAAAAAAAACATGGAATTAATTGATGCAAATTCATTTTTCAACTGTCCGCCCATCGCGGGGCCTCCCGCACCTCACAGAATGAGTAAATTTTCTAATTTTTCAATTGGAATGGCATTAAATCCGTGCTTACCTCCGTTTAAATTTCTTAAATAAACTTTTGCCTTATATATATATATATATATATATATATATATATATATATATATATATATATATATATATATATATATATATATATATATCCATTCGTGCACCATTAAAACTAATCACCATCAATAAAATTAATAAAATCAAATTGATAATAATTTGTTAGTAAAAATTAACTTTAGGCGGCGGGGAAATAAAAAGTAAAACAAAATTTTTATGTTTTTCCACGCAATGTTGACAATTTTAAGATTTTTCTGTTTATTTCAGGCGCGCACACACACACCGAGAAAATAAATCTGGTGTTTCTCTATTACGAAAAGTGGTTGTTTGGCGTACGTATGTAGTACGGTATATATCAAGGGGAAGAGGGAAAATTAGGTCAATGATTTATGATGATTTATAGTTTGGGGTATTACAGTGTATTTTTTATGCTTGTGTAAGAGATGGAAATTTTTTATATTTCTATTTTGAAGATTTCATTCGTCTTATTATTGTTATGGCTCGGGTTGTTGTTTTTGTATGAAAAATGAAAAAGTATTTTCCTGATAAGGGAGATAAATGTTATGTCTTTAAAGAATGAAAAATATTTTTTATATTTTACTATGGGTGTGTATGTGCGAGGGTATTCCTACTGTATATGTGTCTGATTCGTTCTGTGTATCTATAAAGCACGCTTAAAATGTAAAGCAATGTTGTAAACTCTTTAGATTTTCTACTCGCTGTACGCGCACACATACATACACATATATACGCACACACACAAAGAATTAAAAGAACATGATGGAGGAAAATAAGAAAAATCTACGGAAATGAAAAAAGTTTTTTGGGATTTTTGATGATCAAAAAATGATTATTAAAGTTTGTCTTTATGCCATATGCGGAATTCGCAACGTTAATTTTTTAATTTCCCGGCGCATTTTTGGAAATACACGCCAACATTGTCATCTCATCATATACATTTTTTTACTCAAGCCACAAATTGTTTTATACTGAATTTGTTTTTTTGTTTAATTTAATTATTTTATTTTTTGATAAATTGTCTTTATCGATCACAACACAAAATATTTTATTTTAATTAATTTGCCACAGTAATCTACCCCAATTTATTCTTATACAATCTACAGAAATACTATTTAGAGAGTGGAATGGGGCGCGTATCGTAAAATATACTATCATTAATTATCAAAAGCTTAAAACCACAATTTTAATTGAAAATCATTGTATTCATTAGGATTTAGTCGGTATGGGATATTAACACTATAAGAGATGGTCAAAATCGTATTACATCGATATAAGGCCGATGGATTTTAAAATCTAAATTCTTGAGGTAATTAAATTTTATGATGTAATAAAAACGCTTATGTACTTGATGAAAGTCACCTGAAACTTTTATATTATTTTGTTTAAGACGTCCCATCAGGTTACGAACGGTGTGGTGTTATATCCCATACCCGGTTATGTCTATGAATTTTTATTACAATTTTATACATTTTTTTTGTTATTGTGCTGTGTACATTTCAAACGACACACTATACACAGTTTTATATCTATATTTTCAATCAGGGGGTTTCAATTTTATTTTTATAAATTAGAATTTTTTTTTGTATTCACATAGACATAAGTACGATTTACCACCCCTGGATTTTTTTCTTTAAATTTCTTTATCAACGGAATACAACAACCTCATATTCCTTCAGAATATAATTAAAAGACATTTTTCTTATAAAAGCAATTAAATTTTTTTTTGTATTAAATTGATGTAATTAATTACCGTAGACATTTTTTAGATTCAAATCGAACACCTTTTCACGATAGGTTTAATGTGTGACGATATACCAGTTTGATATGATCACGATATAATGGAAAGGATACGGTTTGTCAATCAAATATGTATATATAAAGATTAAGAATGCACCAGCTGTTCTGACCGATGTCCAAAGACTATTTATAATTTAATGATATTATCATATGTCAGCAATTATTCGACTTGAAAGGACGTTATATTGTTTCCTGCTTAGTCAAGTTTATTTTTGTTCCGTCCCCTAATTTACATTTCTATAACGTGAAACGTATACCAAATTGATCATCAGTCTTCATTTAATATTAATATTTGTACCTTTTATTTAAAGAAATTCCACGCCGGGTAGGGACTCACTTACTCTTAGGCAGGGACCTATTATATACACAAAAAGTGCTACACAAGTACAGGAAAATCAGACGAATTTTCATTTATTTTCACCAAGACGTGGCGTTTGGGTTTAACGGCAATTTAGGAACGATAGAAGTTTGTGAAAATATCACGGAAACGGTGGCTTTGTGAACTAAAGTCCCTGATGACAAAACTGTTGCTTGTTCCAAAACCTTTCAAACGATATGCCACATGATTATATGGAAATCAGAAAAAACTAATTGCCTCCAGCCCCAAAACGAGAGTTTTGAGTATTAAGATGCTTCAGCTAAATTTGTGACATTATTTAAGACGTTTTCAATTAAATGCGAATCTCTCATCAGCGTCAAAAGAGTGGACTAGCGAACTAAAGCTCTGATACGAACATTTTTTTTTTGACGCAAAACCTATTAAGTGACATGCTACTTAATTATATCGGGATGAGACAAAATTGTTCTCCCACCAGCGACACAACAGTAGATTTAAGTACTAAGGTGCTTTAGCTAAATTTGTGTCAATCTTTTCAATGATAGGAGACAGCAATATTTTTTATTATAAACTAATAATTAGTTAGTTGCTTTCCGAAACCTTTCAAGCGATTGGTTACTTGAGTATGTAGGATGGGTAAATATGTAAGAGCACTAACGCGTATCAACTAACTTTGTGGAGTTATTACAAATCTTGTCAATGATATACGAGAAGTAAATAGTATACGAGCCAAAACGGTGAATTTATGTACTTTAATTTTAATGTCATAATGGTCGTCTGATCCAAAGCCTTCAGACGATATACCTCACGGGTAAATAGAAGAAGACTGTAAAGCCATATCTTGAAGTTAAGTGGGATGATTTGCTAAGGCAGATACCCAACTCCTTGACGTACAGGTCAATCCGAATTAAGAATATGGCGAAAAAAATGTTGGGGATGTTATAGGTATAGACATCCGGACATCTAAAAGGACGAACAATTTTTTTTTGTTTTGCATTTTTAGAATCAGGTTTCTTCAGATTATTTTTTACCATTTTTTCAGGATTTCAATATCTTAAGTTAAATCGAGACTGATAGTCGCAACATAACTGAGCAGCCAGCAATATGCAGAAAAGACACCAATCGTTATTACTGTATCCAGTAGTAGCAACCGAAAAATTGTTTAGTATCATTTCATCGAATTCATTTCATGTTCGAATTGTAGTACCAACGATACAAAAATCTCTTTAGTACAGAGGCAATTACGATGGCCGCAGCACAGAAAGTGGATTTGCCGACAGAGATACTCTCTATAGTAGACTATCACCCCGTCGTTAGCTCATTAAGCTCGATGTAATTGGAAAAGGAAGTAAAAAAAACATTTCTAAGTGTGTTGCACAGGTGTCACTGAAATGTGAAAAGTTTATGGCTACGATTGTTTGCGGAAAACAACCAGAACATTAAATTTATACTAGGCCAACCACTTTTAATATCATTTCATTAGATTCGGCATAATCAAAAATACTTAAAGAAAATATTAAACCGGCATTACTTTACCAAGCTGAAGGAAATAATCATAAACATGGGCCATTAATCCTAGATATAGGTAAAGAATCCTAGATCTAGGCCAAAAATCCTAGACGTAGGCCAAGTATTCTTCACATAATTCCAGAATCCCAAACATAGGATAAAAGTCCTAGACATAGGCCAAGCCAAGAATCATAGGCATAGGCCAAGAATCCTAGACATAAGCAAAGAATCATAGACATATGCCAAGAATCTTAGACTTAGGCCAAGCATCCTAGACATAGGCAAATAATCCTAGTTATAGACCAATAACCCTAGGCATAGGCCAAAAATCCTAGATATAGGCAAATAATCCAAAGCATAGGCCAATAATTCTAGTCACAAGCCAAGCATTCTAGACATAGGCTAATATTACTAGTTAGAGGCCAAGAATTCTAGATAAAGGCCTAGAATCCTAGGTATAGTCCAAGAAACCTAGATAAAGGTCAAGCATCCTAGACATAGGCCAAGAATCCTAGACATAGGCCAAGAATCCTGGGCATAGGCCAAGAATCCTAGATATAGGCCACGAATCCTCGGCATAGGTCAAGAATCCTAGATATAGGCCGAAAATCCTGGACATAGGACAATAGTACTAGATATAGGCCACGAATCTTCCACATAGGTCAAAAATCTTGGACATAGGCAAAGAATCATAGGCGTAGGCCAAGAATCCTAGATATAGATCAAGAATCCTATATATAGGCCAAGAATCCTAGGCAGAGGCCAATAACCCAAGGCATAGGCCAATAAACCTAGACATAGGCCAACAATCCTAGACAAAGGCCAAGAATGATAGACATAGGTCAAGAAAGAAAGACATAGGCCAAGAATCCTAGATAAATGCCAAGAAACCTAGGTATAGGCTGCGAATCCTCGACATAGGTCAACATCCTCGATATAGGCCAAGAATCCTAGGTATAGGCCAGGAATACTAGGTATATAGGAAAAAAAATCATAACTATAGGCCAATAATCCTAGGCGTAGATCAAGAATCCTAGGCATAAGTCAAGAAAGCAAGGCATAGGCCAAGAATTATAAACATCGTCCAAGAATCCTAGGCATAGGCAGCATCCTAGACAAAGGCCAAAATTTTTATATATATATATATATATATATATATATATATATATATATATATATATATATATATAGGACAATAATCCTAGATGAGGCCAAGAATTCCAGACATAGGCCAGGAATTCTAGGCATAGACCAAGAATCCTAGTTACAGGCCAAGAATCCTAGGTAAAGGAGAAAAGTTCTAAGTATAAGCCAGGAATCCCAGGCGTATGTCAAGAATCCTAATCATAGACCACGAATCCTAGGCACAGGCCAAGAATCATAAACACAGGCCAAGAATCCTAGGCATAGGCTAAGAATCCTAGACATATGCCAAGAATGATAGACATAGGCCAAGAATACTAAACATAAGCTAATAAATCAAGGCATACGTCAATTATCGTAGGCATAGGTTAAGAATGATAGACATAGGTCACGAATTTTAGACATAGGCCAAGTATCAGAGACATAAGCAAAGAATCGTAGATATAGGCCAAGAATGTTAGGTGTAGGCCACGAATCCTCAACATAGGTCAAGAATCCTAGACATAGGCCAAGAATCCTAGACGTAGGCTATGAATCCTAGACATAGGTCAAGGATTCTAGACATATGCCAAGAATCTTAGACATAGGCCAAGTTAACCAAGAATCCTAGAGATAGGACCAGAATCCTAGACATAGGCCAAGAATCCTAGACATAAGCCAAGAATCCTAGACATAGGGAAACAATCCTAGACTTAGGCAAACAATCCTAGACATAGGCCAAGAATCCTAGGTATATACTTCAAATTCTTGACATAGGTCAAGAATCCTAGTCAAAGGTAAATAATCCTAGACATAGGCCAAATATTCTAGACATAGGCCAAGAATTCTAGACATAGATAGGTCAAGAATCATAGACATAGGCCAAGAATCTTAGATACAGGTCAAACATCCTGGGCAAAGGACAATAATCCTAAGGCCGGAAATTCTAGGCATAGGCTAAAATCCTAAGTGTACGCCAATAATCCCAGGTATAGGCCAAGAATCCTAGACAATCTCAAGAATGATAAAGATACAAGAATACTAGACATAGGCCAAGACTCCTAGACATAGGACAATAATCCTAGACATAGGAGAAGAATCCTAGGTATAGGCCAAGAATGCTAGACATAGGGCCAGATTTTAGACCTAGACCAAGAATCCTAGACATAGGCCAAGAATCCTAGGCAGAGCCCAACAATCCTAAACATAGGGCAAGAATCCTATTATCGGCATAGATTAAGAATCCTTAACATAGGTAAAGAATTCTAAGCATAGCCAAGAATCCTGGACATAGGCCAACAATCCTAGACCTTGGTCATGAATCTAGATATAGGCCCAGAACCGTAGACATAGGACCAGAATTCTATAGGCATATGCCAAGAATGCCAGGCATAGGCCAAGAATACCAGGCATAGGCCAAAAATACTAGGCATACACCTCGAATGCTCCACATAGGTGAAGAATCCTGGACATATATAGGTGAAGAACTCTAGGCATAGGCCAAGAAACATAGGCATAGGCCAAGGAACCTAGACATTGACCAAGAATCCTAGACATAGGCCAGGAATGCTAATCATAGGCCAAGAATGCTAGGCATTAGGCGAGACTCCAAGGAATAGGCCACGAATCCTCGACATAGATCAAGAATTGTAGACATAGAGTAAGATTTCTATACATATGCTGCTTTAAATTCAAACCTCGCGTAGTATTGCCTCAGTCGTTTTCAAGTAATACCAAAAAGAAAAAAATTTAAAGGGAAATACCTCGTATGAACAGAATTGTCTAATAAAAAATTATGTTCATATTGTATTTTTGTTTTTGGTGAACAATTGAGAGGCAAATATAAAATCACATTTATTTTGATATTATTGTCTCTCAATTTGATAAATGGTGACGTTGAGCTTGAGACATCTACCGGAAAATAAAAACATAAGTAAACGCTGTACTATTTTGATTTAGTTCAAAACAGAAAATTTTAGTAAAATTATTTGAAATAAATACTTAATGTTATTCAAAACTCCTCAACAAATTTAAATTTTTCTTATAATAAACATTTTTTTTTCCACTATAGCACACTGTACTATTCCGTCAATTGTTCACTAAAAACAAAAATAAAAATGAATTCAAATCTTTGCTCTCTTTAAGTATTATTCTCTTTGGTGTTATGACACCAAATGGTCTGTCGAAACAACGAATATCTGGGCGGTATTGCAAACACCTTGGGAGCTTTAAATTAATAGCGAAAAAATATTGAATAAGTTGAGAAACAAAAATCGATGGCACGACGAAAAAGAGGATTGCACGGAACAGGACATTGTGACACTAGGTTAGGTTTCATTAAGTGGTTTATCACGTTGTAATTCTAAGATAACTCTTACTAAATCGAACTAAACAAGCGAAAACACATTGGTCGAAAGTTCCGGAGTGGAATTCCATTGGTGACCAAAAACCGGATCATTGTTTATAAGATTTCGAGGTATCACTACCTTTATTGTATAGCTGTCAAATTAGACATAATAACTGTGATAAATTATCCAAAAACAAAATTTTGGTAAAGACAGTTTCAAAATTTAATTAAAAATGTTAATTCTTGTAATCTGATATCAAATTCTCGTATACGTTTCTATATATAAAAACTCATTTATAACAAACCCGATAAAAGTCTTGATGTTCCATTCTGGTCGAAAACAATCAGCAACACAAAACAAAAATGCTCATCCGTTAATTGAAACCATCACACCGTCATTTGATGCCATACAATTTTTTTATACCCATATCTTCTCTACACACATATTCCACACAACAACATGTGAATAGTTTCCATGCACCATTAAATCATTTAAATAGAAAACAAAAAAAACAATTTTAATGAATTCATCACATGTGATAAATCATATCGTAAAACCCTTTTTTTCGATTCTGTTTTTATCTTATCGTTACACCTTTATGCACTCGAACTATTGAGTCGTACAGTCAGATATAAAGTAGAAACGTAGAAAATTTCCTCTCCAATCGTCGCGTCGGTTTCAGGGTTTTGGTATTTCAGTCTACACACAACGAGCTGATGATGGCTTTGTCATTTTATTTTTAAATTTATGAGATTTATTTGTGACTTCGCTGTGTATAGTTTCCTATTAATGTGATGTAATACGATGACTACACACTCACACCCCAGTATCGATATATTCCTACATAACTTTCTTTTCTCTCGGATTCAACGTCGTCGTTTGAAGATTTTTGTAATATTCTTAAATAATAATAGGAGGGAATCGATTTTTTTTTTCTTGTGCCGGGACTCGAAAACATAACACAAGAAAGCTATTTTAGAGTTGTTTGTTTTAATAATTTTTCTGTTCAATTTTTAAATTTATTAAATAAATTTGTACATTTTTTGTTGTTGGGTACACTAACGTACGTACATGTTGTGTTGTATAGATTTCCTTTAAGAAGTCGAGAAAAAATAAAATGAAATTCTATTGTAATCCAATAAATAAAAAAATGTTCTTCCATTCTTTTTGCCTTCTTCCGAACGTTCAAATGTTTTCTTAAGAATCAAAACGAAATAAACAAAAAAAAAAAAGATCGGTTCGATATAATTGGAGTGTTTGTTAAAAGATTTCTTGTTTTATAGTTTTTTTTTAGGTTCTTTTGGTAAAGAAGTTGCTGTGGTTTTATGTTCTCTTAAAGGTGATGATTTGTTATAGATAAATGATTAAGAATATAACGACACGAAAATTTGAACATTTCAAAATAATTGGCAATTGCCCCTTCGAAATATCACAATATTTGACTTTATGTGTACCATTTTATTCACAAAGGATGGACAGTTGGCTTTGTGCGTATTCATTAATAAAGTATTAAGACAATACAACTAGGTAGCTCATTAATGCCAAACTATGGCATTTACGAAGGGTAAAATTAAAATTGTGGCAAAAATAATAACTTTTTCTCGCCTATTGAACCAGATTCGTTCGCACCCAATATGTTCGCATTCCGGTTAGTGTCGGATAAGTTTCCCAGTATTTTTCGATAATTTGTAATTCCCGAATCCCGGGAAATCTCTAATTATATTCCCGTAAATAATTTTTGTAGTTGTAAATAAAATAGATCCATATAATACGTAACGGTAATGGCTAGTGAAAATAAACAAATCGCCGAGGTCATTTTTTAATAAAATTAACAATGATTATGCAAAATGTTTGAAATGCAACAAATTAATCGGATGTAAAGGATCATCAACTAGTGGACTAAGTCGACATTTAGCTTGCTAAACAACATAAGTATAAATAAGCGAGAATTCGAAGGAGGTAATTCGTCAAAGAAAACTAAGCTCCAGCAGCAACCATTAATTCTAAAATACACAAAAAGATAGTCGCTTGTCGAAATCGTCGCAAGACTAGCTGCAGTGGATGGTTTCTCCTTAAATGCTATTTGCAATAGTCAATTTATTCGTGAAGCTCTAAATGCGCGGCCATTTAATTTGCCTAAAAGCAGTAAACATATTATGAAATTAGTCTACGATTTTTCTGATAAGCAAAAAACTAGCTACTGATGAAATTATTAAAATGAAACACAATGAAGCTAAATTTAGTCTGACGCTAGATGAGTGGACCAGTTAATTAAAATAAATGGTGCTTGTTCGGCTGATGTGATTCTTAATTTAGTTCACCCAAAACTTGTAGAAGTTAGTTTATGGCCAAATTGATTGATTTATTGATTGATCAACTATCAAATGATATTGTCGCAACAACAACAGATGTGTTCATCACCAGCAGTGTTAGGTTTCAGTGGTTGCTTACTGCATACTTAGGCCAATTTTTAGGCCCATTGTGATACCACTAATTCACTCCACATCATTAACCCACCTACTTCACCTACTCACACAACTACAGTGTACCACCTGCACATTTCAAGCTCCATGTCAACCTGTACATTGACATGGAAGGTGGGTCGGCTCGTGACACGAAATTCTGCACTCCATCAGAGGGTCTTAGTTATATTTATTAGCGTCACCGATCGTAATCGATGATGAAAATTCGATTTGCATCTAGCCTCTGATGGGATTCGAACCCAGCACCTCCCGGTCCAAGTGCTGAAGCTTTAACCACTGCACCACTTGTCCGGTCACCAGTAGTGTTACAACCATGCTATTCACCTGGCTGTGCTTGACGTTATTTATAAAAAAAAACAGTAAACGATAGTTATGAGGATGAAATCGATCTGACTAATAGTATGAGGATAATTGTAATTCTGATGAATCAAATACAGATAGATTGTCAACTTGTAGATCTGTATCTGACGATATTGTTTTGCCCAATCCTATTCTGCGATCTGATATTAAAGCTGATCTGCAAAATGCTCGAAAAATAGTAAAATTCAAAATTATGTCAAAGTTCAACATGATCAAGAATTAAATTTAATTTCTCAAAGTAAGATGGAACAGTACAGTGACGATGTTACAACGATTTCTTAAAATATATGCTAGTATTTCCAAAGCTTTAAAATAATTAAACTGTTCCAATTATTTTAATAATGAGTATAAGTCCATAATAATTGATTTGATGAAAGCGTTAACGCTTGTGAAATTAGTTGTAGAAGCTCTTCGAAGAAGAGACGCTAATTTAGTTATGATTGAAGCAATATTAGCATTTTTATATAAATCGTTAGAAGAAAACGCTTGAAATGTAAATGAAAGATGGGTCCAAATTTGATTTCATTAATTAAATATCTCCAGAATTCGCTTTTCCTATCCGAGGCGAAAAACAATGAATTCCCGGTTTCATCTAAGGTTGGTTATTCAACATTACTGGAAACGAACAAACTGTAAATATTGTAAATGATGGAGTTCAATTAGAAGCAGACCGAGATGACATTGTTGCTACCAAAGATATAATTTCAACAACAGATACGAAAGTATTGAATAGTCGATTGGCGGAAGCAATAAAGGATGCCGAAAAAATTATTGAACCCTTTGTAAATGATTACAGAGGCAGACAAATATTTGTTAAGACGGAACTGCTTATTTTCGAAAGAACTGGAAAGTTGACAGCCAATTTACAAAAATTACTGAATGCTCTAAAAAGTATTCAGCCAACGTTTACTGGAAGCGAGCGGGTATTTTCTAGCTCTTCAAATTTTTGCACAAAGAAAAGAACCAATTTAACAGATCAGTTTGTGTTTTCCTTTAAAACCAATACGAGTCTAATGCAAATATTAATATGAAATATCGGGAAATTTAATTTTTGTTATTCCGAATCCCGGGATCGATAAAAGTGTCGGGAGAGCCAGACCCTAATTCCGGTGAAACAATGAAAATGAAAAATTTATTTCATTAGCAATCTAGCAGTTTAAATTATTCGCACGTAGTTTTAAATTCCACTGTGTGAAATCAAAATTTCTTACGATAAGATCATAGACTAATCCACTTATTATTGCTAGATAACGCGATTTGAATTACAAATCCGCCTGATGTTCAAAAAGTGTGTCATTTTTGACAAAATACTGCAATGGTGTAAAAATGGTGCGTTGTTTCTATTACATTCTCCAAAAATTGGCAATAATTTTCGATTTATAAATGTTGCGTTTGGCCTCGAACGGGTTTAAAATGTTGGAAGGCAATTCCTCATCCCAATCGATGGTTTCTATCCATAATAACTGGAATAACATTAAGTCCGAGTGTAACGCTCCGAACGTCCGAGCCAAAAGTCCCAATGGATCATAAGTATGTGATATTTCAGACAGATAAGCTCATTTTGTAATCAAAGATCATGATATCTTAAAACCGGTAATGATATCTTAAAACTGAAATAATCTCCGATTGGATTATAAATATCTAATTCCTAGCACTGAAACTATTTGATTGTTATCGGAAACTTCCCAAGATGCCATTTCCCGATTTTCTCTTGGAATATTTCTCCAGAGTATCGGATGCCTTGTTGACCATTTTCGCATGTTGAACCGAACATGGTTTAGTAATAAAATAATCTCGTACTGTAGTTTTAAGGCAGATTCACTACTAGCTATCACTGACTAAATCGTTCATATCGTTCGGCTTCGGGATACAGGTTATTACACTTGTAAGCTAAATAATAAAGAGGGAGTAGCCAAAAACGATGCTTGAGATGTTCCGTAGGTTACGGTATTTAATCGATAATGCGCCACCTTCGAATTTGGGGGTTTTCCCGCCATAGAATGCAGTAGTAGTCCTTATCTTGATTTGAAATAGAAATTCGCCTGAACCTCTTTACTGAAACGAATTAATAAATTAACTAAATTTTCGTGGTAGGGGCAACCTTCAACTTATCATTTAATGAATACCCTTTCCTCGATCTTGCGGAAGCTACAAATAGGATGTTGAGGTAAATATAAAATTAACTTAGCTTTAATAATGATATCTTCGCTCGGCTTGCAAATAGCTGTCACCCGCTCCTGGAACATCTGGCTTATACGGAAATTGAACAATAGTTGTATTTTAGCTCTTCTCTCATTAAAGAGTTTATGGAATTAATTTCTTTGATCTTCTAAAATCGCTCAATTGACCGAGCATAAGACGAGCCTATACTATTTTCAGTTGAGTATGAAAATAATAATTTGGTGTTGGAAAAGATGCCCCAATCACCTAGCCGAGTTTGGAATTTTGAATGTAATGATAATTCTCCTGTTTGGGGACTTTACCATCTAACAAGACCTGAAAGAAGACTTCACATTTTAATAAGAGTTCGACCTTATCTAGAATGTTAAAGTCTGGATCCGCAGTGATACATTTTTATTCAGTTCTATTAACGATTTATCGATATCTTATACTGAGGGCACATTGGCGGCTATTGATAAAGATATAAGCTTGTTGAAGGATTTATCTCTTGAAGCGACGGCTTGTGAGTGATTAATAGTGTTGATGGTAATATCGGATTTGGCACGTGGAATTTTTAATTGACCTATAGTGAGGATGGCGGTTTTAATTTATATTTTTGAGCCGCTACAGACCAATAAGTCGTTTGGATATAAAATTATGCGTGAACCCGGAATCTAGCAGAGAACGATATTTAATCCAGTTTTCATATTTATTTTGAACATTTAACTTAGTCGTAGGTAGAATAAGCAATGGTTTCAGCTAAACATGGCGTAGCTGGATGTTTGACATAGGTTGATTATCATTGAAATTATGCTGGTTGTTCACATTACTCGTTTGTGAACCAGACACAGGATGAAGCATTATCTCGCTCTGAACGAATTTGGTAATTTTTGGATAAACCATGGGTCGCATTGGGCTCCATGTTCGTTTGAGTGCCCTTACCTCTCGAACTGTCTCACCAATTGTATCATAAAACGTGGATATATTTGACCATATAGCAGTCTTCCCCTCTACTTATAATGTTAATGTAAAATCAAATTTCCAATTAACTCATTTGATCCGAAGCCAATAAAAAATTGTATAAAATTGGTACAATTCACTTTTCTACCGTATTAACTTATCTACCGTAAGAAAAATCTCTTATTTAGTCTGTCACACCCCAAAAGGTATACTTTTTGTGTGAAAAACATTAAAGCAACTACGCTGGACACATAATGCTCTACATTGAACTCTTCAAACTGGTTGTGAGCATCTACTTTGTGCAATCCACTGTTGTAATGGGGAAATGGAGTTGGTACACTGATCTTTTGTTTTTCTTGTAGACGACCATCTTTTTACTGCATCGGCTGGTTCAATTCTGCCGTGATTTATAGCAAGTACACTGCTGTCCTTCCATCGAACAAATAATATTTTATTGTCAACTTTCCTCTTGAATTAGACATATCGACTTTTCGCTTTTAACAATTCTCACTCAGAGATATTAGATTTCAAAAATAGCCGGTAGTTCTGCTCTGTTTACTGGCAGTAACATCTGTGGAGAACAGATCAACATTTATTGTCAATAATCGAACAAAAAGTTAAATTATTATTTTTTAATCAGATTGGCTTTCCGATAAACAAAGAAACTGATCGCAAAATTGAAACCCTGCGGTATACGCCAGAAAATACGACAGTTAACTGAGGTAAAAATGAAGTCAAAGAAGATGATGCTTCTTCATGATTTTCTCCATATACCTTGATAAACATGGTAATACACTAATAGGACGAGATTGTCACGATTTTGTCTATTGGTTTGGTGGACGTCAAACAATTGGGGATTGGTCATCGGGGCTGGACATTAATTCAGCATACATTTCACAGTTGAGGATGATTCACAATTCACGATGATAGACGGACTGGATCCTAAAGAAGAAAAAACGGTCCAGCAGGTCGATTCTGGCTTTTCTATAGGAAGAAGGAATTAGGAAAATATTTAAATAGCATTTTAGTCTAAAATATCATTTTCTGGCCTACTGAGAAATCATATTTGACCTAAATTTTTATAATTTAGGAAATATTTGTTTCGTGTCCATATTGGATAGGAAAACTATTCCCAATTTAATTTTGTTTTTGGAAAAATTTACACCAAATGTTTACCATAGTATGCCATAAAAGAAATAGTTGCGAACATAACCTGTGTGAAAGATCTGTATACAAAAAGTTTAACGCAGAACTCAATGGGGAGGATAAGTTAAAACTTATTGTTGTTGTTTTAGAGATCAGTGGATATTATACAAATTATTATGTTCTTTGTTCTGGTATTTTCGGGAATATTCCGGTAGCGGTGTAAAGTTTAGTAACTATTAAAAAATTATTAACGTATGCACGTCGATTATAGAATCCACATGAGCGAATCGCTTGTGGATTGAAAATTGTATATAAGTAGGAGAGTACGGGATTGACAGTCTCCACGAAGTATTCATAAATGGATAAGGGCGCACTCTGGGTAATGTTCTGTAGAACGAACGCTTCTGGTACCCAAAACTCATTAAAAACTATGCAATGGTACACAAATATCAACGAGAAGCAACTCGGTAGCCGATGCTTTTTCTAACGTTATAATTAGATGTCCTGAATAAGTGATGCCGCCGGAAATTTTACTCTGCAAATAGCCAAATATAGTGAAAGAACTATTGACCTAGAAAAGGAGAATATGGATCTCTTGGCGAGACTAGAGCATATGGAGCAATTATTTGCCAAGCTAAGTGAAGAAAGTATCTAAAGCGAAAATGAAAACCTAAAAATGAATGAGACAAACTCATCTATTCCACTGATGAAGATGAATTCACGATGATAGACGGACTGGATCCTAAAGAAGAAAAAACAGTCCAGCAGGTCGATTCTGGCTTTTCTATAGGAAGCAGGAATTAGGAAAATATTTAAATAGCATTTTAGTCTAAAATATCATTTTCTGGCCTACTGAGAAATCATATTTGACCTAAATTTTTATAATTTAGGAAATATTTGTTTCGTGTCCATATTGAATAGGAAAAATATTCCCAATTTAATTTTGTTTTTGGAAAAATTTACACCAAATGTTTACCATAGTATGCCATAAAAGAATTAGTTGCGACAAAATTACTATGAACATATAATTCCTAATTCCGTTTTCCTATATGAAAGCCAGAAACGGCCTGCAGGAAGCGTAAGAAAAGAAAAGCTGAATCGTCACCTGAGGCTGAGCAATTAAATGGTAGGGGACAATGCAGTCAAGATTCAAAAGATGTTCTACCCAAAACCACTCAACCAAATGGTAGTAAATCTACAAAAAACATTCGCCACCAAATTTGGTGCGGCCGAAAGAAAAATCAGCTCCACCAATAGATATTGTGGGAGTAACCAGTTACCCAGAAATTCACTCAATGATGAAATCGGTTACTGACAAAGACTATAAGGTAACAGCGCTAAACAATGACGTTTGAAAAATTAATACTCTGGACTCAGATACTTATAGAACCTTATCTATGAAGTTGAATGCTGGAAAGTGTCAGTGGTTCACTTACGAGAACAAACAGGCCCGACCTATAAAAGTCATGGCAAGAGGTTTGCATCACACTTGCTCAAGCAATAAAATAATGGAAGACTTACAAAATAAAGGTTTTAAAATACCAGATGTTGTGATTATTGTTAAAATGGATAGAACAGAAATTCAGGAAGGAAACCAAATTATTAGTAAAAGGGGACTCCCTCTTTTTATGCTGGTATTTGACAACAAAGAGAATGTTCAAAACATTTATGGAATAAAAGGAATCCTTCACATGAAGATGAAAATCGAACCAATGAGGAGAACCACAACACGCATACCCCAATGCAAGAAACGTCAGGTATTTAATCACATCCTAAGATATTGCGGCCGGAATCCAAGATGTGTAAAATGCTCAGGTAATCATATTACCCAGGCATGTACAATAGGGAGAGATGTGCCAGCCAAGGTATTATAAATTATAAGAGCCAACAACCTTCTAATTATAGAGGCTGTGAGGTTGCTAAACAACTACAAAAATTAAGAGATACAACAAGAAATCAACCGCAAAATCACGTAAATCGAAAGGTTCAAATATCAAATCAGATGGATCAAAACCCACAGCACAGGGCAAATAAGTTCATTTGCCCAGATAGTGAAAGGTTTGGGTTCAACCAAACATATGGGCTCTGAAAATAACCAAATTATGGAAAACATAATGAACAACATTGGAGCTATTACAAAGCGGCTAGATGACCAAAGTAATCTGAACAACATGATACTTGATCAACTGAAGAAATTGCAACTCCCTCAACGCAGTCCAACAGAAAATGTTAAGTAAGAACACCACTTTCAAAATAGCAATCTGGAATGCGAATGGTATTATGCAACATATTCCAGAAATACAAATATTTTTAAATTCAGAATAAAAAGGCGTTTTCATAATATCTGAAAGCCATCTAGTTAAATCTTCCTTTGTTAAAATAAGGGATTATAACTTATATCACTCCATTCATCCAGCGGAAAGAGCAAGAGGTGGTTACTAATAAAAGAAAATATAAAGCACAATTTAGAATCAAATATCGAAGAAGAAACAATGCAAGTCACTACTGCAAATTAAACACAGACAGCTTACTGTCTCTGGAATATATTGTCCTCCCCGGCATAACTTGAAAAGATAAGATCACCTTAAATACGCTTGGACGTGATTTTATTACTGGAGGTGACTTTAATGCGAAAAACACCTATTGGGGATCCAGACTTACGACGCCAAAAGATAAAGAATTGCTTCAAGCAGGGCAGATATCAAAATGTGAATTTTACTCTGATGGTTCCCCGACATACTGGCCCAGTGGTTTACCCAGAATTACATTCAAATTGAAGACAGCAATTCTCTAGTATCGGATCATTACCCCAGAGTAGAGAATGCACCCAGATTAACAAATTCAAAAACAAACTGGGATCTCTTTCATGAAGTAGTGGAGGAAAAAATCAATCTTCAGGTACCGATAAGAAATTCTCACCAGTTGGAAGATGAACTAGAACAACTCAATGACACAATTCACTGTGCTGCTTTGTCACGTACCTCCATTATACGAAATAAGAAGAAGCTGAACATATCCTACCCAATGGAAGTTAGAGAGTTGGTAAGTGAAAAGCGACGGGCACGTAAAACCTGGCAAATAACTAGAACACCGGCGAACAAAACAATTCTTAACAATTTAGGTAATAGTCTCAAATCTTTTCTTAAAGAAGTTAAAAATGCATCAATCAACAGAGTTCTAGTTAGCCTAACCGATGAAAAAAAATTCTGATTATTCAATGTGAAAGGCAACGAAGGGACTCAAAAGACCCAAAATGCAAGTGCCTGGGCAAGAGGTCCTAAAGAAAAGGCTGATTTGTTTTCGGAGTAACTCGAGGATACCTTCCAATCGATGATTTTGATATACGCTCAGTAACTCTCAAAGAATTAAAAGAAGAAGTAAAAAGCAACATGAATGTTAAAAAAGCCCCAGGGTATGACTTGATTACTTGCCAAATTATCAAGACTCTACCATGTAAAGGATTTCGTAACCTATGACACATAATCAAAAATAGCAGAACCTTATAAATCACAAAACGATAAAAATCATACAAGCCAATTTCATTGCTGCCAAATATGTCAAAACTCTTTGAAAAATTATTACTAAAAAGACCTAATCCAATAATTGAGGACCGACAACTAATTCCTCCACATCAATTTAGATTCAGAGAAAAGCACTCCACAATTGAACAGGTGCATAGAATCACCAAGAGTATTGAAAGAACGTTAGAACGTAAAAAGTATGCTCCAGCATATTTCTGGACGTCACCCAAACATTCGATAAAGTCTGGCACAGAGGACTGGAATTCAAGCTGCATGGAAATCTGCCGAGGTAATTCTATGCCAAACTAAGATCTTATTTGTCCAATAGACATTTTCGTGTAAATGTGAGGATTAATACTCTGAACTAAAGAAAATCTCTGCCGGTGTCACGCAGAGGAGTGTCTTAGGACCAATCCTGTATTTATTGTCACCTTTGCAGATGACACAGGAATCATGACCATTGGGAGTAATGTCGCTGATGCAACGACCAAACTCTAGAAGATTACCAATGCGGTTTGTGACTGGACTAAGCGCAGGAGAATCAAGCTTAATAAGACGAATTCCACACATATATCAAAAGACTTATCTACCGATAGAAATTAACTCACGTGCCATATGCAAACAAAGCTAAATATCTTGGAATGACACTCGATGTCACGCTCAAGTGGCTCGTCGGCAAATACTGATGATATGGACCTGCGGTATTCAACTCTGGGGATATACTAAGCAAACAAACGCCATAATGATACAGACATTTCAAAACAAGGTTCTCTGTAGCATCGTATATGCACCGTAGTACACAAGAAATGAAGACCTTCACAGGGACTTACAAATGGAATATATCACGAAGTAAGGCTCCACGAACATGGAACCCCTATATTCGCCATATGATAGATAACCCTGTCGTTGAAAGAAGACTTCAATTAAAATTAATATTTTAAATAGGTTTAAGTAATTTTGGGACTAACCATTGGGTTTCACCCCAACAAATCAGAATTGTTTAAGAAATGATGAGCACAGTCTCAGTTGTAATTAATAAAGGAAACAAAAATACAATTAGTAAGGCGAAATTTGTTTTAGATCAGCAACTATTTGATTGCGTTTGCGCGGGAATTCATAAAAAATGATTTGTAGCCTACTTTGATTTATAGCAATTGTTTTCCATTGTTTTTTATGCATTAAAGTCGTTAATATTTTCGGTATTATCGAGAATATTACTATTGTGCTGTAACGTTAAATATCAGGTGTTGTAAACCGTCAAATTTATAGTGGTATTCACAATCTAGTGATACGAATCGGATTTGTCAGCTACACAAACAAAATGATCACCTTATCACTACCCATCCGGATATACCAAAAGCATACAATTTGCCCTTCAGTATTCTGTCTTATGTAACGCGTTTCAGGTCTCCACAATATTTCTTCATTAATATTAATTCCCGTTTAGAGCAGTAATTGAAAAATTAAGAAATAATTTTGAAATCCATTTGAGGCCCTACTTTGTTGCACTTTGATTTGATTTAATAAAGTTATGTATTTGAAATTGATTTCTTAAGAAGTAGTAATATGCTGATACTCCCCTCAACAACATCAATCAACTGATGTAAAAATTAAATTAAATTGGTACATAAAAAAATTACACAATCAAGTGTAGTAAACAGACTTGTATTCTTTCAAGCGGACACCAAATTATCATGGTTGGATATGGTCACTTCATTAGCTCGGTAATATATGCAAACAGGACAAATTTTCTCACCCATATTTACACTAAAAAATTACATAAATTCTCATAAAAATCTGTGTTGAACAAAAATCACTCCAATATTAATGAAATGGTCATAAATCAATTAGAAAATTTATTTCTATTTCCTTCGTATTAAATTAAATAGTTTGATGCGTTACGAGATAAAATTACGAATTTGGAGTACAAAGTGAATTACCACCTCGTAATGCATTTCACACATACACAAAATAAAAATGTAATATATCAAACCAACTGTGACAAATTTAATTAAATTGTATGTTAGTCTCTGATATATAGACAGCATTTCGTGTTTAACGACATCCTATTTATGTCGCCCGAATTAAGAGATTCCGACGGAGCTTTTTATTCGGTTTGAAGTACAAATCAAAAACTAATTTGCAAAATTCAATTTGACACATATCCTTACAATATATATATACATAACGAGCATATATTGTTAAAATATTGACATATAAATTATGTGTTATAAAAATGTAATTTTAATGATTGGGTGTGACATGTATCAAACTTTATATTTTTATGCTTTATGTATTAATTTATTGTAACTGTAACTTTATACTAATTATGTTGATAAAAATTATACATATCTACAAAATAAAAATAAATTTTAGGTAAATGTATATATAAAATCCAGCAACACAGTCAGAAGGTGGGAAAGCAAGCACACAACAAAATATACACAGAATTATATAATTAAAACCATGCCGTGCGCGTGCTTTTCATTTTCTTACATTTCTTGTGTTTTTCATCTTCTCTGATGATTAAATTACTTTGTTTTGCCGTCAAAAAAAAATTAATGTTTATTTGGGAAAACGAAACGCAAAAAAAAAAAAACTAAGCGAGTGGAATTTTAATTAGAAATAGAAAATATTAATACAAAAAAATAAATGTATAAATTTTAAAATATGAAAATGTAATAAAAATTAATAAATTTTAAAACAAATTTAATTAAAATAATTTATTTAGATTTTATTTATTTATTTATTTTGGTATATTTTCAAATAGAGAAAGCATTAAATCCCTAGATTTTTTCGGTGCACGTCAATATTATATATATTTTGTTACGGGGGGGAGGTCGAATGGTAATTAAAACATTTTTATCACAAACCCGTATATTCTGTCCACTTACTCGTAAAACTCACTGTACCTGAAAATTTTTCATTTATCTAATAAACTAAGCCAATCACTATGTGTGTACCCGAGCTTTTATACAGTTTGCCCCTAAAAGTCAAGTGTATTATTAAATCACAACATAAATATAAGGCGAAACTCTCATCATAAAACAAGCTTTTAAGATGTATACACCACACACACGCAGACACATCATACACATATGTAATATTATATATAGAGGCAAACGATGTTGAAAGAAGAAATTATTAAATTTGGATTTTTTTTTGCCTTTCTTTGCTTTTAACATCAAAAGAGTATCACATCTGGTAACACTAAATAAATATGAAGAAAGCAAAAATAAAAGCAGTTTTATAAGATATGTTACAACCCAACCACGCCTTATTGTAAACAGAATATTTTTTTTCTCGATGTTATGTGTTCACATATTCAATCAAAATCTTAATAAATTTTCCGCTTTTATTATTTTTTTTTTCACCATTTCGATAACAAACACAAACAAGTCTGGAAGAGGACACCGCATAAGAGACAGAACCCCTCGAGAAATAATATAAAAGCCATATATAAATAAATAGTATAACAATGATGAGTGTTTTTTTTTATTTTCAATTTTGTCCAGATTTATTAATGATAAACTATTTGTTATTAGCAGTATCACGGAGACAATTTTCCAAACCTCTACCAACTAACTACTATAAAAAGTATAATACACAAAATAAGCAGCTTTCCTCAATTTTTCCTCGTTTTGTTTTAACAATATAAAAATACAAAAAAAAAAATAATAAAGATATCGTATTACATATTATTGACACCTTCTTTGTTATTTCTTGTTGAATTTGATATAATAAAAATGTCATTTTCCAATAATGCTTTCCACATATTACATAGCCAACGAGTATCTAATACTGTGTGTGTGTGTATCTCTATATATAGAAGAGACACAAACACAAGGTGATTAGGGTATTTTTCTACTTTTAAAACAATAATTGGTTAGGATGATTCATGTGTACACTTAAAAAATTTGTGATATTAAAAATTGTACGGTAGCTTCCTATTTATTTCGTTTTAATCTGTTTTAGAAGGAAAAGAGCACGAATTAAAGGATGGTTAATTGAAAAATCGGATAACTAACCAGGATTTCGATGTGTTGGGAGGTATTAAAATAATGAGTGTGTTTTTTGTGGGAACTGCTAATCCCTATAAAAATCGTTTTCAGATCAATTCAGGATTTAAAAAGGAATCGAGTTTGAATTGAAATTTTAAATAAATGTATCAGTTTGCCCCTCCAAATCTTCGTATATTGAAGGAGAAATAATTCGCAGATTAGTCGGTATTGCAGTTTTAATATGTTAAATATGTCCGTAATCATGGTCCGCCATTTCTTATTAAATTCCCATCGAACTACGCAACTTCCACTTTTTGCAACAAAACTGAAGCTCGTATCTAGGTACAATTCCGTTCAAAAGTTTAAGACCAATGCTGAGCTTCGCTGAAAATCGATTAGTGATCAATTACAGTTACTCATAGAGAACGAGGGCAGAGCTGATCGTACAATACGAACGGAAGAAGAGGAGATAACTGACGGACATTTTATAAAAACCGTGCGACGTATATCGTAAACTTACTCCTGGGAAAAAACGTTTCGGCACTAGGAGAATCACGAAAGACGGCATTGCGAAACTAATTAAATTAGAAAGACGATTAGCTAGAGATGTACCGGGTGACTGACACGAAGTGTTACCAACTTCAGACTGGCATTGCTGTCAAACCAATGAAGACAGAGCGCTCAAATTTACACTAATGACAGTTCATTCCATTGTTTACAAGCGTACACAAAAGAATTTTAGTTCAGGAAAATATTCAGAAAGAAGTTATCCGCAATGGAATTCAAGCGTAATAGTGTGACTGCTCTATATTTGGCTGGAAAAGCACAGCCGCAGATTGTTAACCAGTTAAAACATCTGCATGTGAATAAAATGTTTGTGTATCGCACCATAAATCGTTATAACGATACAGGCAGCATTGCAAAACGCCAAGGTGGTGGACCGAAACGCACTGCAACATCGCCGGATATCATTCAGAAGGTGAAGGCCAACTTGGCTCGGAATCCGCGCCGTAGCTTCAGAAAAATGACTCGTGAGACATATTGAAAGATCATCTTGGACTAAAGGCCTTGAAATTCCATAAAACGCATGGTCTCACCGATGCTAAAAAAGTTAGTGTGGAAAGAGCAAAGGAGTGGTTACGCTTGCACAAAAGTGGAGATTTGCCAAATTTCGCTGAACTCTCCGATGAGTCACCGTTCGTTATTAAGCAATATGTGAATAAGCAAAACGAACGGATTTACTTGCCCGGCCGTTGTACTGAAAATTTGGACCAACGGATTGCAAGTCCGCCGCCGATGGTGATGGTTTGGGCCGCCGTAACGGCCTAAAACCGTTCACCTCTAGTTTTCTTGGAGCGTTGAAGCCTTAGGCACAAAAAAATTTCGGCCGCAGAGCCTGGACATTTCAACAGGACTCGGCGCCGAGTCATATAGCACGCGTTAATCAAGATTGGCTGAGAAACAACGTCC
This sequence comes from Nephrotoma guestfalica, assembly GCA_963691935.1. Taxonomy (NCBI): domain Eukaryota; kingdom Metazoa; phylum Arthropoda; class Insecta; order Diptera; family Tipulidae; genus Nephrotoma; species Nephrotoma guestfalica. The sequence continues at coordinate 257,997,533 of OY829913.1, forward strand.
CGCGGTTCATTTCCACTGCCCAATGGCCACCAAATTCACCGAATGCAAATCCGCTAGATTTCTCGGTTTGGAGTATTTTGAAGAGCATGCAATAGCTTTGTCGGCCGTTTGAAGGTCATAATCGCGGCGCAGGGTGGTCAAATCGAAAACTGCTAATACAATTAGAAAATTTAAATATTTGTGAACATTTTTCACTTTTATTAAATAAAATTAACCGAAAAGTAAAAATTCTGTGGTGTTTTGTTTTGGTAACACTTCGTGTCAGCCACCCTGTATATTTTAAACAAAGATATGTAGAATTCATGAAAGAGTGCCTGAACTTTAAACATATGGTACCAGTGAACCAACCATCTCCGTGTCACAATAATGAATCTAGCAAAATGTACTATGTCCTTACACTAGTAGTGAATGAGAATAGCAGCAGCACCACAATAAGTTCGTCTGGACAAATGAAGCGCAGGCAGCTTTTGAGAAACTTAAAATTTTGCTGTCGACAGCTCCTGTTCTTGCGAATCCGGACTACTCTAAACCCTTCTATATTCGCTGTGATACCGAGCACGCAAGGTTTAGGAGGAGTCCTGTTTCAAAAGACCACGGAAGATGTTGAACAGCCAATCTCCTTTTTTCCCCAAAAGCTCAATGCTGCTCAAAAAAATTACACGGTAACTGAGCTGGAATGTTTGGCTGCTGTTCTCTCCATAAAAAATTTTCGCCAATATGTAGAGGGATACAGATTTACAGTCATAAAGGACCACGCCAGCCTCAAGTGGTTGATGGGCATGAGAGACTTGAGCTCTAAACTAGCTCGTTAGAGTTTGTATCTTCAGACCTTTGACTTCGAGATTATTCACCAAAAGAGCAAGGAAAATATAACGAGCTGGACACAGACTATACGATGATAGCTCAAAATATCGACTTAACCTCACCGGCGTTTAATGAATCAAACTATCGCCGCCTAATATCAAAAGTGCTAGAAAACCCTACTGGATACCCTAACATACGAGTTCTAAATGGTCGAACCGTTAAATGACCTACCGATACCTGCACATGGAGGAATAAAAAAGACGACTCGGAGGATACGCAAACTATTCTACTGGCCAAGGATGGCCAATGATATGTAAAAGTATGAAACAAACTGCGGCGTCTGTAAATGCTCCAAATACTCTAACATAATTTACAAACCGGAAATGGGTACGACTAAATTTGTAGAACGACCCTTTCAGAAGATTTATCTTGATTATCTCGGGCCGTATCCCCGTTCTAAGAATGGTAAAACAGTAATATTGGTAGTCAATGATCAACTGACCAAATTTCCCATTTCGAAATCATTTGCTAAGGCAACGGCCACATCTCTAATCACGTTTTTAGCCAATGAAATATTTAATATGTTTGGCTGCTCACAGACTATATTTACTGACAACGGGACGCAGTTCACAAGCGAAATATTTCAAACGTTTTTGTGTAAACACGGAATCGGGTTAACAGATCTGTTCTGAGTGCCATACGGGTGTATGTAAAGTATGATCACCGGATGAGGGATGTTCATCTAGGTTCATTCAGTGTTACGAAGTTCAAATCTCCGATCAATTAGATGATCTCCATTTTCTGCTTTTTTGGCTATGAGATGATACATGATGGTGGAACTTATGACCTGCATTCACCACAAAATTAGGGATAACCTGGGAAAAGCATACGAATCTTATTCTAGGCATATAATTTGCGGACTAGACTGATAAAATTCCAGCCAGGCCAGAAGGTTTTCATAAAAACACACCCCGTAAGTGAAAAGTAAAAACAATTCGTCTCTAAACGTACTCCCCTTTATATACTAGGAAAGATCGTGAAAAGAAGAGGGGATGTTACTTATGTGGTTGAAAACGAGCTAGGGAAAAATCTCGGAGTGTACCATGCCAAAGACTTAAAACTTTGATAATTGTTAGTGTCCTTGATTATTTGGGATTCAGTTCACTTTTCCAGCTTTTAATGGAATTTGGTATAAAATTCTATCATTAGGTCATTTGAAATCGTGCAAATTACATCAAGTACAAAGTTTATATTAGTGAAACACAAATAAAAATTGTTGTGGTTAAGTGGTTGTGTTCCACATAATTAAAATACGTGTAAACTAAATAATTAAGTGTACGATAATACTGTAAGTGCCAAGCGATTTACTGCCCAATTGGCACAACTAATAAATTCGAAAGTGAATCCTGAAAAAAATAAAATTCACATTATATTGAGTGTGCGCGCTTTGAATTCGGATGTGCGGTAAGCCATTTTTCTAGTTAAGTGTTGTTTGTGGGCAATCCTAATTAGTTTTAATATAATTTTTTTTGGTTGTTGCTTCCATGAAGGTTGAGTACTGTGTATTCGTGTGACTGGCCTGTGTGTATATCGGCCAACGACTATTCCGTATGAATATTAAGCTGCCCAACGCCATTGCGAACACCGTATTATACTCGAGGATTATCTTCATAGAACCTGGTTAGCAATCTTTAATACTTAAAAAAACGTGTATTTCATTGTAAAGAGGAAGTTGTGCCTTAACATTTGAAAATGATATCAGCCAAATGGCCATCACGGCTACGCTTGCAGCACCATATATGAAGTTTTCCATGACCAATTCACAAATTTGCCGCTGTATGTCCTCGATAACCTCACGAATTCCATCTTTAAGGTCTTGAATCGATTGTGGATCATTGGCGTAGACTTGATCTTTCACATGGCCCCAAAGAAAAAAGTCTAAAGGTGTTAAATCACAAGATCTCGATGGCCAATTCTGATCAACTCTTCGAGTAATAACACGGTCAGGAAACTTTCCTTGCAAAATTGCGATTGTTTCGTGGCTTGTGTGGCACGTAGCGCCGTCTTGCTGAAAATAAACGTCATCCACATCAATATCTTCCAATTCCGGCCATAAAATATCATTAATCATAGCTCGGTAGCGCAATCCACTCACCGTGACAGCTACACCAGCCTCATTTTCGATTAAGTAAGGTCTAATCACACTGCCAGCCCAAAAACCGCACCAAAGAGTGACATGTTGAGGATGGAGAGGCTTTTCAACAATCATTCTTGGACTTTCTGAGCCCCAAATGCGACAATTCTGCTTATTAACGTAGCCTCCGAGGTGAAAATGGGCCTCATCACTGAAGATGATTTCTCGATGAAAATCCGGATCATTTTGGTGCATTTGAAGGACCCAATCATGGAAGATACGACTTTTATGGTGATCGACCGGCTTGAGTTCGGGTGTTAACTGTACTTTAAAAGCCTAAAGACCTAAGTCTTTATGCAAAATACGGTGTAATGTCGTTTGTGGAATGTCTAATCCCAAAGATCGACGAAGAATCGACAAACCTGGGTTTTCGTCAACACTACGGGCTACAGCAGCAATATTCTCAGTTGTTCTTGAGCGACGCACACGGCTTCGATTCTTCACATCACTAACTGGTCCCAACGGTTCAAATTTTTCCACCAGTTTCACTATTGCCGGCCGAGAAGGTGATTCACGACGACCCAAAAGTTCTTTAGTTTTGCGAACTGTGACTGCAAAATTTTTACCAATTTTGTAGTGAATTTTAACAATTTCAATGCGTTGTTGAAGCGTGTATCATACCATTTTTAGTAATGGTGTAGTCAAAAGAAGACAGCTTCAAAATTGACAACTGCCCAAATAGCTGGCTATTCAAAATTAAACCTCTTATTGGAAACCCGTGTAGATATAATATTGGGGTATTTGAGTGATTTGTCATGAAGTATCTGTGTTTGTAGGGTTAGGTTTCAGTGGTTGCTTACTGCACACTTAGGCCAATTTTTAGGCCCATTGTGATACCACTCATTCACTCCACATCATTAACCCACCTACTGCACCTACTCACACAACTACAGTATACCACCTGCACATTGCAAGCTCCATGTCAACCTGTACATCGACATGGAAGGTGGGTCGGCGCGTGACACGGAATTCTGCACTCCATCAGAGGGTCTTGATGATGAAAATTCGATTTGCATCTAGCCTTTGATGGGATTCGAACCCAGCACCTCCCGGTCCAAGTGCCGAAGCTTTAACCACTGCACCACTCGTCCGGTATCTGTGTTTGTAAAGTTCTAATTTTTAACATAGATTTAGACTTTTTTCGAATATTTTAAAATTTTAGATTATTCTAGGAGATAGCCAGATATTATTTGTACATGAGGTGAGGTCCGCGATATAAAAAGAATATCTAACTAACACCCAGAGTAGTCATATAAAAATTTTGGTTAAAATGTTTCAAATGTGAGGTAGAAATACATCCTCCATCAAGCCGAAATGGAGCCAACAACAAAGAAATCATAAAATGTTGCTGATTTCTAACCGAAATAATAAGTTTCGACATTGTCTACATTGACGACGTCACTGTTTTAGTTGTCTACATATATTCTCTACACAGTACGGCACAACGCTGAGTTTAAACGATATAATGCTAAGCGACCCAAAAATTCTAGATGATTTAGATAAACTAATTCGAAGATGGAGAAAATATTGATATGTGATAGCGGCAGACGTAGAGAGAATGTTTAGACACCTTTGGTATATGAAAACCAGCAAAACTATCAGAGAATTGTTTGGAGAGAAGATTCTAACCATGCAATACAAGATTTTGTCTTAAAAACAGTCACCTATGGAACCAAATCAGATAGTTTTCGAGCAGTAAGAACATTGCACAAATTAGTGCACGACGAAGCTGAAAACTTTTAAGTAGACGATATTTTAAAATCAGGTGACGCAAAGCAGACGTTCTCAATGCTTATCATGAATTAACCGGTATGATGGCCAAAATTCCTACAGCTTTCAAACATCACAACTAAAATAACAGTGCTGTCGGATTCATCGAAGATTTTTGATCCAATGGGCTGGCTTTCTTCAATTATAATCAGAAGCAACCTGTTAATGCAAGATGTTGGGATCATTGGAATCGGATGGGATGACAAATTGCCCTCTGAAATCGACAAACGATGGTCAAAATATAAAGATGAATTGAACAAGATGGGCGAACACAATTAAAAACAAAAAGATTAAAGTTCATGGTTTTGCGGATGCATCTGAGAAGGCATTGGCTGCGGTAGTTTATTACCGAGTTATTGATGAAAAGGTGAAAAAAAGATTAATAATGGCCAAACCAAAGATGCGCCGATAAGGAATAAAATCACTATCCCAAAGCTTGAACCCAATGCAACTTTACTACTAATGAAGCTCAAGACAGACTCTAACAATCGCGTTAATTTGGATAAAGAGTAACATAAATAACTATAAACCGTGGGTATCAAAAAGAGTGTCTTCAATGAGAAAGCTGCTTCCTGAAGCTGTATGGCGTCGATCCTGATAATCAAAGATGCTCGTCATATTACCCTACATGGAGGCACAACCTTAATTGTCATATTCTTACGACAAAGCTATTGGATTACAAGCGCAAGATCACCAATAAGATATATGATTCACAAATGTGTTACATGCTATCGATATATAAAAAATATCAACCATCAGTTAATGGCGCCACTACCTCGAGAACGAGTAACGGCGTCAATGCCATTTGAGATTGCTGGAGTAGACTATGCGGGCCCTATCTCTATCAAAACATCGAAAGGTAGATCAAAACAAACATATATGGGATATATAGCCATCTTTGTGTGTTTCACATCGAGATAGTTAACGACCAAACAACAGAAGCATTTATTGCCGCATACCGAAGCTTCCCATCACAAAGAGGCGTTTGTACAAACATCTATTCAGGTAACGGTACATCCTTCGTTGGAGCAAACCGAAAAATAAATGGGCTATTCAATAAACTACTCCTATTCCCAAATTGGAATTTTATACTGCCTGGAACACCACATTTTGGTGGTTTGTGGGAAGCGGGAGTGAAGTAGGCAAAATATCACCTAAAAAGCTAGAGCACATAAAGATTGTACAATCGAACAATACAAAAATCTTCTTTGGACCAATACATTAAAATTTGAATTTTTTGCCACTAAACGAAAAGTTTATGTGCGACGTGGAGCAAACGAAAAAGTACTAGAACAGTGTTTGTTGGAATTTTAAGATAAGAAGAATTGTCAAAGAGTTTGGAAAATTATGCTTTACCATCGTGTATAAAATTAACAGGAGAAGGATTCATCCTACAACGACCCTAAGCACACTTCCTGTTTGTGTAAGCTAATTCATAGAGAAAGAGACCCAGGGTAAATGTATTAACATAGTTTGGCCACCACGCAGTCGTCGGACTTCAATCCAATAGAGCTGCCATGCTTTAATCAAGATGGGTAGCAGCTTCCTTTCCGTAATCATTTTGATTGGATCGATGATCAGCAGCTCTGCTGATCATCGATCCAATCAAAATGATTACGGAAAGGAAGACTAGAAGAAATAGTACCAGCCGACAAACACAAATATCGACCCTCGGCTATCGTACACGGGTATTGAAGCATTAAAAATCGAAATTATTGGCCTCCGGGAAGTGAGAACCAGTGCAAAGTAAACACAAGCGACAGAAATTACCTCTGGACCCGATGATATATTAACAACAGCTAAATGGAAATATCTATTCAAAAATACGAAACTCAAACCATAATTCAGTGATATGCCAGAACAAGAAACCAAACAGATCACGTAATTATAAACAAGAAATTGCTCACAAGTACAAGATGTCAAAAAAGTACGAGATGCAGACATTCAAAGTGACCACCAAGTGGTAATATCACAATTTAAAAAAAAATGCATCAATTCAAATAAAAGATGACTGTGAAGCACTCAAGATGAAGAAGCAGCTACCAATACACTTGGGTACTTGTACACGAGAGTGACCGTAGATAATTCACTGAAAACACTCTCAAGATAGCAGACATGAAACATGCGTAAATACATCAACGCGTACAAAGCATTCAATACAAAGGCAAACAAAGTGAATCATACTGTATCGACCAAGGAGTAAGGCAAAGATGTTCCTAGTAGTATTAAATAATGTCATGAGAAAATTAGATAGCGCCTACTTCAAAGGCATCCAGTGGGGATTAACGAAGAAACTCTGGATTATCTGGATTATTCAGATGACATATGCTTGCTACACAAACATACCGGAATGCAACATAAAGTACAGAAGTTATCAGATCTAACAAAAGTAATTAGCTTCAACATAAATATTAGGCAAACCAAGACGATCAGGTTAAACACCCCAACATCAATGGTGAAGATTTGAAGAAATGAATTAACAAAGACAGAACAATATTCACAATGTTACACAAACTGTGGAACACAATTGCCCTATCCCGCAACACCAACCTAAGAATATTCAATTCGTGTGTGAAATCTGTGTTGTTGTACGGTTGCGCAACCAACAAAATAACAAATATTGCACCCTTTATGGACAAAAGAGTCAAGTAGTCATTGACATCGAAATACGAAAGCACAAGTGAAGATGAGTTGGCTACACTGAGGAAGTCCCAGAATAATATAACAAGAAGGTTTCTGGAATGGGAAACTGGACGGCCAGCTGTAACATGGATAGAAGCGAAATAACTCTAACAACAGAGTTAGATGACCAGCCTAGTAGGCGCTATATGCCCCTAAATTGGAAATAAAGGAAAAAAATCTTGATTTAGCATTTATTGGATTTAATATTTAATCATTTAATATTCGATTTTATTTAACAAAAACAATCTAGCGATATGGTGCGAGTTTAGATCGCTGAATCTGAATATTTAAAAGTGCAAATCTTTATCATTTCACCGAAAAGCCAAAGACCTAGGGGTAACTTTCGCTCCACAAACTCATTGAGATATGCATCGCTAGAGCGAATACGTTCGATTCCAGCTGGAACATGCTGTAAATGTATGGTGCCCGTTCTACGAAGATCATACCAAACGAATTGAGAAAATTCAAAAGAACTTTATACATTACTTGACCTGGAAAGCCGGATGGGTATTAATAGCAGCAAATGGCATCATGTCTAAGTGAATGTAAAATTCACAATTTGGTAACGCTAGAAAAAATGCACTTTTATTAGTAATCTCCTTAATTCAATTAAAATTATAGTTCCCAGTAGTCAACTAATGACTTGTTAATATTCAAATCCATATCGGATTTAGTTTATATTTACAATAATAACTTTCCAGTCATGGGCATACGGCTCTTTTCTACCATTTAATCCACTCAAGATGAATAAACAATATTACGGGCGTTTTAATGAAGGGATCAGTAAGTGTACATTCTCTACACGTGTAGAATATTAATTATCTGCGCGGTGTAGACAATCTGGCAAAACACTGCTTCTTTGAAAGACAAATTATCAGCTCAACTTTCATTTTTAATGGCGTGATAATAAAAACTGTGAAGAAGTAAAATTAATTTAAGTCACTCGCTAAATCTCAAATTTCAGCTATTAATTTATTAGGTTACCTTAGCTACTATTACACGAATAATAATATTAACGAAAATCGGTATAATACGCCTTTGTTAGGATTATTAACGACACCGTTTTCCGATGTTTGAGTATTAGATGTCTACCCGTTAATAATAATAAAAAAACCTAACAATACATTTTTTTGTGATAAATTTGATTCGATATGAAATTTGAATGCTCTCGTTATTTTTTTTTATTGGTGTAGCATATTATACAATGTACAAATCCACATACTGCATATAAAAAAAATTTGAAAGTTTATTACGAGAGCTTTTTTTCTATATGTAGAACATTCATAGTAATTTGAATAAAGTCGAAAGGAAAATTTAATCTTCACTCCAAAAGCTGATGCTTTTTCATTTTTATTCCGATTTCAGTTTGTTGTTTGCTTGATTTTTCCACCAATGGTGTAGATATTTTTTTTATGTTCATATAAAATAAGAGGGAAAATCTCGAAAAAGAAAAAATGGTGGTAGTGTTGTGATTGTGTTTATATACATGTACATGTTTTTTGCTCCTATAGTTGTTAGATTCAGATTTCTGAATTTAAATTTCAGGTATTTGATTTATATGTTCAATACAAATAAGAAAAAAACGAGAACTTTTAAAAGTTTCTGTACTTCAGTATACTTGTGCAGAGTGAATCAGAAAAAAGCAAGTTCAATGAAAGGCAGCTTTTTACTTTTTTATTTATTTATTTTACATATACATACGTACATCGATATATTTATAGTTATTTATGAATTGTTTAGTGTATTTATTATTTATTTCAAATATAACAAATACACATAAACCCATTTATTTAAAAAAAAAATCCATTTACTGTTTGTATTCCAAAGCTCATTTTTCCGTGTATACTTCTTTTTATTTATTGAAGTCTCATTCTGAAGGAAATGAAAAATTTCAATATCGAACACAATTTATAGACACAAAATAATGTACATGCAGACGTACATACAAGTGTTTGTATATACAAGTAACAAAAATGTACATCAATTGAATGCATTTTATATTTTCCGGTTTCATCTCGGAACAAATATAAAAGAAATCTAAACCACATTTGTATTATATAATGTTCATATTATTGACAAATATAAAATGAAGCAATGTTAGTGGTTAAATTTGTCTTGCCATCAAAGGAGTTTCAACCGACATTATTTTCCCAGTCCGCAATTTGTAGTACATAAACAGCATTTGTATATATTACATAGGACGTTTTTTCTGCAGAGGCCGTAAGCTTACGTACATCAATTGAAATTTACGAGGCCAACACTAGGCTGGTACATAGGCTGCCGTAAAAGTTTTAGAAAATGGTAATACTAGTGTTTTCCGATGCAAATCTCTATGTCAGCCAAAAGTGTAACATTTTTGGAGGTTATGTTTCTCTTCAAGTGAAAATGTTCGTGTGATGATTTTTAACGATTTTCGAAAGGAGTTAACTCAACATTCGACTTTTGGCGACGAAGCATCACCCTTGGCTAGTGTCTATAATTGGTATAATGAATTTAAACCGGAAGAACGTTCACTCAAAGACGAGCCTCGTGAAGGTCGTTCAAAAACAGCTATGCCAGAAAACATCGATGCTGTGAGAAAACTGATTAAAAAGGATCGTCATGTGACTTATCGTGAAATCGAGGCATCCCTAGCCATTAGTAACATTAGCGTGCATACGATCTTACATGAACATTTAAAGATGTGGAAGCTATGTGCACGTTGGATTCCACATTTGATGACAGACGCACAAAAAAAGGTTCGTATCGATTGGTGCCACCAAATGCTTTAAAAAGTCGTTGGAGGTACTTCCAAAAACGTATGCAAGATCGTAACAGATGACGAGTCAAGGATATATACGTATGAGCCGGAAAGAAAAGGGCAGCCGACTGCTTGGGGCTTCCAATTCGAAGAAAAACCAGCAAAAGTTTCGCAAGCTCGGAGCGTTGGTAAAAACCGATCATGTGACTACTGTGGCTCTTGAAAATCAAAAGACAGTCAATTCAGCTTGGTATACGACCATTTGTGTGCCCGAGGTTTTCAACAAATTGAGAGGGAACAACCCAAAACGGCGAATCATTTTGCATCACGAGTATTTGAGCACTCAAACGATCCTAATAAACAAAAATAAGTGTAGATGTATTGTGAATATGGCAAACAATGACATTTAGGCGAATTAACAATTGACATTTTTGATAACATTTAAGGATTTTATTTAGGATTTTCTTAAGGGGTTGAATTCCTCGGGACCTAGTGTGTTTATCAGGAGTGTTGTTGTGTTTTTCTGATGGGTCTAGATTGGGACTATCTATGCTCCGGGCCGTTCGAGAGGCTAGTAGTTTTTGCACAATCAAATTAATTTTTTGCTAGTCCTTACTAACCTGAGAAGATACCAAGGTTCCAAGCCGCTTGAAAAGTCGGGACCCATCGGAAAACATACTAGTATTCTTGATAAACGTGTTGGGTCTCAGAGTGTTCGGTTTCTTGAGAGAATTCTAAATTCTTGTATGACATCCTAATAAACGTTGGACTTCTAATTATTTATTATAAATTGAAATTGGAATTAGTTCACAAATTCAATATTTCGCCTAAATGACATTTATTTTTTAACCAATACATACAAATTTTCGTTTGTTTTAGGTTAAGGATTGTTATAGGATTGGGTTAGGACTAACTTCAAACGCATCTTATAATTCGAATATTTTTGTTCAAAACGGATTTGTAAAAGATTTGGTAAAAGGAGAAAATTTCCCTTTAGAGCTGCCACATCTGGTACACAGATGTCACACCACATTACTAGAATCATTGAATGTATGGAAAAAATTTATTTATGAAGTTTCGTCCTGATCAGTTAATCCGTCTGGGCTGTAGAAAGACCGAATTTTAGTGTAAAACAGTTTTTGGTAAAAATCGACATTTCAGCTTAATTGTTGAAAAAATATTGTAGAGCAATGTTGGTTCAAATATAATATACAATATTTTTAAAATGATGTAACGGCAAAAAGCTTTACAAAATAAAAATTAAAAAAATTCTCTTTATTCAAATACTGGGACATATTTGAGGAAAAGAACAAATAGTTGAACCACCCTGACCATGAATTCCCCCTCCTATAGAAAAATAAAAATTTAAAAAAAATATGAAAGACGGCCGTCGAACAAAAACAGCCAGTTATGTTGTTACTTTTTATTCACACTGAAGTGACAATGTGCGTTTGCAATTAATGAAAGCTAATAACTGTTAGAAAGTACCAAAGAATCCTTGTTTCAGAAAACCAATACACGCAAAATTTTTTGTGACTGGTAACACAAAAATACTTGGTCTGGCCGCTATATAAATTTTATGTCATGACTTTCCATCTCGTACAAAATTAACGCAGTAAAATTTCTAAGTGAATATATTTTAAAACTCTCGGACAGTAACCGTGCGATTCTGACGTATAGTCACAGACGTATAGTCACATTAAGAGGCTAATAGTAAAGAGGTTTTTCGTTAATAGACTTTTGTAAGAGAATCTCTAAATTGGTATTCTGTTGGTACTGCTCTTAAAATTATTAACTATTAAGAACCCTCCAAATATTTTTGGAGACCTATCGATTGTGATTTTATTAATGCGAATTGAAATTGTGATTTTATTGTTAAATAAACGATGAAATACGATATATTTTTGTGAAATGTTTTAATATTCAAATATTAATTTAGAATTAAATTTCAGGAAATCTACAGATGTACGTGAAATAATAATATTTTGTTCTCAGGTTGCAGCATCGAAGCAGAAGCAATTGTTGAAGACCAATACCATCATTACCCATTAAACCCATTAGCCCTTCCTCTAGTAGATTAGAAGTAGATTAGAATTGTGTTGTGCTGTACGATCGCTAGGTGTCTGAACCCTGGTCGTTCTGTCCCCAAAAAAATCCTTTCCAATCCGTCCTATTGTTATGTGTAAACAACAGGCTGTAAGGATAGGCCCGGCATTATCCGGGACACTTGTCCAGGACTTGGTCCTGCAGTCCAATCAATCAATCAAACGATCGAATTGATGAGTCATCCGCATTACAGCCCCGATTTGACAGCCAATTACTTCCTCCTGTGCCCAACAATCAAATATAAGATGCGTGGACAACAATTTCTATCGCCTGAAGAAGCGATGGAAGCGTTCAAGGACCATGTTTTGGAGCTATCATCATCGGAAAGCAATAAAGCAATTTTTGATGAAAAATTTTAATTTTTTTCTAAAAACTTTTGCAGCAGCCCACGTATTTTGATAAATTTGATTTTTGGCATAAATACAAAACCAGTGCTTTGCGTCTAAGCATATTTCAGAACTTTTTACATTTTGATGTAAATAATTGCTTTTTCGTAAGAAACATCATCACTTTCGAAAAAAAGGCAAGTGTAGTTAGCATAACAGGTGCGTGTGTTTGTTTTTTTTTATTAAAAACGAAAAAATTAAATAGTTTATATTAAAACCAAACAATCAAATGTTAGGTGTTTCACCACCCTAACTTTATGTCACTCCTACAACATAGTTTGTCCGTGTGGCGCTTGGGGTACGCAACTGTGCCACAGTTTGCGATGCCCACCGATATATTTTCTTTAACCTCGATTTTATTAAAATCTATGTTACGGACTAGGTTCAATTTGTTTAATGTTGTTAGTTTAAACGCTCGGAGTCTGCTTTTAAGTATTGACGAATTTCGTCATACTTTTACTGGAGCCCCAGTTCATATCATCTGTTTCTCGAAAACGTTTTTATCTTCAAATATTCATAATTCTGAAATGGCCATTGGTGGCTACTATTTGTTCGGGCAAGATAGAAGTACTCCAACAGTTAATTGTGGTGAAGTATGCATGTATGCGGATGAGCATATTAAATGCAAGGTTGCGTCGATACCACCTCAATTTCTCAAAAGCTCGTTTCCGATTTTGGGTTTCTTTTTGTAAACGTCTTTGTCAATAAGCGGAAATTTCTTTTGGGTGTGTTATATAATCCCCCTAAAACGAACAAACGGTCGTAGACTCGGTTTAAAAATACCCGTTAGACCATAGAGTACGGTGATTTCAATTTTTATATTTTTCAAGAAATTTTTTATCTCGTAACTATTTAAATATCTTAAATAGCATTAATCTTTCGGTCCATAATACGCTGCTGACAATTCCATTTGTTTTTTCAATCAATTGTCTCTTGGTATTAGATCTCATTACGATTTCCTAGTTTATTCTGTTAATTGTTACTTTGACCAAAACTAAAAAGTTTTAGCTTTAGAGATTTTTCGAAGATTGATAAATTTCACCTTTTGCCAATTTGTGGCTCTATTCTTTGAGACAGTATTTTTTCTGATACAAGAGATTTTGAATGCTATGTCAGTTCGTTTTCCAAATATCGTCTTTAGAAAATGAGTCCTAATTCTCGTTCTAATGTAGTTTATAAGTCAGCTCGAAATAGAGTGGAAGGTTTAATTCGCATCGCCAAGCAACATTTTTAAGGATAAGTTAGATCCTACCCTTGGTTTTTGTTGAAACCCCTAAATTCAATTTCATTTGGAAATACATTTATCAATTTTCGATTAACATTCTACATATAAAGCAAATTTTCCCCATTATATAATGTCTGTGATATTAACCCGAAATTTATGTCGACAAAATACGATGGCAACACTAAAATTCTAATAGCATAACAGTTTTCAATGTCATACCGAAAAATCCGACGATATCAGTAACCTTTTATATATCATCCCGAAAAAATTTCACTGTCATGACATTTTCTTATATCAGCACGAGATTGCATCCAAGCTACAACTATTTGTTTGGAAGAATGTTCTGGGGCTGTTTACTATCCAGCGAAACACGCAATTAAAAAACATCAATTTATCGATTACTTTAATCAGTTGGGGATCAAATTTGTAGCAGGCGGTGATTACAACACCAAATATGTGCAATAGGGTTCGAGATTGACGTCATCCAAGGGCAAGCAACTCTACGAAGCAATCAACGAGAAAAACCTGGATTGTTTATCATCAGGAAACTCACATATTGGCCCACAGATAGAAAGAAAATTACTGATTTAATAGATTTCTGTGTAACGCAAAGAATAGCACGCACCAATGCTCAAGTCGATGACTGTTATGATTTATCATCAAATCACTCACCAATAATAGTAACACACAGCATTAAAAACTTAACCACCCCAACGTTTAACAATCAAAGTAACGAAATGGGTTCTCTGGATGTCCCACTTCGCCCACCAAAAGACATTGATGGCGCGATAGAAAGTTTAAGACAAATAATCGAAATGGCAACAAAAAAGCTACTCCGAAGAACAAAAATTCAAAAAAAAATAAGAAGCTCTCAAGTAACATTCAAAAGTTATTGACACAAAAGCGATACTGAGAGAAGCATTACGGGAAGAACAAAATATAGAAATATATAATTACCTAAGTGAGCCCATAGCAACAGAGAAAACAGACTACTCACTGTGGAAGGCAACAAGAAATTTAAAAAGGCCAGAGTTCGACATCGAACCCGCCGATAAGGAAACCAGATGGTCACTGGGCCAGAAGTGACCTAGAAAAGGCTTTCGTTTTCTCTAATCATCTACAAAAAGTGTTCATCTCAAACGAACAAAATAATAATGCGTACTGCCACAGTTTACGCGGGACGAGTTGAACCCAAATCCAGTAAAATTAAAATAGAAATGCGTCAAAACAGTTATCAAAAACAGTATAAATCCAAAGAAAGCGCCTGGCCAAGATCTAATAACTGGAAAACTGATCAAAGAATTACCAGATAGATGCATAAAATATATAACATATATTTTCAACGCGATTATGAGATATGGATGCTTCCCCCAAAAAAATGGAAAATATCTCAAATTATCATTATTCCTAAGCCAGGTAAAGACGAAACCCAAGTCGTACAGGACAATAAGTATACTTCTTTTCTTGAATTTTTCCCCATTGTTCGTTAACTCGATGTTCAGGATAAAACCCTTACTATAGGGGTAACCATTTGATTATGGTAAGCAAAACGGTATTTGGTAAGTTGAAGGGCTCACTAACAGTAATTTTAAAAAGCGTATGTTCCTCTCACACCTTCTTCATTTTATTTAAGGTGACGTTTTTTTGTTTGAAATGCGTCAGGAGAATTCAGTTCTCCAAAGATGTTTCATTTTTAGACTCAATTTTAAATTTGATCCCCGGCTCTAGTTTAGTTGACTTTTATGAACTTCGTGAAAATCTTTTTATTTTAAAGTTCTTAGCACTAATCAATCTCTCTATTTATTTAATAAGTTGTTGCGCAGTAGGTACCTTTCTTCAAATTACGATTATTTCCCCCTCCCCCTCCTCCCTCCATAGACCAGTGCAAACCTTTAAATAAATGATCTTTATAAAAACGGAGTATTTCTAATACATTTTTATTGTAGAATTATGAGCTATTTATGAGTTCAATTTAAGATTACTTTGTTTTTTGAGCTCACCCTTAAAACCATAAACAACCCTTTAATTGGTTATCATCAATCATGCATTGTATACTCGTACGACAAATTCTTTTAAAATTGTAAAAATTAAATATTTCAATCAATAAGATGTACCGATTCATGAGCTCACGAAATACGAGCAGTTTGATTTTGGAGCTGCTACCTCTTAGCAATACTACCCTTAAGTGTCTTATGTGTAAACAACAAATTCTTTTAAAATTGCCAAAAAATAACATTGAAATGTTTAATTTTTTGCAATTTTAAAATAATTTGTGGTTAGCAGCCGAAAATTCGAACTGCTCGTGTTTCGTGAGCTCATAAATTTCATACAAGAATCAAAAGAATTTGCCGTTTATACATACAAGTATACAACATGCCATTGACCAAAAACCAGTTGAGTGGTTGCTTAAGGGTGAGCTCAAAAATCGAAGTTAATTTAAATTGAAAGCTCATAAATAGCTCCAAATTAAACAATAAATACTTATTGATTATCGACAGATGAATTTAGAGATAATTCATACCATATGTCTACTCTATTCCGCTTACATTCGACCTCAACTGGAATACGCTGTAGCGATCTGGAATCAATAATATACTGCACATATAAACAGAATTAGCAGTATTCAAAAGAAGTTTCTGATTTTTTTTTTTTTAAGGGATTTAAGAGATTATGACCAAAATTTACCATTCCTCCGTACCCAACAAGCACGGATTACAAAATATACACCCTAGAAAAGAGACGTCTTCTCTTGGGCGCAGCTTTTATTGGTAACGTTTTGCTTTTACAGATTGGTTCAGCTTACATTTTGGAAAACATATAAATTCATCTGCCATGCAGGACATTTCGAAATCATGAGTTTTTAGCACTAGTTTTTAGCACCACAACACAATTCCACAATTCAATAAGTTGTCTAAATCATTCAACTCCAAAAATATCCTGAAAATCGGTTTGAATCGGTGATTTTTGTCTAAAGTATGGATTTTTGGATGAAGAGATGGACTTGATGTGTCTTAGGTGCTTGAGTTGAATTCAAGGGGCCAAGCTGTTATGGGTGTGTTGTACAATTGTGTAGTAATTGAATTTTGTTAAATGAAAAAAAAAGGTTTGTCGTTTGTTTTCTTCTTTAGAATTTGATTACATTTATATTTTACTAATTTAAGAATAATTTGTATCTTAACTATAGGCTTTCTGAGTATTATATTTAACTGGAAGCAAAGTGTTTTACAAAAATTATACTTGGCAAATTTGATGTCTGGTGCTAACTTATTTGTTACATTTTTACTAACAACTTTACCAATTTATTGATCAAACAGATGTTTGTAACCGGATCAGTTTCTAAGCTACTGTGTTCATGAATCAATTCCTTGGGATAATTAATCGTCATAAAATGAAAATAGAACAAATTAAATTATCAAATAGTCTGTACTATGGCTCAAACAAACAAATATCTACAAAAAAGTAGACAAACAATTTTTTCAGAACATTTACATTTTTTAGTGAGATATTTTGCATCCATGAGAGAGCCTAGATGGGCTGCTCATACCCGATGTCCATATTTTCTTTATTATTAACATCATTATTTTAGTTTTCCACCTACATTGTTTTCAGGTGTAATTCAGAGTGCAAATTCATAGAATATCATATGGTCGACCGAAATACCAACTTGCCTACTTATCTGAATCGCTTAGAGTTAATCATCTTATACTAACTCTAAGACAAGACCGACCAGGTGTATGTTCAGCTAAACTCGAAAAGATAAATATTTATGAAATTTGTTGCGCCTTGAGAACGGCACCAGCATTAACAATTGCACCACACATAGCTGCCTGCGGTTAGAACACGCCAATTGCAAGAATATTGCACGAGATTAACAAATATTTTGAAAATATTAATTTCCACATTGGTAAAATCATCCATTGTACATTTTCCATTATATAGATTCCATTCAACTGAATAATTCGATAAAGCTAAGTCCCAGGAAATTTAGCCAGTGCAACAACAAATAGAAGATCTGTTCAGAAAACCTAAACTGCACAAAACTGGTGTAGTTGTTAAATGTACTCCCTGCTGTAATTTGTTGTCAATCGCTCGTTATATAATGGATGCTAGAGACGTCAATTTCATATCGTCTCGTGCTGTCTTAAAAATTGCTTGGATTTTAGTTTTTGTATTATTTTATTGTATTAAACTATCGAGTACTTGGACCCAGGTTAAATTTCCCGAATCGTTGGCTTTAAGCTCACATACGATTTTCTTCGCCCGTTTTAGTGGTAACCATTTGAAGAACCAATACTTTCATGACACCGGTTTGTTCCTCAATAGTGTATACCAACAAAACGATAATGGAAACCAAGTTTTTGAACGGATTTCAGACGATGTTAGATGTTTAAAAAAAGAGGATATAATTGTTTCAACAGCCATCGATAAAACTAGTTTTGCATGTAAAAAATTAAAACCGTAAAGATTAAAAATTTTATTTTTGGGTCGGACCAGATCATTAACGCTCTCAACCACGAGTCTCGTAACACTGAACTACCGATACGAACTTCCCTTAAAACCGGAATCATGGAGACCATAGCTTTCATATTACCTATCTTATATTGAAAAATTAGAACGCTAACGAGAAAACCCCAGAAGAACGAAATAAAAAACGTACACCTAACTTAACCTCTATAAAAGTGGAGTTCGAAATTAAAATATTCAATGGCAAATATTTGGTGACTACCAATGAGGTGCCGTTTGGCCAAACCTGCTTTAATGTGTCAATGGAGCGTATGCCTACAGATTAGTTGATGATAATCACTCTGTATTGTGATGTCAGTGTGCTGATGGCAGCAGTGGGAATTTTGACAAGAAATTTCGCCCGACAAAAGAAGCAACTCTGCCTGCTGTACGCAAATTTGCGTGAAAAGTTCGTGAGACGGGCATACTAGTTTGAAACAGAAGCACTTTATATGCTCGTACAGTGCGTATAACTGAAAATAGTGTAGCTATCTGCCAGCCATATTAAGATTGAGATTGATAGAAATAACACCACGTTTGAACTGCATATATCAGCTGAGATCGGCTATAGCTCAAGTTTGATCTGTGATCCATCTTCTGATAAGGAGAAATCAAACATAGAATTGAAAATCCTTGGAAATAATTAGATCAATGTGTTTGTTTAATGTCACATTTCCAACACACGTCAATCCTCAATTTTTGTTCTCATTTACTCTTTTGATTTGTATTCCATTGATTTTGGAAATTTCCGGTAACACAACAAATCGGCCTATGAGATAGAAAATTATTAAAGCATAAACGAAAAAATCCGATTTCGGGAAAATTTTATAATAACCCAAATGTGAAGCTTCTGAAGAAAAATCTTTTGACAAAGAGGAGCTAGCCCCTTCATATGAGACAGTCTTCACTCACTGTATCCTGAACTAGCACCATGCAGTGAAAATGAATTTTAAAGGGGCCACACTGTGGCCAAAATTTTTATTCTTGTCTACTAAGAAATAAAGTTTGATGTACATTTTTTATAAAATGGATATTATTTATTCCCATCAATCTGGTCTGGGAAAATAATTCCCTATTTAATTTTGTTTCCGAAATAAATTCCACTGAACTTTTACCATAGTATACCAGAAAAAAATAATTTATATAAAAATGGTATGTATGTAAACATTTTTCACCAATTCGCTATATATTCCTTCGGAAAGCCAGAATAGAACCACTGGTCTTGTTCAGGTCTATTTACAAATTTGATAAATGACATGATGACATTCATAAGCGAAACGATGAAATATAGCACATAAATTGATGAGTTAATCAGAATCAGAACACAAAAGGAAAAGCTAAGGGCGGTAGTAGCGAGCCAAAACGCAAGTGTTTTCATTGTGGCAAAAGTGATTATTGGGAACGCTACTATACATAGAAGCATAAAAGGAACAATTCGGATAAGAAAAAACAGAAAAATAGTTTTGACGATGCTAGTGACCATATGTTGCATCGACGTGAATGGTTTGCCAATTTTGTGCAGTGCAGGGGCCGACAATTTTTAACGGATTACAAATTATTTACCAACGTACTCGATTAAAACAATTTTGCCATAAACATTTTTTTATTTGTGTTTTCTTAGAAAATATTCGAGCCAACTTTGATCACTTTTCGAAATATTTTTTATTTCTTCTTAGAAATATTTTGAAACAATTGATTTTCCCGTTCGAATTTTATGATTCTGCTCCAGGGGCACTATTCTTGAAATCGGTGGGAATTTCGGCATTCGAAACATAATTTGCTTTAAAATTCTTTATATTATTCGATTTTTTGGCCGGCTACTTTAATTATTTTTTCAAATTTATTTGCAAGTTTTTTATTATTTATTTCCCTACTAGGAATTTTTTCCTTAGCAGGGAAATAAATAATAGAAAACATGGAAACAAATTTGAAAAAAATTATTAAAGTAGCCGGCCAAAAATTCGAATAATATAAAGAATTTTAAAGCAAATTATGTTTCGAATGCGGAAATTTCCGCCCTATTGCCCATGAATAGGGCACCAAGCCTATACAAAATGAAGTGATTGCAGGGCAGCTCAACATTAATTTTAAACTCGATTTTGTTGGGTCATCATAATTAAACCAAATTTGTAATAATCTGATTTAGTCGATAGATTAACCGATACAAAATAGAATGATTGGCCTGGTATATCCTTTAATCAATATACAAAAAAAATATCGAAAAACTGTCAGCTAATATATTCCAGCATATGTGTCCATACGATTCCATTACATCGTTTGATTTGTTTAGAATTAAAGTTCTGTGCAAAAACTGAAATTGTGTTTAGTGATAAAAAACCATTTTGAAACTTTTGTGGACTTGTATCCTTAATTCGTTGTACATTATTTTATATAACTATGTACGAGTACGTATCAAGATAATACTCAACAGTCTGTTTGATATATAAAGAAAATGTAATTTTATATTTTTCATCTACACTAAAATACTATAATAGAAAAATTAAAAAAATAATTCTTTATTGCTGCTCGACTGCGGATGGGGCGAAGCACATGTTTCCCTCATTTATACATTGTATGTTCTTCAAATTTGATTATATAATTTTTGTTTAATTAAATAATATTCGTTTTAATGAAACAATTCTAAACACACTTAAATTAACGGGTATTGAAAATTGCCTTAGTGATGTGGTGAAAGCTTTAGCAAATTGAAAAGCTTGGCCATATCTAAACTCTGAACCATTACACATAGATTAAAAAAAATATAAAAATTCTAAAAATTTACATCCCCAAAAAGCTCACATAAACGAGAAAGTTGTTCATTTTGTAAATGTAAGAAAATAAAAAAACCAAAGACCCAGGTGGTCGACCAATCTTATTGCTGTATTAATATATTTCCTTTTTACGAACTTACAAAAATACATAATTTTTGATATATTTTCGTAACAACGAAGCAGTTTCCAAAGACACCTAATATATAACGATCTGTATTCATACATACAAAAGCTACTTTTGTTATTCTTCGATTCATCTTAATCTTTTATAATAAGATTTCAAACGGAAACTCTTGTTTTAAATTCCGTTTTTTATAATTTTTCTTGTATACATACGAGTACAACGTATTCGTATAGTCTGTGTGTAAAAACAACCAAAACCGTAAAATTCAGAAAAATCAAGGAAAGCTGCACACCAAAAAAAAACATCTACGAGTAATTCTTCTATATAGGAGTAAATGTATATTTACTAGTTTATCAAAATAACAACAACAAAGATATTAAATAACATAAAATGGGAAAACTTTATAAAATTTTCATATATCCGATTTTCCTGATTTTTCATTTTTTTTGTGGTTTATATAATTTCCTCCGTTTATACAGTGTTGTCTTTTGACTTTATGTACAAAAAAAAAAAAAATTGTAAAAATCGAAAAATTGTCACATCTAAGATGTGAATATTTCGGAAAAATGGAAAATTTTCGAAATGCATTTTTGGCTTTTTGTAACCCGTATAAATTGTGTTTATTTTCGATATGGGAAATGTGAGCTTAATTTTAAGTAGTTTAAGTTGTCAAGTTTCTAAAATATATATTTTTGAGAGTGATTTGTGAGGGAAGGTTAATATTGAAATATAATTTCGTATAAGTACACGATGTCCGTAAAGGTATGACAATATGCTTAAAGTAAGTAAGTCACCGTTATGACACTTCTTGTATGGTTACTTTATTCTTCTATCTTTGGGAAGGGAACATAAAAGTCGAACGAGGAGCAGTAACGTGGGAACGAACAGTGCTAGCAGAAGCGAAACAACTCGGAAATTCATGGGTCAAAATCACAGCAATAGCACGGAGTAGATGTTTTAGCCTATAGGCAGAAAGGGAAAAAAATTCTTCAACCTTTACGAATTGAAAAAATTGATGATGACATAAAGTTGTAAAAATAGTAGGATGCGTTATTCATGGGTTAATATGTATACGAATGCACAGCTTACTGTATACTTAATCGAATTTAAAAAGCTAGCGGCTTTCTATATCCGGTACCGGATTCGCTCTGATGAAAAGTTAAACGTTCTAACACTAATAGTGTCATAGAATTCGATCTTCCCGTGTTTACTGTGGAACAGTAGGTAAAACAAATGGTAGAGGTAAAAGCTAATTTAAAAATCTTGTTAAGCAGAAATTGTATTAGAAAAAACATGCACAAATTGAATTAAATTTTAAACAAAGGAATTCTTGTCAAACGAAACAGGCCTATCGATTATTTTTAAATCGATTTAATTAAATATATACAATGGAACTTCCGGCTACTAATCTAATGGTGGTTTCTATACTTTCTAAATATATTTTAGTTTTTTAAAAATTTGTCAACTCGGAGTCAATAACAAATAAGTGTCTGTCTCTATATCTATCTTGTTTGTTGCCTATACCCATCCAGCCAATCTTCAACACGTGAACGTCTAAATTACATTTATTTTAGTTTTGACAAATTTATCAAGTTCCAGGAAGTCTCAAGCTAACTAAGCACCCAAAAATTTTAATTTTTATTTCACATTTACAAGAAAACACAAGATTTGTTGTTTATAAACATGTTTAAATACAAAACGTATAACTATTTTCCAGTATAAGCCATTAGGAAATTGTATCCTACCAAAGAATGGTCGTCTCGTCTAAAACGAAATATATTGTTGATTGACCCAGTTAACACCATAAATATTTGAAGTTATATTCCATTCCGTTTTACCGTTTTAACCTTCACGAAACGGGGCAGCTTGAAATTTAGTAAAATGCCGGATAATGAAGATGGGCTGCTCCGGATGATCTCGAGGTAAGAAAATATCTATTACGTGTGCAAGTAGAAACTCGGCTTTGAAGTTGGTTGAATGGTGGTGTGCATCAATTTTAAGAGTTGGATATCGATAAGCAACATTTACGTCATTGCTTTCGACTCTCTTTTCAAATGAAAAAATACTGCTCAAGCTAAAAAATTGATTAATTCGACTTTGAGTAAACATTCTGTGAGTCATTCAACAGTAAAAAAGTGGTGTGCAAGATTTCGTGATGGCAATTTTAGTTTTTAGGACGATCCACTTCCAGGTGCAGTAAAACCATTTGAAGACGAAGAACTTAAAGTTTTACTGGATGAAAACCAGTGTTAAACTCAGAAATATCACTTCGATTGCACATGCAATGGAATAAATACAGAAGGAAGAAAAATGGGTTAGTCATAAACTGATCGAAGAAAACAAAAATCGAAAAGTTGACATCTGCATGAATTTGTTTTTTCGGTACAAAAGAATTTTTTGCACAAAACCATTACGGTTGATGAAAAGTGGATTTTGTACGATAATTCTAAATCCAGAAAACCATGGATTGGTCCAGGCCAGCCATCAACATCAGCTGTCCAAATCAAAGCTTATTTTATAAATTGAGTATACCTTTTTAGTGTGGTAGCACAACTTTTAAGCTCCATAAATTGGTGACCATCTTTCAAAATGGTCTTTGCTTATATATTTCTCTAAAAAAACTACTTTTAGGTTATACTTGAAAATACCACTGATAATTTATTTTAAAAACTTTAATTCCTAATAATGATTTCTTTTATAATTTCAGATGAGCAGCCGTTTAAGGGTTTACAATACTAAAGATAAATTCTTAAACTTAGAATAACTTTCGAAACAATTCAGTATATTGACTTAAAATGTTTCTTCTATACTAGAAAAATTATTATCCTGCTTTAAGGGAAAGAAACTTTTCGAACAAAAAATAAAATATAAAATCAGCTATTATTAAAAACTCATCGATCACAACATATCGAATTTACTTGAAAAAGAAAATCTGATTTTTCTCTTTTTTCGGTTTTTCCCATATAATAAAATACCCATCAGGTATGGATATGAAAAACATAAACAGAAGAGGAAAAACAAAAAAAATAAAAAATCTGTACCCTCAAGAAAAACTAACAGAAAAACACAAAAGTTTTCGATTTTTTTTTTGTGCTTTTATAAATTTTGTCGATTTTCCTTTCCTATATAATGCTCCTGTTTTCGTTTATATATCAATATTAATGATTTATCATTCCCTCTCAAATATGAATTATGATGTGAGCAAAATAAAAATTAGTTTGGTCCAAATGGAGCATACATAACACAGCACAGCAGCGCGCAAACAAACAAAACCCCAGCAAAGTTTTTTCTTTTTTTTTTTGTGAGGGTGGCAAACAATAAAATTCTTTAACTCGCATTCTTCATTATTAGTCTGTCGTACCAATCGTTCTCTCTCACTGTAAGTATATAAATATATTCTAACTTGAATTTTTCAAAAGCTCTTTTGTTCAGGGCTTTTATTTCATATTATATATAATATTGTTCGATGACAATATTATTGAAAGCTTTTATATTTCATAAAAATAAAACTGTGAAATAAACCAAAATTAATTACTTGTTGTTGTTGCTGTTGTTATTGGTGTAATTGGCCGAGTGAAAATTGCATTTATTTTACGTTATTCCATCAGTGTATTCCATACATTGTATGGGTTTGTATAAATTGTATACGTATGTACATAAATAGTTTACAACAAACAATTTGATGACATGGAAAATCTAAAACAATAATACATTGTTGTATTTGGTGAAAAACCACAGTGTTTTTTTATTTTTTACTTTATTTTGTGTATTCGTTTAGTAATTTAAACTAAAACTAAATGCTTTTTGAAATTTGTGTGCTGTTATTGTTGTCGTCGGTGATGATGATGGTCGATGGTGTGAGCTTTTTTATATTATGCTTACTCCCCATTCTTTCTCATACCCCAATATTAATTGCATTACTGGTTGATGCATATTGGTAGAGGAGATTCGGTAATTGTAATTATTATTTGTGGGTAACACATTATGGTTGGATTGTGTAATTCGAATTGAAGCTGGACAATAGATGTTTAGTCTAAAGAAATCAATTTCAGTTTCAATATTTTCTTGGTTCGTTATTATAGTTTGCGGCGAAACTTTTATTATTATCAAAATCATTTTTTATTCCTAAGAAAAGATGAAAGACGTATAACTGAAACGAAGAACACCAACACTGAAAAGTAAAATAAATTACATTAGAAATGAATGGCTGAAGTATATACTACTAAAGTATATTCACTTATTCATGTCACGTGTTATTATTATTATTATTCAGCTTTTTTAAGGAAAATTTACATTTATGAAAAATATTTTACCGAAAAAAATGAAATATTTCGTTCGGTGCTGTTATACAACACACACACACATACACATATATATTTTTCCGTTGTTAAGACATGTATATGTTGTGATGGGTTAGAGACGTTATTTTCGTCGTTTTAAGGGGTTTTCTGTGCAGTCTGATCTAGAATAAATTAATACAAACGTATTTTGTTTTAGCTTACCAAAAAAATGGTATACAAGATATAACATTATATTTGATACTATACAGTGATGCTATTACTATATTATATTATACACTATAAATGAAACGTGGGTCACATGAACAAAGTTTCTTAATTTAGTTTTGAAAAGTAACATTTACCAACAAAAACAATAGAGAATTTATTAATTTCGTTATGATTTTGTGTTACATATTTGTATTGATGTAGTGTATATATAGCTGAAGTGCAGGCAGTGGTTCTTTATATCCATAAATACGGCACCCTTATTATAATGTTGAAAAAGAAACGTGTTACATTGAAAATTAGATTTTAAAAGGTTAGTTACCTTTTTCATATCTATGTGTAAGAGCAAATTTATTTGCGTTGTGTGAAGTGGCATGATTTTATTATTTTCGTCACGATCGGTAGTTTTTTCTCCTAAGATACTAAGAATTAACAGAAATTGGCATATAAAGAAATCATACCAATCGATTTACCCTATTTTTGTCTTATCTCTAAAATGTTCCCATCAATTATATTGCAATTTTGCTTACTAAGCACAGGTTCGCTATAGTAATGTGAATATGCTGTTCATGACCATCAGAATATGTTCCGGAAAATAAGAAAAAAGAAACCACAAGGAATCGGAAGAACAAATAAAACACAGTCATTACACCAAAAATACACTTTTTACCGTGAAACTGTGAATCAAGAAAACATTTTGCGAATGCGATAGCGACCCAGTTACAATTTCTACATAAAAATAATTGGACTGTCCGTATTGGAGTTATATAGAGGTTAGTTTTGGTTCCAGCGAATCCACCGAGCACTCTTATAACCGCCAACCAGGTCCTAGGGTTACACATGATCCTTCGAGGCGGATAGGAAATTTTGTGAGTAGAACATTTTATCAGTTTTCGAAACGAAACAAATGAACGTATATTTTGAAAATTTCTGGAGTGAAGTGAAAATGTTAACAGTAATCGATTCGAGTGACGCAAAATAGCACAAGCCAGAGCGATTAGGTGTATGTTGCGACGTTCATTCAAACCACACCGATCAGCGATATACAAGCTACTATAGCTCTTCTAACAGATCAATGGAATGAATTTCAAGGAGTTGAAAGGGGACTAAAGGGAAAATTTGACGAGACTCAAACATCGAGTCAGTTGAGAAAATTGAAAAGGAGGCTTGAACCAGGCACATCTTTTACAAGAAATCTCAACTTTAAACAAACGTGAGAATCATGTTCGATTACCACATGTCAGCATTCCGACAGTTGATGGAAAATATTCGGAATTTCCATCCTTCCGGGACCTATTCGAGGCCTTGATACATAACCGCAGTGCTATATCAAAGTTATACAAACTACAGTACTTGAAGGGATTAACACCTAATCAATCACCTAAGTACGACATCAGTCTTGTCCAAAATCACTTGGCAAACTTTGTGACACATCCGATGAAGCCGTTCGCGGTTTAAAGCTACTTGGCGCACAACCAGAGACACGTGATCCATGGCTGATATATTTATTGGTGAACAAGTTAGACAATGATTCGAAACAAGCATGGGCTCATGAAACCACCGAAGTAGATTTTCTTTATCTGCAATTATTTTGGAAGATTCTGAACAAAAGGAGTGATGCACTTGAAAGCCTACATTCATTGCCAAAGAGAAAAATCAATTATATGAAGAAAACTTCTGCTTTGGTGTCGCAACTACAAGCTTCAAGTGCCGAAAATCATTATCACGGGAAATGCGAGAAATATATTAAACTGCCAGTACCAGAACGGAGAATAGTAGTAGCAGAGAAGAAACTTTGATTAATTGTTTATCAACGAGTCATCAAGCCATCGTATGGAAATCAAGATTCAATTGCAGCAAATGTCAAAGGCGACATCATGTGATCATCAACTTCGGAGCAAGTGCAAGCGATTCTACCCACTGCAAGTGTCGTCATAAAGGATCAATACGGAAGACCACACAAAGATCGAGCGTTACTGGATTGTGGATCACAATCTTTCTTTGTATCAGAAGATTGTGTTCAAAGACGATGCTTGATCAGAAACAAAGCCAAATACTTAGAGGCTTAGAGCGCTTTAATTTTAAACAAACTTCCACAGAGAATGCCAGGATACTACATTAATATCGAAGAGATTCAACAAGAGGACAACATCCAGTTAGCAGATCCGGACTTCAACCAGCTAGCTCCTATCGATATACTGATCGGCGCATATACATTCTTAACAAAGAACAAAAACAGCTAGGGTCGACAACCTAACAAAATACTAAATTCGGGTGGGTGGTATCTGGCCAGCCTAACTCACTAAACAGTTCGGAATCCACAACGCACATGACATCAACCATTCAATACGATGTGGATATTGATCAAACATTGCGACAATTTTATGGAGGATGTACCACAAACATCTCAACTAATGATCGATGATCAAGAATGTGAAACGTTTTACAACAAAACGGTTAAATGAAGAGACGATGGGCGATACATCGTGAAACTTTCCTTTCGAACATTTCCGGCTAAACTAAGCAATTCACTATTGGGTGCAACAAGACGATTCCTCGCCCTACAGCGGAAACTATCGAACGACGAACCTAGGAGGAAAAGGTACACAGAGCAAATGAGAGATTATATAGACGAAGAGACCTTTTACTAGCCTCGTAATGCCGAAGAAAAGGAATCAAGCTAAACAAGAAAGATTCGAGTGGTGTTCGATGGGTCTGACAAGACAACAAAAGGAGTTTCATTAAATGATAAACTGATGGTTGGACCAACTATTCAACCACCTCTATGGGTTACTTTAATGCGATTTAGAAACAACCGGATAGCACTAACCGCCGACATCGAGAAGAGGTATAGACAGATGGTTGTCTCTCCTGCGAGAGATACAAGCCAACAAATACGGCACTTTAAGCTGACCAGAATAACGTTCGAATTAGCCTGTTCCGCCTATCTAGCAATCCGTACACTCGAAAAATTAGCCTACGACTTTGGGGTCAAAATTATAGCACAACATATTCTAAACGATTTTTACGTGGATGATTTTCTGTCTGATTCCGAGAATGTGAAAAGCGCGACAAAAGTCAAGAAGAAAATCACGGTGACTTTACGAAGCGGCGGTTTTTTATTAAGAAAATGGCGATCAAACTGTTCGGACCTAAATGATGAATACTGTGAGGGAGATACTGCCAAATTATATAACAAAACGAATTCTATAGTCTTGGACTACATTGGTGTCCGTCAGATGATATATACACGTTTAAAGTCAACCCTGAGAACGAAGGTCCGATCACAAAAAGGAAACTATTATCAGAAGCTTCAAGAGTTTTTGATCCGTTGGGTTTCTTATCTCCATCCATTATCTTTTTGCTAAAAATTTTATTCCAAAAGACTTGGTTTTTGAAAATTGATTGGGATGACATCCTTCCTGACAACCATGTAATTGAATACAAGCGAGTAAGAGAAGAATTTAAATGGTTTCAAGAAGTAAAACTCCATGTTTTAACAACCATTGCGAGAATATTCAAATACACAAGTTTGCGGATGCCAGTGAAGCAGCCTACTGCGCGGTCATTTATAGCAGAACTACAAACGAAAAAGGAGAAGTAGTTATTAATCTATTAACATCTAATACCACGGTGACACCTGTAAGAAAAATGTCTCTACCCAGATTGGAATTATGTGCCGCACACCTGCTGGCAAAACTAATGTCTGCTGTGAAAGCAATCAACTCTTCGAACGTGAAATATTATGCTTGGACCGATTCAACTATCGTGCTCGATTGGCTTTCAACTTACCCTGCCAGATGGAAAACCGTTATAGCCAATCGGACAAGTCAGATTTTAGAGCAATTTCCTAGGCAACACTGGTCGTATATAAAATCAGCAGAAAATACCGCCGACCATGGTACCAGATGAGTACCACCACGAAAGTTAACGCAGTTGAGACAATGGTGGGACGGCCCGGAATGGTTGAAAACACCGGAAAATGTATGGCTAAAGACGACTAATTTAAACCCGGAACTGATTGAATCAGCAATAGAAAAGGAAACATTCGAATCATGCATTTCTTATTGCCATGGCGAACAAGTGCTTGAACCACTTATTCGACCACTTAAAATCTAATCTGATGAAAATATTTCGAATCATTTGTTGCGTAAGGCGTTATATCACGAATTTAAAATGCAAAAAATCGATCAGAAAGAACCACAGGCGAACTGCAATCCGAAGAGGTTGAAGGAACCAATTCGAAAATACTATCTTTAGCACTTTTTGTGGACACCGCAGGATAGTAAACATTCGGTGATAATACCCGCAAATCATGTATATACCGAGAGATTGATATGGGAGGCGCACAACAAAAATCTACTCGCTGGGCTCACATTAACTAACAATTTAATAAAGCAAAAATACTGGGAGATCAATGGGCGAAGTAAAATATGTTCGATGTTGAGAAAATGCAGAGTTTCTTAGTAAAGTTTCTGTTGAAAATCATTACATACTGAGATTGGTACGACCACAAGATTTAAGACGAAATGAACAGCTCTTTGGTGGCACACTCATTTTATTGTCTGCGGTATTTCAACAAACTCTACCAGGAATACTGCGCTCAGCATCCGCTGATGAACTTAATGTACGTCTCAAATCATCAGTTTTATAGTGAGGCATACAGAAATTGTCTTTTATAAAAACTTGCGAAACTTTGGGAACGTATCCATTATCAACTTCTGTAAAATCAGATCAACCACCATTCAGTGCGCGTGTAATATTAGCAGCCACTGCCATCAATTTCATCATTCAAAACGAAATATCAAGCGAGGCGACAACGTATAAGTTCATCGATACTGTATTGAATCAAGACGAAGTTATCAATTATCTAAGAGAATTCTTAAATTGACTTAATTTGCCAATCATGCCACACGTCTTAACATTGAAAGTGGCGTGTCTATCATTCTTCCCCAAAACGTCAATCTATCACAACTTTTCAACGGTTCCAGGCTTTCAGTGAAATAGATAATAAACAATATCATCGAAGCTACAATTCAAATGGAAAACATAAAGTAGAAGATGTATTGTTGCCACACATTCCAATGATTCCGACAAATATGCCATTCGTGTTGAAACGTTTGAAGTTTCCGGTGCGACTCGCGAATGCAAACACCAACAACATTGTGTACTAACAAATTTCTATACGCACCAGACGATAGATATTAAAACATAAACACGGTGCATTTCTTTGAGTGGCATTACAATAAATACCGAATACTCGTACTAAATATATTATCGCATTAAAATGAAGACTACGTAACGAAGTCGCGGGCAACAACTAGTATAGCAAAATTATAGAATTCTAGCGGTGCTATATATCAGCTTCTAGTCAAGTATGAAAAGCCATCAAGGCGTTCGAGAAACAATTCTAATTGGAAATGTCACCAAAACCTTTGGTGATTTTTCATTTTTACGGTTGGGAGATTTAAAATTGATTTTTGGGTGATTTTAAGTTTTTTTGAGTGAAATTACAGAAATTGTTTTAATCCATTTTCGGGGTTTTGGCGATTAGGCAACATTTTACAATTTTGTATACATGAAACAGAATTTTTGGATAATTGTTCAGTACACTCATTATGGCTGACCCTGAACAATGAAAAATTGCGCAAGTGACAACACGCACAATACCCTCAAATTGATTTTTATGTTTTCATATTTCGGGCCGAGTTGGTGATGAAAAGCATGTAGGTAATTTTTGTATGCAGGACGAAATTGGCATCAAAGTAAAAAACCTTATTACGTTGCGCTTTCTAAATATTTAATCAAATTTTATCTCATCTATTAAAACAAGCAAATTCAAATGAATTTCTGCAAAACCCCTCGACCAGCAGCATAAACGTTACAACAACAGCTTATCGTAGATAGTCGCGAGCACAAATATTTGTGTAACCGTTCTAGGAATAAAAAGTAACACAAGGACAGACATTTTTCACAACACTTATGCAGTTTCTTATGTTTCGCTTCATTTTAACAAGAATTTGCTAATTTACAACTACGAGTAGCTGCAGAGGTAATTGATAGCTTTTAATAATTTCCGTGTCGATGTCTCATGAAATGTTACAAGTTATTATAAAGTTAGATATAATAATTTGCATTTCGCTACCGGACAAATGATGCAGCAATCAAAACTTTCGCTGTTGCTGTGTAAGTGAATGAAAAAGGAATTATTAATTTGTTGACTTTAAAAAGACGTTTATATGCAATGGCTGAATAGCACTTAAAAAAGAAATAATTTTCAATGAAGTAAACTAATTTGACAGGCTTAAAGTCAGTGTTGCCAATTATTAGTTTTCATGAGGACTAGAGTTTAGTCAAAGGAGTGCCAAATTGGTAGTAAATAGGGCTAAAAAAATTCATAAAAATGATTTTTACCTCGTTATTTTTAATAACAAAATTGCATTTTCTAGAACAAAGCCAAATAGAACTTATATTTTTTCAGATTGACAGTTTATTGCATGTGATAATGAGATGCATTAAAATAATCTAGTAACTATTCAGTCCAAAATTGAGTGAGCTTTGACTTTCGTGTCGAGCAGACGTTTGTTTTTCCCATGATAAACTATTTAAATGTTTTTGTTTTATTTTAGGTTTGGAAAATGTAAATAATTTTTAACTGGCCTTATTTTGGAAGTTATATGAAACCCAAACCATCCTTGGAGAAAAATGCGAAATGCAGTGAAAATTTTGTTCAGAAGAGTATTAAAGATTATTAATACTGGAGTGAAGAGCGGAAATCATCGCTGATGCTCTCCATGTTTGGAAAATAGTGGTGTTCAATATGTGAGCTTTGAGATACACCCGAGGTGTCTAAAATTAATTCAGACCTTTTGATTCCTATTTCGATATTATGAGAGCGGTTGCTCAGTCTAATGGTGTTCCGCCCAGATTGCATCCATCTCCAAACATTTGTAGATGGTGATGGATATCTTCCGCTCTAATTTGCCCAGTTTGCATGGATACGTGAAAAAATTCAATCAATATATTTTAAGATCTCGTTTGTCAAAACCCTTTATTTCATAATCCTATATGTAATTAAAAACCTGTAATTAAAAATCACCCTCCACCCCACGGACTACTTTTTATGGTATTAGGAATAACTAATTAATTTTATTTAATCAAAATTAATTTTATTAATAAATAATTTAATTTTGATTTAATTAAAACACGGGATTTTGAAATACGAGATTTCAAGCCCAGCCCAGTTTATCTCGCTCTTCAGAATTTTCTCGATAGACTTGTGATGGATATCATGATCTGACATTTGACTCAAATTAGAAATTACCACTGTATCTATGAGCAGAGA
The DNA here is from genome assembly GCA_963691935.1 of Nephrotoma guestfalica. Classification (NCBI taxonomy): domain Eukaryota; kingdom Metazoa; phylum Arthropoda; class Insecta; order Diptera; family Tipulidae; genus Nephrotoma; species Nephrotoma guestfalica. The sequence continues at coordinate 258,030,688 of OY829913.1, forward strand.
CCCAATTTCCGAAGATACATTAGAAGGTAGAATTTCACCAATTTCACCATCATGGGCATAATTAATTAAACTTAAATTAAAATTGCCTGTTATTGGAATACGGAATGGTGGTTGTGGCGCAATATACACTCCGCGTCACTTGAATAGGGCCAACATATTTTTTTTTCTTTTTTCCAATTTATTATTTGCCTTTTCTCTTGAGTTATTCGCTTGTATGTATTGTTGGGAAGTAAATCAATAATAAAAACAATTAATGAGATTTGTTCATCTCTGAGAATAAAATTGCTTTTCTCTAATTTTGCTTAAAATAAGAAATACAATTTGTGTGTTTTTAGTTGTTTACTTGAATACAACCAGTTGATTGTCTGGACTCTTTTGTCTGTTACAGTGAAGTGATTTAAAGGTTGATTTTATTCGAAATCGTGAGTCGTGGAAAAACATTAAGTGTGGTTGAGAAAGCTAAAATTGGTACTTATAAATAATCAGATCTTACGAGTCGCGTGATTGCAAATAAAATAGGCAGAAGCACATCGGTTATCAATAATTACCTTAATAGTATTAAAAACTATGTCAAAAGCATAAAAGGCCGAATAGTAGAAGCTATATCACCGCAAGGCAAATGTAAGTGTAAATACTGCTCGACGTATTATTAAGTGTGTCAAGCATCTTAAGTTTAAAAAACTGCAAAAAATCACCACTGAATGGCTTTGTGGAAAATCGATTGAAATTTTGTAGAGCGCATATGACATGGAAAATAATTTTTAAGACGAGCCAGATGGCTAAAATTATTATTTTCACTATTTAAGGATGGAATATTTCTGAATCGGCCCACACAGATGGCGGTATTATGGTCTGGGTATTTCGTGATCTGGAACCATTAATTTAGTTTTCCCAACAGGCAGAATGCCTGGCATATCCTACAAAGCAATTCTGGGCAATATTGTTCCAAGTTTTTCTGAAATTTTTGGAAATGTAATTCAACATGATAATGCGCGTGTCGTAAAAAACTGGGTTGAGAACCAAAATATTGCAACTTTACAGTGTGCCAGTTTTGAACATCATAGAAAACGTTTGAGGATGACTAACACGAAAAATTTACGAGGGCGGAAAACAGTTCGAAGACAATGAGGAACTTAAAGCGGAAATAAAATCAGCTTGGAGTGAAATTTCCTTGAATTATTTGAAATCGCTGTACGACTCGATTCCTTATCGAGTTTACGAAGTGATTTTAAAAAACAATGAAAGTACCAACTACTAAAAATTTAATTGTTGCATTTTGTTTTATTTAAACATTGAGACAAAATATTATTTTTAACGGCATTCATACAATGTTTACGACTTTTTTAATCATAGAAAACAAACAGGCCAATTACTCACAATATATCTACCACAAAAATTAGAAAATTCACACCTTCCCCCCATTGTTAACCCCCGGGTTCTTAAACCCTTAGAAAAATGAGAACTTCCTTCTTGGCAGCTTGGTTTCGTACTGATAAAATTTGGTTTACTCATCAGGTTGCAAACGACCTAACTGCAAAAATTCAACTTTTGGTTTGTACATTTAGTACAAAACAAGATCATATCGATTTGGCGAATTATATCAGCAAATCAGAAACTTCTGGAAAGTCTCACTATGTTTTGTGTACTAAGCCAACACACATAATTAAGAAGTTTTTCATAATCGTTATAATCGTTATTATAGGCAATCACATCCTCGTGGGAATAAGAACACGCCATCACTACGTGGCGACAACAATAGCAGCAAAGCAGCAACACTAACACTAACAGCATTAATATTAATAATATTAATTTTTTTGTTGTAAATAAAATATTTTTTTAGTTGGTTTATTACATGGGTCATGCAACTTCCATGACCCATTCCCTAGCGGCACGCATACAATGAACACTACCACCATGTTCGTTTTCTTACGTGCATCATGCAACTCCCATGATCCACAATTCAGCAACGCGTATGGTGCTGTGAACACCACAACTATGCCAACTGTTGCTTGCTCTTGCGTGGATCAAGCAATATCCATGATTCAACAGTTAGCTAAAAAAAATTAAGCTACCTCCACAGTGACCCCAACCTCCATAACAATTTTACTTACCCCACACCAGTTTCTTGGCTCGCACATCTTGCGGTCATTCTCGATCGACTGGCTACATAATCGTTCAACTGATACCGAAAGATAAGATGTCACAAATGATGGATATCCTTCGGTATCTCAACAACTGGCCTCGAAGGTCACTAGCAATTATACTGCAAACCTTTTCTCTTACACTCCAAAAACAACACTTTTAGATTCGGAGAATCGGTCAACTTAACGACCGATTAGGCACACAATTCGAAGATATTCACTGTGCATATGCACCTGTTAAGCTCACGTTGAATAAGAATTACTGCCTAAGACTAACAAACAAATAATCACTACCCAAAAGAAAAATGCCTTAAAGATCGGATATCTTTTCGGATTATAAATCAATCAATCAAGCGATCGCGCAATCCGACATTAGTCATAAATCGACCAGCTAATCCTACGATACAAAAAGATAAGATATAACATCAACAACGGACTTCTTGCCCAATCTTTACCATGTTGAGCATATCAATAGATATCCTTCGGTATCACGACTAGAGCTTTGATCTGGGGTTGGACAGTGACTCATCTGGGGGGAGGTGATGTTGCGATTAGAATATTGCAAACCAATATTCCAATCGTACATATTGCAAACATAACATCTCGCAAACTGTTCGCTAACTCATCATTCATCACTCTGTACGTGCAGAGTAAATGCATCAACAGATGTGCATATATACGCGAAACGGAAGCCGTGTTTCAATATTCGATTTCTATTAAAACTGCAGCTATTGTTCACTGGTGTCGCTTTTATACACATTTTTTGACTGATGATGACCAACGGATCGAAATATTTGAAATTAATTTACTAATAAAATTAAAAATTTCTTTATAAAAAACTAGCTTGATACATCATAAGATTAATAAAAAGAAAAATTACGGAAATTATTTTATAAAAAACAATTAAACAACTAAAAACAATTTCGTATGTTTTTCTTGAAATCTAAAACAAAAAAAAATGGCATTACGCCAAAAATTTGTAAAGAGAATGGTTTGCTTTGGTTTAAGGGTTGTACAAAACAAAGGAAATTTAAAATTTCCCTTTGAAATGGATAGCGGCTCCCGATAGATAGGTAGAGTTAAATAAATTAATTATATGCAAAAATAGCGCGCTAAATATAAGTTTTGACATGGAAAATTGCGTACTCCGGACACATCTATCGGGCGCTAATAAAAAAACACGGCTTGAAATACCAATACGAGCATTATAAACGGAAAACAAAAGCAACACGATGAATACGAAAGCAAAGCAGAACGAACAAATTTATTTGGCAAAAACAAATTTCTTGTTTAATTAATTCGTCTCCAACCATCAACCAGTCAACAATTAAGTCGTCCAGCACAACTTGCGCTCGCCACCACACTATGCCGCTCTCATGCCATCCGTCATTATACAAGGCGGATATTTAATGTAAAAATTAAATTAAATTAATAAAAATAAATTAAAAATATAACTTTTAAATCAAATTCTATACCAAAGAAAAAATAGTGATGTCATCGTACAATCGTTCCACCGGTTAAAGATTTGTACAAATATATTCGTCAGTTCTAAATAAGGATATGACATATTACCTACCAACGATGAAAATTACGATTTATTACGATTTATAAAACTGTCGCGAGAATGTTGCCTACTTACTTCTGATCGCGGACTATAATGTGGGAATTGCTGAAATGTGACCAGATATTTGATCGATATAACGAGTCATCGTCCGTCGTAATACGTTAATAAAACTTTTAAAAACGTAATTCAAAGACATTCTGACAAACGTGATTCGTATAGAATTAATGTTAATAATCGGCCCAAACCATTATTATCACCTTTAAAGCACCCTTTAGAAAATTAATTCAGCATGATTTTTATAAATGTCCTCATTCGTATATTATAATTACATTACAATAAATTTAAATTTTTAATCACGGACACAAGACAAAACTTTCCATGAAGATAACAATAAAACAAAAACAAAACATAAAAGAAAATTATTTTTCATTTTCGTCGGGGAACAAGAATGGAAAAGTCGCGACATAATTTTTATGTAGTTTTGTGTATGAATTCGCTTTTCTTGCGACTTTTCATTTTTATACTCTTTTTAATTACATTTTCCATCACCATGTTTTGTTTTCGATTTTTTTTACATCTTAATTTTCTTATTATCATTATAATTTTTGTTTTATTGTTGCTGTTGTCATTATTATTATTTTTATTATTACTGTTGAGTCATTTTTAAAAATTAAAATAAATAAATAAGTAAATAAGAATGGAATAGAACACAACAAAAAATGGAAGAAGAACTCTTGAAAGTGTCTTCATTTTTCATTTAATTATAAATTTTTTATATTTTCGTTGAATTTTCCATTTTTTAATTTTAAGTAAAGCGACACTGAACTTAAAAAAGTTGTGTGTACACTATACATAATACATACATAAAATGTAATGAAAATTATAGTTGACATAAATTTTCCATTTTCATGTAACAGTGAGATAGGAAAAAGGTCATATTATTCAGGAATTTTTTTTATTCATTTCATTGGAAGCTGAGCAGAACAATGCCGTGGCGTTTTTCTGTACTTGTGTAATACTTGCATTAAAATGACATATCCATCAACGTTCTGGTATTATCACGTACGTTTGAAGAACATTCATCATAAAAAACCCCAGTATTTTTTATGGACTATATTTATGCTGTACGTTGGTATATAGATGTAAAGAAGGATGCAGTAGACTGGAAATGACGTGTTCATTTGACCATAAAACATTGATTGATATTAGAGAAAAATATATAATCCTTCCTTCAACATACATACATAAAATCCAACCATTGAACTCATAACATAAAATATAATAATAATTTTATAAGAAACTGAAAATGTATAGCTGGTGAACGTATTGGAAGAAATTAAATTATTACGTGTAGATGTTCTTCGCTTAGCACATTCGGTCATTAATTTCTCAAAGTTCAAAACAAATTCGTGCTACAATATATCATTCCATACTGCTTTCCATACTGTAGTGGATCAAAATACATAGCAAGAAGGTTGCACCATTTCCACAAACATAAATGCAATTTACATTTATGACAAATTTATTTTCTTAATTGTTTGTCATAAACATACAAACGAATAAAACAATTAAGTTGTATAACATAAACGGAAGAACCGCAAAAAGCACAAATATATTTTTAGTTGGTTTATAACAAGGATAAAATTTATTATATCATTTTTATGTTCCATCGTTCTGCAAATAATGTTAAGTGCAATTTTTAACTCATCTTAACCACCTTACAAACGTAAGACAAATTACTTGTATATAATGTTAATCTATCTAAAAAATTATCACCATCTCGTTCTCACGATACCATATAAATGGAATGGTTGGGTGTACGTACACCCGTGCTCAAACGAGATGAACGAAAAACATCAATAAAAAAAATTGTTTTCTGTCTGTTTTATTATATTATTAGTTATTTGACAGAAGAAACGACAAAACTCATCTTTAAGTCTAATCAAATTGATTAATTTCTATTAAACAGAAACAAACATTAAGTGGCAAACACACATTATGTCGATTTAGAAATAATCTTTTGTGACAAAATGAAAATAATAATACTCGACGATGTAGTAGCTGGGATGCCGTTACGGAAAAGTTTCTGGGTAATATTTTGTCGTCGTAACATAACATACATAAAAATACAGCTATATAAAAGACGAAGACGTACGATGGCGGTACCCAGTTTTTCATCATCAAATTATTACGAGTTTTTATATAGCCAAGCAGCAGTATATAGACGTTCTTACGTACATACGTATAGTTAGTTTAACAGAAGAGAAAATATTTGTAGTTACAAAACTTTTCTATAGATGAAAAATATCATGTAATCTTACATTACGAACGAATAAATCGGTTTATCTGCTTTTGATATAAGATGGAAAAAAATTGCCAATTTTGCCACATATGGTTGGGTGTTGGTTGGTCATTTTGTTTTTAGAATTTTTCCTTTAAGAATTTAAGAGATTGTATATGAAACAAAATTTACAGTTGATTCATATAATGGTAATGGCGTGTTCTGTGATTACCTAAATTTTTTTTATAACAACAAACATTTTTAGCGGTTAAAATTAACGAAAATAATTTTAATTCTATAAAAATAAAATTCAAGAAGCGAAAATATTAATTCGATAGTCGACCGTGTGTTTTATAAAATCGATGGCCGTACAAATAATGGTTTTGACTTATGCATTTCGAAACGCACCCATATCGATAGTCACAGCGCACGACGCGCCGAGCACCATGCACTAAGAATGACAGTAAAAGAAAAACACGAAAACAATAATCGACAGAAGAAAAATGTTTCTCTCTCGCGCCTCACACACGATTAATTTAATAAATTTAATTAAAAAATACGTTGCCATTTCACGCGCCGCGCGCGTCACAAGTGTTGGACATTGTGAAGGAGACAGTACGACACCCAGATACTATACATCGATAGTGGTACAGAGGAGGTAATCGTCCATCCTTAGCACTGCCTTTTTAGCACCCCATCCAAAGGTTTTGATAAAAGGGAAGATTATAATGGTTTGGTCCTCGGCTGGTCAGAATTAGTCATTGTAAGAAAATCATATCGTTTTGTTAGGTGACGTTTGGTCAACCCATTTTGACGTTTGATCACCAATGAGCCATGTTTCAGGTTCGTCACTTATTTGGGAATTTCATTTTACCAAAATAAAAACAATTGGAATATCCTATTTTGATAAACATATCCTTTTGCAAATAATATTTTGCAAAACGTTGTTTAGAGTAATATCATTCGTAATAGCAACGAATGTCATCATTTTGACACTGTCATTGAGGATTGGTCACTAGTTGTTTTCGTTTGGTTATCCCTACGAAACGGTTTATTGCGAAAATTCGTACCGAAGACCATAGTGAGAGTGAGTTTTTAATCTTTCGGCACGGTCGAAATGTTCGGGTCTAGAAAGTTACCGCAATGCAAATAATTTTATAAATACAACGATCGGAATCACTTGGCCAACTGTCATTGATGTATGATCACTTGTTGTATTCGTTTGGTCATAAATCTAATTATCGCACTAAATCGTTACGTAAAGTAGATCAAACGAAAACAACTAGTGACCAATTCTTAATGACAGGGGACCAAACAATTCCAATAGTTGAATTTATAAAATTGTTTGTATTGGTCAAGTTTTCAAGCCAGAATTGACTGAATCGAGCGGAAATGAAGAGTTTTTGACGAAGTTTCGCAGTAATTCGTTGCGGAAGGCTGACCAAACGAAAACAACTAGTGACCAGTTGACCAAGCCTCAATGACAGTTGACCAAATGATTTCAAATAACTTTTCAGACCCCAACATTCCGAATCTGATGGAAATATGAGTTTTTAACGAATGCATAAACGATTTAGAATAAATCGTTACGTTGGCGTGACCAAACGAAAACAATTAGTGATCAATCTTCAATGACAGTTAAACAACCCATTTATAAATTTAGTAAATTTGGTAAACTCTCCCGACCCAAATATTTCGAAATTGATGGAAATATAAGATTTTAGCGAACTTTCACAATAAAACGTTACGTATAAGCATGACCCAATCCAACTATCTCAATGATAGTTGATCGTTGATTCCGATCGCTAAATTTATAAAATTATTAGTATGGGTCAATTTTCCAGGCCAGAATTGACCGAATCGAGCGGGAATGATGTTTTAACGAATTCTCACAATAAACCGTTGCGTTGGAGTGACCAAACAAAAACAACCAGATACCCATCCTCTATGTCCAAACGAATCCAATCGTTTGATTTATAAAAACTAGAAGTATTGATAAACTTCTACGACCCCAACATTCCGAATCTGATAGGAACACGAGATTTTGACGAATTTTCGCAAAAGTCGTTTTATTGGGATGACCAAACGAATATAACTAATGACCAAACCTCACTTACAGTTCACCAACCGATTTAAATGTTTAGATTTGTCGAATTATTAGTATGGGTGGTAAATATTCCAGATCGGAGCAGTCAGAATCGGGTTGAAAATTTTATTATTCAGATTTTTTTTTTATTTTCATTAAAAATTGGTCGTCTCGGTTCAAATTATTATTTTCAAGTAGTGATTAAATTTCGGGCATATTTCGTCACACGGTCGTTAAGCCAGAGGGAGTATCGAGCCAGAGGGAATAGAGGTTGAATTTACAAGGTCACCAATCCTTATATTGTTTTAACGTAATTTTTTACAACAAATCAAATGGAAAAACAAATCCAATTGACTTGATAGCCTGGTTCAAACGACTACGGGATAACCCGATGAACTTAACAAGGTTTGAGAAACTGAAACTTGCAAGCCGCAGCCGGTCACAATGAGGCGTGACACTGTTCCTAATAACAATTTAGGTTTTAGCGAGTGCTGACATTCGAGATCGCTCTAAGCCGACCGGCGTTGCCATACCGGAAAAGTTTGCCTCACAGCGATCAAAATCGATTAAAGCCCACTCTTGCGTCGACAACAGACGAATTTTGGCAAATAACAAGCCGACTTTTCTTATGACTCAATTAACAACTTAAATTTTTTAATCGACACGGGAGCTGGGTGGTACACCCCCTCTCCCCGCTCCAGACGTTTCAACACCTAAACATTTTTGAATTTAAGTTCTAATAATCTAGCCTTAACAGCCGACTATGGCGCAAAAATTAATACCAAGGAGATGAAATTGTTCCCGGTTAATATCGGTTTAAAATGCCCATTCACTCATGCTTTCCGGACGGTAATCGCCGCGAATTTTTAACGAATGCCACGACAATTAGGGTCGATACACCCACTCCAATATATTTCGCGATCGACAACGATTTCGGTTGGCTGCTAAAGAAATTTCCTTTCCGAACGGTCGAACCAAGCTACAATTTACCTGTAAAACATTCCATGGTTCATCAAACAAATTGTAACGACAGATCATTTACTTGTATCTCGACCACAAAGACTAGATACGATTCGGCACAAAGCGGCATACACCGAAATTCAAGATATGGTGGAATTAGGTTAGAAAGAAATTCGGTAATTCGATCACTGTACCGGATCGTTACCCAATACCTACATTCAAAACTTCTCCATGAACTTGCAAGGAAATTTCATCTTCTCTAAAAGTATAAACAAAGGAGTAGAAAATTAGGCACAATCTTTTTTATTTTGTTAGGGATCGAAAGTCCAACGGCATAGAACGGCGCCGATTGGATGATTCGAAATCCCACCCGGTCGATTCGAACATATCCATTTTTGTATTTCTTAACCTGTGTTGACCGATTCATTCGACGACCCGAAGCTTATTGCATGACCGATATGTCTGCACAAACCATTGTTGGTAAGCAATTACATTTCTCAATTCGGCATTGCGCTAAATATCACAACAGACCAAGGCACGCAATTCGAATCAAAACAGTTCACTGAATTAACGAAACTTCTTGGTTTTTATCGAATGCGCACGACTTCTTACCATCCGCAAGCACCATATGAAAGCTGCTCTCAAGGTCCGAGAAAACACGATTCATTAGAGCTCTGAAATTTCCGTCGTATACTTGGAATTCGAGCTACGGTTACAGAAGATCTTAAGTGCTCACCAGTTGAGCTGGTCTAAGGCAAACACTCAAGCTTCTTTACCGAAAATCTTCTTTCTCCGTCAATTTTAACCGACTCAATTATCGACCAACTATGAACAACGATGCAGTCATCCCAACGGTCACTCGACAACAACGACAAAATGATATATTTGGTCCGAAATCACCCGATAATTTCGTTAGAGTAGACAAGGTTCGAGCCGACTTATAACTTCCGTACGAAGCCCATTTAAAGTGATCCGACGAAGACACTTCGTTATATAAATCAACATCCAACAATAACCAGAGTTTATTGCTCGGATAAAACCAGCGTTCGACATTTTTGTTCCGCTGAGTGATATAAAGCGCCTTAGCGAACACAAAAATTAGTCCCTTTAATTGCGTATGGGACTGGGGGTTATTGTGGTGGATAAAATTCCCAAAAATAATTTGAATTCTATAAAATAAAATTCAAGAAGCGAAACTATTAAACCAATGAGACATTTGTTAAATCTGTGGCGTTTGGATCGGGAGGTTCCGGGTTCGAATCCCGATAGGGGCAGGATGCAAAGGGAATTTTCATCATTACATTACGATCTGTTTGCGGAATTTAAACGAGTTATGATCTTCGAAAGAAACTGTTTGCTGAGTTTAAACGTGGTCGTACAAATCTTGATGATGCTGAACGCTCTAGTTGCCTGAATTCGGCAATTCCAGAAAAAATTTAAAAAAAGTATACGAAATGGTTTTGATAGACCGTAAAGTAAAGTTGTGTGAGATAGCTGACACCTTAAAGATATCAAAATTTGCATGAGAAAGCTCTGTTCAAATTGGGTGCTGACATTGGATCAAGCAACGCGTCGATGATTCAGAGCGCTGTTTAACCATAATAAATAGGATTTTTTGCATTGGGATGTGACAATGGATGAAACTATACTCCGGAATCAAATCGTGAATCGGCTGAATGAAGAGCAGCCGATGAAATGTGTCCGAAATGACTAAATACGCAAATGTCGGCCGATACGATTTATCATATCTCAATGAATTTATCCAATTAGACAAGTTGAATTATCTCGAATTTTTCCTGATTTCCTGCCGAAGCTACATAAAGTATTTTTAAATTTGTACATTTAAAATAAATTCTGGTAAGCACGTACCTGTCTAACTATCTAAGTACTTGAAAACTTGAAATCCTCAATAAAGACTGAAAACCAATTTTTGTGCAATCTATAAGAAGGGAGCTGAATGATATTCTTTCTTTAGACCACAGGTATATCAACTTTGACATAATCCTCTTAGCTCCAATCTCTAATTTCACGCAAGTAATCCTCGGATCAAACCTTTTGAGTGTTATGATTTAGAAAAGACTCAGATCTATCAGAAATCTTAAGAAATTGTCAAAACATCTAGCAGAGATCACTCGATCGATTTGGATATATTTTTAGCAGCACAAAAATATTATAAAACATAAGTCTAAAATCTGCTCGGAGGGCTTCTTGGATTAGCTTCCGTGAATAAATTAGGTTTTAACAGAATATATGTATTGCGGCAGCCTGGCGGCCGACTGATCGCATCCAATGGGGAAATTGCGCAACCACCATTTCTTGTTCTTGTTCACTTCTCGGTTGCGACATTAACAACACTGCGTCTGTCGTTTCCGTTCAATCCAACACTACTGCAACCACCTGGTTATTCCCGCTGAATTATAATATGGGTTTCTACTCATTCAGGATCACACTACAATTCTTTCGATCACTCCTTCTTGGATCATTGCTTTCGGCTTATAGCCGGCTATCAGGCTCGCCTTAATCTTTCTTAAAGCTCTTAAGCGAATTGCCGACAGATTTATCAGACATCACCACTTATCCAATTTCTCAATCAGTGGTATGAAGCATGCTTACAGAGTTGGCAAAACGAGTGAAACCACTCTGCATCAACCTGTTATAAGCTCGATTAAAATCAAACTTGTGAACACTTTCCTGAATATTGCAAGTACCTTTGAAGGCGCCTCGTACCCAAACCAACGTTGTATGGATTGGATACGTGTTCAGGTCTTATATTACTGTGGTGGAGCTGGATTATCCTTCATTCTTCGTTAAAGTGTCCAAAAAATGCGCCCACACCTCTTATGTGTCTCTTGGAGCTTCATGAATTACTTGTTAAACCACAGCAAACTAGCTTTATTGTTCAGCGCTATTCTAGCGTTAAAATGATAAAGTGTCTATCCTGTCTGTGTTATCTTAGACAGTAGACTTTTCTGGGAAAGTAACCTATGCAACACAAATTAGGTATTGTAAAGGAATTACAAGTAAGGTGTAAGCACAAAGCTACACCAGCTGCCTGTGATTCTAAACTATGGTAGACCGAACCAAGGGCTGGTATGGTATTGTATATAGAGCTGACGTCCTACAAATCGTATTCTTCTATCTACCGATTCAATAATAAAGGCATCCATTCAAAGCTAATATTTCTATTCTCTTCTTCTTATGCTATTTCGAGCTCTTTCTATTCAAAAACCGCAGAGTATGACCCTAAACATTTCTTAGCTTATTTAAGTCATATATTTCCATGGCCTTGTCACCAAAACAGCCAATAATCTGTCTGGTAACCGCTTTCAAATTAACCACATATTGCTGTAGTGCGCATAATTCTTCCACTGTATACAGACCACCTGTATCCCAGAAATAAATGGAATACATTAAACATAAGGTCACCACCATTATTAAGGCTCGAATGCGATTTTTTTTAGAAAAACAGAAGAAACTTCAAAACCATTGCCGTTAATAAAACGAAAAGATAGCTGGTTACATGCTACTGAAGTTAGCCGAAAATTTCAGCCGAAAAACCCCTGCATTATCAACATATTTCGTATCAGGTGGTAGTACAAAATTCTGTTGATATTAGCCGAAAATTACATGTTATCGAAGTTGTAACGGAATTAAACCTAATTCCGTTATCAACCCATCCCAACAAAATCTATTTCCTCATCGGCATGACCTCGAAGATAATATCTTCAACTACATTCCATTCAAGCAAACGTCATGCCGGGCTTCTACATTTCTTCTTTGCCTTTATTTATAGTGGTATCATATGATTCATTCACTTTAGAATTTTTCATATGTGCCACAGTTAAGTAAACGCAGATATGTACATCAACGTAATTTGATTACGTTGCCTATGTACATAATAAATGTACTTGATCTATTTATTAGGTGAATGACAATGACCGATGCAAATATTGAAAAGCATTGTGGTTGTTGTTGTTCGAACTTCCTCAACGGATGAATTGAAGAAAAAAATATTTGCGCGTGGACCGATTCAGCAAAATCGATATCACGTTGCTGTACAATTTTCATAGGAATTTTTGTGCTGAGATCGCATAAAACTTCCTATGAAACTCAAAGTAGGTACAATATTTTTCTTGCTTGTTGGGGACAGTTAGTTTTTAGACAGACCAACGTGTGGTCAAGTAATTTTTTTAGTTTTTTTTTGTGTGATTGAGTAAAATTGTTTTTGTTGATGTGTTAATCAGTTTAGAAATAATAAAATAAAGTTCTTAAATTAATAAACTGTGTTTGTGTTTTTTTTTTTTTTTTTTGATTGTGGATTTTGTTTTTGTGTACGGATTTACCGGTGCTATTGTCATTTTGGTGCTCAATTTGAGTTTTTTTTGGTGTGGTGCAGGAACATCTATCAGGTAAGTTCGAAGTGTGGAGGCGTTACTAACCTAATAAATAACGATAGTGGGTTGACGTCGGCTGCCGGCGGAAAGAAAATTGTTGACGCTAAGCGGCTCTTTTTCTTTCTGCTGCCATCGATAGCATACCACTATCAACCCCTCCCCTTACTAACACCACCTTTTAGGGCCTTAATGTTATTCTAAACATTTTACCAATACAACCACGGTTGATGCTGCCCGCGTAATGGGCAGGTCATGTTAACCACTACTTCGGGGTCCGATACCCCACTTTTTCCTTTTTTTTGTATTTTTTTTTTGATGCGGTTATCTAGGCCGTTACCGGTGCATCCCCATCCCCACGACCGATTAACCTCTCCCGACTGAGCTACGGGTTAATACCGCTGGGGATGAATACAGGTAGCGGCAAATTTCTGTGAAACCGGGTTGACTTTAGCAGTAGCTAAAGTTTAACCCGTTACAAAGTTAACAGACAATTTTCACCGAAAAAAATTTGAAAAATCAATTTATAATTTGTCGTGTTAGGGGCCATTGAATTTGAGTTGTGTCACTAACAGTGAACACTTGTGCCTAAAATCAGGTCATATTTTATGTAGCATGTTTAGTGGTAATTTGTACTGGGTGAAGTTAATATTTATTTATTTTTTTATTTATTTATTTATTTATATACACATTAACATTTTGGTAGAAACATTACACCCCTATTTGAGCTTTCAAGCTCATTTTAAAAGAATGCAAGGCCCAAGCACATTCGAATTATAAACTCCATTTCTTTTATTGCTTCTTATGCCATATGTTGAAATAATCGCTCATGAAAACACGTAGTTCGGTTAGATTTAGATCCCATAACGTCCGTTTTTTTTAACAAAATCCATACGGCGACATCATCCACTAAGCCACATAAGTTTTAAATTTTAATTTAAAAAAATAATAAAAATTTTCCAAACAGAAAGACCGCTAGACATAAAAGTCAAGGATATTAAGTTAGACCAATTCGTAACTAACTGGATCCCATATTTATAATTTGTCGTGTTAGGGACCATTGAATTTGAGTTGTGGCACTAACAGTGAACACCTGTTAGTGCCACAACTCAAATTCAATGGCCCCTAACATGACAAATTATAAATATGGGATCCAGCTATTTACGAGTCTGTCTAACTTCATTCAGTTCTTATGACCTTTAAACATTCGAATTTTCAAATTTTTTTTTGGCGAAAATTTACTGTTAACTTGTATAACATGTAATTTTCGGCTAATATCAACAGAGTTTTGTACTACCACCTTATACGAAATATGTCGATAATGCAGTTTTTCGGCTTAAATTTTCGGCTAACTTCAGTAGCGTGCTGTTTTCCCAGTAGATTCGTAGTCGGCCTGTTTGCAAACACACCTTGGTTAATTTTAATTATCTTTACTGATCTGTAGTTTTATGAGCCGTCATTATCTCAACAGTATAGCTACGAGGGCATGCTATTTCAACTTTTTCTCAAAACGGGATGCTCCCTTTCGACCACGTAAACTGATACACTACTTGAACGTCATTGAGAGGATTTTATTGAGCCTTTCCTCTAAGCTAACCGGCCAATTAGCTAGGATTACACAAAGGACGCCACTCAAAGTATTCACAACCACAAAAATATTGCCAGAAAGGTTATATATGCATCAGAAAGGCTTCACATATGACTCAATATAAGTTTGAGCAGAAGCAAATTTGGAAAATCCTTGGGTTTGGTTCCCAATAAGCTGATGTTTATTTACAAATTAATGGTTTATCTAGGTTGTCTTATTATTCTGTTGTTTGATGGACTTTGGTTAAAATGAATTCCGTTTTAGCGGAACTGAGCAGCCTACAGGGAGGGACATGCGGGTATATTGCCAATTCTATATCTTCGACTTCGATAATTGTATTGCATTATTTTCACTTTATGTTCAACCTACACGGTGTTCCCCGCCGAGCTGGTTCCTTCAAATGAAAATATTATTTTCTGGACGAATAGTAAAGATGTGCTCAATGCAAATAATCTTTATAGCCAGCCTCTGATCATGTGAGTGCCGATGTATTGTAACATTGAGGAAAATGCAGTGGCTAATTCTTTGTATAAGCTGAGTTCGGGTCTGGCAATCATCGGACTCGAGCCTATAGCTTAGGTGAGGTTTGATTGTGGCAAAATACATATTAAGAATTACGGTTATTAAAAAGCTAAGCGGTGCCCTCCCTTCAAGGTAGTTAGGTCGCGGTTTCTTGAACACAATCTTTGATTGTTGTTCAATAGACCATGGGTCCATTGAGTACGGGACCTTCTTGGGTTCTAGCCAACTTTAATAATATTAATAGAAGAAGGTGTCCTCAAATATAGTCACTGTCCAATTTTAAATACCACTTGAACTCATAAAATTATAGATGGCAGTTTATAGTGAGATGGCAGTTTAACGAGGACCAAAAACAATTTTAAATCCGGAGTAGATTCTAATATTTTTCTATATTACGAACGACTTGGTGGCATACAATGAATACAAAATTATTTGGAATGCCAAAAAATTGTTAAAATACATAACAATGTTTCAAATAAAATTGCATGTTGCCACATGCCACTCGCTATGTGCAATGAACTTGCTCGTACATACCCCGGCATAGACAAAGTTTGAACCGCATCTATATAGAATTCCAATACAATACTGATATAATTCATTCAAATCTTGTTGTCTGTTTTATAAATATGTATAATTATTTAAATGTTTCATGCAATTTGAATACAAATAATGATTCGAAAAATATTTGTTTATAAATATCTCCTGGAGTCGCCTGGTACATTACGTGAGCAACGAAAAATATTATTTTGTAAATTGCATTTTCTGTGCTGTACGCCGTGTCATTCAATGACACCACATACACACACATACACAATAAAAGGGTGTTATTGAAACTATTCATTTATAAATTCAATAAAATTTTCGAATAACAACACACCAAGAAATACACTGCAGACTTGAACTTTTATGAGCTTTTTTTGCTTTGATATACATTTCTTCGTTTTACTTGTGCTGGGGGTACCCATAAGAACGTTTGTAATAATATCATATTAGTATTCTTATGATTTTAAGTTTGGATTTTTTATTTTCATCAAAAAGAAAATATCAACTTTGTTGTGTACTTTGAAAATGTAACAAAAATCAAAATTACATTTTCTTTACTTTGGCAACGTCAATGGAAAAATCCAAATATGTATATATCTGCAGATGGTATGAGGATGACGATGTTTTTATCGTATACATACTTATAAAGGGTAGCAATACATGTATAATAAATTACAAAAAAAAAAAAAAATAGAGCAGAACGAATAAGCTGTAGAATATCAGCTAAACAGCAGCAGCTCTATATGTACTCTACACACAGTATACACACACAACCGGAGTCAAAGTACTCATTTGAAATACAAATTTAGAAAGAAACTGTAATGAAAACTTATTTGAAATTTTACACTTAATGTTTTTCCGATTTTCTGGATGTGTGTTTGTACATTTTGTGGTGCTTATCTTTCTAAGTTTTAATATCATTAAGATCAATGTACTGATTACAAATGGTTGTGTACTCGATTTAGGGGGGGAGTACACGATGACAATAGTGTAAACTGTGCAATATACATAAAACTGATAAAATTATTGTAAAGATAATTGGTTTTGGGTTTCTGTCTGAGCGTCTGTGAGTGAATAAACAAATTTTTTTGGCTTACCATTTTTCGGTTAGATTGTAAAACGAGATATATTCGGCATTTAATGGTTTTTTTCACACCGAACAAATCTAATGTTTGCGTGTCACACTAAACAAATATTGCAATCGCCTTGCTGCTGCACAGCTTGTTATCGCTTACCTGCAAAAACAAAACAAAAATATTATTTATAAATAGACATTAATAAAAAGTTATCATACATATATAGTAAAACACCCGTTTCATGTCGGGAAAATTTTTCACATATACCGAATATAAAATCGATTTAAAATATTTAAAATATTTCCAAGTAAATATTGTAATTCAAATAAATGGATTTGATTTTCTGAGATTTAAAATTTAACACAAAAAAATGCATTTCTCGCGCGTCGCTGGAAAATCTTTTAAGACGATTTCAGACAATTTCTACTCCCACGCGAAACCGTAAAAAACACTGACATACACTACTTGTGCATATACAGCATGTATGACAATATGACATTAAGATAAGATGGTTTTTCATTTTATTATTGTATCTTACATATATTGAATGAGTCGCGATTTAAAACGGTTAAATTATTATAAATTGAATAATTTAAAAAAATAACGAGTTGACATATTCGATTGGTTTTGAATTGAATATTAGACAGCGCATTTCGATTTCAATTTTTCACAAAATGTGTATACATATTTATTGTTGTTGGAATAATAATAACAATAATAATAATAATAATGACGATCAAAAAAAAATATGTAGATTTTCCATTTTGGCATAATCATAAAAAAAAATAAAACGAAAATCGCAAAGAATATTTTATTGTTCTCCTTTTTATTGTCATAATTTTCTTTCGTTTTGCTCCTTAACATTTTTTTTTTGTCTGTACATTTGTATGCCTTTTTATTGGTATTTAGCAGCAACATTGAATATTATTGGAAAATGATTGGAAAAATTATTATTGTTTGGGTATATAATGTAACAATTGATTTGGTATTTTCCTTCAAATGGGTTATGGCTTTTTGGATGTGAAATATGTGTATGCGGAGGAAAATAAAAACAATAAATGTTACATTTACTTTATGTATATTAGCTTTAACTACTTGTTTAAGTGTAAATATGACATTGGGGAAAGATGTCTACAAGATATATTCTAGCTATGTCTATATATGGATTAAGCTTGGATGTTGATGATCACTCATAACAATCCATAATACATAAAATTAACATCTAGTGCTCTGATGTGACACGAAAAACCGAAATTCATCATTTTTGTTTCAATGTACGAACATAACCTCACCAAATGTGATATGTATAAGAATCAATTCTCAACCACTTGAGCTGTTCGATAGTGCACCCCATGCCATAGTTGCAATTTCAAGACACCCAAACATTTAGATATTTTTTTTGATCAGTGGCTAATGACAGACTACACGCACTTTTAATGAGAGCTCGAACCTAAACTACTACTTTCTCATAAGTTTGGTTTATGAGAAATATGCAATTTACTATCAAAACGTCAACAAAATGACATCAAAAGATAATTTGTGAAACTTCATTAAAACCCGGCATAATGAGCAGTGAATTTTTTGGCCATGATTACGTTGTCCACAGATGCGATCGGTCTTTCGAAACTAGCTCAAAGAGATCGGATGGTGGTGTACTGATAGCAGTACATTCTAAACTCTGGAATGCTCCAGTAACTTTAGCCCCCATCGAGAGTTGAACAAATTGGTGTAAAAATCAAAATTAACCAAACCAATCTATTCGTTTACACAGCACAAAAGTTCAATACACAAACTCGACAGATTTAGTTCTTGTGCTTGGTGATTTTAATCTTCCAAATATCGGGTTTTCCAATAGGAATGATATGATTTTTAAGTGAAGTTTCGGCCATTTGTAATATGTCATGATCTGTCATTTTTTGTTTCATTGTATTCAGTAATGTTTACAATTTCATCATGGTGAGATATACGCAAGAACAACGTTTACAAATTATTCAGCTTTATTATCAAAATAATCGTTCTCCAATTCCAATTTTTCGTGAGCTTTTGCCATTTTATAGTCGTAATAAACGTCCAAGTGTGCTCGCTATTCGTCGAATTGTTGAAAAATTTGAGCGTACATTTTCTTTACATAATGTTGAAGTGCCAATAAGACAAAGATTCGCTCGAAGTAATGCAAATATTGCTGCCGTTTTGGCAAGTGTTGCTTAAGACCACAATTTGTCGATTCCAAGATGTTCTCAAGAATTGGGACTGTCTCAAACCACAACCAGGCGGATTTTGACAAAGGATTTGGGTTTGCATCCGCATAAAATTGTTCTCACTCAAGAGCTGAAGCCATTGGACCACCGTAAACGTCGTGAATTTGCTGATTTTGCCTTGGAACAACTTGAAAACGATAACGATTTTTTTAAGAAAATCATCTTCTCCGATGAGGCTCACTTTCATCTGAGTGGTGCGGTAAATAAACAAAACTGTCGATTCTGGTGCGAATAAAATCCACAAATTATTCATGAAGAACCATTACATTAACCTAAATTGATAGTTTGGTGTGGTTTTTGGTCTGGTGGAATCATCGGTCCGTATTTTTTTCGAAATGAAGCTAGTAACACTGTTACTGTCAATGGAGATCGGTATAGATCGATGATAACCAACTTTTTATGGCCAAAATTGGAAGTTGATCTTGACAACATTTGGTTCCAACAAGACGAGGCTACGTGCCACACAGCAAGTGCAACAATTGAATTATTGCGAGAAAAGTTTGGAGGTTCGATTATTTCACGAAATTGTGATATTGAATGGCCTCCAAGAAGTTTTGATTTAACACCATTAGACTATTTCTTGTGGGGTTATTAGAAGTCATTGGTCTTTAGCAATAAACCAAACTCGCTTCAAGCTTTACAAGTCAATATTGAACGTGCAATTCGTGACATACGACTTGATTTAGTGGAAAAAGTGCTCGAAAATTGGGTTCATCGAATTCGTTCCTGCAGAAGAAGTCGTGGAGGCCATTTGAATGACGTTTTATTCAGAACTTAATTGTATCGATTGTACTTCATATTAAATAAAAAACATTTCAATTTCGTTAACAATTAGTGTGTTTTTTTTTGTAAAGAAATCATATCACTCTTATTGGAAAACCCTATATAATATGGAATCTGGACCCGGAACTAAATTGTATTTTTCCAAGCAATATAACAACAGATGCCGAATCTTTATTTGTGAACGCCATGCTTGGTTATAATTTCAACCAGATAAACACAATTGCTAATAATCATGATAGATTACTGCATCTTGTCTTCAGCAACGACATTGACACTTTCAAAATTTCAGAATTCGTGTTACATTTTGTAATTAATGATATCAATCGTAAGTCTTTAGATATTGTATTTGACTCAACTAATTTAATGGCGAGTTCGAAACACCTACAACCAATCAAATACAACTTCCAAAAAAACAAACCGTGCGGAGCTACAAAGTTACCTAGAATCCATCAACTGGCAAACAAATCTCAATTCCAATGATATAAGCGAAAATGTTGATAAATTTAATCGAACTCTATATATCTTTTGCTGTAAACCACAAAATACTCACCCTCAGTGGTTCGATGATAGACTAGTTAACATAAAAAATCGGAAGCCGAAAGCGTATGCCACAATGTTGAAAAGCGGGTTAGAAGCCGACAAAACAATGTTGCTACAACATAGTAACGAATTTAAAAATTACTTCAAATCAAAATACAGGTCGTATCTCGAACAAATTCAAGGAAAAATCAAAGTAAATCCAAAACAATTTGGGAAATACTTTAGGAATAAACGCGAAATTGACGGATACCCTGCAAATATGACATATAACAATAGCAGCTCCTCAAACTCCAAAGATACAGCTGACATGTTCGCGAAGGTTTTCCAATCAGTCTATAAACCAAGCGTTGCTAGTGGATTGTACGAACAACCCAGCAATACCAACGTATCAATAACCCCTCCTGTTATATATGAGGCTAAGATTTCATAGGCTCTAAAGGGATTTATAGACGGTTGTGGTCTTGATCCTCTTTTATTCTGAAGGAGTAGGCTGACATTTTAGCAATTTCATTATCTTATCTATTCAACCACCCCTTAAGCACCGGGGTGTTTCCCCAAAAAAGGAAAATTTCAAAAATTACACCAATTTTTAAATCGTTACATGCTACAGAGGAATATCAACTTCATCATCAATACCAAAATTGTTTGAATTAGTTTGATGCAATAACTTTAAATCCACAATTGAAATAATCATAATTTCATAATTTTAAAATTTTTTATTTATTTTTCCAAATCTATTTCGTCCCCCTCAAAGTAGACCCCCAGGCCTCAATACACTTGTGTCAACGTTTTTTCCAATCCTCGAAACAGTTGTTAAAGTCAATTTCCGGAATAGCCTCCAATGCGCGTAGTGATTCACGTTTTAATGTCTTCAATTGACTCAAAACGGTTACCCCGGAGCGGTTGTTTGAGTTTGCTGAACAGCCAGAAGTCA
This sequence comes from Nephrotoma guestfalica, assembly GCA_963691935.1. Taxonomy (NCBI): domain Eukaryota; kingdom Metazoa; phylum Arthropoda; class Insecta; order Diptera; family Tipulidae; genus Nephrotoma; species Nephrotoma guestfalica. Next base: position 258,052,355 of record OY829913.1, read on the forward strand.
CACGGAGCTAAATCAGCCGAATACAGTGGTTGCGGAACGATATGGGTGGAATTTTTGGCGAAAAAATCACGAAAAACCAATGCAGTATGAGAACGTGCATTATCGTGGTGCCAGAACCAAGAGTTGTCGGCCCATAATTCCGGCCTCTTTTTACGAATAGCTTCGCGCAAACGACGCATAGCACTCAAATAGTATTCCTTGTTGACAATGTGGCCGGTCGGAGGGAATTCGGAGTGCACCACACCTCAATAATCGAAGAAAACTGTCAACATCACCTTGATTTTTGACTTGCTCTGACCTGGTTTTTTCGGCTTCTGCTCACCTTTGGCACGATATTCGGCCGATTGATCGTCTGCTTCCGGGTCGTAAGCACAGATCCAAGACTCCTCGCCAGTTATAATACGTTTCATGACATCCTGGTAGTGGGAAAACATTGTTTCACAGACGTCAACGCGACGCTGTTTTTCCAAAAAATTGAGTGATTTTGGAACCAATCGTGCTTTCACTTTTCTTAGGCCCAAATGATTTTTCAAAATGGTTTTCACTGATCCTTCCGATATTTCAACGATGCCAGTAAGGTCTCTGACAGTTAGTCGTCGATTCTCGAGCACCAATTCCTTGATTTCATTTACGTGTTGATCATCAGTTGATGTTGATGGCCGTCCTAGACACCACAAAATTGATTCCGCACACAAAATTTAACGGAACTTCTTTGTTGAATAATTTCACTCATTGTAAAAATCGCCGAATGCACTTTTTGTACTTCAGAAAGACAAGCGTATACTAAACACTAATGATTATTTTGATGTGACATTTGGCACATATGTCACTGACAGTTATACCAACATAGAAAAAATAAAATTTCGACGAATGGTTTTCGCCCACAGTTTTTGCCCACAGTAGTATATCAATAAACCAGCATGGGTTTATGCCTGGCCGATCCACATCAACTTATCTGGTTGAATCCACCAGTAAAATAATTAATGAGATAAAAAACCATCATCAAGTTGATGTAGCGTACATGGATTTCAGTAAAGCATTTGATTCCATCTGCCATCAAAAAGCACTCCGGAGTTTATCCGCGTTTAAGTTTTCACTCGATTACATAAATTGGTTGAAGTCTTATCTATCAAACCGGCGACAAGTTCTAATAATGGGAAATGAGAAATCAAACGTTATTAAAGTTACGTCTGGTGTTCCCCAAGGATCTCACATCGGCCCGTGGATATTTATTGTTTTCATAGATCAAATAACCGAGATAATCAAAACCTCAAACGTGCTGATATTTGCTGATGACGTCCTGGGAAAACCCCCACCAACTACTAAGTGTACTTTCGGGTTATGTGAATCGTTAAGCACACGTTCCTTATAATTATATTCTTATTTTGAGCAAGATAGGCATTAAAATTTGTATAAAAAGAGTGTAAATTTTTAGAATAAAGTAGAACAAAATTATCCACCAACAAGTCAGTTTGTTTTCAATTTCACATTTATTTAGAAATAGTGGTCAAGCCCCCACCCGTGGTAAGCGCACTATTCCCTAAATAAACATTGGTCCTTCGAGTCACTGCAACAACCGGTGGCCAATAAAACTCAACCAAAGAGATTAAACATTGGAAAATTCAATAATAAAATTTACTTTGTAAAGGAGTTTTACATTGGAATCTCGAGCTACCACAACCACAATAAGCAGCCACAATAAGTTCTACAAATATATTGCTATAGGCCAAAATATATTGAAACTTCGATCCCACAACAACAGGTATCGAAATTCTACAGTTAAACAACAACCGGCAAACAAACCAGAGTCAACGCCATAGAACAGCAGTCCAGTACCCCAGTCATAAAAACACAGACATGGATCAATTATTGCAGCAGCAAAAGGACAAGGCAGTTGAGATAGAGCACATCATCTCGAACTATAAAAAGATAAATATATAAATATATTGAAGATATGCGTCAACGCCTACACTCATCATCCTTGCCGTCAACACCAACTCCAGATGCATCCTCCAAATTCATCTTTGCCCAACCTGAAGTCAAATAACAACGACTAAGGAAATGGAGATTCATCTAATCAATCGTCTGAATTAACAAGAAGCACTGAACATCAAGCAAATTCAAAAATTCGTGCAACAATTAAAACAAGAAGACGTCCGAACGCGAGGCCTACATAGAGAAATCCGCACAGCTGAAGACATACTGGCAAGGAACAACAGATCCAGACCAGCGTTAAGGCTTAAATAAAAGAATATGGAGAGGATGATGATGCAGATCATGGAGCTGCATGCAATTATCTGAATGGAAGCTTACGAAGAACAGGAAGCCTTTTGAAATTCGTCCACTACCAGTGAAACTCCCATATTTTCATGGAGATTACACGAAATGGGTTGGTTTCGCCGACCCTTTCAAACAGCTACTTCATAATAACAATCAACTCACAAACACGCACAAAATGAACTGCTTAAAAGCCACGTTCAAGGGTCAGTTAGAAAATTAGTAAGCCATTTGGAACCCATCGGAGACAACTACGATGCAGGTTGGGAGATCCTAGAGAATCGCTTCAACAACAAAAGATTACTTGTAACTAATCTGTTAAATACCTTATTAAGTCAACCAACTATCAACACTGAATCCGCCGCTGCGATCAAAAGTTTACACGACACAACAACCGACTGTTCATTCGCTATAAGGAACACAGGCATTAGAATTAACACATGGAGTCCATTCATCATCCTTACTTTGTTAAAAAAAATTGGACAACGAATCAGTTTTTGAAATTTCTGGAAAGGCGTTTTCAATCCTTAGAGTCTATCGGTAGCAATAAGTCAATACCAATACAACAACCCGGTTAACAATTAAAACATGCTTTCGTAGCTGCAGCACAACCAACTTTTATTTGCGGATGCTGTCAACAAAACCATCGAACAGAAGTATGCCAACGCTTTAAAAACATGAGCACTTCCGAACGAAATCAAATGGTTATGTTGCACAATTTGTGTAGAAATTGTCTAAGCAAAAACCATACCACAACAAATTGCAGCATTAAAACCAATTGTTATACCTGCAAGGGTAACCACCATACTTTGCTACACATAAAAAAACCGGAACAGCAGAACAGTTATACGAAACTGAACATATCAGCGTTTGAAAAAGATTGTGACCCAGTGCTCTTAGCCACAGCTATGGTATGGTTCAGCATGTTGCGTTCACTAATAAATCCAGGATCACAGGCCACCTTTGTCCCGGAAGAAACAGCACAACAATTCGGCGTACCTAGGACAAGAGTTCTAGTCGAAGTTTCTGGAATTTCAGCAACAAAGGGACGATTGCACCAACAGAAAATGATAAACATCAGTCCCAGATTTCCATCGATCTTTAAGATACAAGCTAATTCTCTAGTCTTAACAACTATTAACAAACCACTTGACCACTAGACAGCTAACTACAAAAGGAAGTAATCCTAGCCAATCCTACATTCGATACTCCCGGACTTATTGATCTTTTAATATCCGCTTCATAAGTGTATAGCCCAACAATCTGAATTAGGATGGATAATATCAGGTCGCCTAACCCAGAACAGCAGTGTATCGATATCTCGATTAAAAAGCCATGTCACACCAGCATACATAGATAAGCAATTAAAACGTTTTTGGGAAGCCTACTACACCCGGAAAGACACCTAACTGCTGAAGAGGAAGCATGTGAAAAACACTATGAGCAGACCCAAAGAGGTCAGAGAATGGACGATACGAGGTTAGAATACCATTCAACAACGACAAACTGAGATAAGTGGCAATGGGAGACTCTAAAACCAAAGCAGCTGCTAGATTGCTTCAAATGAAAAAACCAGTCAAGAAAGATGAAGACTTGAAGAATCAATATCATAAGTTCATGAACGAGTATCTCCAGCTTAACCACATGGGACTGTTCAAAGATGATTCAATAGCCGGTAGTTTTTGTGTTGACTACATGCCGCATCATTCCGTAATGAAAGAAGACAGCACAACAACCAAGTTGAGAGTAGTTTTCGATGTTTCCTGTACAACAACAACAGGCACGTCTTTAAACGAAATGATGTACGTCGGTCCAACTTTACAAAACAACCTAACCACAATATTGATGAGATGGAAGAAGCATCGTTATGTATTCGCATCAGACATTTAGAAAATTTTCAGACAAATCAATGTAGCCCGGGAAGATCAAGATTTTCAACGAATTCTTTGGCGATCAGATCCAAATAAACTAATGTAAAGTTATAAATTAAAAACTGTCACATATGGTATGGCATCTGCAACTTATTTTGTTATGAAAACAATACAACAATTAGATAACACCACCATAGATGAAGCTTCAAAATATCGGAATTGGTTCAAAGATTGTGCAAACAGATTTATATGTAGATGACCTCTTATCGGGAGCCAATACAATAACAGAAGCAATAATCGCGCGAAAGGAATTATTGAACCTCCTTTCCAGTGAGTGGAGCATTTAACCTCAGAAAATAGACAAGCAGTGAAAAGGCAATCCTTGTAAGCGGCTTACACAAGAACTTATAAGAAGAGGAATTTTGCTGAAAATATTCAGCGATTGCGGGACTAACTTCGTTGGAGCAGATAAACAATTACAAAGGCAGGCAAAACAACAGGAAGGTGAAATTCAAAACAAAATGGTACACTGAGTGGCATTTCTTGCCCTCGGGAAGTCCTCATTTTGGAGGTTTGTGGCAGGCCGGAGTCAAATCAATGAAACAACATCTCCGGAAAGTAGTATAGGAACTCACACACAAATATCAAATAATCGCCTGAAACAGAAGGAACTGAATTTCGACCAAAATATATTGTAAAATATTAAATTTTGGGTCATTAAAGTTTGATTTCGACCTACTAAATCTACTCAGTCTCATCATTGAACTTACATACAAAGTATAATCACAATGTCTTAGCGAATTATTTATAATGTTCCGCTGCGCCTTTGTTGACCTCTTGGTAACCTCGAACATATTTTAAATTCAGTAGTTAGGATGAAGTGGTACTGCAAAATTTCTCAAATTTTCTTTATCAATACAACCAACAATTGTGCGATGCGTTACCGCAGTAAGAGAGAAAGATGCAATCCCTGAAGTAACGGGAGTATCACTGAAACAGAGAGTTTAGTCACCTCAAAGATCCCGTTACATCAGTTTGGTTACATGACTTGTCACTCTCACAGTATCGCTCTTTTAGGGTTAAATGTCCATTGCAAAACAGAATCCTCAAAATTTAATTCCTTTCCTTACCTTGTTTGATCCATAAAGTGGAGTTTAATTATTATTCATCTTTTTTTTGTTTTATTTAAATCTAAAATCAATTTTTTTTGGTTAAAGTTTAGATTAGATTTTGTTAACAATTATAGTTAAGAACATTGATATAGAATTACTATATCAGGATGAACTCCTAGTAGAATTCGAGGTACGCTAGAACATTCCCAGGGTTATATGTATGTACCGAAGTTCCACATTCCAATGTTCCATGCACAAACGATAAGTTTGACCAAAGGGTTGCGTTAATTAAGGAGTTGTTCAGTTAAAGAACAAACAACTCACATTTGAGTTAGCCAAGGAGCAACTGGAGTTGATATAGTAGGACTTTCCAAACTAGTAGAGAGGCATGGTCGTACCAAGAATCGAGCTATTACACAGACAGATGAATCTTCAGAAGATGGAGGGAAGAGAAGACATGAAATGAAGCCTATTCAAAGAAAAATTGTATTTAAGTACCAGGATGGTGATTATGCCTAATAAATAAAAATCACCAAATCAACCTAACGTATCCGGTATCAACTGGAAACACTCGTCGAAATCTCATTACCACAGTTTGGACAGGATCTGTTTAGTACAGACTGAAATCAAGAGCACCCTCACAATAGATGCGGCGCGAGCTCTAGGATGAGCAGAAGCCCTAGGATGTCGTGGGAGACTTTCCAGTAGGAAATGTTAATAAGAGTTGCGTCTAGTCGTACCAATGACGCTATTCGGCGATGTTAAATAATCGAAAACCAAACATCGCCGGTTAATTGTTGGGAAACTTTCCAGGAATTTTGAGAGACGTTTAAGCTCATTATTTTACAGACAAACAAGGTGATTGCAGGTGACACGATATAGAGAGAGAGTGATGACGACGAGATTAATGGAAATCTAGGGCACGTGCAGAAAGATGAACAACTGGCTCACAATAGCAACTGTGCGCAATAAATGATATATTGAAGATCAAAATCATTTCAGAAGTAAAACAATACAGAAAGATAGGCCGAAGATTATCAATCGTGCAAACTTCAACATAAACGATCTAAGCCATTAAGGTACACAGTCACTAGGGATGGATCAAGAAGGTACCGCAGGAAAAGGAAAAACTCCGCCCCGATTGTACTCGTTGTAACTCTTCGAAAAACTGGAGAACCAAGATAGGAAACACGCTCAATGATCCATCTCAAATCCACCCAAAAAATAAACAAACCCAGAGCAACAAAGGCAGAGAAACTACGGACAACAGGCACGCTATTCGAGCAATAATATATTTCCGCGAGAGTAGAAAATGTTGCAAGCGATTCAATTCAACAGTTATCACTCTAAACAAGGCAATATACACCAACATCATGATCTGTAACCAACCAATTGAGGGATTGCTTGGTTCTGGTGCTAACATCAGTGTGTCACGATGTGAGAGTAAGGAATTTTTTCAATTTTGTAGACTAACTTACCATCTCGCCTCAACTCAGCTACACATTTCCGGTGATTGGTTTTATTCTTCAATCAAATCAAGCTACTAAAACTAATAGCCCCGTCCTGATCGCATATATTGTATCTGGGAACTGATTTGCAGGAAAAGTTTGGACTCCAAATGTCAGTTGTCGAGATCGGAATCACGATACAGCACAAAGTCAAAACCCACAGGCACTAATCAACATGTCTTAACCAATTCTCGAAGACGAGTATTGAAAGGTGTCAAATCCAAATTTCCATCATTTGAGAAACTAGGATTAGGCATCACACACCTTGTAGAAGACGAGGTCGATGCCGTTAGCTGAGACTAACCTATTTCAAGCTTTTGACTCACTGACCTAATGAAAATTCATATAATTTTTAAAAAGTACCAACCTTCAAACGATATGAGTTAAAATTGTATGACAACCCGCTCATTAGTTTATAACTTACAGTAGTAACAGTCTGTTAGTAACGATGACTTTATTATTCTCAAAACATTGGACAAATCAATTTCGTGTATTTATTAAACACTGTTTTTGTTGGTACAGTGTTAGAGGCAATTTGCTCCTTCGAAAACAACCATCAAACGCTGGTTGGCTGAGTTTAAACAGGGCCGTACAAACACCTATGATTCTGAACGCTCTGGCCATCCGAATTCGGTAGTTCTATTCGGTAGTAAAGTGAAGTGTTGTGAGATAGTTGCCGCCTTAAATATATGAGAAACAACAAAGCGTCGACGATTCAGAGTGCTGTTGGGAGCTGATTATCCTTAATAAATAGTACTCAGTGAAACCCGCCGTATTTTGGGACTCGCAAGTTATTTTATTCGTCGAAAAACCTTTTGGCGAAAATATCGCTTTTTCACCAAGACAATGCACTGTGTCACAAGTAGTTGGCAAAACTGCACGAATTAAAAATGGAATTAATTCCCCATCCACCGTATCCTCCGGATGTGGCTCCAAGCGATCCCAGGGTAATACATTTGCTTCAAATGCTGAACTTATAGCCGAAACAAACGTCTATTGTGAGACCAAAGCTCTAAAAAAGGCATCGAAATATTAGGGAAGCGTTCGAATCAATTTCGTCGAATTTTACAAATAAAAAATTGTTTTTTAGTAGTTAATCTCGGGACTTATTGAGTGACGGGTGGAATTTAAATTTTTTATAAACTTGAAAAACTAGTCCATTATATTTTGTTACAAATGATAAATTTCCAATGTCACTCCTGACAAAATGAAATCCTAGCCTAATTAACAATTTCCCTAAAATTCGACAAAAAAAAAGTTATTTTATCACAAATACGGTGTTGTGATTAGAAATTTTGGTTTATAGGGTCAATTGTGTCGCAACATGATACGATTTAATTTTGGTTCTTGAATTGTTACGTAATCTGATTTTAATTATTCAATCGAAAAACGTGTGATTTGTGTTCAGCATCGGTGACGTGGATTATGATATTGACTTGGCGCGATTGTAGAATTAAGGATTAAGGTATTTTTGGAAATTAAGCATAGAAGAGTAAAGAGTAGAGTTTTCTATGACGTTAAGTCTATTGCAAAAAATTATATAGTGAGCTTTATTTGATTAAATACGTGTTTTATATGTATGTGTGTGATATTCATTAAATCATAAAACATAAAAGCTATTTTTATTCGAGGGAATATCACTTAAAGCTACCGAATGCACCCATTGGTATCTAAAATTCAACTTCATAACTCATTCTAGTATGTCCCGGAATCCAAATTAAATAAGTAGGTGGACAATCAAAAACAGAAACAGAAAATATCTTTGTACAGTAGTTACACGTTTTATTATGTTCAAGACAATTTTATAAGTCACAACATTTTAGTATCATATATATTATTATATATCGTACTATAAAGCTTCCGAACCATGCTAATATCATAGCTACTTTTTTGTTTGATGTTGTTGTTGTCGAGTAGTATGCTCATTTTAAATTTCCCGTTGAACTTTAAGCATTTATGGTGTACTCTCACACATACACACAGAATATAAACAAATAAAAAGCACCGAAATGCAACAAACATTACAAGGATAACGAACAATGGTAATAATAATAATAACACAAGTAATAACAATAATAAAGAAAATTTTCTTTTCTGCACTGTACATTACACTAAACACAGCTCTCTCCCTCTAGTAGTTGTTGTTCATTTTTTGGATTTTCCATTTTCCGATTTTTGTTGTTGTTGTTGTTGTTTCTGCTGTGCTTTTCATCCTGTTGTTGAATGTAACTAACAATAACAATAAATACGAAGCAAACAATTTAATTAGTTGTAGCGTGACGTTTTAGTGCTTTTACCAATAATCGAATAAAACTGTTAAAGTTTAGCTGAAAAAACACACAAAGTTTGCTTTCCTCTGAAAATAAACTTAATTTAGGAAAATGTTAAATGTATGTCTGTTTTATATTTTTCTCTTGTATGTATGTGTGTGTGTGTATTATATATTTAGAAATTGACCGAAATTTTTGTTTTATTTCAAGATGTTCGTAATTAGATTTACAGAGTTTTTGAAAGCTTTCCGTTAAACAAGAAAAAGTACAAAAAAAAAATTAAAAAGGTTTAATGCGGTAGATTTATATTCAGTGTGAGGATTGTTTTAATTACTTTCTGGGATAAATCATTAATGAAGATACGATTTTTTCCTTAACATTTTTTGGTTTCTGTGCGTACCTAAATTACCATAAATCAAAGATATAATATTTTATACAAATTTGCTTTTGACACAATCAATTGTGTTATGGTGTGTGCGTGTGTGTGTCTGTCTTAGAAGTAAATTATGCTATATGTATACATACATTTTTTCATCTCGACTCGATCCCAAGACATTTCGGTTTATAATTTTTTTTTCTACTTTAATTCATAATTTATAATGAATGGTTTGATTCAGACAATTCGTCTGAAATTTGTTGACATTTAATATAGAATTGAATTCATTAATCATTGGATAATATAATACATAAATAAGAACCTCCATTCTTAATTCATTATATGTATAAACTATAACTATAACTACTGTGTGATTTTTTTTGCTTCAACCTCTATTTCTATTGTTCGGTTCAGCTGAGATAAATGATTTCTAAAAATTTATCATTAAATGTTTATTGAACTTCTATTATATTGTGTGTGCAGTTGTATATGTGTGATTTATCCCAAAAAAATTTAGTGTTTGGAACTGTAATACGGGAATAGATGTTTGCTTAGTTAAGATATTAAACCATTTTGAGATATGCACACACGTTTTATATTACCGCACTGCGGGATACATCCAATAGTAATAGTTGTACACCCGATTGTGTTTGATGCAGTTTAAAATCATTTTTCATAAGTAAATCATTAATTTTAATTTAATTGAAATTTCAATTTCTTGTTATGTGAAGCAAAAAAGGATTATTGGTGTTTTGTTTGTTGTTATTGGGATTGGGGTTGTAATCTCGTTTTTCCATCAACTATACCAGGATATTCTGATGCAAATTTAATTTATGTCCCAATGGTGTGAAGTTTCAAACGTAAAGTACACCAAAAATGTTATTGTTTTAAATTTTAGTTGGCTCGGTTGTAATTGTCCAAGTCAGACCTCGGAAAATGTCTGAGGATATAAGGTTACCGTTGGTTCTAAGAAATTTCCAAATCTTGTACTTATTGCGTAAATCTAAGAACACTTGAATTTTAGTGAAGAAGTGACTATTCGGATTACCCCGAATGGGGTCGCAATAATCGCTATAGCAAATAATTTTACGATTAGATTCTAAAAATTATTCTGATTTTATTACGAAATTATCTGTCTTTATATACTGCTACCATAGTATATTTTATTTATTTTATTTTGCTGATCCGACTTAATTTGTAAATAGGTCAACCCATCGCAAGACTACACATGCTGTCCGAAGTTGATGTGCGGCCGTTTCAAACTGTGGTTGCTATGCTCGAGGTAGTGATCCTGATAACTGAGGTTGACTCAATAAGGTGCAGGTTGACTACAATGATTATAGTCAAGATTCCTAAAGTTGCGAAAGAAACCGTATGTTGATGAACATCATGGTGATTCATTTCTACTGGATGGTGTTCATTTTTTTGTAATAATTGGATTCTGGTTTTTAGATTTGCCAGAACTAGAATTTAATGTCACTATTGTACAGAGTTTTCTTGAAGATTTATTATCGCACAATCTGACATGAAACTGAAGATTCCTTCTCCATTTAATCGTATTACTATATTTCACTAGTAGTGGATGGTCTGATGTATTTTGATATATTTCTGCTGATTACTACAGGAACTGAGGGTTGACAAGTTGAAAGGCTTCGTGCACCAAACGTGCACCAGAACACGATTTTATTGTTTGTCATCGTGTATTTTACACTCATTGATGTCGCCTGGAAGTCGAATATAAGATGAAACGTTTTCTGATATGTATCTCAGCTCCTTTTCAAGCTGTTGTGGTGAAAGAAGTCATGGATTAATTCTGCCATGTTGAGATTGTATTTCCTTGGTGACGAAAAAGATTTGGAACGCACCGACTAATACTGCTTGAATCGTATTGTGGTGTAAATAGTCTGTAGCCAGGCGATTAGTGTCGTTGCTTAATGGCATAATATTTTTATCAAGTAGATTGAAATGTTTGGAGTTATTGACATGGTCGTGTTTTACAATGTTAATGGTTAATGATCATCGTTTGATTTTGTTTAGCTTCTTTTTGGGATAATAATCCAAACAAGTCACCAAGTACTATAGGCGTACTGTATCTCCAAGCCTCTTTTGAAACGGAGTGGATGTCTGTTGAACTTCTGCATTTACCGGTCTTGTTGGTTTATGGTTGTGATTTGTTTCTCAAGCTGATGATGGATCACCTGATATATTGTTCGACCTTCTTCTACGTACTGTAAATTGTTGCAGGTTTTTTAAGGGCGTTTGTGTAGATCATTATGTGGGTAATTTTCTTGTAATAAGTATCGAGATCGTAATGGATCACGGTCTTCCATCTTGATGCTAATACGCTTATGATACCGATCTCTTCAAAATAAATACCTGGGAAATTGTTCCAATATATTACTTGGAAATTATTTTTGGTTAGGTCGTATTATCAGGAGCATTGCCAGAATACACATGACTCTGTTTGCTGTTGTCATAAAATTTGCTATTGCATATGGCCTTGTTTCTCTTATCGATGGGTTCGTCTCGCCTGCGTCTTCTCTTGCTTCATCAGTGGAGAGTAGCCGGCAAATTTTGGTCGGAGAAAGTTCTTCATCTTTGATTAGGACTAGTTATCCTTCTTTGACGTGGGGTTGCTTACTAATCAATTTTGGTCGTTTTTAGAGTATCTATCACGCCGAGGACCATTTTGTCCACAACTGTTGGGTTATGTAAATTCCATCTTATGATGACCTTTTCGTTTGTGATATCAGGTTCTGGGATTGCTATTATCGGTTGTCATATTAGGAAATGGCCTGGCGTGAGAGCCATGCCATCGCTGATGTCGTTGGATAGTGGGGCGAGTGGTCTAGTGTTCCCGGGGATTACCAGAATAGGGCCACTGATCGAAAATAAATAAAGTTACTAATAAAATGAGTAAATGAAATTATTATTTATATAAACTATACGGGAATCCCGAACACCAATCACCTGGCAATAATAAATCAGACGACGATCACCATCACCGCCAACCAACAAAACCATCACAAATAATAGAACCGAATTGAAATGCAGTGAAATACAATTATTTATTTAATTTCCAGGGTTCTGCTGCAAAATTTGCAATCGATGGGCCACGTTATGTATGTCCATTCACATTCAGAAAGCAAAACCTGAACATCGTCAGAACCCGAAGAAGCCAAATACAATTTCCCACTTTCTCTGAAAAAGTCCTTCCTCTTTCATAAATCCCATGCTTTGAGAATTCCCACCAAACCGAAACAGAACACAAACAACATCTACGCCTACAGAAATAACAATCCAATCACAATAAAAAGCTATTTTGGCTTCAACTACATAAACGGAATACCGCTATATTCAACAATTGAGATTTCAGCGACCTGTGATCTTTCAGAACAAACTAATTCTTGTAAAACAACTTATGATATTAAAACAGATAATGCCTTCATTGAAAAAACAAAAAGCTTTTACAGTGCGGTTCAATAGATTACCGCCACAAAATCAAAAGAGGCAAAAGTCAATTTCCAGCTGGTGTGTGTGTGAGATAGAAAAAATTGTGAAATAGAGAAAGAAAGAGTATTTAGTACTGAATACAATAGCAAGACGCCAAAATCGCAGACAAGTCAAGATAAACTGTGTTTTTCGTTTTATTTGGAAAAATGAGTCAGATTACCGCCATTATGTGTGATTTCTTACCAAATTTATTTTAAAAATAAATACTAAAATATAATTTCTAATATATAGTGGAATTCCTTTTTTCTGAATAACTTCAAAAATACGATTCTTAAGTGAGTCATACAATGACGTCAAACTTTTGAGTGAAATTTCTGTCCTGACCGCTTTAATCCCTAGAATCAGCTCTTCCTTTATATCATACTGTTTCTTTTCTTCGTTCTGTACGATTCAGCCAGCCCCAAATGTTTAAGTCCGGCGAATATGGTGGCCAAGGCAATAGATGGACCTTTTGGCTTATGATGTACGACTTTACTACGCGAGCTATGTGTATTGGGACGTTATTTCGTTGGAAAATTCAAGAGAGTTGTGTAAAAAGATCATGGATTTTATGGAAACAGATTCCAGTAACGTCTGATAACTGTTTCCGGTTATTTTTGTACTTTGAAACACCAAATCGATTGCGCCAGAATAAGAGATTGAACCCCAAACCATTACGCCCCTTTATCTACTGTGATGGCGATTCAGAAACACTCTCTCTTTCCTAGGGTCGTGAAAATAATAATTATGCCCATCTGGTCCATCCAGGTAAAAATTTTTTTCATCAGAAAATACGACTTTTCGCCAGTTATTAATTAGTGGTGGTTCTTTTTTAACTTCAGTCGCTTCAGATGTGCACTTAAAATAACAAGGCGGACAGTCGATTTACTGGCATTCACATCAGCTTGAAGGGCAATGTTTGTGCAGAAAGAGCCAAATTGGAGGCTAACCTAACAATTGTCCATTTTTCCTGAGGTGTAAGTGCCTTCGAAATCTTCCTTTATAAGTATCTCCATAAGATTTTGTATCCTTCAAATAATTTAGTAAAGCACGGCCTAAAGCCCCTCCTGATGATACACAATTATTTTGATCCTTTCTGATAAAATTAAACAATTTTCTTACCCATTGATTAAAAACTGAATAACAAAAATTCAAATTTTTAACTTCACTTTCAAATTTTTAATTAAATGAACTATTTAGATTCATGAACAGCGGCAATATGTTTGGTGGCGATAATCAAATGAACCGAAACAAAGTCAAGAATTGTTCAGTACTAAATACTCTTTCTTTATCTATTTCACAATTTTTTTATCTCACAATCACCGGGCTCGAAATTGACTTTTGCTTCTTTTGATTGAGTGGCGGTAATCTATTGAACCGCACTGTCTATCTTACGTGCAGTTTTGTTTTTTCATTGACTACTTGATTTGCTAAAAACACAATATGGCTACTAAGGGTTTCACTACAATAAACATTTTTCTTACCTAACCTAGCACCTCTACTTTTCGATACTTGATCGAAGATTATTTTTCGTTTTCCTAAACTAAAATACTACAGTGACGTTTCTGACAAACTACGCCATAACCATGTGCCATAATCTTTCTTTATGTTTTCTACAAGCTAACTTATTTCCACCGCATAGAAGCAGTCCTAGATTTTTTTAAAAATTTAAATTTTGCTATAGTAGAAAGTGTAAAGTAGTAGAGATGTCTAAGTACATCGCATTATGCTATCGTGTAGTACTGACCCTATTGCATCTTTTATAGAAGCCAACATAATTATCCGACCCGTCGAAGCATAAATTTTCTATGTTGAAATCATAAAAAATCGAAAATTCAATCATTCGAAGTAAATCGAAGTATGCTATACCGAAGCTACCACCGATAAGGAATTCATCGTCAGCATTTGAATTTACCACCGATAATGAATTCACGTGGTTGGATGATCAATTGGAATGGTTGAAAATGCGGCCGTGATTTCGTCAGTATTTGAATTTACCACCGATAATGAATTCACGTGGTTGGATGATGAATTCGAATGGATGAATATGCAGCGGTGATTTCGTCAGCTTTTGAATTTACCGCCGATAATGAGCACACGTGGTTGGATGACGAATTCGAATGGTTGAATATGCGGCCGCGATTTAATTAGCATTTGAATTTACCACCGATAATGAATGCACGTGGTTGGATGATGAATTCGAAAGGTCGAATATGCGGCTGTAATTTCGACAGCTTTTGAATTTACCACCGATAATGAACTCACATGGTTGGATAATGAATTCGAACGGTTAAATTTTTCGAATTGCCATGATTCCAACATAGAAAATTTATGCTTTGGCGTTGAAAGAATACTTGGCAGTTGAAAGAAGATATTGGACAAATAATTCATAAAATTAGAAAAGTGGTAAAAAAATATAACGATCCACTACTAAAACCGAAGTTGCCTACAAAAACACGTTAAGGAACAATTTCAAAAGGAAATTGTACTGATCATGGACTGCAAAATAAGATGGAACTCACTTCTTCTAATGTTAGCGCGATTCTTTAAATTAAAAATCTGTATACATAGGCAACGACGAAGGCATTAATAGATATAAAGAGTGATATTACTTTTTTCAGGTCAAGAATTTGCTACAGTTTCAACTCTGGAGAGCTTATGCTCTGAGAGTCAGGACTTATATCGAGCAGTTATTGCTTTACAGTTTATGCTTATGAGCTAGCTAAAAATATCAAAACAAAACAACGCATTTCGTACAGATCTGAAGACAGCTCTATTAAAGCGAATAGCAGAACAACGCTCCTACAGCAGAGATAAATCCAAGCAATTATAATATATTCGTACAGAATAATTTAGTATTACAACAAGTGTTGAGTCGGAAAGATCATTTTCTTCAGCCTCAGATTTTGTAACAAAAGTACGATCATCTTTTTCTGATCAATCAATAATCCATTTATGCTTAATCCGAGCATTTTACATTAATAAAAACTAAGACATAATAATTTATTTTTAATTATATTTTTTAATGAATACAGTATAGTAGTACAGTATATGAATTGTAAACCTTATATAACGTTTAAAAGTTTTATTTTATGTGAAAAATAATTTGTTCACCCCTGACATGTCACCCCTGATATAATTTATTACATTACCATTAACATAAATGGTACGAAACATTTTTAAAATGGCGCCGGGTGTAGTAAACATAACATAAATTGACATTTAAAAATCACTCGTTTATTGATATTGAACAGCGTCACTTGAGTCACCAAACCGCATCGATATGTCACCAAAACACAAACTAATTAAAATTTATATTGGTTTTATTTGGGTATTTACGACGCGAATCACTAAAATGCTATTGGCGCCATTTTAATTTTTACGAAATGTCAAAATATTGTAAACCATCTAGCTTCGCCGATATTGTATTCTATGATCGTAACGATTATAATAGTTCGATGGTATTGCGAGTCTCCACTACCAAACTATTAGAATATTAATGGTGTAACTCGATGGTAATGGCAGGTGGAGAGCTTAGGTTAAGTCCGTCTCTAAGTTCATATAACACCAGACTAAGTAGTACAAATAATGATTATCTCTAAGAAATTTGTTGTACACGATTAACGAGTTAATGTAAAACTCTTCTTCTATTTTTGGTACCATGCATGAGCGTGCTTGCACCGTATAAAATCATAAAATTTACGATAGATGTATTTTCATTACTAAATATTTATAAATTCGTGTTTAAGAAAAATCCATATAGACGAAACATCCTTCTTACCATTCATTGCAAAAATAAACAAATCCACATAATATATAAATTGCATGAGCTGACTATTTATAGTTTCTCTTTTCATTTCTTGTGTCATGTATGTAAAATTGCAAAAAAAATTGCTTTAACATAAATTTTCATCTTGTTGTTAATATTTTTTGACATGAGTCGGAAATAATAAATGGTTGCGCTTGGAAATCTATTTATGGATTACATTATTAATACACATATTACATATCCAAACTAACAATAGGTGAACAATGTGCATTTTGCTCAAAATAAAAAAGTTAAGTTATATAGCTGCACGGATTCTATTTCCTCAACAGCAGCAGCATATCGCTCATTTGCTGCCACAGTGACACAACTCAAAATTCACTCATTTCTAAGATATTCAAATCAAACGATACCCAATAATTCTTATTTATATTTAATAGGTGGAACCATATTCCATATAAAAATGACTGAATTCGCGAAAGGAATTAACATTTTAAGATATTGGAAATTGTTCTAAGCAAATTTGTTTTACTAACATTAAAATTTTTGAATTGTGTCACTCGTGCAGCAAATGAGCGATATATAAAAAATATAATTGTGAAACGTGATATGATGTGATAGAACAATACAAATAGTTTATTTCCTATATATTTCCTATATAGATATAGCAATGTAGTCGTATGAGTTATAATATTAACCCTAATCGACCTTTAGGGTCTCCGGCACGAGAAACAATATTACAACCTTATTATTTGGTAACATGATTCTAGAATTTTATTATTATTAGATTTTCAATTACAAGACGTCGAGAGAAAATGTTTTTATCTTACGTATATCAAAAAACCATTGTATTTATACGAGGAACCAGAAAACCCATTCGATTGAAAACTACTTTGATTTTTCCCGAATACACATACACAATAAACATATTCGGATATGGTTTTTATTATTTCTTGTCTATTGCATTCAATTTGTGTAATAAAAAAAACACAACCGTAACATTTTTCTAGAAAGAAAATTACATTTTTTATATCCTCTTTTATATGGCGGTTTTTTTCTAGTTTGATGGAAAATCATTTGATGATGTTTTTTTAGCAGTACTTCGTATATGTATGACGTATGTTTATCTAAATATCCCCAAGTATATGGTACAATAATGTATTTTTCATATACTAATTTTCAATTATCTGTTCAGTTTATTGCAAATTTAGTTTTCCCATGACAATTTTTCTATTTTCCATGTATCTAGAGGTAGTTTTTATATAAAGAGTATTATGAAAGGAGACCAAATAAGTACACACAATAACAATAACGAACAGCAAAGTAATAAATTCTTGGTTTTTTTTGTTCACTGTACATTTGATAAATTGAAAATTATATATTTTTGTTGTTGTAAAGAAAAACCTTAAAATTTTCCAACCAATTTTCCAATCTTATATGGAACAAATTTTAATGTGCACTGTGTTGTTGTTCAACTCTTAATTAAGGTATTGGTTTTCTCGTGTGTGTAACCAACAAAAATGTTTCAACCTTTTTTAAAATATTGTCCAGGTTTTCACATTTTCAATATTTAAAACAAGACGGATCGGATCCCAACCAAAACAATACCATACTCTATAATGATAGTATAGAGATACATATATGTATCAAGTTTAATTACTGATAAACGAAAATAAGAAACAAACAAAATTTTTTTTTAAACAAACATAACGTAAGGGGTTTTTCATGTATGTTTACCGAAGGAAAAATCCGGAAAAAATTTAATTTAGTTTTTCAATGTTTCCCTGCTTCTTAATCAAAATAATAATAATAATAATAAAATATATATAAAATTAAATGATATTTCAATAAAAACGAAAATAATAAACATGAAAAAGGAGGATATTCCGTTTCAAGGATGGTAAACTGTTTGGTTTTGTGTGTATGTGCTGCTGTTGCTCCTGCTTTTCTTATATAATGTTTGTTAAATGAAAAATTAGAAAATTATTATTTTTTCTTCCGTAATGTTTGTGATTCTAAGACATGCCACGACCATGTTTTTGTGTTATGCTGTTTGTACATATTTTCATAGCAAAAAACCGTATGTTATTATTTTATTAAGTTATATGAGATTAGAGCAAAGTGGATTAGCAGTTACAAAATGGGCGAAATTGTAGTTAGCTCTGTTAAGCGTTTCTAAGCGAAAATAGAAACAAGAAATGTCTAGTATTGATTTATTTTAGTGTGCGATCATGCTTAAGCTAGATTCCCAATTGGCCCATTTAGCTAATTAAATATTGCCCCCAACAAAGCCGGTAACCATTAGCAGAAAAACATAAAACATTTCATTTTTCAATATTAACCATTTCAAGCTAGAGGCAGCTTTCGAGCTCATGTGCAATCTAAAAGCTCAACCAGTAATTAATAAAACAACTCAATTATTTAGGAATTTGTAAAAACAAAAGCAAACATTCATATCAGCTTTTTTACCGACCGGATGGCACAGTGTTTAAAGCTTTGGCGTTTGAATCGAGAGTTACCGGGTTGAAACCCCGATACACTCAAAAAAATAATTCGGTTTTTTTTTCAAATTTTACATCGCAATTTTTTTTTTCGTAAATTTAACAAAATTTTTGTAAGGTTTCGTAAAATTTTCATTGTAAATTTATCAAAGCATTCGTAAATAAAACAAATTTCATTTCGTAATTCCGGCTGCTGTGCAAATTCACTTTTACAAAGAAATTTAGTATTGTTTGCGGGAGAATTTGTAACATAATTTTACAAGTTTCTCTGTAAAAAGAACGGAGTGTATCTGATTCATTTTTTCGCGTTACAAATAATTGTGTTATTTTTACAAACTTGGCATCGTAAAAAAAAATTGTCAATTTAACAAGATTTTCGTTAATTTAACACCAGCTTCGTGATGTGTTGATTGTAGAATTAACGGATAATTCGTAATTAGAGCAAATTTTACTACTTCATTTCAATTAATTTGCAAAGTCAAATTAACAGTGAAATGTACGTGATATTTAAATTATAGCTGCATAGATGTGTTGTTGATCTAGTTAACTGGTTATAAATAATTCTTGTGATGTTTATTAAATGCAATGTGGAGTACAAATGTTAATAATAAGAACGAATTTCTATTAGGTTTAATCGAAGCCACCAGCTTGTCGCCTAAAATGTATTGAAGTTGAAATTTCCGTAGCCACATCATATACCATTTCGTACATGCTAAAAGAAAGTTTACATACCTATTGGAATTCATAATCTAAGGATTAAGGAGCTTCTAAATGCATTATAGTTAATATTCTTATAGTTAATATTCATCCCTATGGAACGATTTACTTCTACAATTTGTTAAAACACATCCATCCACACGATTCGATGTGTTCGTGTCTCAAAAAATAGACCAAAACTACTAATTTTATAAATCCAACGATCGGAATCGTTTGGTCGACTGTCGTTGAAGATTGGTCGCTGGTTATTTTCATTTGGGCATCCTTACTTAACGATTTAGCGCTAAAATTCTTTAAAAACTCATCTTTCCGCCCGATTCGAAGTGTTCTGGTCCGAATTTTGTTTTTTAATTTTTCGTTTTTTATTTACCGTTAAAGTAACTACCAAACGATAAAAACTAATGGCCAATCCTGACCAAACAATGACCCAACGAATTTAATCATCTTGTTTGTCAAAACCTTTCGATGGAGTGCTAAACAGCGGAGCCGCATTACTCAGATTTATTTTTATATCCCCCTATTTCTCCATGTCTACTTATTCGTGACAAGCTGGGCACCCAGGGGATAAACCTAATTCAAGTATGCTAATTCAATGGTGCTAGTCCCATTTCAAAGTCTTGGCTTTGAGTCAAAAATTTGTCAACATATACACTCATTTTCACGTTGATAGCTCTTGAACCATTAAGATTTTCGTTTTGCATTCTTCAGCAAAGTTGTTAAGCAAGCCAAGACAAACAACTTTGCCAAACAATATCAAGACCGAAAAACCACATCTACATGAACATTTTTGTGTTATTTTTTATGTTTTCATTTCAACGAAAAACAATTTTTTACCGACCAAATGGCATAGTGGTTAAAGCTTTGGCGTTTGGATCGGGAGGTAACGAATGGGTTCGAATCCCGATAGGGGCAGGATACAAAAGATAATTTTCATCAACAGATTACGATCTGTGATTAAAAGGAACACAACTGCGACCCCCTATCGGCGTGCAAAACTCATGGGCCAACCAATCTTCCAAAAATTATTGGGGAATACAATTTAATTCGGTCCGTTTTCAAAAAGTGGTTCTGACTATAAACATTTTTTATAGTGACAGCTGATTTCCATATTGCTTCAGACAGATTAGCCATTTGCCGTTAACGTTCAGTTTGTATTGCTTTGAATTTCATACAAAACCGTGTTTTTGCATTGTTGAATATGCCGGATTTTGTGATAACTGAACAGCATTTGTGGAAAGCGTTAATTTTTTGTGTTCTATGACTTTTGACATAAATTCTAATAATTTCGATACTTGTTCGCAAATAATTCAAAAACAACAACATCATTGAATATTCAGTAGAAAATAAGTTTTAATTATTTTTGAATTATTGATATAAAATTTATGAAATCGTGTAATGTGATTTGTAAAAATCTCCTGTCACAGATTGAATTGTAAAATTATGGCAACAACTTTCCAAAGCTTCAGGTAAAACCAGAAATTCTATTCATATCCCATTATGGTCTGTACCAAATATTCTAATCGTGCATATCGCAAATACAACATCTCGCAAACTCATCGCAAGAGACATCACTTATCATTCTGTGCAAATAGAGTAAATGTATTAGCGTTCACATACGTGCAAGACGGAAACCACACGACGAGGATTCCAAAACGAAAACAGCGCAACACGGCTGCGACCAGTCGTGATTCAACGACGCGCGTGGCGCAGTTAACGACACAACCATGTCAACCTCCTACATGGAGTCATTCTGGTTAAATAAACATTTAACCAATACCTAGAGATAAGATATCGCAAGCGACGACTGTCCTTTGATATCTCAACAACCAGCCAGGACCGATACTTTTACTTACACTCCAAAAACTAAATTTCCGAACGATCGGACACACAGTTTGCTGAGTTTATGCACCTCTTAAGCATACATTGAATAATAACTACTGCCTAACACTAACAAGCAAACTAATCAGTACCGAAAAGATAATTGTCTTAAAAACGTATATCTTTCGGTATCTCAATCAATCAAACGATCACACAATCAATCATCAATAAATTCGCAAAGAATCGATCAGCTAATCATGCAATACTAAAAGATAATATATGACATCAACAACGGACTGATGCCCAATCCTTACCTTGCTGAGCATATCGACAGATATCTTTCGGTATCACTACAATAGCCTTGATCGAAACTCTTCCTCTTCACTGTGTGACTTTTCTGGGAGGAGGTGATGTAGCGGTTAAAGGTGTCTGCAAAATGAACACTGGTCACTGAACTAAGAATTAACTGTTGTCCGGTAACTAAAACAGATACAGTGAACAAAATAAGTCTGCGTACACGCTGTCTGTATATTACAAATCAATAAAAGTTCTATGTAAAGATATTTCGAATCTCATTTTTATTTAAAAAAAATGATAATTATTCTTAATTAATACAAAATAATTAATTACAAATAAATAAAATTCATCATTCAATGGGTGGTTCCAAATTTAATAAAACGAGACAGCTTCTCTCTAAGCCTCAATCAGGACGGCCAAAGAAGCTGACGATTTCCGAGCAGCGACAAGCTGTGAAAATACTTTATTAGTCGTGTTGATTTTTTTACGCAATACGAATTTAAAATCGACACGATACTGTCTTGTCGATTATTAAACGACCCGCCAATCGTAATAGGGGTCGTTATGATAGGATTTTATGTGCTCTTTAGTAAAATTATGAAAATACCGTCAAATAAGCGAATAAAAACATACTTATCTAGTTTTCGGACTTAAAATTCCTTTAGTTGGGCAAAATTCCTTTAATCAACCAGTTTACAAATTTGAGTTGGATGGAACGTTATATCATTTATCAAGACCATCTAAGAGAGCATCATACATATTAAGAGTCTATTATTGATAAACCGTTCGTATGTGGCTTGGACAGATCTTAGTTGATACAACAAAGTGCAGGATTACAATTTGCCTTTTTTATCTAGCGTAAATCTCTGTAATGATTACGTAACTGACTTCTTCAGTCTATGTTATGAGGAGTTGTAAATGCTAAAGTAGAACAAATGTAATTTAAATTTTTGCCGTGAGGCGGTTTTAACCGTCTATGCTCCAACGAAGCATTTCAATATGTAATTTTTACCTTAAATGATTAAATCCCGATGACTCGTACAACAAGCAGCACAGGGCATCGAAGTAATGAATACAATTCACAAAAAAAGCGCATCCAATACAATTTTGTACAAAGTAGAAAACTCCGAAAAATAAAATTCAAACCATTTGAATCGAAGTGCACCATGAAAATTTGATTTTCAATGAAAAATGTTTGTGTGTATTTATTTGTACAGTTCTGCGTATCGATTGCATGAAGTAATTCTTTATATTTGTATGGGAAAAGTTTTATCAATCGAAAACGGCCCAAAAAACATTTTAGTTGTCCATTACTGGCATCTACGTATACGTTACGCACATTGTTACATTGATTTCTCTCTATAATTTTATAAGCATATATAGTATAGAGTAAATCCCCTCCAGTGCTGCGCAGTCTAACCCATATGACTGATTTGTGTCTATTTTCATTAACTTCAAGTGTCTAGATGTTGTAAAAACGGTTATAAAAAAATTCTATGGTGTCTTTCGAAGATGGATAAGCAGGTCTGAGTGAGCCAACTTAAAGTACAAGAATTGGGGAGTATACAAAACCAATCGGTATATTTGTGCGATCCGTTCGCCAAACACAGGTTATTCAATAACTCAAATTTGCCCTAGACAAATGAAAAAGTGTAGATGACTTTAACGAAGAACAGATTCAGTATCTAGGCCATTGAAAATGTTTAGTCTTTTACAATGAACCAGATCAATCGAAGCACTGGATTTTAATAATTTAAATCTGTCCTACATATCTGAAAATATGTGGATGATTCTTTTAACGGCCAGTATATTTAATAAGCTTTAAAGAAGATAAAAGGGAATATTATTTTCACGTCCAATGACATGTAAACCTAGACGGCTATAAGAAGACATGTGCGACCCAAGAAATCTTGTTTTTCATAAATTCAGAACTACGCACTAGATAGTCTAGGGGCTCTGAATGTATTTCATTTGACGAGTAATGATATTTAGTCCTGGAAACAGGTGAACAGATCTGACAAAACTATCACCAACTACTAACTTTAAGCAATATACGGGGCCTATCGGTTTTTTTGTGCGATCCGTCAAACACTCGTTTTATGATAATTCAAATTTATCCTAGACAAAGAAAAATTGTGCATCATTTTGACAGCTTATGGCAGGTAATCCTACAGATGAGAAAAACAGAAAATAAGAAATCACCTGATTTCGGAGCTTACTATACCTAACATATCGATATATATGTGTGAGGCCCAAAATACCTACGAGGAATGAGCCGATATGCCACCTAGAGTTAGAAGTTTCGGGTCAAAATCTAAACCAAGAGATAGCTGTGGCGAACACCGACCACCGTTATACCAGAGTAATTAGTTGAAGCCGCTAGAGATGCATGCTGTGAGGTGCTGTACACTAAAGCGCGAAATATGAAAAGAGCTGTATATTGGCGGACCTCAGTAATTGCTGATCTGTGAAGAGTAAGTCGGAAAGAGATAGGGAGCCAAGAGATTTTACTTTTCATTGCTCAGGAACTGTAGACAGCATGGCGCTAAATGAAGATGAGGAAGTGCGACAGGACGTGATAAAGCTTAAGAACGACACTTAAGACACTTAAGAACGATAAATTCCCTTCGACTGGTCTTGTTTAAAAGAGAAGAGACCACTTGGCCTGTTGGCCACTTTTGAGAAGCTTTTAGAACTCCTACTGCTAGGCAGAATGGTGGGCAAGATTGAAAGACCAGGAGGAATCGGTTTAAATCATTTATGTTTCTGTGTAAGACATTCAACGACGAATGCTATAACGGAAGTTGTCAGAATTGTTGACTTAGCAGCTGAGGGATCCTGATAAACGCGGAGCATTTCGCGGTAGTAACCATCCTGAGCAAAAGATAAATGACCTGCAGGTGAGCCCAATTCTTATGGAAATACTCCAAAGCTATACTAGTGAACGGTAGTTTATTATGGGAGGCACAGTTAATCAGAAGAAGATAGTAAGCGGTAAACACAAGGCTCGGTCCTGAGGTCAACGTTCTGGAATAGTCTGTATGATGTGTAACAAACAATCTTGTTGGGTAATGTGAGGAAATCCGGATAGAACTTTTGATTCAGGTCCTGATTTCTATAAAACATACCAGTTGCAATTAGAGGTTCCAGAATACGCTTAATTGCGAACGGCTACGATTCAGGAGCTTAGGGATGGGTTTATCTCATTTTATACTGTTTTACACATGTATTTGGTAGTTTTTAAGTTTCATATGCACGTACTTTAATCATATTCACACATTTTTAATACCACTAATATCTTTTCTTATTTAATCACGTGGCCGAAAAGTTGAAAGTCCTCGAAATCGAAAGTATCACATTAATTAAAGTAATTACAATTTTAATTTATAATTTTTACACCCGAAATTTGCGTTGGGTTTTTCGTACTCGTATATCGTGCACGCGAGTTACACCCCTGGATATTGAAAGTAACACAAATAAAAATGCACATGATACAATTTTGTTTTAGATATCATGTTAAGTTAAAATTGTCACACGAAAATAAATGTTAAATTAACAATTTTCATTAGAATAAATTTAGAACGGAAATATGGTGTGATTTAAGTAAAAAAGGCATAAATGCAAAATTAACAAAAAATAATAAAGAAATTAATTTTAACTTTGCTTTGAAAAAGGTAATTGTATTACCGACTCCAAAGAGCTCGGACTTAAAGAATATAATTCAAAGTTGTAATCGTGACTCCGAAGAGTACACTCTTATGAATTATAACTGATTTCCATCTCTGAAGAGTTTGGTTTATAAATTAATCTTAAGATTAGTTATTAGTGTAAAGAGTTGTAAAGAAAATGTTAATAAAAATACTGTAAAGAAAGTTTTAATAAAAAATATTTTTTTTATAATATTTTCTGAACACTTCTGAAAATAAAACTCGCGTTTT
Source organism: Nephrotoma guestfalica (assembly GCA_963691935.1). Taxonomy (NCBI): domain Eukaryota; kingdom Metazoa; phylum Arthropoda; class Insecta; order Diptera; family Tipulidae; genus Nephrotoma; species Nephrotoma guestfalica. Next base: position 258,078,298 of record OY829913.1, read on the forward strand.
AAGCAAGTCGAGGCTTTAGGCCGTTATTTGAGCTAAAGGAAATTCGATGAAATATTAATATGGCATCTATTGTACGCAGACTTTTTTTGAAAGGACTTTTGTAGTTCAAAGATAAAAAATATATTTTAGACTAAGTATTGTTCGAATGATTTTAATTAAGAATAATTATTATTTTTGTTAATAAAAAATTAGATTCGAAATATGTTTAGAAAGACTTTTTATCGATTTTTAATTCACAGGCAGGGTGTACGCAGACTTATTTTGTTCACTGTATTTACTGTTGCTTTTGCATAATATGACTGATATTTTGTTAGTGTATGCTAGAGTTCAATATTCATTTAAATTTATGAGGCGTGATTTATGCTTTAGTAGTACTTACAAAATAGGAACAAGATCGGTCCATTTATTTAGATCGATTTAAAAATTTCTTTAATTAATCGACACCAATAAATTATCTAAGGTAAATATTGTTTAATGATAATCATAGGTTGCCAGCTTCGGATTTTGTTTTACCATTGGCATGCACTTCACGAATAAATTAAATTACCCAACTATTTATTTAAAATTTCAAGTTGTTCATGATGAACATCAAATCTCATTTTTATTAAATTTCCAATGGCCATATCACGGCTCTTTTGATGCCCAAATACCATTCTGTGGAAAATTCTTTAATTAAAATTCCGGCTTTGCAAAATACCTTCTTTTACACATAAAATACACAAATCTTACATTTATTTAATAATTAAACAAACAATTATATTTTATTGACTTAACAAATTAAAAATATTTTTCAAATGCTTTTAGTTTTCGTTTCGTGTATCCTTCTATTTTATCTTTTTATAGAAAATTTTCTTACTCCAATTATGCGTATATGTACCTACATGTGTGTGTGTGTGTGTGTTTATATAATTAATTAGGTCTAAAGTAAAATGATATCGCCTAAATAAATAAAAATAATGATTCTCATAAAATCGAAATGTATACATTTGTGTATGCCATGGCTCACACCGCCCTGTGATATGGTTGGTACACACCACGCGCCTTCCAACCCATTTTATTTAGTTATCTTTTTAACCCAGAAAATTTACTAACGATGTGTAACGGGGTGCACAAACACGTATCATAAATCAAAAATACTTTAAAATTTAATATCGATCAAATGCAATATAAAGGTTTGGTCGATTTAAAATATTAAAATTTAAGGATGTGTAGAGCCGGTGTGGGTATACCAAAATTGTACACGTGTTGGCAATAATTCATGTAACATATTTTCAATCATAGTTATAAGCTACATATACCCATTTGGTCTAGAACACATATCGTACAAAAATTAAAAAGCGTATGGTTAATTACACAAATGCAAAACTAAATAAAATTTAGTAATCGATAAAAAAAAATTAAATTAAATTTACTAGTTTTGGTTCCTCTTTTTCGTTTCATATACGATTGCAGCACGTGACTTGATTTATGAAAATCGTCTGTTTAATCATAGATTATTGGTTTTTATGTGTGCCTACGTTATTTGGGATGGGTAGGATGAATAAATACTTGGTATGGGAAATTAACTAGGAAAACGGAAACTTGCCAATTTTTTTTTTATTTACTTATTTATTGAAAACTGGGAAATCTTCACCTTTGGGTTGGTTTTGTTCTGGTGTGTGCTGTACACAATTTTTAAATCGTTTGTTTGCACCGAAATGTAAATAAGGAGGGAAAGTTTACACGTGTAACTTAAAGGTTTTTTCCATTTCACATTTCGCTTTGATCATATTTCACGGTGTGGTAATTTTATCATTTCGCATTCATATTTACTTAGACGAGCTATTAAAGTACATAATACAGAATTATCTTGCCTATTTGTACTAGGGTGTATATACGAGTAGCAATATGTTTCTCGTCTTTTTTGTTGCCTTAGGCGATCTAATTGTGAAAAGTTTTAAGCTCATTTTGAGCTGGTGAAATTAAATTTTATATACCGGACGCTGTGATTTTTTGGTTGACGTTAGATGCTCTCCTCTATTATTTATTACAACCCTTTATTTTGCAATTTTTCTACACCAAATATCATATATACATGCTTATACCATTTTCAGTTAGAAATTAAATTTCCCGTTGTGATTGACAGATTTTGATCAAATTTCGGTGGTAAATTAAATATCGGCAATGATTGACGGGGAATACGTATACGGTTTTAATCATCTTAAGGAAATTGACACAAGTAAATTTCATGTATATACGAAAATTGAGTGAGATATTATTAGGATGCGTGTGTATAATTTTTTTTCACTTGTATAAATAAGGGATATCGCTATTTGATTAAGATTTCTGAGAAAAAATTTGTTCCGCATTGTACTTTATATTTTGATCAATAAACAATATAAACATATTTTCATGGGATGTGGAAGCGAGAGAGAGAGAAATCGTTAGTCGCTGATATGAATAGGTCAGTCGTAGTCGGCAGCTTGTCGGTCAAACTACATTCTACCTAGAACAGGGGTGGTTTTTAATTTTTACCCGTTACTCCTTCCTGTATTGGAATTGGAAATGATACATGGTTTTCTGTATTGCAAATGATGATTGTTATAAATAATATTATTAAAAATTGCTATTCTTAATACAGAGTGGGCCATAAGTCACTGAAGAAAATAATAACTAATATAAATTGCTGGAAGCTGGATAAAGCGCAGCTAAGGTATCCATTTTGGATTATGAGCCCTAACACCATCCAAATCGCTCGGTCGAAAGCGATAAGGATATTCATTTTTTGTTATGCATTCGTTTGAGTTGATGTGTGGCTCTAGCAATAACCGTCGGAAATACATATCTAGGTGAGAAAATAGAAAGAAGAGAAAAGAATTCAACACGAAAAACACAAAGAAAGTCGATAGGCATTTTTGGGTTCCGTGGACTATACACACCACCATATAAAAGAGCTTTTAAGCTCACAATAAGGTGTGCAGACGTAAATAAATACGTTTTATTATTGTTATAAAATTTTATTTTTTAGTATTATAAACTACATTTAGGAGATCCATAATAATCGTGTATACGACTGAAGAACGAACAACACTAGTTCAGTTTTATTATGCTAAAACTTAGAAGTTTTTTTTTACATCACCAGAACATCAAGTACGAAACCTAGTCGCTCGTTTTCAGTCAGCCGGATCTGTTCTTGACTTACCTCCAAGTGAAAGTCAACTTACTAAGCGAAATAGTTCGGGAGAGCGTAAATGAAAACACTGAGACATCGACGCGTAAACGTGCCACCCCGCCTTTATAGTCAGAACTTCAAAGCGAAGCGTAATAAAAAGACATTTTCTATAGTTTTGCCGATAGAATATGCAAACCGTTTAATATTTTCTGTAAAATTCAAGGAATTTTACAGGGATGAGGCACACTTATAATTTGGTGTGGAATATCAGCAGAAAAGATCTATTGGTCATATTTCGTCCAAGACGAAAATGGATATGCAGTGACTTACGAAGCATTACGAAGCTATGTTAATAAATTTTACTTTCTTGAGCTTGATAATACTCAAGAAATGTGATTTCAACAAGATAGAGCTACCACCCATACTGCTACGGTCACAAAGGCATTTTTTACGAACGTTTTTTGGTAACCGTATTATTTCAAGATTGGGAGGTATTAATTGGCTGCCAAGATCACCCGGCATCAAAAAGATATTATTTAAAAAAAATAATTTTTTACTCTCCATTGCCTAATTAAATTAAATTTTTATTTACAATTATTAATTTCGAATGAAAAAGAAGGTCCAAAAAACAACCTTCAGTGCCTTATCGCCCACTCGTTATTATGAATAATATTTCAGTTCGCGCGGCAATTTTGAGCCGAAATGTATGTCTAAACCATTCGTTTTATAAATCGGATTTTAGAATTTTGTATACATTACAACTCACCAATATTTAACTTCATCAAATTACGAAAGTTCGTCCAACATCGAAGTTAAGTTATTTGATCATATTCGATTAGATAGTTGCTGAGACATAGCCAACTTTCAAAAGTTTTTACAAAATTCAGTTTACGATTACGAATTCCTTTATATAACTAGAACTTTACAGTAATCTTGGAAATTCATTATAAGAACTGTTCAATTCAGCACTTTCGCATTCCAGATCTTCAAAATCAATACTCGTATCAGGGTATGATGGATTTGGACATCTCTAAATCACCTAATTGAATCATACAAATCGGGCAAGTTCTGTCTACAAACTTGTCATCGAAAATTTCAATACTTGTTCAAAATCCATGTGAGATTGAATTCTCAATTCCGTTACTTTAACGGAAGGCAATCGTGATTGGATAAGAATTAGCCGAATTTGTATTTACATTTTTTTTCTGTTGATAACATGTAATTTTTTTTTAATCTCTGATATATTTTGAACGACACAATCCTTTATCCACTCTTCCGTAATTTTTAATTCTGATGTTCCAGAGACTAATTTCACAGTATTTGCGCAAACAGTTCATAATATTTTTTCGTAAAAGCCTTCTGTTAATTTTTGAGAAAATTTGTTCATTCTCCCTGAGAACGACAATGGTAATTTTGTTCTCATAATAAAAGATCTCGGCGGTACTGTATAATATCAGACCACTGTTCAATAGGCAGAAAGTGTCGGTGTTGTCGTTGATTGGTTTTTTAAATTAGTTTCAGGACACTTTGATTCAAATCTTATAACTCATAAACACTTCGGAGGTTTTAAGACTAGGAAACGATTGCGATTAGGCTGGATTTTGGCAAAAATTTGGTGTGGCCCGTGTACTTTGGTGTGGCCCGTGCTCCTTCATAAAAATCGAAGAATTTTGAAAACAAAATTCGAAATTAGTTGCAATTAGTTTTAATATCGGAAAAATTGATTTAGGGGTCATCTGGTGGGGATTCTTTTGGCTTGATCTATTTTAATTAAAATTGCTGAAGAGTGCAAGGAATCGATTATTATAAGTGTTGTTGTTGGACAAATTTGTATAAAGATTCCCATGGTGGGCCGCTCCTCTAAAAATAAATTGTATCGACTTAGTTTCATGAAAAACGGGCGGAAGGAATTTTCGGGCCAAGAACCGATTGCAATGAATGCGAGAAAATTCGATTAGACGATTTTCTGGTAAGGCCCAAGGTTCACAAAAAGCCCAAAAAACCATAGTAAATTTGTTTGAAGTTATTCATGTGGCCTATTGTAGAAACTATTTTTGAACAACTGTTTTGATAAAACTTATGAAAGAGGTTTCAAATAAAGGGTGCGTTTTTAGAGGTTCACAATTTTAAATTAAAATAGAACAAAGAAAAACATTTTGAATATCAGTGAAACTAGCTTTATTGGATAGATAATTTTATGCCATTAATGCTTGAATATCAATCAATTTTCGATAACTCTTCGCAGCAATTGCGGCCATATATCGCTAAACACTGACCGAATGTTGTGTTCCAAGTGGTCAATCGCCTCTGGTTTATCGGCGTAGACAAATGACTTAACATATTCCCAAAGAAAATAATCTAATGGAGTTAGGTCACAAGATCTCGGGGGTCAATTAACAGGACCGTAACGAGAAATTAGTCTTTCATCAAATGTTTCTTTGAGTAATGTATCCCGCGCTGTGTCGCATGTGGCGCCGTTCTGTTGGAACCACATATCAGCAAGATTTATACCAGCAAATTGGGGTACAAAAAAATTTAAAATCATATCTTTATACCGTTCACCGTTGGTTGTAACATTCCACACATCATCGTTTTTGAAGACATAAAGCGCACTAAGCAGTGATTTTTTCTGTATGTAATGGTGTTTCGGCACAGGCTTGTGGATTATATTCACTCCAAATTCGATAATTCTATTTATGTCTGTTTATTTGGGTACGTTAACCAACATCAATATCAATTTGTGCTCCTGCCCATTGTCCGAATTGGCGGCATGTGCGATGGTCGGATGGCCTTAATTCCCGCACAAGCTGAATTTTGTAAGCACGTAAACCAAGATCCTTAGATAGAATCTTCCATAAAGTGGATGGACACATCTCCAGTTGCTGAGAACGACATCGAATTGGTTGATTTGGGGTTTTCTCAATGCTACGCTATACAGCGTCTATCGCGTGTACGGTACGCACTGTTTGACGTCTTACTGGATGCTTATTATCAGTTAGAGTATACGTGGTGCGAAAACGATCCATAGTTAACCGAATTACCCGCTCTGATGAACGATTATGATGACCGTAAAATGGACGTAATGTACGATGAGTTTGGCGAACAGAACCATTGTTTGGTTGTGAGTCTATCCATTTCGAAATGGTTAATCAGACTAATAACTAAGCAAATATCAGCTGTCAAATCGGTTGTCAAACAAAACAGTGTACCCAACTCAAAGATGTAAACCGCTAAAAAACACTCGGAAGCGAATAGCTATATTGAGATAACCTCAACAGGGTCAAAAACATATGTTTGAAATATAACATGAAGAATAATCAATCTAAAATATTTGCGGAGACCCGACATCAATGAAGTAAACACTCATTTTTTATTGTAATTTTTTTTTGTTATCTTTGCTCACCAGTAGTAATACAAATAATCATACAACAAAATCAGAGCAAAGGCCCGATTTTTCATTGGGTCCTTGAACCGGATCACAAACTTGTACGAATACATCCGTGGTAAGCCGACTAACCTTATGATCCTGGCACCGGCATTACAACTCTACCACGATCCGACGCTAATGAAATACAACATCCGCTCAATTTACAAATGGTCCATTTGAATATCAAATACCAACCACGCCCCGACAACCTACAACAATTAAAGCTCCCACATTAAAGAAAAAACAAGTGGTTCACACAATAACAACAATCTAGAAGAAAGAAACCTCATCGAGGAGGAAATAAAAATTTAAGAATTTTTTGAAGACAATTTGGGGCGCAATCTGGATGGAAGATATACAGTGAGGATTCCATTTAAAACGAGAACCCGTTCATTCAGGAATACAAAATGAGTGCATCAAAGCTATTAAGAAGCTTGCCAAACAAAAATCGGCAAACAAAGCAGAATCTACTGCAATTGCCTACCGACAAAAATTACAGCAAAGGCGAGATGGTTAAACACAAACGAACTGCCAGAGATAGACAAAATAAGACAATAATAAACTACATCAGTGGTGCTAAGTTTGAATTATATGGTTTCCTTGTCACCTCTAATCAAACATATGCTGCAGTGATATATACACCAACAACTACATCTCTTCGTATAAAGTCAAATTGGACTGCTGCAGACATAGCCTCATGTGGAACAATTCCTAGCTCTCACTAACAATAATTTCTAGTGGCAAGGTTAAAATTTTAGCCATAATGAATTGGTGTTGGATTCCGATGCAACCATGCCGAACAACAAAGGTCTGATTCAACCATTACATTATGTTAGACCAGAAGGGAGTCAAACCGATTCAAAACGTTTGTGGCCAATAGAATATCTGCAATAAGGATGTTCTGCTAACAACTATATGACATCGTGTAAAGTCAAATGAGAATCCTACACTTCAGATAGAAATATTAAGTTGTTTTACAACGGCATCTTCCATTACTCAATACCACCGATTCGTTTCCAGGCGAAGATTGTGTACCGATATCTACTCCGATAATGAAAGCATGTGAGATCACAGGAGCATTGCCTGTACGAGTAATCTGGTTTATAAACAAATTAAGAGGAAAATGTTTCACCAACCACAGACCTCCTTCTTCACCAACACGACCAGAAGAGAACATCATTTAGCAGACATTTCACATCAGTAGTAATAATAAGAAGTATTTTCTTGAGTTCAGATTAAGTCCGGAAATATGTTGATATGCGTTCGATAGGGCTCGGGTTCCAAAATAAGTCATGACTATCCAGTGAAGAAATCGCATTTTGAAACTTATTTTGGCTTAGCCATATTTCGCAAAATTTCTTTAAGGGATTGATCGGTGAAGGGAGTTTCGAGTACTGGCAACTGATTGAGATGCGTTTTGATTATGGAAATTATATTAGAGGCATTTTTTTAGGCTTGATTGTTTTGTAAAAATTGGTGAAAATGGTTAGGTTTTTTATTATGAAAACCGCAATCTAATAAACTTCAGGACGTGGCTCTTGAAAATTTCCTATTTTACTTAGCAAGCTCAACCGATTTTGATGGATTTTGATTCAAATGATAGAAACTCAGTTAAAATTATGAAAAATGACCTTGGTCCAAAATCACTATTCTCGAAGTTTTGAAGGTCACACAAATGCAAAAAAAAGTTTTTCCGTTCGTATGAATGTATGTAACGATGATACTCAAGAACGGATTGTGATTCGAATTTTTTTAATCGCTAATCTTCTATTTTGAATTCAGATAGTTGAAACGCTTTTGGGATCTCTACCTAAAGGGGGTCGAGTATTTGATATAGGTAATCGCCCAAAATCCCACCCAGTACCACCATATTGATTTACATTTTTCTCGTAGTCGTCTAGTATATCGTTTGAAAGGTTTTGAATTAGACAAAAATTTAGAAACACATTTAGTTCATAAATCCACCGTTTTGGCAGTAGTAGTTAATTTTCCGTTTATTACAGGATATATACTCGTCTTATATCGTTGAAAAGGTCTTAAAGCATGCCGTAATTATTTCTGAGGCACCTTAGTTTTCAAAACTCTTTTCTATATAATCATGTAACTTTTCGTTTGAAAGGTTTGGAAAAAACAACAATTTTATATTTTTATTTGTCATTAGCGATTTAGTCGATAAAACCACCGTTTTGGCGCTGATAGCTAATTGTTGATTTAGTATAGAATATGTAAGATATGTATATGTAAGAGCCACAAATTTAGCGAAGCATATAACTACTTAGAATTGTCATTGTGATGCTGATTAGAAATATATTTTTTCTCATTTCTCGTTTTGAAGAATGTCATGAAATAAGTTGAAGTTCGTTAGTACTCAAAACATTCGTTGTGGCGCTGGAAACAGTTACATTTAGTTCGTTAGTTCATTCAAACGAAATCATGTGAAATATAAATCATTCGTGGTTGAAAGGTCTTGGAAAATCAACCTTTTTATTATCAGCACTTTAGAGCACAAATTCGCCTCTCTGGAGCTGGTGGAAAATTAATAGTTTGGGACAGAATGTACCATTTTAATTGAAATTCTCGGTTTCATTTTATTGGTGTTGGTAATTATATTCTTAGAAAAATTTTTCTTAGAACTATTTTAATTTTTTGATTCATTGTGTATCATGAAAAACTTTAAACTGGCCTAATTTTTAAAATCAACGATGATCGCATATTAGGATCATGTTTTCCTGAGTCATTTTGCTATCAATTTCTTACTGAAAATTCGAGATCTTTCCCAATTATAAGTGTATTTTTGGGATTTACAATTTTCAGACGGAACTTTCAGCCCCTAGTCCTTATGATATGCGTTTTTTAATCAATTTATGCTGAAACTGAGTTTTTATGATGAAAGCAGCCACCGAACCCGATAAAATTCTGTTATTATGTTGAAAATAGCCTAATTTTTAGACTTAGAGACAAAAACTAGAAAAAGGCAAGTCGAACTGATAATGACTTCCATAATATGAGTGGATCTTCGGCTCTGTTATATCATGGCGTTTAATGATGATGATATGTACGACAAAAAACAAGCGATACAAGTTATACTTATACCTTTCAACAATGAACACAATAACAAAGGTAGTTGTTGAGTTCAAAATGTACACAATTTTAAAATACGAGTACAATTTAGTTAAAATGTAATCGAAATGTTTAGAGAACGTGGATGGGTATGCAATTTGCAAACATTTTCAACATTACATCTCCTAGACACCCCGCTCTTCTAAGTCTAAAATATCATAACTTAAACATGCAAATTGAAATTTCCCACATAAACTAAACTTTCTTTACTTCTGGTTGTGCTTTTCAATAAAAATAATGAGGTTTTCTGGTTTTTATTGTAGCATAGTTGTCGCTAAGTAATTTATATAAAAAAAAACTAGTACCATAAACTTTCCACACACAAAACAAAAATTGTAAAACGACTAAAAATTACATATAATAAAAATGTAGTATGACACGATAGTGTATATTCCACCAATACTTAAACCCTAAACTAGACATTTTGGTAAACTTTTTGTACAAAGAAGAGAAAACTATTCTCGTGACGCAATTAATATTTTTATTGATGTACGGTCGTTTCTAAAATAGTTTTATATCGAATATATACATTTTTTCAAGGTGGTTCTTCCGTTTGGCTTGAATATATACTTGCAAAGCATTGTTACGAATTTCGAATTAATCAAAACGAAAAATGATGCTTTCTTCTAGCTATACACGAGTATATACATTTTTCAATTGATTGTAAATTCGTGATGGAAAATTTATGGCTTAAAAAATATACTTTACTACATATAGACAATATAGTTTTTTTTTTCCATGTTGGATGGGAAAATCTGAAGGAAATTTATTATATATAGCACGGTATAATGAAAATCATGCAGCTAAGTACTTTGGGACTGTATACATAAAAAAAAATTATAGTTTCGTGATTAGATTCATTGACTCTGCATGGTTACATGTGAAACTATTTATTTATTTGACATTTTTTATTGCCGCTTTTTAACGATTTGTAAATGGAGGTTAATTATCCGTTGTATAACGAAATTGCTACGCTACATAAACTGACACCTAAATATAGTACAGATTTTCTAGCATTTTTTAAATTGGTTTTGTTATATGCAGCTTAAAGCCCCAATTCGAGTCATGTACCCGTAAATAAACACCGCACAGCTCTATATACTCCTCCTTTCTTTGTACCGATAAAGCAAATAATTCATTCGAATCGATTGGAGTATAAATTTATTATAACATACCAAAAATAAAATGTATGGATATGTACTCTCGTACTTATATGTAAATATACGTTATGTGTTTGAGCAAAATAAAACCCACAGAAATTTATCATCTTATGAAGCAACATAAAATTTAATACATAAAAATTGTGTACATATATTATTAACAATTTATTTATTTCGCGACATAAAAAAATAAAAAAATAGGTATATGAATATTTTTGTTTTGGTACTATTTAGAATTATACAAACAGAACGTACCGAAATACACATACGACTTATGAATACGTGTACCACGTAAATAAAAGAATTTTCGCTATGCGGTGCTTTTCGAATAAAACTTAATGCCTTCATATTTCAATTCGTTTTAATTTTAGCGGTTTCTTGGATGAAAATCGATAGAACTTCAACCTCAAGGGGAAAATGTGTGTTATATGCTTTATTGCATTCTATTTATGTGTGTACATACTCGTACATATAATAATCCTGAACATAATGTGGATTATATTTACATATTCTAGCTTCGTTGCGTACTACCGAATACGGCGGAGAACAGTAAATCGATAAATTATTATGAATATGAAAAGTAGGATTTAACCGGCATCTTTAACGTAAACTCATTTCGAGATGAAAATGAACAATTAACCCTTTCAGTTTTGATTTTAAACTGGGCCAAATGGATTTTCCTTGTGATATGTTTTGAGTTGCTTAGGTACCATTTTAGTAAGTAAAAATAAAAAAAAAATTTAAAAAATAAGTCAGGGTAGGTTTTACCTAATGTACATGCACATGTACAAATCGAACCAAGAGTAACTATTTTTTGTAAAAAAAAGTTTACCACCTTATGGTGTTGGAAAAAGTTAATTAACTTATTATTTCAAATTCAAACTTAAAAATGTGTATTTAAAATGCAAAAATAATTAAAAATACATACTCGTAAATTGCTTCTAGCAAAAGTAACTAATAATATAAAAAAATATTATAAATAAAATAACAATAAAAATTAAATTTAAAAAAAAATTAAATTTTTTAAATTTTTTTAAAATTTAAATTTTTCAGTCTCATAGTTTTTAAAATCACGTTCATTTTTTATGGATATTTAAAAAGCAATTCCTTTTTTAGTAGACAAAGATGTATAGACCATTTTCGAAACGCGCAGCTTTCCAACTTGCATCTAGTTATCTCTTTATTTCCACTAAATTCAGGAAAACGATAAATACAATCATACCGAATATCCTAGATTGGACGAATTTCGCTCTGTGTTCTTGAATGAGATGGAAATTCGGTATCGGTAATAACCGCTGGAGGACGGCTGGTATGTTTTGTTTTTGCATACGTAGTTTATACTCAATCCATTGCGCTGATCTCAAAATCTAAAAAATGCTTCATTATTCGCAACGGCCATTTTTTGGATCTGATAAACGTCCTATAATATTGGATTAGTTGATGTAAAAGTTCAACTCTTCCCATACCGTCAACATATCGCTTTAGGGAGCGAAAAAAATATGCGCAGCATATTTTTATTGTTCACTCTTTCCCATAAAATTGGATGCTAGATAAACAAATTTGTTATCAAGCCATTTGACCACAAAAATTTTGTCATCCTTGCTGACACATTGCTCTAAATAACAGCGCTCCTTTTTCTTAAATTGGCAGTCTTCCGAAAAATCTGGCTTGTGAATTCGGTTTATTCGGGCGGTCCCAATAGCATTAATCCCTCTATTTTTTAATATTTCCAATAAATTGTGTCGTAAAAACATGATCGACACGATCGCACTTCAATTCTTTAATTAAATGGGCGACGATTACTGCACCAGACCCAAATTTTTGTGGATGGAAATCAACAATTTAAGTTCTTGGGCCTTGATAAATAATAAAATCAAACGGTTGCCCTGATTTTCCGCATAGAACAAACAATTTCAAGCCCCAAGGTGATGGTTTACTTTAAATATATTGTTTCGCGGATGATGTCCTTTTAAATGGAATCATTTGTTCGTCGATGCAAAGGTTCTCCTCCAAGGGAATCTCTAAACATCTTTGTCTAGCAGAACTAAGTATAGGACAAACCTTATAAAACGTCTTTATTATCTTTTTGAATGTCCAAATTGTTGGTGACGTGAAAATTAGTTCGCAATTGAAAAAATAGGGCCCTGGTCATAGTTCGCATAACGTGTTCGATTACAGTCCATTCTGAATTGGGGAAATTTTGTACATCCGATGAATATATGAACTCCGATAAATCAGGGCATTTTGGAGCCCACATATATTTGTAAAGTTTACCATAGGTTCGAATAATTCGTCAGTAAAATATTTAATGGAATACTGACCTGAAGTTTCTTCAACAGGTTCAGTTTCCTCAGGCGTTTGGTATTTGATTTCGGTTTCAATAAATTAACTTTTTTCCATTTTATTCGAGATCGATCAGTTATATTTGTAAAATAATTAGGAGCATTTTGCATCTCACCTATAATTTCGACATCAATATTTTCTAAACATCTGCAATAACAGTTGCAGCCACTGTTTTCGGATCGATGTTTGATTTTTCGTCGTCTTCACCAACCGCCCGTTCTACTTCGATTCTGGTTGGGCGTCTTTTATTGGTACTTGTATTGCTACAAAGTTCCGGAATATTATCGTAATCTCAAAAACATATTGGTTCATCTTGCCCCTCCTAAGCATCATCAGGATTGTCACTGTCTTCATAGGGAATGGCCAACATTTCGTCATGCGCTACTTATTTACGAGCCCTCTATAACCAAACACAGAGTTTAATAGTGATAATGCCATCCGAAAGAAATCGTTTCTATACCAATGTACATGAGGATGTACATGACCGTTGGTTATATTTGTACATCTACATGTACATCATATTAAATTGAGAAAAATCATATTTGAAAATGACTTAAACATGATTTTTTTTATTTGCACTAAAATTGGGCTAAAAATAAAAGATTTCCACTACTAAAAAACACGTGATTGTACTTTGACGTTTTAATGAATGCTGATTCCGGTTTTGTGTTGAAATTTATTGTAATAGAATGATGGAAAAGAGATAGAAAAACTGACACAAACAATAGAGGAGAAAATATGAATTTCGTGAATACTACGTCTCTTTGAAAATTTTGTACTACATACTTATGTACAACAGGTCTGGAAGGGTTAAATATAGAATGTACTTATTTTCCAGAAATACATTTACTATTAGAAGAATTCGAGTGGTTTATTACCGCACTAACTGACGTACTAAAAAAAGGACGGACATTTAGGTTGACTGAAGAATCACAGACCGATGTTGATAATAATAATAATTCCTGTAAATGTTCCCATTAGATGGGAGTATGGAGAATTGATTGTGACCACGCTTATTTCAATTTGAAATAATATTATAGTTGGATAGTCTACGTTCCAGATACACTATTCTAGTAATTCCCCGCAAATAGGAAACTGGGGAAAGAATTTCTATGTAATTTCTGTTCAAATATTTATTTCCAGCCTACTGAGGAGTAAAATTTTATGTAAATATTTATAAATTGGGAATAATTTTCTCCATCAATACCTAAGGCCCGTATTTTTAAACGTGATTTATACACAGATGTATACCTCGAAAACAGTGGCTATATTATTTTCGAAAATTCGGAAATAAAAACCGTCAAACGTTTTGTCAAACAGTTGTGTGAACATTTATTTCAGTTGTGAGTAATCAGTTTTTAACAGATATGGAAAATCTCGGTGATTCAACTTCGTCAGACTCAGAGTCAAATGATTCAGATTATGAGATGTTATTAAGTCGACGAATAAAACAACCAAAAATATTCCGTTCCATTGATATGGATTATTATAATGCTGAAAAATTTAGGATGCGATTCCGATTTTCAAAAGAAGAGGTTCATTATTTGGAACACATTTTAAAAAATTACATTGAACCACTTGCCTTGATATATTTTGCAACGGGGTCATTTCAAGTGGTGATCGGGGATCTAATAGGAATAAAACAGAGTACAGCTAATATAATCCATAAAGTATCGAGTGCTATACCCAGGAAAGCCAAAGATTTTATAAAAATGTATTTATAAAACGGGCGACGAAGCGAATAAAACCCAGCAACATTTTTATAATAAAACAGGAATACCTCGTTGTATTGGCTTTATGGATGGTACTCATATACCAATAAGATCTCCTGGAGGTGATGAAGCAAACGTTTATCGCAACCACAAGCGATATGTGACGCTGATGGTAAATTTATAGACATTGTTGCAAGGTAGTTTTTTAAATTTACCGTATTAAAACCCAGTCATTAAAATATTTTTGCATTTCTATGTTTAGGTGGTTTGGATCATCACATGATCAAACCATTTTTAATTTCTCTCAAATTAAGGCTCGATTTGAGCAGAACAAATTCAACAATATACTGCTCATTGATGATTCCCGGTCAATTGGCCTTGGGCTTTTACGTCGAACAGACGTGTTTGTAATTTTCTTGTTTTTTCCGAAAAATATTTTTCAAATTACTTTTAAATAACTATATTTTGGGACAATAAATGGACATGGAAAAGCTTTAATTTTGGCGCAAGCTGGAGTAATAATTTAGCAATCAATAATGAATAAGAATTACCAAGAAGCATCCCTGTTTTACGAAAGAACATAAATTTCAAAAGTCATCATTTTTACAAAGAAGACTATACGAGTATTTGGAGAAATTTAAACTATGCGTCAAATTACAAATGAGCGCTCGTGCTCACAATGCGATGCGTAGTTCACAAAATTTTTCAATTTTTATGCAATTGAACTACGTCAGTAATAAATAAATGGGTGCAAAAACTATTTAATTACCCGTTACAGATTTCCACGAAATATTTTGCAGGAAAGGTACAATCGAGCGATTACATCACCCAGATCAATAATAGAATGAACTTTTGGGCGGTTGAAGAGAAGGTTTCCAGTTCTAGCAATAAGTACGGTTTTATTTTACTTTCCATTTACTCTAATCGTTTTCCTTAGAATCACAACTAAAGCTACAAAATATGTTGACAATAAATGTGGCAACGGAAGTTCTCCACAATTTGCTATCATAATAAAAGAGAAAAATGTTCCCAGAAGTATATTCCAAATGTGTTCGAAGCTCAAGCAAATTTCGATGTAAGAGAATAAATTTGTCGGAATTTGGCACAAAATTGAAAAGTACCGAGAGCTACATAATTATAAGGAGAAATTGTCTCGTATTTCCTGATATGCCTTAAATTAAATTAAATAAATTCATTTCAAATAGATTAATTTATTCATATTAGATTTTAATGCGCTTCTATGAACTGAAGCGCTTCTATTTGAGCCCCTCTCAATTTCTTTTCGCCTTCAGATTCCATTCCCTTTCGAGCCATAGGGAGTTTTCGCGTTAAGGATAATTTATCTCGAATTATGCAGGTTGTAGTGGCGATAGATGAGATGGAAGTTGGCTCATTCGTTCTTATCTCTATCGGAAGAAATGTCTCACTGTCATCAGATAAATATTGATAGTTTACGTATTCTTCTTATATTTAACCTTATCGCCAAAGAGATCCGCGCTGGGGTCGTGGGGATTACTATTTGGGGTAATACTTTTCCCCACAATACTGAAAATTGGGTCTTTCTCAATAGTTTTTGACAAAGTACCACCTCCCGTTTTAAATATTTCCAAGCGTTCGCCAGCCACAACTTTTCTTACCTTGCCATTTATATTTTTATAAGCAACTTTTAGTTGTTGTATGTTTTTTTCTGCTCCAATGCGCCGTGCATTGTATGTTATTCGAATCGTATTCCAAGTTTCAATTTTTTTTTATTGGAAACTGAATCTGTCCTTTTGCTCTCTACTATGTATTCTACTATCTATTCGTGGTACGCTTTCCATTATATTATTTTGTTGCCCGAACACAAACAAAATTGGCAAGTGTCCCAGCAAGCAGTTTTAATTCGAAAGTCGATATCGAAAATCGAAGATTTTAGCCTCATTCAAAAATCCGAATTAGTGAATTTTCGAAAACCCCAGATTAATCCGATGATTTATCCACGTTTACAAATACGGTCCTAAATTGGCAGGGACAATTATTCCCGAATTAATTTTGTTTTCAAAAACATTAACACTAATACATTTCGACTTGGATGGCTTTGTTAAGAAACAAAATAGCCGCTATTGAAAGCCCTCTTCTGTCTGTGTGTTTGGTTGGTTGGTTTCATGCAAACAAACAAACAGACATATCGCCTGACACGTTTGGATTCTATGCCTTTCTTCGAACTAATTGAGCTTGACCCAGCTAGTACATTCCAACTTTATGAAATGTTCGCATCAAGGTAACTCTTAAAGCAGGTAAGTTACCTATTAGCTGTTCTGGTATTTTCATGTATCCATTGCTGAGTCTTTTAATGACTTATTTAGCTCCCATAATCTAATATTTGTTGGTGATATGAAAAGCAGCGTCGATCCGGATGCAAGTGTTTGTGATGTCTCTCGTTTTACACCGGTTATTAGGAATCTTCTTGGTAATGGACCATTCAGAATGTGATATCTTCCAATTTCTGGATTATTCCACCAAATTGTTTTTTTTTTTCGAAGTTCATTCGGTGAAATTCTCCGATTTTCACAATTAGCTGAATTGAGAATGCTAGGTACATGATGCCAATGATTGTTCGGTAGTTTGTCGGTGAAAATGCTTGTCCAATTTGCTACAAAACAATTTCATTTAGTTAGAACTTGGTCCAGTTAGAACTTGGAATATGTCTGAAATTAAACAAAGCCATTTAATCAAAAGTACTGCACCGCAGAGTTCTCGACGTGAAACGAATAATTGCTTGAGAGCACCAATTTTGATTTGGGGGCGATTATACAAACGAAACATTCTGCATCAGTATTTGTTGATGTTGTGTATACCACAACTGAATATGTTTCCGAACCGTGCTCAGAAATCATGATACTGAATGCTGTGTCTTGATGTTTGCGTTAGTAAATTTTGTGAAATACGTGGCAGCTCGGAGAAATCCAGCCTAACGGGTTGAATAATTTACTACGCTCGGATAATAAGCTTCGTTTAGTGAACTTGCATACTCGTTTGTCAGCCAGTTTAATCTATAATGTCTTTACATATACATCCTTCAAATGAAATAGAATTTCTTGCAAGTCCTTCCGCTAGTAAATTACCGAGAAATTCCTGCCTATTTGAAGCTCCTCTGTTTTAATGGGAATTCTGCATGGGGAAAAATGGATGACATACTGCAATCGCTTCATCAACTGAATCACAACTCGACAGTAACTCATCATTGTGATCAAATTATGTGATCATGTCTGCCACTTTCTAAGATGTATGGCGATTATGTGCAACACTTTGATGAAGTGTAAAATATCAAGATTTAACGTTTTCGGCGTAGGTAACCGTTCTAATTTAAAGTGAATTTAGATTTATCGATATATCATCTTTTCTATATGGGACACGAACGCTATCCTAAAACTGAGACCTGATTAAAAACGGAAAAAAATTATCTTCGATATAGTTGGACCTGCTTCTAAGACATCGTTTAGTGACACGCCGGAACTTGATTTGCAAGACCTATCGAAAGCCATACTAAGCTGTGTTGTCGCACGGATTAAATAAAATGAATTTTCAATGGATTCGGCTGGTTCGCAATTTCACAGCGTAATGGCCATTTAGGTATCGGTAAGTTTTCAGAAAATGTTCATTCCAGATATCACTGGGTAGAATTTCAACTGAAATTTCTCCCACTTCTTCTTTGACAATTTAATGAAATGTCTATTGCTTACTTGAGAATTGTTCATCCAAAATAAGTGATTGTGGTGAACTAACTTAGTTTGTTGAGTACCAAAGCATCAACGAAAATAAACTTGAAGCAAAATTTTAAATTCACCATTCCGTTTGTTTCACCGGCTGAAATTGCAGACAAACCATTAACAGTTATACAACAGTTAGTTTTGCACTTATAACACGTGCGTTTGTTTGGGTAAAGATCTTGTTGCTTTGATATTTATTTGGCAGCTTTCTAATGCATCACATATGCCATCAAACCTCATAGGAGTTCATCTGAAGTTTCTGTTAATGTTAGCAACGATTTTGAGTACAAGGTTTGCTGCTCCGTGAATTGTTCTATGGTGGTGTTTACACAACGCGTTTTTGTCGTAAAGCTTCTTTATTTTTTCACAGTATCCATGTAGTTAGTATCAGTAGCTACATGGTTCTCAATCTTGAGAAGTACTTTTGACAGCTGGAATTTATGTAATGTAATGTTAAAAAATCGATTTTATTGTGTTGTTCTATTTTGCTGGGGGAGGTGCACATGATTTATCGCAATCGAGAATAATATTCCGACTACTCATTCATGCAAGTGCTAAGGAAGTTCTTTTTTTTATTTTATTTATTTATATCTTGTAAATGTGGCGGAGGGATGAATTTTCTTGATCCTAGGCATGAGCTTTGTTTACACTTTTCCTCTATGATGAATCCGATCTGATTTAATTTAATGATCGTAGTGTGATGTGTGGAGCGAGATTATTTTGTATGCAGGAAGAGTAGTTATTGATTTCGATTTTTCTTCTCTATGTCGTTTACTCTTCATGCATTTGCACAAACTTTGCTCTATATATTCCACGACGATCAATAAATTAAAGACATTATAAGGGAATGTGAGGGATTTTGAATGAAAACTACCTAGACCAGAGTTCATTTTCGGACGAAAATTTAAATAAAAATCAATGCAATTTCTAGCCCAGAGTTCATTTCGGGAACTTGCCATATTTTTTTGATACAAGGTATTTAATGTTTTTAATTATAAGATTGAATTCAAACTGAATTTAACAAATTTGATACAAAATTGGATAAAATTTCTGGGCCCAAATTAATTTAACATACGTCCTATTTTCAGCCTTCAGACATCCGTTGTATGCAGACTAGAAGTACCATTCAAATGATATACCATTTGAAAATATTAGTCTTCGCAACAGAAGATGACAAATATTCGCCTAGATTTTAAAATATCAAAAAATGTTGCCCTCCAAAATAAAGTTGGAGTGTTTCGATATTCTCGCAAAATTAGATGTTTTGGAAGTTATTCAGGATGAATCGTTCAAAATAGAAAACTCTGCATGTAGATGGTTTACGTGAAGTGAACCTATGGAAGTATAGCTATACTTCCTTGATTTGAGTACAAAAGCGTAAGATAGGATGCGTTGAAAATTCAAAATGGCGGGAGTTTGGTGATGTATAAAATTATATTTTTTATTTCACATCAAGGAATTCTTTACTTTTATAAAATACTTAACCTAGTAACTCACACATTTAAATCTGAAAAGTGAAAGCTAAACTAATTAGTGTTATAACTAATCTGAAAAAGCATAAACAAGGAATTATTCGTATCCATGACATTTGTAACATAATATTAAACACTTTCAAATATACAATGAAGGATAGGTGTACATACCAATATAATACAATAATAACACGGTGGAAAGAGTTTTCATGGAAACTTAAATAAATTAAGAAAATTTTTAACATAAATTGACTTTTATTAAAAATAAAAAATACAAACTTTTCTTTATGTGTATACTTTTTGAAATTGAAACTTATATTTCTTATTGCAAAATTTATTTTGCCGTTAAAAGTTATGTTTATGAACGGTACTAAATATATTCTTCACCCCAACTTATACAGAAAGCACCCAACATATCCAATTGATATATTTAAAAAAAATAAGTTTCATCATTATTTTCTCTTACATAATAGCAAATAAATAAATGCAAATATGTATTTGTAAAAATTAATTGCAATCTGTACAATAATTTAAAACAAAAATTTTTTCAGAGTTACCAGCAGCAACGCAAATCTATCTCATTAAATATTTTTATAAACTTTATCACAATATCAATTATTATGGCATGGTGCTTCCATCCAAATTTGTATACAAGTACAAAAAAAAACATTTTTTTACTGTGTGTGTGTGAGTAAAATAATTGTGAAAAAGCTTTTTCATTAAACAAAGTTTTGTTTGTTAAAATATTTTACAAATTTGTTAATTATCGTAATGGAAAAAAACATGTAAGCTGCCAAAGAACACTTGCTATTTGAATACTGTATCTGCTTTATATGCCATCCTATGATTAAGAATTTTCCATATATACGAATTTCTTTATTATGATTAAGTTAAAAGAAATAATATTTAAGAATTTGCTATGTCGGAATTCGAAAAATATCTACAGGATATCTCGGTACAAAGGTATTAGTTTTTATTAGTAAACAGAACATCAACAAAAATAAGCTTTATGCACCAAGTAAATTTTGTGCATCTTATATTGTTACTTGCCATCATATTATTTTATATTTTTATTGCGCCCGATGCTCCATTCCAGAAGCTTTCCTGTACATACTTAACATAATAGTATACACGAATATAAAAGATAGACTTATAACCATGAATATACGGTATATACTAGATACAATATGGAACATGCATGCTGAAAAGCAGGTACATATACATTTTATACATAATACATTTAACAACAAATAATAACGATAAGTTTGAGTCGAATTGTGGATCATAAAACATGTACGGAAAAAATAAGAAAGGTGTACGAAGCTAAGAAAATAATAAGAAGATATCGCCATACCATGCCAAAGAAATGAAATATTTCATTATATCTATCTACGAAAATGTATTTTTATATGCTGGAAGGATAAGAATTTTTATTATTTTTGTGACGAAAAAATAATAATAAAACATAGGGAATAAAAAATATAACATGTAATATATAATATACAGTTAGCACCCGGCAATCAAAATATGATTCAGATAAAGCAAAACTAACCATTCGAAAATATTTGGTTGCAGTTTTAGACAGTGTCTCTTGTCCTATAAGTGTGACTGAATTCATCTGCCGATAGGTAAAACCCAAAGACCCGACGATACTCAATAAGGAAATAATTATCACTAAATAATCATCGGAGTACATGCCCTTCCTCAAACATCGATAGACTAACTGGAACTTCTACATTCTTTCTTTTCGATTGTGCAATTCTAATAAAAGTTCATTGATTGATTACTCGTTGTACGTTCGAAACTTAGAATTTCCTGAATTCAATTTTTTTTAAAATGGAGGGGTGCAATTGTTGTGGCCAAACCCACAGATTTTTCCTGCTTAAATTTCAGAAAACCAATAAGGGAAACCATTGTTAAAAATGTAATTTTCATTACAAAAATTTAAAACGGTTTCCGCCTGGACTCACTGTAGAGATGCCGAATTTTGACAAAATAAAGTTCTTCTTTATCAAAATTCGTCATTTCCGGTCAAATTTAACATATGATCTGAACTAATTTTATTTTATTTTAATTGTTTTTTCTTCTATGCTATATACTTTTGAAAATATTTGCAAAAAACGAAAAAGCCCCTATAGAAGCTTCCATTTCCGGTGAACTGATATCGACCTATAATTACTGTGATTTTTCGATTTATGGAAAGAGCTGAAGTAATAAGTTTCGCCCCGCTCAATCAATCCATCTGAGCTGGTAGTAACATTTAGTCAAAAAACTCGAGGTAACTAATTTTCGATTACTATACAAAAAAAGTTTTTTTGACAAACATCGACGTATCCAATTAAAGTTTGGGAAAGTGATCTTAACCGATATTGTCACAAATTTAATTTAGAATCTTGTAGTGACTAGTCGATTTACTCATAATTAATATACTTTTCAAAAAATTTGCAAAATCTAAAAAGCTCATATGGAAGGTGCCACTTCCGGTGAATGGATTTTGGCCAAATATCGCTGAGATCACCAAATTTATGGGAAAATCTTAAGTAGGAATCTTCATTCCGATTAATCAATTCTTCTGGGGGCTGCATATGGCATTTCAAAATATTTTGCAAAAACCGGAAAAGCTCCACTTCCGGTGGACCGATTTCGGCCAAAAATCACTGAGATCTCCCAATTTGTGAAAATGTTTAAGTCGTCCCGGTTTATTATTCCGTCTGCACTGTAGAGCTCCGAATTTTTGATGGAAACATTTTTTTATCAAAAATCGTCATTTCCGGTTAAATTTTGAAAAAATAATCAGGGCTGATATGTTTGTAAATTTAATTTAGAATCTTTTAGTTCTCAATCGTTTGTCTCGTAAATGCTATACTTTTCAAAATATTTGAAGAAAAAAACGATAAAGCTCCTAAAGAAACTGCCACTTCCAGTGAACCCATTTCGGCTAAAAATGAAAAAACGTCAAGTGAGAAGTTTCACCCGATCAGTTACTCTGTCTGAGCTGCATAGAGGATTGACATTTAATCAAAAAGCTCGTGACCAAAAATTTTCATGATTACTACACAACAATAAAGTTTTTTGTCAAATATCGAGATTTCCGCTTAAATTTTGGGAACGTAATCTGCACCGATACTGTTGCAAATTTAATGTAGAATCTTTTAGTTCTTAGTCGATTTTCTCAGAAATGATATACTTTTCTAAATATTTGCAAAAAAAGAAAAGCTCCCATGAAACCTGGAGGATCAAACTCGATCAAAAATCACTAAGGTCACCCAATTTATGGAAAAAGTTTACTTATGAAGTTTCATCCCGATCTATCAATCCGTATCCTGCACAGAGACCAAATTTTTACTGACTTTTTTTTGCAAAAATCGTTTAAATTTTCGAAAACTGATATGGACCGGTATTGTTAAAAAATTAATTTCGAATCTGTTAGGTTATAACCGTTTTAACCATTGCAAAAAATGAAAAGCTCCTATTGAAGCTGTCACTTCCGGTAGAAAAACGAAAAAGCTACTATGGAAGCTGTCTCTTTCGGTAGACCGATATCGACCTTAAAACTTAAGTATAAAGTGTAATCTCGATCAATCAGTCCATCTGAATCGTACAGGGGCCGAATTTTTGTTGAAGAACGGGTTATTGTGAAAATTGTTCTGGATCGGTATTATTGCAAATAAAAAGTCTTTTAGTTCATAATCATATTTCTTGCAAATGATATATTTTTCAAAATATTTCAAAAAAACATAAAAGCTCCCAATAGCTGCCACTTCCGGTGAACCGATTTCGGCCAAAACTCACTATGTAAAAGAACGCAACTGTTACTTGATGTACAGATTAAATTCGCTAAAAATTGACTTTAGCTTTAGCCGGATCACGACTATAGTTAAAGGTCTTGGGCGTGCTATTCCAATGGACAGTGTGTATATCCGCAAACTATATCGAAAACGATTAGGACTGCATTTATTTAGTAGACTACAGGGTTTAATGACCTGATAAAACAGTAAGAATATAAATTTTAAACTTCGCCCAATATAGACACAAAGTAATAAGGAAACTATCCAAGGATCGTTAGTGAACTTTTGGAGCTAAAGAATAGCTCAGAGCTAGACGTGATCAAATGTCAGTTCAAACGTAATTGCAATCCATTTTTTTAATTCTATGCTTGATTACGTTAAACGCTGGTTTAAGGCCTCTGTGCGTTTGCCTTGGGTATGAGGAAATTCATAACCCTTCCTCATCTGGATCGTGAAAGTTGATAAATCTACAACCATTAAGAAAACGCTAAACTATTGTGGATGTTGTTTTCTTCCATCAGGTGCTCTCAGGCGGCATCGTTTGTCCTGATCTTTTCATTAAGATAAGCCTACGTATTAACTCCCGGGACTTGACAATGTTGGCTGCGTTTAAAATTGGGGATTACAGAACTAATTATGGCCAAAATGAGCGTATTGCTATAATGCTGCCCGAAAGCAATAAAACTTAGCAATCCTTAACTGCCGGCCGCCTACTGGAGAGTGGACAAGTTGAAAAAACCAAAAGCTGATTATCGGTCAGCTGACTGTGGTTTCTAGCTATGGTTTCAGCACTGTCACACACAATATTTATAAGAAAGATGAGAGTAACATCTTGAGGGCGTCGATACCGATAGAGGCCTCGACTGACAACCAGAACCGCATATATATTTGGAGATGTCCACTTTGATGGAATTACTTTTTGGATCCCTGAAGAAATCGCATTCACATGAAGACTCTGATATAAATAGCTGTGTGATGGAGGTTGAAAGAAAGGAGCAAACTTTATGTTGAGATTTCTGCAGATTAACCTCCATCATTTCAAGGTAGCTTCGGCTGCACACATGCTCAAACTAAGAGCAGAAGAGATAAGAGTCCTAGTCCAAGAACCTTAGGTCAATGGTGACCAGGATATTGGACTTAGGACACATAAATATACACTGCTATACACGAAGAAGGTCGGTAAAATTCGTCCCTGTATTCTTGCCAAAAACAACCTGAATATTTTTCTGTTAGCAAATTATATAATTCATTCAAATGAGGTCACAAGCAAAGGAGGCTTAAAATCAAAAAAATTGGTTTGATCCTGGGAAGTGATGCAAATTCACATCACACAATTTGTAACATATGTAAATGTAAGTAATAAGATGAAAACTAACGTTTATAACTAGAAATAGACAAGAAATACTAAACAATTTTTTCAGATACCATCATGAAACTTTAGTGAATTGGAAGGTGTCGGAGGATCATTCCTTTTCAAATCATTATTATCTCCAATTGGCGAAAAAAAAACATCAAAAAATCTATTTATAGGAACAGGAGGAACACCGACTGGGATATTTTTAGAAATATTACACGTAATTTACTATCATTACTGGTTTCAAATCCCCGTGATTCAGCAAAAGAGCTTGAAGCCCTAGAGGACCAGCTATCTGATGCCTTTATAAGGTTATAGTAGGTATGCCCTCCTAGTAGACCTCTGGGTAAACCTCGACCACCGTGGTGATCGAAAGGACTTCAAAAGATCCTTAAAAAGATGCAAGGGGCTCTATAGAAGAGCCAAGGCAACTAAAGCTGCTAAGGACTGAGTGCACTACAAGGAAATTCTCAAAACATGAGGGCTTTATTGTAGGAAAATACACGGCTCCTCTGGGACCTTTAAGCCTCACCATTCCGAGTTTATTCCAGCGACGGAATGGTTCGTAGACCAAAACTAAAGCGAAATCCTTGTTGCACTACTAGAAACTCACTTTCCAGGTAGCTACGAACCTGCGCCTCAAAGGCCTAGGGACAACAGAGTTGCAGGTATTGCAAGCCGCGTTAAAAGCGCTATAAATAGCTTCAAGCCTTATAAATCGGCAGGACCCGATGGCATTATATCGGGGGATGCCCAACAAACGACTGACTTAACCTTACTCTGGCTGGAAGTTATCTTCAAGGGCAACCAATAACACTATTACATTCCTAGTAAATAGACTGAACCGAAATTATGTAAATGTTGCAGTCCTTAAAGCCATTAGATTAGCCTCTTCCCTAGTAAATATTTAGGAAAGACAGATATATACTTACATAAGGAGTTCGATTGAGCCAAATAGGCTATCGAAATCCCAAAATGTATATTGCCAGGGAAAATCTGAAGAAACTGCGATCACTCCCTTATTACTCCATGATAACTTTTCTGGATATTAATGGAGCCTTTAACAATGTCAGACCAGAGGCAGTCACGCAGAACTCTCCTTTCTGTACGTCAACCAATTACTCAGGGGCTGGCTAGATCAAATGCTAAAAAGAAGGGTCGTGACGGCCAGTGTGGATGAGTCCTCCAAAAGCAAATTTCTGAGTAGAGGCGCACAGCAAGGTGGAGTATTAGCTCCTCTTATTTATTTTATATATACAAATTTGAAAGCATAAGCTAAAGTTTTTATACTACGAAAAAGAAATCTATATCTATCTCATCTATATGCAAAATTATTTAAAAAGGGGTATGAAAATGTAATCACAAATTTTAATAACATTAATAATTTCTCTGTACAGTTAAATATACTACAAGTTTTTGAAAAAATTTAAGAGAATCAATATTTTTAAGTTCAAAGGGTAAACCATTCCAAATAACAAACGCATTCATCAGGGCCAAGTTGATCTTTCTAATGTGCCAAAACCTGAAAAAATTAAATTTTTCATAAAGATATAAAGGCAAACCAGAGGTAATAATTTTAAAAATAAATACAGCTGTTCTATAATGATAATACTCGATCAAAGTACATCCCAAAATAGAAGTTTTTAAACCAGAAATATGATCAAATATTTTGAGGCCTTGAACGTATCGAATACAATTATTAAATGTAATTTCTAGTAGTCGTGGTTCCGTTTTCTTTGGAACTTAGGATGCGAAGGATCCAAAGGCCAAAGCTTTACCCACTGTGCCATTTGGTCCGGTTGGGATAGGATTTCTGCGCAGATTTAAATGTAAATGGACTAATTTCTCAATCGGCCACTATAATTTTATAAATGGATTGATGACACATCGCTTGGATTGTCGCACTTCAATTGTAAATAGTTTCGTGTTAAATGCTACCTATACCTAAGCTATAAATCCATTAATTAGATTTCCGACATAATTGCAATCCGCATTCTTCCTTTTTTATACTTCTATATAAAACTTAAAATACTAAATAAATTACGACTTTCATATAGAACAAAACTAATCCCAGTAATTAAATTAATAATAGTTTTGGTCATGTTACAGCTATAAAAAGTAATTATTATTTTAATAGGTTTTCCATTACATAATTTTGTATATGAAACAACCATAATTATATTTCATCTCGCTTTTACCATGCATTAATTGAAATCAATATATAACAATTATAAGATTTGGCTGTAAATTTATTATATGAAAGCTAATCATCAATTAAATATTTTCTTGTTACGACTAAATAAGGTCTAGCAGAATAGCTTTTTTGTACAAAATATTTAACTGCAATTTATATTCTCATCAAGTAGTAGACTTATACTTGTAATCGTATATCGCTTATTTTTTGTGTATGCAAACATTTCCTTTATGCACTTGTGGTATAAATGGTACACATCATCTTAAAAAAGCGGAAAACTTAAAAATACAAGTACCTTTATTTGCTTTTCGTTTATAAAAAAAAATTGCAGTGATTTTTTTTGAAGACGAACATTCTTCTTCATCATACGTTACTACTTGATCATTTATTCAGTTAAGCTACGTTCAACCTATCTATCATACACATAATACACAAACAACAACAAAACATACTTTACCACATAATATAAAAGATAAATAGACAAAATTAAACATCTCTCATAAATCAAATCATAATTAAATTCATTTTTTGTATTAATATCTTAATCTGTATTTAAAAAAAAGGTTTAAGATAACAATATAGATGATACTATCTAAAAGTCACTTTAGAGAGAGAGAGATATTTAAATTTTATGTAATAAAAAGCATAATTATATGTTAATTAATTTATATTTAATTCAAAGAATGGAAAAAAGGAAAGAATTTTTAAATTGGATTTCATGATGATACGATTAGCATTTCTATGGAAGAATTACAAAAAAAATATTTTTTTATGTACGAGCATTATCATATTCTAATTTTATCTCGGTACAATCATATCACATTACATGCATAGTTTCATGTTGTACTAATAAAACTAAATAATAATCGTCATATGGCATTTATATTTGTTAAGCAGAGTATAACAAGTGTTGGGGTCCATTCACAATGGCATATTTCGAAATTGTATTTTTCAAGCACTTATATTTTTTAGAGATGATAGAGGAAGATATATTTTTCCTTATTTTCCTTTTTCAGAAATTTTATATATCTGGTAATCGAGAAAAAAACTTCAAATAGTCATTTTTGCCATTTTCATGCCATTTTCATGTTGAATGCCTTTAAGGCTAAAAAATTCTGCGCGCTTATTGGTTAAAAGTTGGCCATCTAGAATCGCCTTAAAGGTAAAAATTTTAAATTAAACACTTCTCAATTTTATATAAGGCAAATTTTCCTAACCTCAAAAAAGTGTGGACTAACAACAAACAATCGCATACAGCTTATTTATAGGCACATCCAAATAAAAAGCGCCGGCCAAAAATAAAAAATATTACATAAAACAATAAGCATTTTGTGCAATAAGAGTATTATTACGCCTGGATCATCGATAAGTAATTTGGATACAGCACCTTTTGAATCACAAGGTTCATAACAAGGTTTAGAACCATGTCTCGAATTTATAGATGAAGAGTACCTTTGCGTCTCAAATTGAAACGAAAACGCTACTGATGTTCAGGTTTGTGCATCTACATGTCGGCGTCGAAAATAGTGTAGACAACTAGTTAACAACTAGTAGTTTTCTGCGTAGACAATGTCGATAATTGGTAGAGTATGAAGACGATCGGTAGAGTATTGTAGACAATGTAGAATATTCCTTTTGTTTCATTTTCCGATTGCGTTCTTTTAGTACGAAGTTAGATTTTACAGTTTTTCACTTGAAAATGGGATTTTCCGAATTTTAAATTAATTTTTACAAACCCAAGTGGTTGTGACTAGTATACATAAAATGGTTCAAAATATTACAGATATTGTATTCGCCATGTACTCTTTTTAGCTATTACCAAATCTAACATCTCTTTCTCATACCCGAGAAATTACAATTTTGTCTCGTATTTCTTTTCGAACACATATTCGAAACTAAACTGCTAAAATGTTGTTTTTATGAAATATTCAAAGTGTCAACTGCCTTCGGTAATTGAAATAAATCAAACTTAGTAGAAAATATCCTTGGCTTTTAAATTAATCTGTCGGCTTAGCAAGCTTGTGGCGCAACTTCTAGCAATCATTTACCGAGCATCTGTACGTGTTACCATACGAAACTGCACTATGAACGATAAATTGATAATGTCCATTGATTGTGATCAAAACCACCGTTGAAGTGATTTAAGCTATAGGGGGATATCGTTTGCGGCTATCGCGACAATTTGTTCAAAACATTTGTGCATGTCACTGTCCAGGATCAATGATGCTATTAAAATCAGTTCATTGACTAAGCGTTGAATTTGTGGAATTAATTTATAGTTCAAATTCATGTTTACAAGCCCATGCAGTGGTATACAGCCTAAACACTGTGAAGTGCAGTCTACCTATTGAAGTAGCCTTTGAGTAACCGATATTGGGACAACCAAAAATAATCTTATTCCCGTTCTTATGATCAAATTGTTTAGTTTTCCAAATCATGTTACCAATAGTTAATAATATTGGTTGAGTTGAAATTTATTTCTCGCATATCTTTTGGTGAATTAGCCTACTTCATTAATAATTCTGAAAAATAATTTTTTATCAAGTAAAATATGCCATTCTGTCCGGGACCCGAAATATTTATTATGAGCGACTGTCACTGTAATGTAATAATATTTTATTTGTTTAAGAAAATTATGATCAAAGTAATTTATTATAACGTGTGTCTGCATTTACCGGATATCAATGTTGACGGGTCGATAATCTTTTGTTACGAAACTATTAAAATTTCTGACAAGACATAATTTTTTCTGTTGTACATGACACTGGTGTAAATAATTGCTAAACGGAAATGAATTTTCTAGTTTTAAGGTAAAAACAAATAAAAACCAACCAGATGTACGAGAGTAATCGTATATGCATATTGTTTTAGCTATAAATACAGATGGTAAACATAATGATTTGCATAATCTTTAATCGTAATTGATGAGATGGTATTTATTTCGATTGCATAGAAATTAATTGTACGTACTTCTTAGCTACATGTGCATTTTATGGACCGAAAATAATCACTATTTAGAAAAACAATAAATTAAATCTCAGAAAAAACCTTTGCAGTGCGCATAATAGATATCTGGAAAATTTAGGAAATTCAAAATAAAATAAATTCTTCAAACTTTTAAAAATAGTACCTATGGGGTGACGTTTCCTTGTGTTAATTTAAATGTCCTTAATTGTCGGATGATTAAATACCTTAATTTATCGACATTAGCGGAGCGTGCAGACGCATTAATGGAAACATTTCTGCAATCGTGGTTGTAGAGATCGCCGTTCGTATAATAGATCGAGTTTACATAAAAACGTTTAGTTTTACAGGGTTATACACATTTTTACGATTTCTGCATCAAGGATGACGCAAAAAACTACACAGTCATTAGATTCTTCTTAATGAAGATTTCTTAGCAAGTCACCTTATCATTCAGATCCTCAGTTTCAAATTCAAGTTTCCTATTGAAAAATCTTTCGTTTCGTTCAAAATTTTTAAATCTTGATCTTGGACTTAGAAGAGTATTTCGATAGGAATTTGT
This sequence comes from Nephrotoma guestfalica, assembly GCA_963691935.1. Classification (NCBI taxonomy): domain Eukaryota; kingdom Metazoa; phylum Arthropoda; class Insecta; order Diptera; family Tipulidae; genus Nephrotoma; species Nephrotoma guestfalica. The sequence goes on from OY829913.1 coordinate 258,109,294, forward strand.
TTTAGCGGATGTATGGATTTCCATTTTGGGTGCCGATTTTCTCAAAATTTCAGATCTCCTGGTTGATATTCAAAAACGTCGAACCATTGATCCATTAACCACTCTTTCTGTCACGGAAATACTTTCGATTTCATCAACATCTGTCTCATCGATTTTTTAATCGTATTTACTAAATTTGTCGAATTTGAAATTGTCGAGATTGGAGCCATTTGCGGGAACTTTTGATTTGCTTCTCTAATTTGAAGAAATTTGCAGCTGGGACTCATCGATTGCTTGTATAAGCATATGATGAGGACGGCTTAAGTGAGAGTTATTGAGAGCGGTTTCAAAAGTTTATGAACGGTGAATCTAATATTGAACACAGAGAACGTAGTGGAACGCCAAAGAAGAATAACTTTCCGAAAACGCAAGAAGAACTTGCACTTACATTAGGAGTAACTTGACAACCAATTTGGAAATGATGCAAAAGGTAAGGAAATTGGGTTCCATATGAACTAGATTTTTTTCATGTGAAATGCTGATAGTCACTGATGGTAAAAAATGGATCAACTACGATAACCCAAAACAGAAGGATTCATTGGGACCATCTAGCCTTGCTTCAACATCGATAACCAAACCGAAGATTGAGGATCTCTACCGAACACAATTGATGAGCCACTCATTCAAGGAAAAACGCGCCCATTACAACTCTAGACATGATAGGACTATTCTCCTCCATGATAACGCTCGTCCACATGTTGCGGCGTCGGTCAAAACCTACTTGAAAACACTCAATTGTGAAGTTTTACCCCACGCGTCGTATTCACCAGACAATACGACAATGCCTAATTACCACTTGTTTCGATCGATGACAAATCACACAAATATTGCGTCGATTCATGGATAACCTCAAAAGATGAAGCGTTTTTCCGACGTGGTATTCATATGCTGTGGGAAAAAGTAGTGGCTAGCGATGGACACTAATTTGAAAAAAACATAACCTACCGTTCTTTCACAATAAATGCCCACAATATTTGATTACCCAATACTAATAAAAATTTAACAGCTCGATCATTAAACACAACGTCACGCATATAATGGAGACAAGCGGTAAGCCTATTTCAGCAAAAACTAGACGAATCGCTCCAGACAGGCTCCTCATTGCCAAAAATGAATTCAACCACACCTCCTTAAGAAGAAAAACGGAGATTGGAGACCATGCGGTGAGTACCGAGCACTAAATAGTGTGACAATTCCGGAGAGATACCCAATACCGAATCTACAGGACTTTCGCATCAACTCGAAGGTTAAACAATTGTTTCTACTTTATGCCTTGTCGAACCAAGCGCATCATCAAATTGCGGTCGAACCTTGTGATATACTTCATTCTTTTTTTTTTTTATCCCTGCTATCTGTTCTGGGGCCAAGGTTCTCCCAACTCTTTCGCGGTTTGCTTATTTACGTCCTTACTTTTAACGCCTGTATCGACCAATTTGAGGACGTACGGATATAGGTCCGATTTTATTACCATATGCACATTGCATAGCTCCATGCCAGCCTATACTGGCATGGAAGATGGGTCGGCCCATGAGTTTTGCACTTCGATAAGGGATGTGTTCCTTTTCATCACAAATCGTAATTTGTTGAAGAAAATTCCCTTTGCATCCTGCCCCTATCGGGATTCGAACCCGGTACCTCCCAATCCAAATGGCATAGTGGTTAAAGCTTTATTTAACCACTATGCCATTTGGTCGGTCATACTTCATTCGTTTTATTCGAATTTACTAAAATGACTCTCGGCTTAAGGAATGAAGTACAAACTTTTCAAAGATTGATGCATACGGCCTTAATTATTGTTTTGTCTATTTAGATGACATTTTAATCGTAATTAAAAATTTCGAAGAACATCTCAAGGTGGTTTTTCACAAACTTTCTGAAAATGGTTTGATAATTAATTCTGATAAATACGTCTTTACATATGACGAAATCAATTTTCATGGACGCGCTATTAATGGACAGGGTATTCTCCTATTAAAAGTAAAATTCAAAGCATCAACGATTTTCAACGACCTGTAATACTTCGTCAACTAAAACGTTTTTTTGAGAATGATTAACTTTTATAGGCGCTTTATTCAATTAGGATAATTGCAAGGATAAATTATGTCACGCTGCAGTTCTCGTACATCAATGGTACAACATGTTTCGAATACTTAGCAACCACTACGTTTCTCCTTTGTACGTCTAAATTAGACACAGCAAGGGTTCATTGCTTATGATAGATAGTTGCTTGCACTTACTCTAACATTAAGCATAAGCATTTCAAGTATCTTCTTGAAGGTCGTGAGTGCACTTTGTCCCCTCCTGATCACAAACCTTTAATTTACGATTTTTATCAGAATTCGCCATTACGTCATTAAGTTTTCGGAAACAGTTCTTCGAATATTTCCATAATTTGTCGCAAAATCAAAGATTTTATGAACGTTTTAACTAAAAATATTATCAAGCGTTCTATCAGGAAAGACTCGAAAATTTTACTCAACATTGTATCAATGTGAAAAAGTAAAAGTTTCTAGACATACCATGACCCCTCCCGCAAACTTTCAATTACCTTCGCAACGTTTTGCAGAAATCCACCTCGACATCATTGGTCTATTACCGATTTCGATAATCATCGATATTGTGATGCGTTAATAGATCGTTACACGCGTTGGCCTGAAGCCGTTCCAGTACCGAACAACTGCTGCCACCGTAGCATTTGCTGTTTATTCATCTTGGGTATCTCGTTTTGGTATTCGTCTCCATTGTTACGAATCAGGAGCCCAATTTAAATTCGAATTATTCTTCGAACCTTTAAAACTTCTCGATTTCCTCGAGTACCTAGTCAGTTTTTCAAAAACGATACCGACATACCACAGAGTGAATTTGTGAAGCAAATTAGTGATCATTTTAATGAATTCACACTTACTTCGGCTTTAAGACATTCAATCGTTAAGCCCTTCGGTAGTAAAGAGTTGGAAACTTGTAATCATGTTTTACTGTGGACTGATTCGTTGAGAAGAGCTTTACAACGTCCGAACTCAGGTCCTCATCATCATAAAGGGAGATAAATTTTGTAATCTAATTTAAAAATTTTGGATAAGCAAAAACTCGAATTCATGATTGTTGAAAGAAGAAATAATTATTAATCTGAAATTTAGTTGCCGAAAATAGATCAAGTGTGAATATATTTGGAAGTCAGATAGCCGTGATTTTTGCGTGGGTGGATCAAGCGGTCATTGGACTTTCTTTTAAACTGTGAATAAGCGGAAGAAATTACCACAACCGACTTCGATAAGTACATCGAAATAAGATTTAGGAGTATAGATACAGGGTGTAATGAAATTCACTTACATAAAGGACACGATAAACATTTTAAGCTAACAACAACCTTTAAGAAATTGTACGTAGACGTACAGAGTTCGCAAGTCGCAAGGACTTTCTTAAAAGCTTTATCAACCGCAAGTTAACGAATATTATTCTGTATATTTGTATTATTTTGCAAGTATGAAAACTCAAATTTTCTTAATCTATTCTTATCTATTTATCTAAAAATTCGATTAAATTTGATTGTCATACGAGGGTATAAAAAACAAACGAAAACTATGATACAACTTTTAGGTTTGGTCACGGAATGGGGAGTCATTTTGGACATTAACATTTGGCGTTATAACCACTAAAACGTCGGAAAGTATTTCAGAATTTGGTCAGTATTTGGTGTGGAAAGTTGTTAGTGCCCATTGAGCATATCAGTGAAGTGGAACTCTTACCACAAACACAGCACAACGTTACTATAATGATAAGTATAAATTTTTTAAATGGTGGATCTTAATTTAAAATGAATGAAGTTTTGGTATTATTTCGATGACGGATCGACCTACCTATATTAAGCATAAATTTCCGATGGGGTCTTCTGAACAAATTGAAAAAACATTGTATACCAGCTTCCTAGTTTTTAAGAATTTCTTTAGTTGCACTATCGGACTATCAATCAGCCACTGGGGTCGTAACATAAAAGTAAAACCTCCTGGAAAACTTCCAACTCGACAGATGGGCGTTGTAGAGAACATACCTCGCTACTGGCGTTCTTTTATCATAGGCCGGATTCTCAAGATAATTATTATTGAGAATTAACAACTGTGTACGAATTGCTCGTTGATACATCTGCATTGTTATTTAACTAAATACGAAAGTAACTAGGTTTGTCAGGGCGTAACTGTCGCAAATGTTCTACCCTAGAACCATTTTTAGCTCATATTTGACTACAATGTTTAAAAGCTAGTGTTCTTAACATCCCACTTCTCACAGTATTGAATTCAGTCCTAAAACTCGCAGCAAGAAACTTGGTAAAACGCACAATTACAATCGAATGAACTGTATGAACTGAATGAAGTTGTATAACAGGTATAGGTTTAGGCATCTTCGTCAAAACTTCTCATCTTTAGTGGAATTGATCTCAAATTTTGCATACAATACGAGAATATTTTCGTTAATAAGACGTTTATTAGGGCTGTGATAATTCCCATTTTTTTGTGAGTGATATTATCTCGTAAAATTTTCATTTTAAGTAGAAATTCGAATTTATACTGGCCGGAAAAATTTGCCGCGCTTCGAAATGAAGTTAGCTGACTTTTATTATGCTGAGAATTTCTTTATGAATTGGCACCCTGAATGCGAAAAGTTTGTTTATGAAATAAAACGTTCTAATCTTTTTTAGCAGTCTTCTAGAAGAAAATCTTAGATAATCTCGTTTTCCTTCCACTTTACAATTTCTTCCATGTTGTTCCCATCCGGTAGTGGTTGTCGCTTTATATCTCACTTACACGTCTCCTACCACCCGCCCCGTAATCTAATGGCTCATATAATTATCGGCTGGGAACGGTATCACCTCACCTATTCAGCTGTAAAGGATCAGCTAAAGTTTGAAAAATCATACACAAAATACTAAGCCTAGTAAGCATAGGAATACAAATATACCACGAAAACCGCAAACAACATCCTTATAAAACTGCAACTCAACAGAGACCAATTTGCATAAACAGGCGGAAATCGAAGATCCGAGTTTAGAAACTAATGTATAGGATGCTTTTGGCTGAACCAACAAAGTACTGGCTCACAACATGTCGAAAAGTGAAAGAATTCTCCGGTCACAGGCCAAACAAGCGCTGCTAATAATAAAGTCCAACGGCCAGTGGTAAGTTAGAGAGTACAACAATGAATTCTCAGTGGCCATATTGTTGTAAAATTATTGTAGAGAATTGATCGACAGTGAGCGATGGCGATGATTGTTCAAATTTTCACATCACGAGTTAAAGGTTAAAAGGGATACCTTCAAATGGCCTCGACAGTTAAATGTCTATTATACTTGATCAAAAACAGGCACGGAAGAACTCTCGTATCTCTCATGCGAAGCTTAAAATACAGCTTTTCTTATCGAGTGAAGCTTTCGTCCGGTTACTAAAAACAAAGAAAATACAAAATCTTGATGAGTGCAAAAAGCAATACATCTACGATAATTTTTAAAGTTGCGGGTTTATAGATTGCGACTCATTTCTAAGGATTTTCGTTTCGCACATTTTAAAAAAGTTTGAAATAACTCCTCTGTTTGGAATATTTGCCATAAATTATAAATTAGCGTATCACCTTAACAGGTGTGGTTAAATGACCGTTTTCATATAATCAATATAACAATTGGGGTTCTCAGGGTCCGCGTTTAACCAGATTCCAGGGATTCTAGTGATTCGGCATATCATAAAATGGCTGTCAATATAAGGCCTTTAACGACAAGAACATAAAGGTTTTCAGCATCTTTTCTAGACCATCTCCTTTTAGGAGCGCGATCGCGCTCCTTGGCACTCGAAGGATTAAAGTTCGTTGCTTATGAAATACTGCATAATACAAAACAGAAGTTCATTTCTACAAAATCTAGTTCCCATCGAAATTTTGGAAATCGTGGTGCAATTAAAAAATTTAACAATCAATTGTATTGAAATTATTAAGAAATATAATTGCGTCAACAATTCTGTACCATTGAGCAGTTTCTTAGCGATTTAAACAGCCAAATTATCAAAGAATGCTTTGATTTCAAAAAAGAAAGTTGAAAAAATATTTTGTTTTATTTGTCCATTTCCTTTATTTTATTGGTTTCATTTTGTCTAATAGCCTTGCGTGCTTCAAAATGTTTGCTCGTATTTCGGTTCAAAATAAAAAACCAATTTCAAACTATTTTACAAAAAATTTACAGAAAATATTTGAATGAATCTGTAATTACACTCGCTTTTAAAGGAATTAATTTGAATATTTAATGAAACTGGATTAATTGATGACATTTACAAAAATATTCAAATGCGCAACCTGTGGCCCTATTCTGGCTTACCCTAGGTATAAGGAATTAAGGAAAATATTGTGTTGAATTGTGTTTGTACTGATGGAACTCGCTTGGCGTAAAATTTTTCGAAACAGTGTTAAGTAAAAGGGAAATAATTTTTCCCAAACAAATTTTTTGGAACAAAGTTTCTCATTCAACTTTGTTTCTAAAGTATTTAAGTGAAACTAATTCTATTAGTAGTCCAGAAATATTTCAGACAAAAATGCTATGAAAATATTATTCCCAATTCTCTTTTCACAGGGAAAGCCAGAATACTGGATGGAATTGATCTTTTTTCGCTAAGTAAGATTAATTTGGTTTGGAAATTAAAAGTGGAGATTTAATTGAAGATTTGAGTGAGGTGCATTAAAACAGCGTAAACATTAGTTGAAACTGTGCCATTTCTTCTCCGACATTTATCAAAATTAGATTAGAGCTAGAAAATTTAAATGGTATTCGTGCTTAAACTTTCTGGTATGGCAGAATTATGCTGAATAGAACTGCACCTCTTTTATATAACTTTTAATACAATTTAATTTGTAGAGTGAAAAAGATATTCTAGTACAAATTGTAATTTTCATGGAATACCGAGTGAAACTCAAATATTTGAAGACTCAACCTAACGAAAAACATTTCGTTGTCATTTTAGAATAGAATCTAAAACGATCAGTGTAGCTTGGGATAGACAAGAATATTCAGAAAGTCAATTGGAAACACCTGTTTTATTGCACATAAAATTCAAGGAACCCCAGCATAAAACGTCCATCAGCCAACCATAAAAGGCACAATAAATTGTGTCGGATCGATAACGGTAACAATTTTTTTTACTTATTTACTACTTTTTACAAGCATTTTTATATATAATTTTATCTTCTATCACCACATGCAAATAATTTGGCCATGGTCAGTTGTGATTACTAATATCGCACAGTTGTTAAACGCTCAGCCCGCTCTAAATTCATAATTTTCGGAAATATATTTGAAACTTACAGCTACTCACAAAAATGTTCGAACAATTTTATACACACCCTGTAATAATTGAAATTATTTGTCACACCAATTACCACTATCATTATTAAAAACCAATAAAACAACGCGGCTACGATTAGTCATATTTAACTAACCTACGAGAGACAACGACATGGCAAATTTAAAGGATGTTGCAACAAAATACCTTCCATAAAACGAATGACGTCAGAAGAATTACGAGTGCGCCAGTAAAAGTATTTAAAGAAGGTAATCTTATAGAGAAGTTGGAGCAATTGAAAATGCATTGCGCAATCCTAAAAATTCTTAATTATTTTACGTGAAAAGACAGTAAGGAAGTTACAAACTGACCGCCCTTGCTAGGTAAGCTGTTGTACCGACAGGGAAATTGTAAGGTGAACTGAAAGATCATCAAGAATTGCAAGTCAATCCTTCGAAAAAAAACCTTTTTATATCTGCTTTAAATATGAAAAAGGAATTAATTTGCTTAATCAAATGGAGGGCGAAAAAAATGGAGGAACACAAGTATGGCTAACACTACATTTGAGAAGAGTCAGGTAAAACTAATAATTAAACATGGAGGTGGGTTTGCCATGGCTTCGTACTTTGTGACAGTTGAGATGTGCTTACATATCTTGAAAAGAAAATATCCCGCCCATTGCCAAAAACTTTCTTCTTTGTGGTATTTTCAACACAAATTAAACGGCGAAAATATTTAACAAATGGCTAATCTATTGAGTTCCTAAACAACTAAATCCCCCACCTCGATTACCAAACCAGAACCCTAAAGAAAATTTGTGAAAAGGGCTAGGTAGGAGAGTCATCAACATTAGTTCACCACAAAAGAATAATTAAAACTTATTTAAAAAGAGGGCGCTACAAAATCTTTACTTAACACTTGTTAAATTTGTAACGATTATGTGCTTCATCAGAAGACAACTAAACATACACAACTCAAAAATAAACTAAAAATTCCAAAAAGAAAACAACATTTCTGAGAATTTGAAAAACGCAAAGCTTTTCACAAAATACAAACAATTTTAAGTACTCGGGCTGCTTAATTAACTTAACATATTTGATTTATTTGTATGAAACCAAAATTATCGAAGTAATATTAAATTAACTTTTTTATTTATTTTTCACTTTTTTCAGTACTGGGTTGGGATGTTGTATCAAAGACAATCAAAGGTTGCACCCAATAGTGTCGACTTTCGATTTAGTTTATGTCTGATTTCACAAGAATGGATTTGCATTTTATTTTGTGTAAAGAACTGTGCGGTTTATATCGTACATGCGCTTTCTCTTTTCGACATTTCGAGAAACGTATCAAGAAAAAATATTAATCAATCTAGAGTCTTAGAATAGAAATATAGCCTTTCCACACAGTGCGGCAACACGATGCGTTTTTCTTCGTCTTTTACCTCTTCATCTATAAACTATATTTTAAAGTGGGAACTGCTATTTTGCAGCACCTTTGCAGTAATAATTTCAAGTGCGGCTCGTGTAGTATACTCACTAACGCAAACGTAAAAACAAAAACAAATTTAGGGACAGCATATTTTTTGTTTTTACGCGATTTGTATGAAAATGAAATTTGGTAGAAAATAAACGCCTGAGCAAATGTGAGGGGTTTTACATTTTGTTTCAATACCTACTAGATTTTTCAAATTTTATATTTTTTTTAATTGCCGTTTCGCTCAGGCATTAAACATAAAATGAAAATAATTTTATCCATGCATAGATACGAGCCGCACTTGAGTTTTGCGTGGAAAGGCAAGTACCGCTTGAATTTTGTTGCAAAACAAAAGGCTAATAGAGTGATGACTCGAGCAAGGTGAGAGCAGAATAGAAAATAAGTCATTTGATATGGTAAATGGGCGACAATTTTATTTGTGAAAAATGAGACAAACATAACGTCGAAAATCGAAAATAATGTTGGTACAACATCTCAACCCTATCTAAAAAAAAAACAAATTTTGTTTAGTTTTTGGAAATGTTCAACTTATTTGCGATCTCCATTAGCTACAAAAAATTTCTAGCTTATACCACCTCAGTTTACATATTCTAAGCATTTTACTAAGCAAAACGTTTCCAATTACAAATCGTTAGTCTAGCTGTTTAATTCTTCAAGGAAAAGCTTGACATTTAGGATTCTCTTTATTACGGTTTTGGTAAGATGAGATTATCTTTATCTTTAACCACAACGCTTCTATAAGTATATTATGCCAGTTCACAATTTAAAAGGCATACTGTGAAATCACGTCTACATAATATGTATCCACACTCAAACAGAAGAAAATTAAATTACACAAGAAACTTACACATAAGGAGAATATTTAATAAAATTCGAAATAAAATATTTAATATGAAATGAATACCCAAAAGCAAATTTTCACCACTAAAAAAGTAAATAAAATTCCACACAGAAAATTAATAACAATAAGAACAGAAGCAAAATAATAATGTTTCTGGAAAAACCTATTATTTACCACTTTCTCTAGATGAAGAACATGAGGAAATTGTAGATGTATAGACGAAGAAGACAAATCCACTTTGCCTTTTGTACAAATCAAATAATTGACTGATGTATTTTCATAACATTCTATTCTCTTTGATGTCATTTTGGTATACTTTGTATTGCGTTTCATTCCTTTGTGATTTTTCATAAATTTTCATGATTTTTCTTCTTTCATTATACAGAAAAAATCTATGTGTGTGTAACACACTTCTTGTTCTACATTATTTTTATGTATTATCTCATGTTTCATTGCTGTTTGCTTTTTTATTTGTTTAACAACAATCATTCGTGTATGATATGATTTTCATGAAAAACGTAAAAAAATGAAAATTTTAGAGGGAAATAAATTAAAAAAAAAAATAATGGGGATGCTGTGTGTTGTTGTGTTGAGTGTGTTTTTTTTGTGTGTTATTGTCAACTTGAAGAATGTACACAAATAAATTATGTTGTTTGTTTAAAGTTTATGTTGTCTTATGTTTTACGTTAATAACACTTTTCTTCGTTTTGTTTAAACTTTAAATGATGTAATTAGTTTTTTTTTGCTTTCTAAGTTGTATTATTTGTAGAATAAAAAAAACTTTCTGAGAAAATTTATGATAAAAAAAAAATTAATACGAGGGTTTAAAAACAAATGGAAATGAAAATGGAAAATTTTAACTTTTTGATGATATTTAATCCTTTTGAGAGGATGGTTTATATATGTTACCGCATAAATATATTTAATTTCCTCGAAACTTTTTTGTGTGTGCGTGTGTGTGTGTTATGTTATATTGTAAATAATTGAGATGATGTATGTAAGCTTGGCACATAAATACTGTAGGCGTCATATGCAGAATAGTAATTAAGCTCCGGCTTAAAGCATGTGCGATCGATTTGGTACCCAACAAAAAAAAATGTGAGTATGTATTCATGTAGTTTTATAAATAATTGGGTAAATTACTTCAAACAAATGTTGCCTTGTGAATCCTGCTGTCACCATTCTCTGAGCAGATACATATGTTATACGAGTATCTCAACAAATATATATAGAAAAACTTAATTTAAATTTTTTAAATATTTTTGCCACATTTTGCTACTCGTACAACAAAATCCAAATAGCTAACCATAAATGCCATTAACAATTTAATTATTTTCGATATATGGAAAGGAAGAAATTCAAATTTTTTGTGCCGAGTATATCACTATATGTATTATACTGCATATAAAATGGAAAACATATTTTTCTCATTTTCATTATTTGTTGTATGTTTCATTTTCATCATTTTTCCAATTAATTTTTATTTATTTACCGAAAATAAAAAATAAAAAATGGAAATAGGTAGTACTAAAAGCGGTATTTTTTATTATTAAGTTTACAATTTTTTTTATAGTGATGATTTTGCTCCACCAAAGAGAATGGTGGTTGGCGGTTTTATACATACCTAAGTATTTAAAATTGAAATCACAACCGCAACCAATTTACATACGTATACATATATAACGTTGATATACAAAACATTTAGCATATAAATTCACGAAGAAAGAAAATAAAATAACTAAAAAAAATTGGTGAATAATATGATGAATGAAAAACTTTTAATTTTTGAACATTATACAAATTTCACTCAACGAATGATAGCTAATTCATATTTACGATTCACAAAAAAATTATATTGTGAACAAATGAGATTTTTCCCCCCCGACAGAAAAAAAACGAAACTGTTCTGATACAAAAAAAATATGTGCGGTAATGTACAATGATTTTTTTTAACCTTCATTACCAAATTACATAAATTAAAAAAGTTTTTATTTTAATTATTGCCATTTAAATTTGCATAATTATTGTAAATTAAATAGTTGATGAGATTCTTCCTCATTTCATTTTGACTCGCAGAGAAGTGCGAGAAAGAATTACAAAAGCATGACATAAAAAATTGTTGAATTACAGTGCAAGAAACATTTTTAATTAACAGACTTACGAACGGTGTAAAAAATTATTCTATCTCGAATTTTCTTTAGTACGTAGTGCAAAATTACCTGAAACGAGAAAAAGTATTGTTTAGTTATTATTAGGTCACAATAATTAGAATTAGGAAATTTCGTAAAATTATTTTTACTACCTTCGGCCAAAGCAGTACTTTATTTATTTAAAACAAAGTAAAATGCAGTATCGACGCATAGTGCAAACAATCAGCCAATAATGTGGTATTTTACTCTCTAGGGACTAAAGTAGATTTATAGGTTACTAGATCTAATTACGGATTGAGAATGAGAACTGAAATGCAAATAATTCAACATTTTGGGGTATATGCTCGAATAGCTATAGCAACCAAGCAATTTGCTATCTGAAAACCTGGCTACTTAATCAATTTTACCAGACAAATTTGAATTTAAATTAAGTTTTTTAAGATTTTTGTTTGTTTATGCTATTACACAGTAAACTTTGCTGCCTAGAAAACTATATAGCAATATTTTTGTTGTTTTACTGTGCAATCGGAAAAATAATCAAAAAAAAATTGATATAAAAAATCGGAATTGAAATTTACCAGGTAAAATTGAGCGGGTGCGTGTTGATACGATTTTACCGCTGTAAAATTTACAGCATGGGGCACGTAAATGCCCTATCGCAGCAGGGCTCTTTGTAAACAAATTTATCTTCGAAATAAATCATTAAATGTATTAACTCGAATAGCCATCTAGGTTTCCGGCTACCAAATTCCTTGCTTGTTGGTTGATCGAGCATGTACCTTTTTATGTAGAGCAAAAATGTATTTACTTAAAACTACCTGACAAAAAAAAACAAATTTTTAATAAAAATGAAGTCATAAAAAATTATCGCATGTAACTCGGGAGTCGAAACGCCTCCTTCCCAGTCTAAGACATTTCCTCGTTATGGAAAAAATCGAAATACAAAGCTAACAACAAAATATTCCATCGGGTCTATTGAGAGGACGACACATTTTTACTTTCAGCACATATCATATGTTGCGTCGACAAATCTATCCGTTTCTCTTCATTTAAAATACAGTGCAATTCGATGCCCGTCCTCAGAAAGCGGCGTGATTTGAGTAAGTTTATGTTGGCTCGAATTTTTAGTTGTTTGATACTTATCCAGCTAGCTTGGGTACAACAATACACTTTATTAAACTAAATAAAAAACGAACACTGGGTGTACTACGAAATCCCGGATTTCTTTTCTTTTAGTTCAGAAGTTTCGATTTTGAAAAAAATATTTTTATTATTTCGGGCCGGCCAGACTAATAATATTTTAACATAAAAATAAGATATCTTGTCCAAAAATTTACTAGAAAAAACCAAGGCTGCCAAGTCTCAAGCGGAAGTCGGTTTCGAGGAGTCGGTGCTATTGTATCGGAGTCAGAGTCGCAAAAAACTGAACTCCCATTTTTTTATCAAATTACAACAACAATGTCATATATTAACACTCGCTCTAGAATTAGTCAAAATCCTAGTTTATGATGGTTTTCGAAAATTAAAACTGCAATTCCAATTTCTTGAAAAATAAAACACGACTATAACAAAACTAAAACAGTAAAACCCGTGCACAGTAAAAAAGTAAAATATCAGAATATATAAGTCGGGTCGCAGCGCTTTCGGAGCTTCTTTCCCTGATTAGAAAAAAAAACTTTAGTTTATAGGAATTTACAAAATCGATAAGAGCAGGAGTTTAGAATCGGATTATATAAATCGGGTCGCTGCGCTTCCATCGATTCTTTCCGTAATTACAATTTTGTTTTATGTTGAAGTAATTTACAAATCGATAGGAGCGCGAGTATAGGATCGGGTAATATCAGCCGGGTTGCTGCGCTCTCATCACTTCGCTCCCTAGTTAGACTAGCAGAGAATGGGTACGAAGGGTCGAATGTGTCCAACAGCCGATTGTGACAAAGTTCAAAGGGCCAAATGTAGTCGAAGCGCCGACTTTGTCGAAGCGCCGAAAGTGTCAAAGGGGTTTTTTTGGTCATTTAACCGTTTCCGAAAACATCGGAACCAAATTATCGAATGATAAAATATCGAAAAATTATGGATCTAAAATAAAAATGTCGAAAAAAATTTAGTCCAAAAGAATATAGTCAGAAGAAAAAACATTGACGTTCTTTTAATCGAATTTATGGTCGAATTTCGACTTTAATATTTTAAAATATTATATTATATTTAAAGCAATATTTTGTTAATGCAACATTTTGAAATGCAATAATTGTAGAGGCTGACGGCTTCGATAACTCTCACGGGCACACGGGAAGTCGCTGTGCTCTCCCCTCGGTTAGCTCTCCGAGGGGCTTTAGATTTGAACTTCGGGGGACGTAGGAGCCGGGTTCAGCAAACATGTCGCACTGCGTGCTGCACATAGGAGCGGATTATATAGAATCTATTAACGACACCTACTAAAAAGTAAAATAATTGCACCAATTTGTTATGCAAGATTTTGTAATTGCAAAATTAATAAAAAAAAGTAATATTTTTTTAATACAACATTTTGAAATGCAATATTTTATATCGATCCCAGAAAAACTATTTCACTAAATTTCAACTAAATCGGTTAAAAAATAGCCTAGTTCTATAGCGATGTCCATATTTTAAAACTTTATCAAAAAATCATTTTAGAAATTCAGTTCCATCGTACTTGTAGAATTTTAACAAAATCGGTTTAGAAATGGCCTAGTTCCACCACTATTGACCGCTTTATCGAAACATAATTTTAGAATCCCTATTAGCCATTTTCTAGAACTATATCGCAAACTCATATTTGAATTTTGTCAAAAAATCATTTAAGAGTCCCATTTTTCCACATGTCAAATTTTAAAAATTCAAACCGGGATTTTTTTTTATATAAAAACGGGATTATGAAAACCAGGATTTTGAAAACCGGAATATTCAAAACCGGTATTTCGTTACACACCCTTACAAAATTTATAGTAATTCAAATGCGCCGTAAATAGCTGTTGATTTTATTTACCTCATAACATACGAAAACATGCTAGTTCTGTTAAGTAAATTAAATGTATGTTCGATGCATCAACATTTTCACCGAGCCTGATGTCTCTCTGTAATAGTGACGGTTGCAGTTTCAGCTAAACGATTTCCTGTATCGGTGCAATTGTTGTGGGTTGGGTTTTGGTTCTAAGCTTCGTCATCCCTCAACGTGTGATGGTGTATAAGTCAGTCTTTAATTTCTCTTTGAGTTTGGTTTTCAAGGTTTTGTGTTTTTGATAACTTGTGAAAGTTCCATGAGTATCTTTGTCAGAGATTGCGAGTTCATTTGAAACGTTTCATGTTGGTATACAGTGATGAATGTATTTCGTGGTAGAATAATTGCCATACCGTACCAGCTATGCTTATTGTTGGTTCTTTAAAACTTCGGCGAGCTCGTAAACTTAATTTGAGATTTTTTGTAGAGTATTTGTTGGTGTCACACGATACTGCGTGTTCGCCTTGAACTAAAGAAAGCCAATGATAGTTGTACACGTATTGCAAGTGTTGTTTGTCTTCCTTTCCGGACTTGTGTACCACCGTATCGTAGTAGTGGCCATTCATAAAAGATGCGTTCATTCTGATGATGTTGAATCCGATAAATATAGTAGATATATTTGTGTTGGGTCGATCCACCTCAGTCTTGAGTTCTTGAACTCTTTGTTACTAGATCAGCGGGAGTTACAGATCTATATGTTTGTTTTAATTTGGCGCTAGCCCCAAAAAATTGATGCCATCTGGCTCAGTTAACTCACAAATTTCTTGCACTCAAGAGAACATCAAACATTTGTCTGCTTTCATTGAATGCCAAATATTTCAGGTTGATGTCCTTCACAACCAAACAGCCTTGACATAATTCATTCTCTATCAAATTTCGTTTCTTCAAGCATTCTTTCCAATTTCCATAATTCAATCTCAAATGTTCGACCTTTCGTATCATCCGTATCATCTTCGCAGATTCCCCTAAAATATTCGAAGTATATATCTTGCATCCTAGAAATGATATTCAGTTACATCCTCAATAACACAACCTCGTTTTCAAACGCATAATTAGATTGGTCGAAGGGACTTTTGGATTTACGGGACGAATCTTGGAAAATATATTAATATTCTGGATTCGGGTTCTTTGTGTCTTTTTGCAAACCGTCCCACCAATTTATCGTCATTAGTCAACATTCGCACAGTCTCTAGCATGATAATCCCTTCTCTGTTATAATTAAGAGGTGAGTCATCCAATTCAGTCAGATCGCCGAGTGTGTATTGGGGTTGAACTAATTGTCCCTAATACCACTCTGGCACGTTCATTCTCCAAAGTCATTAACTTTTTAAACCCAACCTTGAACCTATCACCATGTCAGTTACACCAGGATGCGCTCGCCATTTCAGTGTGCTCAACCTTTTAATCACATTCAATCTGCTTTTACCATTAACGGTTATCTTTTCCATATGCACTTTAAAATTCATTGACTTATCAATTAAGATTCCCAAACGCCTGGTCAAATTTACACACTCAATTCGCTCATTATACACTTGCATATCAACCATCCCATACGTTCGAAAAGCCATAATATGACATGTTCTCGGTGTACATGCGAATTCATTCCTAATCGCAAGTCAAGGTCTCCACGATGGTCCTCTCTCTTTGCCCATCAAAATAAAGGCATCTGCAAATTGCAAAATTACCTTGTCCGAGGAACTAAACCCATTATATCGAGCTCGTGTTCTGGTCACCGCTTCCTCGAACCTATAGCCTCTACCACACAACACTAACTTTATCTCATTCTTCAACTCATATATCCATTTGCAAATATTTCAAGGACACGCCAAGCCCATAAAAACATAACAAAGTTTCCTTGGAACCGCGTAATCACATACCCTTTCAATATCCAAGAATACCGCCACAACATACATCTTTGTCGCCAGATTTCTATCCCGATGCTTTTTTGTAATAGGTACCACTCTGTCTTGTTCTTGACCACTTGTCTTTTAGATCATTAGTAGTGAAGTATGTATTGATTAGGGCGCGCGGCAGAGAGATATAATGTGACAATAACTGCAGCCACTTAGTTAGTACAAAATTGGGTGACCGCAAGGGAACAGTATAAAAGTATTTGTAAAATGGACGAAAAATTAAATCACCTGTAACGCACCCGAACAATGCGACACAATAATTTGTAAAATTGTGCCTCTGATTCGTAAATTATAATATTCCAGTTATTATTTGTAATTTGCTGATTTGCGATGCATTAGACGTTGTTCATGACGTCTAGCAAATTTCATAAATTTGGTTTTGATGGGTTTTATGCTCAGATCTTTGTGGATGTTGCTATTTCTGACAAACTATGGTGCGTTGACGATGTTTCTTAGCACTTTATTTTGGAATCGTTGGATGTTGCTCTGCGGTTGGTACATCCTTACAGCTGTATACCATAAGTCCAGACAGGATTCAATTCTTACTTCTAAAGCAGAAACTTATTAGTTATTGATAGATGAGAGTTTCTTCCCAGTAACCAATACATTTTATTGTATTTTAATCCCAACTCGTTTCTTTATTTTTAATATGAGCTTTCCAGCGAAGCTTACCGTCTAATGTCTTACCAAGATATATGGCAGTGTTTGCATCTGGTATTTCTTGGTTATTTAAACATACTTCGGTTTGTGTACTAATCTCCTGTTCGTAAAGCCGATAATGTTGTATCTGAAAGTGGCTATCGTGTTGTTTTGTGGGATTAGAACATCTCGGGTGTATAGTAAATACAGAAGTGACCCAAATACACTTCTTTGTGGAACTCCTGCTCTTATTTCCTTAAGGTCAGAATATTCATATTTTTGCTTAAACCTGAAATATCTTTCCGTTATTAAACCTTCGTGCCAAACCATGCCAAAGGCCTGCGCTACAGCAAGGAATAGTGCGGAACAAACTTTTTTCTCGTTTAAAGTCTTCCCAACGATATTGGTTATTCTATGCACTTGATCAACAGTTGAGTGGTCACCGCGAACACCAAACTGGTGATTCGGAATTAGGTTATTTTCTTCAATTATTAGTTCGAGTCTTTTTAATACGAGTAGTAACTTTTCAAAGAGTTTAGACATTATTGGCAGCAACGATATAGGCCTATATGATATTATTAGATGTGGCGGTCTTCCTGGTTTGGGAATCATGACAACCTCAGCCAGTTTCCACAGTTTTAGCACATATCTTAACCTGAATGCAGCGTTCATGTATTAGTTAACTTTTTCGTACCTTTTATTGGTAGCTGCTTTATTATTTATCCAGATCAAACCCTGATACTTGTTTTAAGTTTAAATTGTTTTCAATTTCGTTTGTTAGTTCAGTAGGCGATGTAGGTGTGGATCTTTGAGAATTTGTATTATGTTTTCATTCAATACTACTCGTAATTGACATTCATGAGGTTGAAATATATTTTCAAGGTGATTAGCATATCCTTCAGCTTTTTCTTTGTTTTTCCTTCACCATGTTCCATCCATTTTCCTGATAGGCTGAATCGGCATTATTGGGCTTTTCGTCGAGTTTTAGTTGCTTTCCAGAGCGTGCGAATAATCCGCGTTGCTGCCATTCGTCAACTTATTTTAGTAGAAATTAACTGACTCATTTTTTAGTTTCTGAATTTCTCTTGTTAATTGTTGAGTAAGATTATTTAGTCTTTTTTTGTCTTGTGGAGCTCAGGTTTGGTGCCACTTTTTTCTGGATTTTCGTTTATCCCTAAGGAGATTTCTAATTTCTATTGGATAGTTATTTCCTTTTATCCTTGATTTGATTACTGGAGTGCTTTCCCATGCTGATTGTTGAATTACGAATATGAACTTTTCTACTTCTTTTATCAATTGATTCATAGTTTTTAAAGGAACTTTCAAAAGTATTCTTTGTTAATGGTGTACTTTGAAAATTTCCCAGTCAGTATATTTGTTGGTTAGTACTGGATTATTTCCTTTGCGGATGATATACTCGCTTAGGGTTAGGACTATCGGAGAACGATCTGAGCTCATATCTTGGCTTTCTTCGACTTTCATAAAATTATTAGAAATATTTTTGGTTATAAAAAAATCGATCAGGTCTAGGTATTTTTCCTCGGTCAGTTGGCCAATATGTTGGTTTTCCTGTCCATTTCAACAGGATTCACATCCATTTTCTTTAATGGCAATAATTTGTTTCCTTTAGTTGTAGTTAATCTAGAATCCCAGTGAGTATTCTTCGCATTGAAGTCACCACCTATTATGAACCTTTTCCCAGACGCTTGAAGAAATCTGAGTATTATTCGTTTTTAATAGAATGTCTTGGTGGACAGCACAATCCTGCCACAACAATAAAAAAGTTGTTGGTTTTTATATAAACCACTGTAGCCTGAATTTTTTCTTTTTCATACTTTGCTTCTTCAAAATGTTGGATATTTTTTTATGGTGACTGCACTTCCTCCTCTGGCTGAATTATCTGGATTAGTAGTGAGATATACGCAATAGCCTTTAAATGTTATGTAGGATTGCTTAGTAAAATGTATTCTCGAAATAAGACACACAACTTTATTCTCAATGTCAAGGACTGCTTGTGGTTCTTGTTGATAGTATCTCTAATGATACGAAAACCTTCTTGAAAAATAAGAGGATTCTGTTGCATGTCATCATTTGTTTGCCTTGTCTCTTGCTTGTTTTTCTGTTGTTGGTGATTTTTTTGTTCTGTGTCTTTGATGGTTCCTCTTGACTAGGCTAGCAGCTTTTTATATTTTAGTTACCCTCAATTAGGAAAAGGCTCATGTTCGTACTCGGTTTTTTAAACTCCGAATTCTTGGGGCTATTTTGGACAATACTCCGGCTAGCGCGTTAGCTCCTGGATTGGTGTTCGTTATTTTACCGATTAATGTCGGTCCAATTTTTAAGCTTGTATTTAGTGCTGCCTAATTTAGTATTTATTGTAAATTCGTTAATTACCATCATATATTCCAAAATCATTTAGTTTGGATAGCAAAGCGCCTGAATGCAAGGGCAGTGGTCTAGGGTCCAGCTGTCAGAGATTCATATTTGTGTTTATAATTTGGGATTGCAACATGATTCCTTTCCTTGGATGATCTTTTTAGATGATGTTTCGCTGATTTGTTAAGTGGGGATTGGCGACGGAATAAAATGACGTTTTGCCTCACTATTGGTTGATTCTTCGGCATCGTTGTAGTTAGCTTGTTTTATTGCTAGTTGTAGTCTTTCAACGAAGTTAGTTTTGTTATCATGGATTCACAAATCTAATTTTAAAACTTTTTAGTTTCATAATATTTTAGGTGACGAGTATTTGTAGAAATCCAAGAAAACACTTACATTCCGCCTGTAAAGCCAAATGAAACTTCGATGTGTTTCTTAAAACAAGTAAATTATGTTACAATTTTGCCAAATGTACATTCACCCGCTGGGCATTTTTTAATTTCACCTGTTCAAGAATCATGTAAAGTTATTTTTAGGTTATTTTTAGGGTAAAATGGTTTACATTTCTGGGGATTAAATTCATTGCTGTTTGTATTTCGTCGTTTTAATTGTGTTTGTTAACGAGGTTTCGCTGAAGGCCGGAAGGCACCACCAAAACCCTTAATTGCAACGCGTCTAGTTCTGCATAGAAAAGTCGAATTAAGTGTGAGGAAAAACAAGCTTAACAAATGTCAACCAAAATTCGTTGTTGTTTGGTTCGGCGGCGCTTTCCGTGCCATCAATCTACTTATTTTTAAATTTAAAAAACGCTTAAAAATGTCAAAGGTGACTTCTTGTTCAGCATCTTAACTCTGGTCCTTTCTAATAAACACCTTTCTTTATCTTTTGAACCATTTGAACTATCGAGTTATTTTAAACTGAATGTTTTAAGCAATACATAAAGAAAGTAAAATTCGATTCTGCCCGAGGACAAAATGGCAACTTAATCCACAATAATTGTGTAGTGAACAAACGGTATCTCTATCACTTATTATCAAAGGGCATAACATCCGAATTAAATATATCCGCTGTCATTAAAATCAATTCAATTCAATAATTGTGCAATATTTGCTTCAGATGAGCGGGTTAGAACTGTATAGCGAACCAACGCTTAAACTATTTTTAATGTATTCAATAAGTGATCAATGTTACTTACATATTATAATTTATCGAATATTTATGATAAATCGCTGTTTTAACTACCAATAATTGTGTAATATTTGGTGCAAACCGATTTGGCGGTTTAGAATTGTATAGCGACAAAGATGAGATCATAATTGCATATATTCAGACATAAATGAGTGCGTTTTGTGACTAACCTGTCTCAAGGGGAAATAATTTTTTATATTTATTCTTTTCACCAAACCGAAATTATATTATTATTATGCTTATAATTAACCGACAGTAAACGTAAATCTAGCTTCAGCGCCTTCGGTTAGAAGATCAAAATAACCATAAATAGTAAACGTAATTATTTAAACATATTTGTTAGTTAAAATATGGTTTTCCTAACCAAAATAATTTTACTTTTATGTTTTTACATTTTATTTATTGCAAAGTCTGAATATATTTCTTATGGTTGAATCCATCCTAATTTCCATTCACAAAAAATTAATTGATTTAATTTCGCAGCCTGCCTAAATTTTAGAGTAGTATATATCAGAGCCCCGAGTCTAAGGTGAATTATATAATCTGGGAACGAAAGGTATAAATAGTGTTATTTATACATTTTTTTTTAAATACGATAACATCATTACTTATAGTATAAAGTTTGTTTTTCAAAATGATGAACAAATATTAACCGATACTATCGTGTTTTGTAAAATCGCTATGACAATTTATCACGATATCTCCCGTATCCTATAAACATTAAAAAAGAGCTTGTGTACAAAGAATTTATAAGAGTTACATGAATCGACATATTTAAAAATGAATAATAAAATCGCATCCCTCTACCTATAATCATACCAACCCCTCTCCTTATTCATTTACTTATCTTAGCGCATACCTACGCAACAACATATACACTGATTGATGTTTTTCAGTGTTGTTCCCACATATTTTTCCAAAGTAGGTATTTTGATCGATCCCCCGTTTTATTTTCTAGAGTAGGATTCATTGATATTCTATTTGCACAAAACGGTAAAACCGCTTAAGATAATATCGAAAAGATGGTTGCTAGATAGATAAGGTCGTTATATTTTGTTATCAATAAGTAATATATTTTCCGACTTTTTTTTTTATTTCAATATTTTTTTTATTTTAATAATAAAAACGTTCATCACTTTATCATCCTTTTTCTATATACAAAGATTTTTTATTTTATTTTTATTTTTATCTATTTTGATGATCAGAATTTTGAATTGCTTTTCATGGTTACAATATTTTTTTGTCTATTATTTTATTAGTTTTGTTATGTGTATTATTGGGTGATATTAAATGGAATTTTCTTTTGATTTTCCCAAATAATAATAATTTTTATTTTATTTTCAAAATAAGGATTATTTGGTAAATAAACTAATGAAAGGATATTAAATATCATAGAATGATAATTTTCAATCATATTGAATTTCGTTCTGTGTATATGATGAAAAATATTTTTGTTTGTGGCTTTTCCTACTGCCTCTGTCGTATATTTTGAATAGATTTCTATCTTCATGTTTACGAGGCGTACCACAAAAATGTGATTGTTTTGTATGTGCATACTTAGGTTATTTTGTTAGAATGATGTAGCTGTGTATCGTATAGCTGAACACAACGGAATCATTCCCGAACATTTGAGAATGTCACTACTTGTTTGTTGGTAATATTTATTTGCATATATACCTTTATCATTTCTCCCCCTTTTTCCAAAATACGGATACAATTTATCCTTTTCCGCTTCAGGTATACAGTTACGGTCCACGATTTTTGTATCGGTACTTGTATACGGCAAACCGAGAATTTGACATCCTGTACTGTATTATTGTTATTGATATTATTATTATAAGTTTCTTTGTATGATAAGAACATCTAGAACAACAACAATAATGTATAAAAAAAATTGTAATAAAATTATATTAAACAATAAAAAAACCCGAAAATGTTTATTCAAATCATCTCCATTTGACATTTATGTTTTTTTTTGTTCTTTATCTCGTGAAATGGAAGCACTGGAGAAAAGAAAAGAAATGTATGGCAGAAGGAAAAATAAAATGGATGACATAAGCAATTTTCATATTAAGACGACATGCCTGAATAAACTAAAATAGAAATAGCTTTGTGCTAGGTAATATATACAATATACATCGACAGAATACGTAAGATACCATTCGAGGAATGGATTTGTAAAATGAAAAATCACAAAAAAAAGGAAACCGGGAATATCGGTTGTGATGGATTTAAAAGGATTATAAATAAGCACAATTTTATTATAATCTTCGTGGTTTGTAAACTCAAGCGTCACACTATGGTTTAAAAACTATATACAGTTTATAAGTTTAAGCTTAATATTGAGGCGACATAGATTTGTTTATATCCGAGTATAATACCCCTTCGGGGAAAATATCAGTTTTAATTTTTTTTTCTACGTAAAATACTCTGTCAAGCTGAATTAAAAGCAATCAACTTGAAAATAACAGTTGTAAAATCTTAATCACTAAGGTAATTAGATAAGGCTGCGAGAGCTGAATGTACTTCTTATCGATAAATAAATTTTATAATTTATGTTGCCACAGATATCGTTTTCTTCTTTAATCGTGAAGACATTCAAAAGATTTACCTTTTTAGGTTTCGCGCCAGCACATTCGGATGAGATGCTAGTTTCCCTGCATAGCTGATCCACATCTTTTGTATTTCGTCTTTGATACGAGTAGTTAGGATGCTAAGGTCCTTTTGTATATTTTTGTTTTTAACGAACCGGAGTACTCCTGTAATCATTCTGAGAATTTTTGACTGTGTTTTGACACCCATACGACCAAATTGGTTTAATCTTTGTGTTATACAGGAGACAGGAAAAATTTGTATTCTAGATCAATGGTTGAATATTTCCCCATCAACCAGTGCATTTTATCCATTTTTAGTTTGATATGATCTAGTTTCGTTTCAATATGTTTTCGCCAAGTTAACCGTCGGTCTAGGTGGACGCCTGGGTATTTTACTCCATTTGATTGAGGGATCTGTATTCCGTTCATTGTGACAGGCCGACAAGTAAGCTTATTTAATGTCAATATTACGTGGGCCCATTTCTATTCAAATTAGCTTTATCTTCCATTTATTTAGCCATATGTCGATGTCATAGATATGTTGTTACAAAATTTCGGACGCCCTTTGTGGATTTTATAGCTACATGCGATTGTAGCGAACCTCGGGCCAAACTTTATCGAATGCTTCGGCAATATCTAAGAAGACGAAGTAGCAGTATTTTTTCTCTTCGTATGCTGACATTATTTTTGTAAATTGATGATTAGGGATGACATTTCGTAGTTCCGGTTTAATATTTTCGATAATTGTTTGTTCGAATACTTTCGAGATGATTAGTAGTAGGCTTATTGGTCTATATGACGAGACTTTGGTAGGATACTTGCCGGGATATATCCTGATTCATAAATTGAATTGAATATTTGAGCCAGTCGTCCAAAGACACACTCAAGCATTTCACCGGTAATTCGATCATACCCAGGGTCTTTCTTTAATTGAATTTTACCTAATAGTGGTTTCTTTATCTTAAAAAACACACTTGAATACACTTGAAACACGTGAATACACTTTCAAGGTGATCAACGAAGGCTTTAGCTTTTTCCTCGTCACTTCTACCCCATTAACCGTTAGAAAGATGAATTTGCGGGATTGGTTGTTGAGGCCGTTTAAGATATTTAGTGGCCTTCCATAATGAATAGTTTGTGTCCGAATGGGGAGAAAATTACTTAAGACAATTTTGCATATAATCCATCTTGTTTTTTTGTAGTAGGCTTTGCAGTTTTCTATTCGCCTGGTTAAATTTATGTTTGCATCTGGCTATCGATTAATTTGCCAGATGTGTCTAAAGCGACCTTTCTCTGTTAACATTTTTTCTATTTCAGCAGATGTTAAAGTGTGTCTTGTATGTTTGCTAGTAAAACTAAAAAGTGGTGAGAACTGGTAAAGTGGTTTAGCCAGGATTATTTCTCGGTTTATTTTACTTGTGACTGCAAAATTGAGGACGTCAGGGATTTTTCGGCCTTCAGTAGGCCAATAAGATGGATGGCTACATGACGCGGCATCGTACTGGTTTTCTTGAATAACAATCATTAATTGACCTCCCCTTGGAGTAGTCAATCTTGAACCCCAGTAGGTATGTTAGGCATTAAACTCGCCGGCGAGCATAAAACCTTGACCTAGGGTAGCAAAATTTTTTTCGTTGATATCTGCCGAAACCTTATTATTTGGAGGGCAATATATTGAAGCGCTGACTAAGCTTTCTTTGTCGAGGGACCACAAATACAGCGATTGTTTGAATTTCCTCATTGCTATATTCATTTAGAACACAATTCCTCCTCGACTTTGGCCCAGGAGATGTTTTGTGTCATAACTTTCGTAACCATTTATTCTGAAATTGTATTTATTGGCTAAGTGGGTTTCAGAAACTAGCATAAGATCAATTTCGTATTTTGCTAGAAAATGTTCTGATTCGAGTTTATGTTGGCTCATACCGTTTGCGTTCCATAGTGCCATATTTTCAGATAATTTATCGGAAACATTCTAGTTTCTGGATTGGGTTTGATTTTTGCAGCATTGCTTGTAGCATATTTTGCATTGTAGTCATTAACTGAATCATCAGTTGCATGCAGTTATTCAGGGTAGGTTCAGCATTTGAGGATCCACCTTACAGAACGCTTGCATATGTTGGTTTGCTGGTTGTTGTTCTGGGCGAACGAGAGTCATTTGGCGTATGACAATTGAATAATATTTCTGTAGACTGGCATCCTCGGTAGTTTGCAGCGTGTTTTCCACCGCAATTGCTGCATTTATTTTCTGTTAAGGAGTGCTTTGGTTTTGGACATCTTTTGGTTTGGTGCAGTTCCCTGCATATAACACACACTGAAATCAACTTGCAATAAGTCCTTCAACGACTATATTCTTGGCAATTTAAACACTGTATTAGTCCGAATCTTTTCTTTGGTTCTTCAACAGTTATGCGTCTTTGTATGAGGTACTTTAGTTTATATATTGAATGAACTTCTCCCTTTATCAAAATGCTTTCGGTTGGATCCAGTTCAAATTTGAACATTGATTGTGTTTGCTTCAAGCGGTTCATGATCCTATATAAATTCTATATCTTAAACCCTTAAATATTTTAATTCGTTGTTTCAACATCGATGCCTTTAATAACGACATACCCTTTGAAGACTTCTATCGGTATGTATAATAGTTTCTGTTGTGAGCAACGTAATAAATAATGACTTCTCTATAGTCGTTGACCTCATGTGTTTGAATTTTTACTTTGTGAATTTTGCCTGGAAGTAAATTTGTTACGTGAAATGTTTTTCCATTCGTTAGCACGCTTGATTTGAGTTCTTGCACCACCTTGTGTGTATTGGCTTCACGCAATTATTGGAAGGGGCTTGTATTTTCGATTAGCCTGTTCTTGAATATTTACGTTTACAGTTTTGCTCCCTTCCGCATACTTTTTGGTGAACGGTTCAAATCGACTCATTTTTGGCTCACTCGTTTAGTGCTCACTTTTAGGCTTATATCGCTACTGTGCTTTTCGAGGAGTATACTCTTCGGGTCATCTACCACCTCTGGCTGCATGTTCTACATTGAACGTTTTATGAGCGATGTTGCACCATACCTCTTTTTAAGAAAGGATTGTTTAACTCCGTAAAGGTGTTTATACTTTCGTTAGCTGTACTGGATGAACCACCCATCAGACTCACAACTTCAGAGGTACCTACAAGCAATACCTTATATAGCATTATAGCAATACCTTATATATACCATATATAGCTTGGTGTAGTATCCAAGCGTTGATTCACTGCATTACTGCAGTCGTCGAATCTCGACGACTGGGTCCCGAGAGCCGTCGGTACTGGAAATCCGATTCCCTGCACCGTAACATTGTTTTTCATGGTTGACTCCATTGAGTATTTTAAATTCCGGGTTCCTTCCCTAAGCATTTTATACCTACAACCAGTTTTTTTACAGCCGCCTCTAACATGGAGAGCAGACGATTCAGGATATACCATGAGCGTTTCCCCCTCAAGGCAAATAGCTACGGTTCTACCGCGGTAATATAAGAAATTGAATATTCCACAGCAACACCCTATTACTCCCTAAACCTTCCAATTTCAAGTGTATTACTACATTACAGTGAAGAATTCAAATCAATTGTGCCAAACGGTAAGAGTAAACGAATATATCAGCTTATTAACGAAATTATTTCCAAAAATTCTACAAATACAGCGGACGGACACATTATACGCGAGCAACAAGTTGTTAATGCATTCAGCCACTTTGTAAATGTTGGAGCTGATGTAGGTAGCAGTACAACTCGTCTTGCCCTGAGAATATCAACAAAAGAATATTATGAACTGTCTGTGTTACCTGTAGTAGAACAAGAAGAGGTGACCACCACATCAAACATTTTAAGCAAACATCGGCAAAAGGAGTCAATACTATAAATTTGTGGATTGATCAATGCATTTTTCGCGAGTTTATGTAATCAGCTCGTGTTACACCAATTTTTACCGATTGTTACATCGGTCATTCCAATTTCTAAGCAAGAACTTGATTCGTAGCATCACTTGAGCAATCTCCACCTGGCCGATCAAAAATATAATATTCCGGGAACCGTTGATTTTCCGATCGGAGCCGGCCATTTTTTCAAAGTTATTTGGAAACAGGCACTAGCAATCAACAAATAGCTATAAATAAAATTTTTGGATGGATTTTTGCTGGTAGCACATAAGAGCAAAACTTTGCAGGTTCTTATTATGCAGCCGTTTAAGGCGAAGCAGATATTGATTTCTCCTTTATAGAAATTTTGCCAAATATAAGAATTACCAGAGCAAAAGCGTTACAAACAAGACGAAGAAGAAATACTACAAGGAATTCAGATTTGCCGTTCAAAGTACCGCCAAATCTTGGGAAATGATATTCAAAGTGTCTTAGGCGATTGATGGCAAAAAAGAGAAAAGGGACATGAGATCCGAAATTCTATGAAATATATCATGGTTATTTGCAACAATTCATAACATTAGAACACATGAAGGGTTCAAGTACCACGACCAAGTTGAACGTGGTATTCGATGCTTCGGTAAAGACTGGCAGTGGATACTCCCTCAACGATATTTTACTTGTTAGTCCTTTAGTGCAAAATAGCTTAAATAACATTCGCAAGTACGAAGTAGTATATTCACTGGAGACATCGAGAAGATGTTTAGGCAGATGCTTGTCGTTGCAAAAAGCCAGAAATACCAGATGTATCAGTGTTATGAACAAATAACGTATTTCATCAAGTGAAATCATATAAATTGAAAACCGTGACATCTGTAATCGGTTGAGCGACATGTTTAGCATCCAGAGTACTTCATCAAATAGCAGAAGATAATAAAGTTAAGTTTCCTGAATTAGCTAAGCGAGCGTCGCTTAGGTGCGGACTCTGTTGAGAAATCGAGAATTCTGAGGTTCAAAATTGCGGAACTTTCATAGGAACCTGGTTTTCTACTACGCAAATGGAATTCCAATCATCCTATATTGCTCGAAATGTTGTCTGACTATCAAAAGGAAATAGTTCCCAAAAGCATCAAAGAAAATAATAAAACTATACAGCTGCTGGGTCTTCAGTAAAATCAACTCGATGACAGCTTTTATTTTAAAGTGAATTTGGAAGGTGAGCCGATTGCAACTAAGCATCAAATACTGTCGAAAGTCGTTCAAATTAAAATACTATTTCAAAGCCTATGGCTTCAAAAGTTGGGCTGGGATGATCAATTGCCAAGTGGTCTGGAAAAGGATTGCCTGTTACTTCGCCATGAGCTGCCAGTGGTGTATTGTAGGTGTGTTACTTCTAATAATGCTATAAAAGTTTGTTTAATTTCAGCTAAGACCAAAGTATCACCACTTAGTAAAACCACAATCCCGCGTTTAGAGTTGTGTGCCGCAGTTTATACCAACGAGACTGACCAAAGCAATTCAAGAGGCCTTGGAATTAAATATCAATAAAATGTATGCTTCGTCTGAATCAAAAATAGTTTTGTACCGGCTTTCGTCCCATCCGCCACGCTGGCCTACCTTCGTGGCAAACAGGACTGTAAAAATCGTTAGATCAATAAACAGAGATTAGTGGCACCAAGTCTCTTCGAAAGATAACCTCGTCGATTGTGTTTCGAGAGGCAAACTAGGTATTCAAGTTGGCGCAAATTTCTTAATTAGGCATTTCATAAGTTCATTCAGACGCAAGCAGTCCTACCTAATACAAATTCAATTTGTAATTTAAAATGCCGAAAACCAGTATCAGCAGCCAGCAAGCTGAAATTCCAGAATCCTTTTGTCGATGAAGATGGCCTAGTTAGAGTTCGCGGTAGACTAAAATACTCGTTCGCCTCTTTTGAACAGAAGCAGCTAGTTATATTGCCCAGTTGTTATGTGTCCCACAAAAGTCCCATAGTACAAGATTTGCATATTCGTTACCATCATGTGAATCAGTCCTTTCTAATGAGTACAATTCGACAAAATACTGGTTTTGAGCTATCGTAATTTGATTAGAAAGATAGTCCATATATGTACAGTATGAGTTAGAAATAAAGCAACACTTTAGGAGCAGCGAAGTGACTTAACATCTGTTAGAGTTGAGCAAACAAGATCGTTTTTAAAGGTTGATGTCGGTTAGATGAATTTGTTTATTTTACGTGAATAAATTAAATTAAACTGATATTAATTATCGCAAAACTCAAACAATGATTTTACATTATTTTCATGTGAAAATATCACATGAAAATAATTTGGAGAGTTTCCACCTATGATGTATTGAATACACTTGGTTTTTTGCTGGTGAACTGAGTACTGTAAAATGAAAACAGAAGTGAAATTTTTAATTTATAATTTCTTTTGGCTAAAGCCAGTGAAATTGTTATTTTTCGTATTAGAATATAGATGTCTCTGTTTAACGCTACACATTTTTCACTGCATTTTTACCTGCAGGTGCAATAAATATCAATCAAATTTTGACATTTTTCACGGAATAATCCGGTTAATTTTGTAGACCAGCGACAATTTAATTTCGCTTCAACTGTATACCATACTAGGCATTAGGGCACCTATTTAAATACTTCCGACTTATTGTTTATCAAAATTCATCCAACAATCTTAGTTCCCAATAGATTAAAATAATACATAAGCTTATTTAAACTGCCGCATAGACCTGGGAGGTGTGGAGAAGTCACCTCTACTCACTTGAATCTTAAAAGTAGTTATCATTTAAATAAGACATTCTACAATTCACTTAATTCAACCTAAAGTCATTGATTTCTAAACAAGCCAGATGTGATTCCCATATCTTCCAAGAAAATATCGTTACATATAAAACACCGCGTATTATATTTGTGAATCTTATCACAAATAATATTCTTATCACAAACTCATATTTATTTTCCAAGTGTGTTATCTTCGACGAATTTTATCACCGTTTTTTATACGTTTACTAAGTAAACTCATCGCGTACGTACATCTAATATATAAATGAGATGTTTTTTTCTTGTAAGTATACAGCTAACTTGAGCGCGGTACGCTAACGGGAAAAATCAATGATTCACTGATACCCTTTATCATAATAATATACACTCTAAAATGCGTATACTTACATATATTCTTTGAAAAAATTTAAGATAAATATAAAGGGTGACATCATCAAATCAAATGTCACATATAACGTACGTACGTATAAACATGTCTTATATGTGTGTACGAGCAAGTTATACCTGAAAATGTTTTTCGATCTAATAATGTGGTATCATCAGGGGTATTATGACAACTATAATTATATTTGAAGAAAATAACATGTTTTTAACATTCAAGCTATATTTTCTTATTTTCGTGTCAGTCATTTTATTACATATTTCCCAAATGTATGTAAGTAAGTATGGAATGATTATTCGTGCTCCTCGGCGCAAAGTATATACGAGTGTATGGAAAAATCACTTGTGTTGTTAGATTATGCCGAGTGCCGTTTTCACCGTGAATACTATGTACCATATGTATTGATGATGATGTTGTTTATCCAAAATAACAAAATATTTATGCGTTTACTGTGGTATAGGGAAATAAAGATTCGAAGAGTGTCATTGAAATTCGATCGATCTTGCAAACTGATACATCGACCATCGAACGAAACATTTTCTTCTCTGCGTGTCGCCAAGCTCGTGTCACTGTAACATATTATATCGTTTACCCTTCATGTTATTTTATTTTTCTCCTATTTCTAGCTATTATGTTATTTTTCCCACTTCCAACGGTAATAACATTTTCTTGGCGTGTCGTTGTTGTTAAAATGAAAAATAGACGTGTAATTTTGGTGGAGATAAAACAGATTTTATAACAACAACACAGTTACTTGGTTTTAGAAATGTTTTG
Source organism: Nephrotoma guestfalica (assembly GCA_963691935.1). Classification (NCBI taxonomy): domain Eukaryota; kingdom Metazoa; phylum Arthropoda; class Insecta; order Diptera; family Tipulidae; genus Nephrotoma; species Nephrotoma guestfalica. The sequence continues at coordinate 258,140,703 of OY829913.1, forward strand.
TTGTGTGCGATAACGCAGAAAATCTATATCCATGTGAAAATGTTGTTGGTGTTTTTTATTGCAACGACATTTTTTGGTGGAAAATTTATTAATTTTTTTTATATACATAATATTGGGAGGCCCATGTGTTATTGATTTTATTATTCGTTATTTTTTATTTTTTGTGGTTGTTTTTCCGTTACTTTATTTTTACTTTTCCCGCATAACGAAGTTATATGGGATAAGTATTGTAATCACAAAAAAAAGTGTCATGTGCGTTCCCATTCCACTAATTTAGGCTTTAAAATAATTTGATGTGGTTTAACTAGACAACCCCTGCTCCCTGAATTGGGACGTAAATAATTTGCTCCCGCGAGCCTTGCTGATAGAATGATTGCGAGGGCTTCTTCCAACGCCTTGAGCACATATGTTAAAACATCGACCTCTTAATTATATTAATGTACAGTAGCAATAACATCACTATTATTGGCGACCTCTGACGGCCGACTCACGATTAGAAGAAGTAATCCAAATTCCAGTTCCTCAAGTTGTTTTACCATTTTGGTGGTAGCTAACAAAAATCATATTGTGAGCACCTCAAAAATCAAACGTTTCCTTGAGCGAATCGGTTTAGCCTTCTTCAGTGAAGACACCTCATTATTTGTACTAGTCATATCCCGCTCATATCAAACACCGATTGTGTGGTGGTCTCTGACGATAGAGAAGGATCATGCTTAATTTGATTAATTTAATTAATGACACAAACAATATTGGATTGAAACGTGATTTTGTTGTTAGGCTTGACATTTTTCGACAAGCCCTTATATTTGTTATGGTTTTGAACAACATTTTGCAACATAAAAATCCGCTAGGATTCTGCTAGCATTGTCCTGCTTAATTACAGTGTAAGTTTTAATTCATAAAATAACGATTACTCACTTAATCTGTGATCTGTGTATTCCACCTGCACATTGCAAGGTCCATTTCAACCTGTGCACTGACATAGACGGTGGGTCGCCGCTGAATTCTGCACTCCAACAATAAGACCCTTTGTTGTTGTTGTGTTTATTAACATCACCGATCGTAACCGATGACGAAAATCCGCTTTGCATCAAGCATCTGGTGGGATTCGAAACCAGTATCCCTCGGTCCAAGTGCCGAAGCTTTAACTACTGCACCACTTGTCCGGTAGTGAATTAATTCGGAGGAAGATGATTCTGTACCGGATGTGTGATAATTGCGAAATAGTGCGAGGTCAGAAATATTCTCGCTCGAGCACATTGATGATCACGTGTTAAATTGATTTAAAGCGATGAAAAGTAATAAAGGCTAATACTAATTATTTCAGTTAGTTGCGTCACTTTAGAATTTTATTAGTTTAAAAAATATTTAAATTAATTTTCCGTTTGGTTTTCAGAATTATTCGATAAATTAAATTACATAAGAAATAATAATTTGCAGGATGCAGTACTAATTTTCACTGAAATAATTTCTTGTTTCAGGAAATTCACCTGGTGTTGGGAATATTATTTTAGAGGACATGTACATTACATTACGAGGTTCCGAGTTATAGGTGCAGCTAATAGCATAGACAGACTACTGGTTTCATAAAAATAGTTTCGAGATCATGATTTTCTAAATGAGAACTGAAGACGGATTCATTGTTGTGTTCATTTCGTTCGTTCCGTTCGTTGTGTTTTTTTTTAAACCAATAGGATTCGTCAAAAATGACGTTTTGTTTCTTCGGTATTTTGTTCATCAAGTTGATCTATCTCCAACATTTTTACCGAAGGAACATGGTAAAAAAGAGACAACACGATATATAATAGTAGAGACGGACAGCACTTTTTCATTATTTTTATTTTGTTGTCAAGTAGCCTTGTTCATTTGTGTTTTGATGTTGTTTATTTTTCATTCGTTTATTTTTCAGCGATTTTTCAATGAACTCATTAAAATAATACTGCAGAAAAAACACCGAACGCAACGAACGGAACGAACACAACGAACTACAACAATGAATCCGCCTTCAAGACACACTACAATTTCTTTTGTCTTCTCGTTTGGTTTTAAATAGTAATGGAGTAGGCATTGACAAAAATGTCAAGATTGACTTTTAAATTGTCAGATTGCCAGTTTTTATTTGCCACCGGTGTTTCCGTATGCGTGAAAATGTGGTACCCCATTGTCCGCATGGCAGACAAGACCGCTGGCTTTTTCGCAGTGGCGATGCGCTTGACGATATGGGAATTAACGCATTCTAAAGCAAGCTCCCGGAGCAATTGCTTGCGTTTTGTGGATGATCGTTTGAACCACTTTGTTTTGTTGTTGTGTAATAAAAATATACGATACGCTGCGATTCCACCCACATCCAACATGTTATAAAATACAGTCATCGGCCATCTGTTTGATTTTCTTTTGGTATTATAGTGACGTACCATTTTGGCGAAGGTGTTTACCCCTCCTTTCAAGGCATTGTAGTCCAAGATCATTTGTGATTTTTGGACCCTCTTTTTATCTTATATATATCTTATATTACTCTTCATATTCTGCTGTTGAATTGGGGTTAATTCACGAGGCAGCTGTGGTTTATTCGAACGAACGGTACAGACCAATGTTGTTTTTTGTTTGAAAAGGGTTTGTACCAGCGGATACGACGTAAACAAATTATTCATGGTTACGTTGAAGCCTTTATTGAGGTATCCAGCCATCAAATGAACCACAAGGTCATGTGAAACTTGGTTGGCTCTAACATTCCCAGCATCTTGACCAACGTAGATTTGTCCAGCAAGTGGATAATTGGTGCGAGCATCCACCAACCAAAGAATTGTGATTCCCCTTACTGGGAATGTATTATCTGAATGTGCAATTTGCTCGACCCACTCTACCTCGTGTGGTTAATAATTGTTCGTCGATAGCCAATTCTTTTCTCGGTTGGTACGGAAGTGGTAATCAACGCAGGAATGATTGCCACAATGTTCCCATGGTCGCCAACTTGATTCTGCGTTGTCGAGATTAACGACTCTGCCAATTATTAAAATGTAAGAGTCTTTTCGAGGAAGATCTAGATTGATGTGTAGCGGGTCTCTATAAAATTCCTGAGCTTTTGAATTCGTGTACTCAACAACTGATTTGACCATTTCTTCACTGAAGAACAACTTGAAGGCGTCAAATTTTTTACTCACCGCCTCTAGCTAGACAGACACAATTTAATGCGTTTCATTGATTTGCTTCCACTATGCAACGATTCTTTTGGGTTTCTTCTGCATTGGACCACCATTCCACTTCCCTCTTCTCGTTTTGAGCTTTATATTTGTTACCTCTGTTGGGAGCAATAGCAGATGGGCCAGGCTGTCCAGTGACGTAATTTCAATTGAAATATTTCGTTTTTCTACGAGGTACAATTCATCATCGCCATTTATTTCATCAATTATTTGTTGATCATGTAAAACCATCATTACTGGTGCATCATCTTCTTCGGATTCGCCGTCGGAAGAAGTTTCATCTGCGGAACGTACGTATCCATATCGTCTCCACGCACATCTGATTCAACATCAGAATCAACATCTTATATCAGTCTTTGGGAGGTATTGAGCGTATATATTAAATTGTATATACAATCTTTACCCTCAGCACTCCCAAGCTGAAGATAAAGAAGGCAGCTTACATAAAAATCACAAACTCGCAATCACTATTACTTTTTTCACTAAATATATTAATTTTATTGCAAATATATATTAATTAATTTATATAATATTTTTTAAAACGTTTATTAAATTTTATACAACATAAATATAACTGATTTTAATTATAATATTCATAAGTGTCTTCACTTTGGAAGAACCTAACTAATTCAATTATAAACTTATATACATTTTTTTCTGGTATACAACTTGGCTAAGGACTCTGTGATAAATCCGATCAACTAAAACCAAGTTGTATACCAGTTATATCAAACTGTACTAACTATATTTTTCATAAAACGTACTCGATTAGACCTTTACGAAATGTCAATTTCAGACATTTCTCTATAGTAAAAAGTCATAACAAAAAATATAATAACAACAACAATGTAACTATTTTAATTATAAATAAAACATAAAAAATGATCTTAAAGTTTAATAAATTTATTTTTATACCTAATATTTACAGAGATAAAAACTGGTGAAGAAACGATACACCACATACACTCCCCTTCCAGTGGAATTTAAGAAAAATTGGTAAGTATTAAATTACACGATACAAAACTTGGTATTTCAATTCTGAAATCTTACTGGTAGTTTAATCACACGACCATGCCTTGACAACACCCCTTTTGGCTCATCACTAAATTGCACATGCTGATTAAAAACTACTTTCTTTTTAGCTCTTGGAGTTTCTGAAACCACCTCATCCGCCTTCTCATCAAAATTTGATGACACATTAGTGGCTGATGACTGATTGTCGAACAACTCATCTTTATTTTCGCTATAACAAGGTTTGAGTCTATCTATTGAAATGTTAACTTTTTTACCTTTTATTTCTAGCTCAAAAAATTTTGCGTCCCTGCTTAAAATTTTAAAAGGACCAGTATACGGAGGTTGAAGTGCCCTTTTGACTGCATCGGTACGTATAAATACATGAGAGCAATTCTCCAACTTCCTGTTAATGAACAATCTCTCCTTTGAATGCCGAGATGCATTAACAGGTTTTAATTCCTCAAAATGTCTTTTTAGATTATTCACGAATTCTGACTGCGGAATTGAAGTATCTGGTGGTTCCATAAATTGGCCAGGAACTCTAACGGTACTTCCGTATACCAATTCTACAGGAGTAGTCATTAACTCTTCATTAAACGAGGTACGTAAACCTAATAATACCAATGGTAATATTTCCGTCCAATCCGTTCTTTTATGACTCATTATCGCTGCTTTTAAAGTCCTATGCCAACGTTCGATCATACCGTTACATTTAGGATTATACGATGTAGTACGCCTTCTTTCGAAACCAATTAATTTTGATAATTCTGAAAAAAGATTTGATTCAAATTGCGAACCTTGATCCGTTACTACGAAATTTGGAACACCAAAACGAGCTATCCAATTTGAATAAAAAGCACTTGCTACTGTACTAGCATAGATATCTGGTATCGGGATTGCCTCCGCCCATCGCGTATATCTATCAATCATGGTTAGACAGTACTTTTGATTATTGGATACAGGTAATGGTCCAACTAGGTCTATATGAACCTCCGTAAATCTTTCTTTCGTAACTTCAAAATTACCAATTGGTGCTTTCGTGTGTCTTGATACTTTGGCTTTTTGGCAAGCCAAACATGATTGCGCCAATTCTTTAACGTCTTTTTTCATTGAAGGCCAAATTACGTGATTTGACAACAGTTTGACCGAAGCTTTTATTCCAGGATGCGACAGAGAGTGTAGCGACTCAAATACCTTCCTCCTCCATTCTCTCGGGATGAAAGGTCTTGCATGTCCTGTCGAAATGTCGCAGTAAATGAAATGGTCTGTATTGAAAGCTAAAGGTCTTTGTACTAAATTTAGATTAGAATTTTTGTCCTGTAATATGTCATTCAGTTCCGAGTCTTGTAATTGATCCGTAGCCAGTTTGGTATAGTCAATCGTCTCGTGAATGTCAATAGGTTCAATTCTAGATAATGTATCAGCTACTACATTGTCTGTACCAGTTACATGTCGTAAGTCCGTTGTAAACTGTCCAATAAAGTCAAGCTGACGTCTTTGTCGTGGTGAAGCTTTGTCTAAATTTTGATTAAAAGCGTAAATTAATGGTTTATGGTCCGTAATGAGTATGAAATTTCTTCCCTCGAGATAGAATCGGAAGTACTTCACTGCTAAATAAGCCGCCAACAACTCCCTATCGTAGGTACTATATTTCTTTTGTGACTCAGTTAACCGCACGGAATAAAAACCCAGTGGCTGCCAAATTTCATTAACCCACTGTTGCATAACTGCCCCTACTGCTACGTCCGAAGCATCTACCATTATTGAAAGTTTTGCCGACATATCTGGGTGAGCTAACAATGTGGCATCGCTTAATTTATTTTTGCACTTTTGGAACGCTGATACCGACTCTTCCGACCAAACAATTGATTCCTTACTATTTTTCTTGTAACCTTTTAAGAAATTGTTTAAGATGGCCTGGTCATGCGCCGCCGATGGAATAAATCGCCTATAAAAATTCAGCATTCCTAAAAAACGTTTCAATTGCTGAACATTAACCGGCTGTGGAAATTCACGAATTATCTCAACCCTTGCTGGAGATGGTAGAATTCCCTTTATATTAACAAAATGCCCAAGAAAGGAGATTTCTTTCTGTGCAAATACGCATTTATCCAACTTAATTATTAACCCATTATCGGCCAAGCGTTGGAAAACCTGCTCAACGTGTAATAAATGTTCATCCAATGAAGAGGATGCAATAAGTATATCATCCAAATAAACGAAACAGAACGACAATCCTCTTAACACCGAATGCATTAATCGCTGAAACGATTGTGCCGCATTCCTAAGACCGAATGTCATCCTATTAAATTCGAATAAACCGAATGGTGTTGCTATGGCTGTTTTTGGTATGTCTTTTGGTTCTACTGGAATTTGATGATAGGCTCGAACCAAATCTAACGTCGAAAATATTGTGCAACCTGCGAGTTGAAATGAAAAGTCCTGTAAATGTGGTACAGGATAATTATCGGGAACTGTCACCTTATTCAACGCCCTGTAATCTCCACAGGGTCTCCACTCCCCGTTTTTCTTGGGTACCAAATGTAACGGACTGGACCACTCGCTTTTACTAGGTCGACAGATACCTTGCGCCATCATATTTTCAAAATACTCTCTAGCTATTTTTAATTTATCGGGAGCTAACCGTCTCGTTTTACACATAACCGGTTGACCTCTTGTTTCCAAACAATGCGTAACGTTATGCTTTGGAACATTCATATTAACGGTTTCCCGAGTAATTATTTCGAATTTTTTTAATAATTTATTAATTTCCGGATTAATTTTATTTTTATCTAGCAATGCTAACGAAAGACCGGGATTTGTTGTAACAGATCCTATTGTATACAAATTTGTTATTGGATCTAACAATCTGCCTTTCTTAATATCCACCACTAAACCGGTTGATTTTAAAAAATCTGCACCGATAATTGGCCTAGATACGTCAGCAAGTATAAAAGACCATTTAAACACCCTACGTAAACCAATATTTAACAAAATTGTCTGCGTTCCGTAGGCTTTAATTTTGGTGCCATTTGCTGCGTATAAATGAAATTCCGGTTCACTAACTTTTTTATTACAAAAATTTCTGGGTAAAACGGACACTTCTGCACCTGTGTCTACCAGAAATTTATTTTTGGAATTTTGGTCGAAAATGAGAAGACGATTTGAAGAAATTTCATCAACACACGTCTCTAAATGCTGACCTGAATTTAGTTTTTTGAATTTTGAGATGAATTTGCTAAAAACTTGCTATGATGTCGATAACCTGAAACGCATTTCGTAGCTTTGTCCTTGAATCGTCGATGATAAAAACACTCATTTTCATCGTACGATCGCTCTCTAGACTGTGATGAACTTCTAGAGGCTTTATGTGGACTATGAGCCCTTCTCGATGTGCTATGCAAAGCAGACACTTCCATTAAAATGTCCTTGCGGAACTTAGCTAACATCTCCTGAAACTCATTAATACTCGTAGAAGATTCTTTATTTTTACCTATATGCGATTTATCACCAATTTCCATGATTTGTTGTTGTGACATGGTTTCGATCAAATCGTCAGCTCGTTCTGCTAGTTTTCCCAACGTAACGTCATTTTCAAATGGGATTAATACCAACTGCACCTGTTGCGGTAACCTTTGTAACCACAATCTTCTAACAGTGCTCTCTTCAAAATGTTCACCTGCATTCATATGCATTTGTTCGAGCAACTGCGACGGTTTCTGATCTTCAAGCCGTAACCCGTGCAACAAATTATTCAACTTTGAACGCTCTGATTCGCCTAAAACTCTTAATACCTCCTGCTTAAAAAAAGTATACGGTTGCTTGCCTTTGTTTTTCATAATAAGATTGGCAAATCTATTGTGCAACCTAGCATCTAATGCACCAACTGCATGCGAATACTTAGTAGTTTCCGAAACAATGTTTGCTACCTGGAACTGTTGTTCCAAAATCGCAAACCAGACCTCGGGATTCTGGGTATATAATGGTTGGGGTGGTTTAAATGCAACGTGTGCTACCTCTTTTTGAGTCAAACATTTAATAGATTTAGTTTCTTCATCTATTTCCATGTATGACTTTCCACTAGAAGACGCTTGAAAAGTTTTGGAATCTTTCGACTGTGTATTTAACATTAATTGAACTTGATCTTGAATTAACTCACGTAACTGTTCGTGAGACAACGTGATCAGTTCTTTATTTGCAGACGAAAGATTTTTCTTAATAGGAGAATGCGAATGGACCGAACTCGTTTCCTCATCGTCGGAATTTATACCGCGCACCACGAAACGAAACACGAAACTTAAAATTAGGAAAAAGGATGAACAAATAAAAAAAACACAAGAAATGCTAAACATTATGATTGGTAATTAAATTTTTATAAATTTTATTTTTTAAAATAATTTTTATTTTTTAAATACTTTTTTTAAAAAAATTTTAAAATCATATATTTTTTAAAATAATTTTTTTAATTTTTAATTTTTATGCTTTTTTATAAATAGCAATAATTGACGAAAAAAAAAAAAAAACAATGGAGTACGCTTTATTAAGAAAATTATAGTTGGTACTTACAATTTTTTCGCTAATTTAAATAAGTTGTATTTAACTCCCGGCTGCTTACGTTATGTTCCCTCTTTACTGCGAGCTGGAATATTAAAACTGCTACTCGATATGCTCCCTCTCGTTTGCTGATAACCAACTCAGCTGATATACGGAAAGCTGCTGGTAGACCGGATAAAATATTTTCTGGATCCACGGAATATTCCCTAACTGCAATTTAGTGGCTGCGTACGGAGTTAAAATGCTTTACATTGCGCATTTGTTAAAAATATTTAATATTTTTTATATTGATGAAACAAATTTTGCTGCTGCCCTTGATGAACTTTGTCTCATCACGTCGGGGTCACCAATTTGGGAGGTATTGAGCGTATATATTAAATTGTATATACAATCTTTACCCTCAGCACTCCCAAGCTGAAGATAAAGAAGGCAGCTTACATAAAAATCACAAACTCGCAATCACTATTACTTTTTTCACTAAATATATTAATTTTATTGCAAATATATATTAATTAATTTATATAATATTTTTTAAAACGTTTATTAAATTTTATACAACATAAATATAACTGATTTTAATTATAATATTCATAAGTGTCTTCACTTTGGAAGAACCTAACTAATTCAATTATAAATTACAACTAGTGAGAAAAAAATAAAACAAAACTTATATACATTTTTTTCTGGTATACAACTTGGCTAAGGACTCTGTGATAAATCTGATCAACTAAAACCAAGTTGTATACCAGTTATATCAAACTGTACTAACTATATTTTTCATAAAACGTACTCGATTAGACCTTTACGAAATGTCAATTTCAGACATTTCTCTATAGTAAAAAGTCATAACAAAAAATATAATAACAACAACAATGTAAGTATTTTAATTATAA